>OZ026595.1:21331652-21339152 GCA_964020085.1 Micromussa lordhowensis
AATGTAGTGAATACACCAATTGAAATGAGAATGATGGAAAGCCACTAGTGTAATTACTGTATTGTAATTAAGTAATCTTATAAAGTTTGCATTCAATGATAGTTTCCTTTCATAATTTATCATGATATTGCATCACCATGTAAATGAAACTTTCTGGCATAATTAGCAGTCTAACTTTATAGTATACAGTGTACATCCATTTAGAATAAAGACCAAATTAAAGCAATTTTCAAACAGATTATGTAATACAGGTAGCCTTGAGATAATCTGTAAAATTTAATGAGATTATCAATGGTCATACTCAACTTGGAGATCTGTTATTGCCCAGCGGATGATCACCTTGGGTCATTGCTATGTAGGTTTGCCCTCGTGGACTTGTTTTGCATAGCTTTGTCGCTTTTGCCTTTGGTTTACCCCTCCCACCCATCTCTTGGTTCATTGTGGGCCCCTACGTCCAGGTAAGTTCACTCATTCTCCTCTGAGAATTCAGTGTAACAGGTGTCAGGGAAAGGTGACCGGCGAGAGGTTGCCATGGTTACCCTCTTTATTTGCATTTTGCCCACACCTGCCCTTCATTGGAATATTGCTTATTGACAAGTTAATGGTAAAGGAATGGCACAGCTGTCATTAAACATGGAAGTACTGAGTAACTGGTTGGTCTTTAAAAAAATAGACAATACAGTGTATACAGTACACAGTACAGATGATCTTCCAGGAGGAAGGGGTTGTTCTTTAGGTCATTTACACACTTTTAAATACCAACAACTGTTACCTATCTACATGTACACTGTAGTTATGACAACAAAGAGCTAGTTTACTAGTTCTTAATTGATGCTTTTGTTTACCAGCTTGTACCCACCTTATAGCTGAGGAGCATATCAACTCTGGGACACTGTTTAGAAGTGATATTCGTTCTTTCTTAGATAGAAGACTTTCCTTTTTCCTATAAAAACGTTAATGTTGCAAGCACGGTTTTTGACATAAACACAAAAATTTTCTGTTTAGATAAAATACAGTGGAATCCTGATTTCTCGAACCCTCATTTTTTCAAACCTCCCGATAACTTGAACCCAAAGTTGTTTCCCCTCCTCAGTTGAACACTGCAGTTTCACCCCCGAGTTCTCTAACTCTCCGATTTTTCAAACCAATTTTCGTTTCCCTTGGAGGTTCGAAAAATCAGGATTCCACTGTAAATGTGAAGTAACGTAACTTGATGAGAACTGTTACACTGAAGAGAGTGCTTCCTGAATGTGAATTACTATTAAGAATATTTCACTCTTCAGTGAGTCCTTCCTATATGTGAATTAGTATTACACATATTTCACTCTTCAGTGATTCAAAACCCTGGGGGATATAATTTCTTAAAGGCTACAACAGTTGAGCAAGATAGTACCTATATGGTGGAGTTCTGTGGCAGTTTTAGAGATGGGCCATTATCTTTTTATTGAGTTGGAGGGGAGGGTTGGGCATTCACTTCCCCCAAAAAATCCTGCACAGCAAAAACTGCTGAAAAAAACCTCATACAAGGAGAGCCGCGGGGAAAAATCGAGCACATGCTGTCTACTAACCAGGACCTGTGTTTGACTTTACAAAAAATTCTTGCACAAGATGACAAGAAAAAAATCATGCCCCAAGCATGCCCAAGCCCAAGCCCCTCCCCCTCCCCTCCCACACCTTCCTCAAAGAAACAATGGTTCGTCCCTTCCAACAATTTGTTGCCCTGGTTGTTTTGGAGTTTACCTTCTTCTTGAACAAGCTTATTAAAACTTCTTATAAATACATTATACCATATTTAACATCTAGTTGTTAATATCATCTCCATAGTTGATTAAGTAAATAAGCAGTAAAAAATTGGCTTCTCTTTCGTCTGCTATATTCAATTTAATGCGATCAGATAAAATGTGCATTTTAAAATGACGTGTAAATTTTAAAATCAATGGGTAAGCCTCACTTTGCCAAGGGATTTGGGTCTGTAACTGGAATGCCTTCTCTAAAATTTTTCAACGCGTCAAAAACCTTGAGCAGCTTATCTGCTGCTGCCAAAGACATTTTGTAGAGTTTATGTGCTTCGTTTACAGCTCCTGCATTTGCTCTCAAGTGTCATCCACCTTCCACCCAAAACAGCCGCCATCTTGATATTCATGAAGCCTCGTTTTTGAGTGACAGGTGACCTCGACCCAGATCCCCAAGGCTCAAACAACGCCCTTTCTTTTCTTTCATTCTCACATTTCAAGTTGCATGCATGCAGGGTTTTCTTTCCTTCTTCTCTCGCCAAAAACGAGAAAATGGAAAGTTCCCAGGATGCCCGCACAGAGTAAGTAACATGTACACTAAGTGAAGAACTTATAACTCGTTTATGTAGGCGAACTGTGAGTTGCTGGTTGAATGATTAGTGTCTGCATCGATGGAGCTACAAACGAAGGAATTATTCGTCTTGTTCAGATCAATTTTTCTAATTAATCTGCTTGATTCTTTCCAAGGAGAGAAGAAAACCTTCATTCTATCATTTCCAAGATAGCGGACAGTGCAGATAACATTCCTGAATCGGAATTGGTGAGCTATAAATTGTTTTAGTCTCATTTCTCTAACAAGTTTGATGTTCGGTGTTCGAATTTTCGATATACACTGACACAGTCTGTAAACATCAAACTTTTGCTCAAAAAAGTAATAGGGTTAACATGTTGTTATACATGGCTAAACTTCTTTGATGATTTAGTTTTCTATGAAAGCTCCTAAAAATGGTATTTCGCTCATGTCGAATCCTGGAGAATATAAACCTACAGTGACTGAACGTTTATTTCCTTATTTCACAACGAATATTGCGTGATTGTAATTCCAGCGGTGTTGCGTGACATTGTTGTTGCAATAGTTAAAACAAAGCCTAGCAGTGTGCAGTTGGCAATGGTGGCCACTTTGTTTCAAAGTGCTTGTGTAGAGGATTTAGATTAGGTTTTGAACAACTAGTAGGTTTAACTTATTTTCTCACAATTTCTATGCGTGATAGTTGACTCAGGCTCCACCCTTATCAACTTTCACATGATAGAAATCTTGAGCTCATAATGTAATTGTTAAATATTAAATTCTTATGATTATATTTTTCTTTCAAAGGTTGACAGTGACTTTCTTATTGTTCCAACTGAGCATGGAAGTTTTAAAAGGTGACCAAGTGTGTTGTCATTTAATTTTCTAATTTGTGATTAGTCTAAACATGTTTTCTTTTTTCTGCAATTTATATCACGTCCCTCTATTTTCAAATTTGCATCTTATCCTAAGTTTTCCTCCCAAAAACATTTTGAAATATAAGACTAATAATGCTGTGGTATTTGGCAGCTTGATCAACGTCACCCTAATGGGCAGTCCTCACTCTTAATGTTGGGAGGATAAGACTCTTCCATTCCAGTAAATAACTGTGTATATTTTCACAATAAAAACAGACCATTATTTTTATTTAATCAAATACTACAAGATAGTGATTATGAGTTGGTAACAAACCAGGATTTTCAGCCCCAAAAAGTTGTATTATTTACATACATTCCTGACATTATCATACATGTACAGCCCCCCTCCCCACCTTAAAGAGTCTTCTGAATAGAGTTACCTTTATAGTTAATGGTTTGAACCCAGGAGTATCAGAAGTTCATATAATGTGATCATCCGGGTGAGGGTAGTTCTGAAAAGAACAAAAACAACAACAACAGTTTTTTTCAGAACTACCCTCGCCCGGACGATCACACTATACGAACTAGAGTTACCTTTAGTGCTGATGAATGCCTGGATGGAAACTGTATGTGGGAAGGGCAGTCACTCAAATCGGAAATAGCCCACATTTTCACTTTTCACTTCACTTTCTCTACCATGACCTCCTGAGGGTAATGGGCCAAAACTTCTCCCTTGCAATGCCACATTTATAACATAACAATTTATTAGTTCTTTCTGTATATTTCTATTTTACAGAAAGTCTGATCACAGTGATGAAGACAGAAATAAAATTTCAAAGGATGAAGTGGAGCCAGGTGTCAAATTCATCAGTGATGAGATCAAGCCAGACATTGACAGCATGGCAGTACAGATATTCACAGATCTGCCTGAGGACAATCCTTTCCAGCTTGCAGACTCTGCACAAGATGATGTTCTTGTTCATCAACAAACAGAACCTGTTTATCAGCAGTTAACAATAGAAGATCCACGCAACGACGTAACACAGTCATTGGAAGGTGTGTATTTTAAAACAGTTGCAGTAAAAGTTATTTCCAGTTCACATTGTGGCGCATCTTAGTTAGGGCAATGTATAGTACCAAATATTGAAGGGTATAGAAGGAAGAAGGTGATTAGTGTGCAACTGGTTGTTAAGCAAAACCTTGTCCTGAGCAAAATCTTCAAAACCAAATCATCTGGTGTGCAAACAAATGACTTATGCCAAGAGACCTATTGTTTACGCCTCGTGCAAGTAGCTTCCTTTGTGAAAAGAGTATTGTGTCGTCCCAGAATTAAATACCCATACTCACATCACAGAAGAGATTTGATTTTCAGACCAAAGCATTTAAAGAAATATATGGAGTCTAAATTGGAATATCAGAGAGGTGGGGAGTGCATAGAAAAAATCCCTTTCATGGGAGAGGTTCAGATATTTTATGTAACTGCACATAATCTTCCAGCAATAAGGTTTTGGTGAATCAGTTAAGTGATTATGTAGCTCCTTGTTACCCCCTCCCGCCCCCTCCCCCATTCAACTGAAGGAGTCAAGAAACAGACCACCTAATGTTTTTCAACTTGCATCTAATGTCTGGGTGGTTTTCATTTTTATTCAGATTTTTTTCCATTTCCACACTAAATGTAGCTTTTACAACAAATGACCTTTTTAGTTGGCCATGGATATGAGTAGCAAGGATTAAGGAAGGTAACCAACTTTGAAGTCATTTTTATTCTTTTTCTGTTTTCAGATTCGCTGAACAATGTTCAAGTAACCAGCAGTAGCCCCATACCAATGCCTCAAATAGCTCTTGGATTGATCCCCACAACTAATGTGGCACCTCCTCAGGCATTGTCCACTGAACAGATCAATTTGCAGTTTCAAAAGAAACTTGAAGATTTGGAACAACAGGTAGGGGGGATTAACAGCACATAACAGAGGACTGGGATTTGTAATCATGGGGTTGTCAGGGTTGTCGCCAAGCGCCGGCTGCCGGCTAAATTCGCCGGCTGAGGAAGAGGTGATCGCCGGCTGGATTTTGGCGAGCGATCACTCAGTAAACAACAACAAACGGTTTTTAGGTTACGCACGTTCAATCATTTGATATCTGAACCATATCGAACCGTCTAAATCAACTAAATGAAAAGTTTGGAATAAATTTCTGACCGCCATCTTGTAAATTAACGCAAAGCTTGGTAGCCCCTGGGTAGTCCCGCATCCCAGGCATTGCGAAAAATGGCGACCGGCTTATGAAAATCTCAAACCGGGAGACTATTTTCTTAACTACAACCCTGGGTTGTCTGTACTTCAGAAGATATCTGATGATGAGCTAAAGTTTTTTGAAGGTGACTTAAATATTTTGCATTGCCCAGACAATGCACAGACAATGCCCAGTCATGCAAGTACCTTGATTAACATTCACTTGACTAGTCTATTGTTATTTGGAATTGCATAAACTAAAGGCTGTAACAATAATCGTTGGATGTTGTCCTTCAGTAGCATTTTAAAACTGTTAAAGGTTCAATTGAGGCCCTACACTACTGTAAAATTGAAATCGTTTAAAAATCCAAGCTTTCACCGATCTAAGGCATCATCATGGATCCCTGATGATCCCTGATGATGTTGTAGATCGGCGAAAGCTTGGATTTTTAAACAATTTCAATTTTACAGTAGTGTAAGGCCTCAATTGAACCTTTAACAGTTTTAAAGGTTTTAACATTTCTAGAAAGTGGTTGGTTTTATGAGAGATCATTGTAGATCTATACCAGGTTGTGTTATTGCATTGTTTCAGGAATTGTTTAGGACAAAATTTGATAGATTTGCCAATTTAAAGTAATTTTATGGTATGGGCCGCTCTGTGAGTTGGCAAGATGAACCGAATCCTGCACTGTGATTGGCTACCCAAGCTGGCAAGATGGTGCTATCTTGCCCAGTCTAGATTACATGCTGTGTCCTGCAAGAAAATAGTGTTCTTTTTCCATATAATAAATCCTTTATTGCCCAAGCTAGTTCGGTCAAGATGGCTGAATATTGGCCTCTTTCGTTTTTTTTTTTTCAAGCTTATGGACCTCGACTCTGTCTCGGTCCATAAACATGCACAAAAGAACTTGGCCAATATCCAGCCATCTTGAGCTCATGTTTCGTCAATAACCAATATATAAACAGCCTGGGGCAAATACAGATAACAAAACATTGTTGTTCATCTTTCAGGTCAAGGTTCTTCAAAACCGAAATCTCGCCCTTGAGGAGTCCTATAAGAAGCTATCCGACCTGGTGGAAGCCCAGAACCATTTACTTGCGAGTGGAGGACCATTCATCCAACGCCTGGCACCCACCACATCCCAGGAAACTTTCGTTGACACCAGTCCAAAGTCAGAACCTTTAGGAACACCTGCCGTGACACCCAGAACGTCGATTGCAAGCGGGACGCCTTTGCTTGCCAATTTACAACAACCACTAAGGAGCGGTCTGCACAGTTATGAACTTCCAAGGAGAGTGTCAGCCAAAGAGGTGCTCAACCTGTGGGATCATGGCTGTGACGAGTTCCCGCCCTTGAAAGACTGGACCCCCACACAGAAGCTCAAGCAGCAGAGCAAGATTTCACGCTGGAAGAAGCTTGTGGACATCTTCAAGGCTGACTACGGTGGTGATATGAAGAGTTTTGAAGAGAGCTTCTCTGACGCCAGAGGAGAAATACTACCCGTGACGACGATTTTATCTTTGTATGAAACCCAGCAGACCCCCGCCTTTCTCGGTAAAACCAAGCCAGACCTCGACGAAGGCGTACCTTCTTCAAGTGGAGACGGCATTCAAGATCTGGACGAAGACGCAAAGAAGGCGATGGCACCCAAATCTCTAGATTCGGAAGCTGAAGATACAGAGGATGCTGTCGTTCAATCTGAATCCAAGCTAGAAAAAGTTGTGGACGGCTGCGTGACACAGCCATCAGCCGAAGTGCGTTACTACCTACCGAGAAAAGTAACACCAAATGACATTGTTCGCCTCTGGGAGGAAGGCTGCGAGGAATTTCCTCCGGTGTGTCAGTGGTCACGCGCTCAGAAAATCGGTCAAGAGACGAAAATATTTCGATGGCGTAAAATCGTAGAGATCTTTAACAAGGATTGTAACAGGAGCTGGGAGGCCTTTTATGGCAAGTACGCAAACGACCGCGGTCATCTCCTGGCAATTTCGTCTATCATTGCGAAGTATGATGCGGAAAACGCAACTACAGGACCCATTTTCGATATTCCCGAAGCTCGAAGCCGTTTAAGTACAGCAAGTGACGATCAGGATGACAGTTTTGCAGGCGA
>OZ026595.1:21344152-21351652 GCA_964020085.1 Micromussa lordhowensis
ATCCGCTGGATAGTGATTTATCCGGCGGATAGCGTTATCCACCTTTCAAACAACCGGGGCCTGGTTGTCAACTTCTTTAAGGACTACAAGTACAATGCAGTATACCGTTGTTCATTCCATGCATCCACTCCATACCTTTTTATTTTCAGGACAATGAAACGATGTACCTAGTTGCAATGTTAGACCCGGATACACCCTCATTTACCAATCCGCTATGTCGCCACTGGGTTCACTTTATTTTCGGCAATGTCAAGGTTAGTGAAATTTCATCAGGGCCGGGTTGTTCAAAGCCCGATTAAGCTAACCAAGGGTTAGCGAGAATTTTGATTTCAGTTTTGCAACTTTTCGGAGAGGTTTTCTGTTTATGTGTGTTTGGCCTTCTCTTTTGAATTTGAATAATCTCAAACTAAACAAAAAATAGGAAGCGAAAAACATTTTTATACAAGAAAAATCAATGCTTCGGTTAACTTTTAATCCTGGGTTAGCGTTAACCGGCTTTCGAACAACCCGGCCCAGTATATCAAGGTCGATCAAGATGAGTAATAACTGATCAGTAGTTGTCTTATGCTTCCACATCCTACACCTTGTCTTCTACCCAGGTTGCACTCTGCTCAAGTTGGCGTCACAATATTTTGAGTTATTTTGGCCACGAAAATTGAAGGAAACCTGAAATAATTTTTTACCATAAAGGAAAGGAACAAGGATGGTTAAGGATGGAGAAGATTAACACGGATTACAAACGACGAACTTGACAAATTTAGGCTAGACTTCAAAATATTTCTGGTGCTTTTGAATGCCCAAATGAGAACGTTTGAGATTCGAGTAGAAAAGCTCCTTACTGATTAAGTGCAATTTACAGATCCGAATTAGACCTCTGATTAATTGGCTTTTATCGATATTGGTCCAATAGGCCTTTTGCAACAAACGATCACATGGTACAAAAATCCGCCATACTGGAGGGCAAGCTCATTATTATTCCTGCACTGGGACATTAAAACAAAGACCAGTCAAGCTTGACTGGTTGAGGTCTCTTTGTTTTAACGTCCCAGTGCGGGAATAATAATGAGCTTGCCCTCCAGTATGGCGGATTTTGTACCATGTGATCGTTTGTTGCAAAAGGCCTATTAGAGACACACACAACCTTGATTCCAGGCCCTCTCCTTTGCCTCCGTTAAATGAGAGAGCTTGAGATCGTGGTTGAGATACACAGATCTGTACAGTGACGTCTTCAGCCGACTCACTCACACCTGTACTCAGTCCTTACCAGTTTATATAATAACTAAAAATACAAGCAACTGGTACTTTTCAACAGTTGTTAGCTCGTCAACGCAATTACAGGAGATCATTCTACTGATTAAAGCCAGTTTCAGTTGGATCAGCAATCATTTATTTTATGCCTTCTTTAACTTATATTCAATCTTCTAGGGTAAGCATTTGGCCTTTGGTAGGATTCGAGGAGGAAATATCTATGGAGGTCAGTATATAATTTTTAGCCACACCGGAGAATCTTTTACATGACAAGATCTAAAGTGTAGATGCAAAGCAAGTAAGGCAAGAAAGTATTACCCGTGTTAGGTAGCGAGGCCTTCTCGCGCGATTTTCGTTTGTTTAGTGTCTTGCAATTCTCACTGCTTGACTTCGACTTCAGAAACAAAGGATTCGGGGGCGGGTAAAAAAAAGTTAAAATTAAGCTAGAAAGGAGCAACGCAGTTCTCAGAGACCTTCTCCAGATCTTTCCCGATTCCTTGAAAGCTAGAAGAAGACAACAGAGCCCTAGAAAGAGGTTTTGATTGAGGTGTGGAATAGGCCATTTTTGATTTCCGAGTTATCTTGTGCCTCTGTATCAAGTCCTTGTGCAAAACGTTTCATACGAAAATGAGCTTGATTTACATGAAAATAAACCTGTAGGCGGAACACATCTTCATGCGAATGGTTTCGCACGAACCGACTCGTTTTGACACAGAGGCCAAAGGCAACTCGAAACACTGATTTCGATTTTTGTTTCTTTTGTCTCGTAGAATACAATTCGCCCAACCCTCAGCCAGGGCAAGGAATGCATCGCTTTTACTTCTTTGTGTTTGAACAGAAGGAAAGGCTGGTGGATGGAATTCATATTGCTAATAGGTGTGGTTTTAATATCGACGCTTTCATTCAAGATTTTCATCTCAAGCCAGTGGCCATGAATATGTTCCGGTCGGAATACCAGAGCGTTATTGTCATCAGCGAGCTCATTTTGACATAGAGACAATGTGAACTGTCTCAGTTTCGTTTATACTACGATAAGGAAGTTCTCATTGTATCGTTTCTATATGTGATATGCATCAAGTAAAACGAACGGCGCACTGAGTCGTATGTTGAACTTCTTCTTCAGAAACAATGTTTTGTAACTAATAAATCGGAATAAAACCCGTAGTTAGGTGGACGCTTTTGTTACTCCCATTAGTGGCGGGGGGGGGGGGGGGAGGGGTCAAGTGAAAACTTTTCGGCCCCTCTGGCGTGATATCTTTTAGGAGAAGAGGGGCAAGCGGACTTCTGGATCCCCCTTAAATCAGTCACCGTATACCCAAGGGGCTCACTGAGGGTTTTTTTTGTATAGCAGACGAAAATATATGATTTTCGAACCTCTGAAAGTATTTGTACTTGGCTCTAATATAATACATGACCTTAGCCAACCAGGAGAGGCTTTCATCTGAGTAGACATTTGAGAAGGCCTGCAAATTTCTTGATTTTAATGGAGAAAAAACCCATACCTTTTAGGATAGTACGTACCTATGAAGTTTATATAAGAGTGTAAAGTCTCCCGACACCTTCCCCCTGACTCTTTATAAATTGAGATGTCTATAAAAGGACTGGGGCGGACACAGGATTTTAGAGAAGGGGATTCGAGATACGGACAACCTAAGACAGTCCCCTTTAGGGATGTCTGGGGGGCATCCTTCCCCGGAAAATTTACAAAATTGAAGTCCTTGGAAATGGTATTTCCGGCATTCTTAGGCCAGGTTAGCGTGTTATAATGTAATTTCTTTTTAATTTAGGGGGTTCGACCACCCCTCACACCCCCTCCCTAGATCTACCCCAGAAAGGAGCCTCTCAGTCACAAATAGCGTTACTTAAAGATTTGACAAAGAAGTTCGTTGGTTGCCATCTGTTTTGATTTTTGTTTATCTTCATCATTCTTTTTCCCTGCTTGCGCTTAGGCCTTTTTTCGAAGATAAAGGTCGAGATCAGGGGCAATTATTTGCATCAAGTGAACCATCAAGTGTAAATAATTAGTTTTCAGAAGATATCTCAGGAAGGAGATCTGGATACGAGTTTGTTTGTTTGTTTGTTTGCAACGTGTCCACGTGATAAGTTACAAAGATGGCGCTCTGTGACTTTAGTCGACGTGGAGTGGTTATCGTTCTGATTTTGGGGCTTTCGTTTGTCTACTGCTCTGAAGACGAATGCGAACCTTTCGGTGATGACTTCCCATCAGACAGATTTGAGGTTACATTTAAGAATGGGGATCTCGAGGAATCTATAGACTGCGGCAAAAACGTTCCGCTTCAAGAGTTCACAGGGAAACCGCCTACAGTGAGGTATTCAAATGCGGTAAGGGGCTATTTAAACGCCTGCGATTAAATTATAGTTCATAAAAAAACCATCAAGCTCAGTCGCCCGACTCGACAAATTAAATTTATTCGAGGTAGAAAGCTTTCAGTGATTTAAGTTTAGATGAGAGACTCCCGTGATAAGTTTAAATATCTTGCGAATGAAACTCGTCGAGGGTGGAAAATTCACCTCATGCCCCGATGTAACAGATTAGACTCGCTGGCCCCCACAATGGTGTAAACCGGTGGCGGTCAAATTTACAAATTGAATTTTAGCGTCTGTCCTGTAATTTAAGGACGTTCGCGCGAAAATTTTCCAGTCGATAGAATTTTTTTAGATTTTTACTGCAGGCAGATAATGAGTTACTTGTGCCAGATATGCAAAAAAATTTGGGGGTCACCGTCTTCGTTGCAGAGATAAAGCGTGTAGAAAACTACCCTGATTTCGAAAAATTGTCCCATATAGTTGAGCACGGTCTACAGGGATTTACAGTTAAAAATATCGAAGGTGAGTCAACGGAGGCAAACGATCTTAGTCATATTTTGTAGAAGTGGGTCTGTTGCCTTTAATTTCAAACCTTACTAACGTTTTCACAAAATTTAACCCTTTAAGGAGGCTCGAAAGGGTTTTTAGCTGCACGCGCGCGCGCAATCTACACACGCAATAACTAAGATGCACGCGTCAGCTGAATCAGTATTAAAATCAGCACACCGGAAGTTAATGCTGCGTAAAATCGCGCGGACCGGAAATAAAATCTGTGGAAAACATTTGTTTATAGCTCAAAAGTTCGCTCGGTGACCTATCTTGATTTTTTGCATACACGCACCATTCGCGATGGCACTTCAGATATAAAAGTTTCGGGGAAAATTATCTAGTGGAATTTTCTGTAAGCCATAAAATGGTTTTCTTTAAATATATTTAATTCTACTAGATAGAATTTTTCCATACTGTCTGAAAAGTTAAAGAATTTAGGGAACTTTCCAACAAAGAGATAAAAATGGTAGGTCACCGAATTAGTTTCCCAGATAATTTACAAAAACTGAAATTTAGAGGACGCTTTTGTGGACCTCGTGCTATTGCCATGGTAACTGATATGACGTCACAAGTACCCTTTAAAGTATAGCCCAATAATAGAGTGGCAAGGAGACATATAGTTTGCCCACACCATTAAACATCCTTCTTTGTAATCTTCCATCGTTTCACAAGCAATATAGCAACGAAAAACCCTTTCGAGCCTCCTTAAGATGCGTTTGAAACCGCCGCACAGGTGCACAAAGAGCTATTAAGAACGGAATTTGATGGTGTATTTTGCCAAAAATTCAATTTTATAGTCGATAGATTTTCTTCATTTTTTCCCTAAACGTAGAAAATCAGTAGAGGAAATGATCTATCCAAAGAAAAATCGGGGTAACCGAACGTCCAAGATCGTTAAATCCAGGCAAAGCTCTAGCAACCTGAGCAATGGCCATCTGCCCTATCATTTGTTTATTTTCTGATTTAGCGTGCGCGCTCATGCATGACGTGGCTTGTGAATTTGGGTGCACAGTAAGGATGCGCAGAAACAATTAGCGCAAATGTCCTTAAGGTAATTCCCTTGAAATTGTTCTACTCTCAAACTTTTTTTGAAACTTGGCATAGTCAACATTCATGATATGACCATTAAAAAATGCAATAAAAAAATGGGGTCACCGTGCTTGTTTACGCATCAGCTGGCTCTTAAAATGGGGTATTTTTACTGGTTGCGTGTTAAACATTTGAATCATCTTCATTCAGAATTAAGTCTTGATTACTTGAAAGGCACAAAATTCTATCTTGAAAGTAAAGCTTCTTTTATTTGCATAAGTAGTATTGCTTCATTTAAGCCGTATTTGACTGCCTGGTTGCAGGAATATTGCACTTTTCAGACAGTTCCGTGGTTAGCTTAAAGTCCTTGCCTTGGCCAAAATACACCCAGTATGGAACTATTTTGCCCAAAAAAATCATATTCTAGCTATCAAACTTTTTCCCTTCAAATATGTTCTTTGTTAGACTGGTCTTAGCAAATACCCCCCCCCCCCCCCAAAAAAAAAAAAAAAAAAAAAAAAAAATTGGGAGTCACCATGCTCGTTTAATAGAAAAGGAGCATTAAGTTTTGTTATCAAACTTAGTTTGAGGGAAATCTCTTAGGTTTTGTACGCACACGCTCTCATGTGCACGCGCTAATGAGGCGAAAATCGTGCGCAGTAGGGATGTGCAATGCAATACTAAGGAATTACCTTAAGCTTATCATAAATTTGGTCATTTGCAGCTCATGTTCCCACAAACTTCCCCTTGTGTTGAGCTATAACTCCGTGGAAACACAAATTGTTTTCTCTTTCTTGATTAAAAAAATACCTGCTTTTTCAGCCAGCCTCAAACCAGGTTGAAAGGGTTGAAAAAGCATTTGCATGATGATATCGTGTGATTGTAGCTCATGCAAGGACTATTCCCAGGAATTACTGCCTTTCAACCAAAAACGGTTGGAAAAGTAGAAATGATGATACATTTGTAGATGCGAATGCAGCTGTAACACTACTGGGAAAATGACCTGAAACCAGTTGTGGTTGAAATGGTTTATCCCAATAGAACACAACCTAAATGTGCCTTTTAATTTTTCTAAAACTTGTTTTCAGGAATCTGATGGAAAGTATTTAATAGCAATGGTGGACCCTGATGCACCCTCTAGAAACAACCCTACATGTAAAAGTTGGCTTCATTGGATTGTTGGCGACATTGAAGTTAGTGAGATTATTGTATATTGACTTATACACCGTTCTTAGTACCATCTTTTGTCTCCCCTTAGATTTATTTACTCTAACTTGGAATTTATCATCACTTGAAGCTCCCAGATACAGGGACACATGAATACAAGGCAAGAAAAAAAATTGAAATCCCGTTGCCCAGTGGGCCAGTGCATTTCAGTTTTCAAATACCCCCATCTAAAATATTACTTGCTTAATAGGTGCACAATGTCCATGCCTCTTTACTTGAATTGGACGATGATGAAAAGAAACGCAGAATGTTTGTGTTTTTCATTGCCACCTCAAATCTACCACATGCTTTTTTAGTAACACTTGCCAGACTTCTGTTCAACGCAACATCGAATATGGCGGCCAAAATGGTGATCGGAGGAAGAACCCAAGCAAATGACTCTTGGATTTTTAAATTAATCCATGCTTCAACTCTTTGTTTTGTTCATTAGCAGTCTTGAGTTTTGAAATTGTTTAATTGTTTTTTTATTGGAAATTATCACTAACAAGACTACTGGGAATAATTTCACTTGCCCACTGGACCACCAAACTTCCAAACTTTTCAGTTGCACAAGAGCAAAATTTACTTGCCTTGGTTTTTTTTCCTCTCCTGGAACGTATTAATCAGACACTGGTTTTACCAGATGCTGCCTCAAGGTCACATTGATGAAACCTCCATCTTAATTTTTCCAGTCATTTATAATAAGTAATTAAGAATAAAAAGTGGCAATGATAATTTTGAATGACGTTTCGTTGACTCATTATCATTTTCAAATTTGTAAAACTAAAAGTCAGATTCTTATGAGTTCTTTATATACTAAGACGGCGTGTGAAAGGCTCTTTGCATGTGATTCAAGACTCTACAATGTTGAGTGTAGAAATAGTTTGAGGGTTGTCCAATACTCACAAACAGACTCCAATGGAATATCATTCTTTCCAATGGTATTCTATTGGTGAAATGCATATCATTACGGGGACTTAGAATATTTTCTTCGGCTTCAGGCTGTGATGGGGTGCATTCTACTTGTCCATTGGTACGATTGGTACCAATGGAATATCATTCATCCCAATGGTATTCCATTGGTGAAATGCATATCATTACGGGGACTTAGAATATTTTCTACAGTTTCAGGCTGCGAGG
>OZ026595.1:21356652-21421652 GCA_964020085.1 Micromussa lordhowensis
GGTTTCTGAGTTAGCCTCCAGCCTAGTTATGTCTTACTGTAGGACAGAAGAGATAAGGATTTTACAGTTTAATTTTTAGTAAGAACAAACCGACATTTAAATAATCCAGGCATTGGTCTGACAGTAAATAATGTTTTATTGTTTTTGAAAAGGCAAGGACACTAAGTTCTTTGAAATGGGTTGGAATTTCTTTCCATAAGTCTATTGCCAGGAAAGAAATTGTCTGTTTTCCAATATTTGTTCTTGTGTGCGGTTTGTGTACATTTTGTGCAGCTGCATATCTGGTATTGTAACTATGTATATGTTGTAGGTCAAAATGAAATTCAGGTTAAAATGAAATTCCTTTGTCTCTTAACCCTAATTATTCATGAATCCTCAATAATTAGGGTTAGAAGACAAAGGAAATTGAGAATCAAACTAGGTTAAAATCATTTTAACCTGAATTTCATTTTGACCTACAACATATACAAAAGAGATCTATATTATTATGCAAAGGGAAGGAAAGCCAGGGCAGGATTTTCTAACTTGTTCCCTAATTCACATGACTCTTTTCACACAGAGTCTACCTTGCTAACCATTAGAAGGCCGTGAATCATGCTTCGCCCATACACATAACAATTCTAATTAAACTACACTACAAGCAACCCAGCTACTTTCCCCGAGTCCTTAGAGTGCAGTGTCAAAGACTAGGTAACAGAAAACATGGCTTTGCACAAAAAGAAAAAAAGGGAGCTCACACAGAGTTCATCTGTTACAGAATGATCTTAGCGGAAAAGAAAGGGTTTACACTATACAGTACACATTCTACAAATGCACTGTGCCTAACCAAATTATTACAAGTCACGGCCATAGCTAAAAACAGATTGAGTGAGGTAATGTCCATGGATGAATTCTCCTCCTAGGTATTTCAGGTGTTTATGATAACTATAAACAGCAAAAGCGAAAAAAAAAAATGACTGAGGCACAAGTGTCTTGGTTTGCCTGTTATTAGCTACCACCCTACAAGCAACAACAAAAGGGGGGAGGGGGTTGTGATTTCATCTTGAGCAGCTTCACATGCCACTTGTACTTTTAGCAACTTAGTCTTTAACTTTTCATGTGTTTTACATTATAATTATTGCCCTCATCATGTGCCGCACATAAACCCTTTGCCCTCAACAGAAAACTTCTTAATCTTACATGCGAGAAGGCGAAACTAGGATTTTACATTGTGAGCCTGAGACATTTTGACTTATTCAATTTCAAGAACAAGACTTCAAAGCTTTGTGAAAAAAATTGAGATTGTGAGACACACATAGCCGCTAAAAAACTAGACTGTGAGATCCATGAAATTCGACAAACATTTTGTAAAACCCATGGTTTTTGAAGGACCCCTAAGATTGATATTCCCAAGTTACTTCTGCTGCCCATAATTATTATGCTGACAAATGAGGGTAAAACAAATTTATCATTATCAGATCAACTAATTTGGTTGATGCAGTTCTAAAGACTACTGTAACAAAGATAAAACAGTAGTAAAAGGATTAATTCAGCTAAATGTCTCTTGTGATTGATCCCTTGAGAGATTGGCTTCCAGTGCTAGTGGCTTCTGTTTGTAAGCTGGCCATCTGCAAACAGGGCAACAGTAATGCCTACTGTTGTGCCCTCCACATAACCACACTTCAATACATGTTTGATGGTAACAGTGGCCACAGGGCAGACCAAGTAACAGGCATCCTTTTTTGAAATCCTCCAGACATATTGCACAGTCACGTCCCACTAGCATTCCAGCTGGTTTCGGAGATTCTTGGCAGCAAGTGCTATGCTTCTCATGCTTTTTTGTGCAGTGCTCCCGTTTCGTGTCACAACATTGGTTTACCTGGGAACAGCAGAACTTCCACACTGGCAGGCTGTTAATATATTCAGTGGGAATTATCGGGCGCAGCCACAATTCAGGGACAGCGAGGCGTCGCACAAGGAGCTCAAATCCATCTTCGAGACCTGTAGCACTGTAGTCAACTCGTGGTTGTCTCAGGGAGGGAAATGTTTGAACAGCATTTGTTAGGTAGTATAGATCTTGAGCAAACCATTCTGATATAGAAGTTACATTGTCATTTTCACTCTCCAGGCCAAAGTAACCATTAATCTTTATTTGGATCCATCGTATCAGCATGCCATAGATAGCATACCCGCCAAATACAAGCCCCCTGTGTTGCAGACCCAAACATACGTAACCTCTGATGACTGCTGCAACATCAGATGTCATGCAATATCTGCAGTACTTTAGAGTCAAATCCAGAACTGGTGCCAGGAATGGCAGTTGGAAGAGTGTAAGGACTGGCAGGCATAGTATTATTAGACTGGTGTTATAGAATATCAGAAGCCATACGAAGTGGATCATTCTTTTCAGTATACCTCCATTCATAAGAAATAATCCCATGAAACAGCTCATATTCACCACTAACAGAATTGTCACAAAAACATCATTCACCTCTGGGTGTATCGTTCTTAAAAATAGATCCAGCGGGCGGTATGTTATCCATTCTCCTTTTCTGTGGCCATAAGTCAGATTCCCCTCTGGTGTGAATATCATTAGGCTAGGAAAATTATCCATGTTATATTTCTTAAAGATCTGTCCTTTTGTCATCCAATCGTGTAGACGTACGTGTCCGAATCGAACCCTGCCTGTGAAGTGAACGGACAGTGAACCAAGATACAAAGGGGGATCTGGCAAGGTAGAAAACAGCACAACATAAACGGGATTTTCCTTCAAGCTTGCTTTGAATGTGTCAGTGAAACCTTCTACGCTGTCAAACATTGCGATCTTGGATGACAGCTGTATGTTTATCCATTTAAACACAAGTTCAACCGACGGTTTCGAATCGTATGCTTTTAAAATGACGTTACCCTTGGGTTGATTTCCCTGGGGCATAGAAATGACAAGGGATGGTTCGTGCCAGCCGTATTTTATGCACAGTCTAAGGTCGTTTTCACAATTAAACGTTCCTATTCGAATCCCAAATCGAGAAATCTTTCTTTTAAGCGCTAACCACTGCTTTCTACGGAGCAGAGAAGCATGACCCTGAGGTATGACATCAACCAGCCAAGTCCCCGCTTTTGTGTCTTCCACTTCTTCGAAGAAGTGAGATGCTCCCGTAAAGTGCAACTCGTCGCTTTCTTCTTTGTCGTCTCCAGAATTTTCGGTGACAAGAGAGCAGTTTTCAGCCTCCGTCACAGCTCCACAAGCCTCAACCAACTTGACAAGCTCTTTCTTCTCCACCAAGCCTGTGTAACTCACGCCCCTCTGTTCCAAGATCGCCTTCAGTTTTCTCACGCTTAGAGTGAACGGATTTAAAAGCTGACTGGCTAAACACCCTGCTTTTAGCCATGTCGATGAAATTTCGAAGATCCGAGCAGCAAGAAAGGCCAAGAGGAGATAACTCAACAACACTACCAACAGCTTTGCCAACATGGCGATCGCAGCATAATAACATGCATCCGATCAGGTGTTATATTTGGCGGCAAATAAGTGATGTATTCTGTGTTTTGATTGGCTGCTTCGAAAACTCCTACACAGCGCGTTGGCTGTACATGTACTTTGTGATCAATGAGCTGATGTAGCAAGCGGTTTAGTTTATTTTTTTCCCCTTTAATTTTATATCTGGTAAAGTTTATCATCGTCTTTCAAAATATTGTTTAACTCAACGGATGATCACGTTTAGCTGAGGAACAGGACAGCAGTCTATTGAAAAAGAGTGAGTGTTGAACCTCGTAGCCAGACCAAGGTAGTTCAAGGTCTTCAAGTTCAACTTTGGGGTTTTCCCCAATATAAGGATCTATATACTTGATGAAGTTCTTTCTCGACATATGGTAAAACGATAATGAAAATATCGAATAAATTGAGTATTCATTGAAAGCAAGGGGAAGAAAGTTGGTTGGTTTGATAACAGTGTGCCGCCATTTTGAATTCGTCGCCTCAATTCAAACTGGAAATTTCCAAAATCAGTGTATGTCTCTGCCTAACGAGAATAAAAAGCAGTCATTTACCTCAACGGGGCGAAGAGGATGAGTGAGTTAGTACTAACTGAAAAGAATGGTGCCTAAAACAGTGACAAGGTTTGTAGAGGTTTCACTGAGGTGATTTGTTAGTGCAAGAATTGGCATGGCGAAAGTGACCAAAAGGGCATGACCGATGTGAAAAAAACATCAAACAAGCGTTCAATGTGCTATACGTAAGATTTTACTTAAAATTATGGTGCACACATTTCACTAGGATCTTACAATGTTTTTTTTTTTATTATTAAAAACTCTTTTGTCGTTACATTGATAACAACAGGTGATATCTTTGCTATACATTTCTGGGTAATATCCCTGGAAGATTTATAGTGATTTTTCTTGTATGTTTCGGTATTTTTCTCCTAGTCTCAGGCCTTCTTTCCATTCAGAAAAACCAAACAAGATACCAGGAATATCAGTAAAACTAACACTGTCAGAATGGTAAGTCCTTCTTTAGATTTCCTTTATTTCAGATAATATGCAGTAGTGCCTTGTACTATCTAGACACTTGGTAGATTTAGCAATACAGCACTTTTTCCATGTTTACATAGCCTCGTCTTGACACAAGGAGGGTTGGGAGAATTTGAGGCAGTCATGCAGACCCAAGACTTAGTTGAGGGTTTGCGTAACTTTTGAGAATTCTCCCAACCCTCTCAAAAATATGTGCGAATGCAATCCAAAACGTCACAACCGTGTTTACATACTCTCATTTAAACACACCTATCGACCATTGAGAGCATACGTAGTGGCTCGGTTATTCTATAAATAACTTCATGTCAGTGAGCTATGTTGACTGCTCCATACAACCTCCACAACAAAAGGCAATGAGTCTCATGTCCTCCCGGGGGGAGGGGGGGAGGAGGGGGACTCTCATGTGAAAACGTTGGAGATGCTTATCGTCTTGCTCAGAGGTGTAAATCAGAGAGTTTGGTCTCACTAAGGGTGTTTAGGATGAAACACTACTAGTTCAGCTGTCATGGAATCTTTTAGGGTTGCACTCAAAGAAATAATTTTAAAAAAGGCTGTCTGCCCATTTTAAAGTGCCATAGCAAGATTGGTCTCTGTAAGGGTTTAATTTGAATTCTCTGACAAGCAGCCCTGACACTCTCATATGGGAGTCCCCTGGGATGTTCTCATGCAAAGAAAGCAAAAAACACCGAATAAGAGGGAAACAAATGTATCTTGCACTTTTTGAAAACAATGGCAACTACAGTAATCAAATGTGGATATAGGCTTTTGAATCATGAATTGCATATTAATGAAGCATTTCAGCCGACTGGCTGGCTGGCTGGTGGCATGTGGGAAAAACATGAAAAGATACATGTAAGCGAGCAGAGGATAACATATTTTTCATTCTTGCCCCAGTTTTCTTTCTTTTGTTCTTCAATTGCGATATCAGTTTGTAGAGAAAGGCAAAACGAAAGCCTGAAACAGGCTGCTTTGACTCCCCAGGGGTTTTGTCAAAAGAATATTGTAAAATCAGAGCTCTCATAATGAAACAAGTTTATAACTTGGGCTTTGCTAGTAATGTTAACTTCACTCATTGTTTGGTTAGTCGGGAAGGTTTTGAACCTGTTTGCTCTACATATAGATGTTGGTTAAGTGGACACAATGATCAGTACCAAAATTGTTTCAAATTTTTCAACTTTTATTCTTATCATCTTGTAGTGACCAGCACTTAGTTTATATAGTCAATAACCAGCTTGACTTAACTTCGTTTGTAATATTCTCTGACATTTGAAAAAATTATTCTCCTTGATAAACAGTTGTAAAATCTATAAATGTTTATACAATTGGGTTTTACCCATATGTGAGTACATGTAAATATTAAAAAAAGCTATATGCATTTTTGTAAATTGATTTCTACTTTGAAAAAAATTATGTATAGTAATAATTATATCTACGTTACCAAGGAGAACAATTTGACAAAACATAACATCTTTACACAAAATATCTTAGATTAATTGTATACAGAAACCAGCTGTATCTTTTGTTTGGAAGTTTCATTGTATGAAAAATAGGTCCCTTTGGATCCCACTGGGACACTAAGTGCCTAAAAACATCTGCACATGAAAATATGTACAATAATAGGACCAGCCTAATTCTTAATATACTCAACTTATAAATACAACTAGCTTTACATGCTAGCTTGACAATGAGCACTTATTTTCAAAGCAGTAGCATCATTCTCTTCAACAGAAAACGGTGTTCGGGAAACTCATGTTAGCTTGAAACAAATACAGGAACCAGCTGTATTGTAACATTGTGTTTCTTTGTATGAAAAATATGTCATTAGGCATCATTGGGCACTTACAGTACCTTGAAAAAAAATCTGCGTAATGAAAATCTGTACACAGGACCAGCCCAATTTTCAATTTCTCCTTAAAGTAATATACACAAATGTTCTTGGAATCACTGAGCATTCAACATATTAAGAGTTCCCTAATATTGCAATGTCTTAAACAATGCCAGCACTGCTGCGTTTGTGGCAAACACTTTAAAAAGAGTTCACTGAGGTCACTGGGACCTGGAGTGGTGATGGCGCTGATTGAGGTGACCGGCACTGAATAGGTGAAACAGTTCCATTAGACTGAGAAGCCAGAGCTTTTCTGGCCTCCTCTTCTTTCTTAGCTTGTTCTCTCAAATGGATCTTCATGTGGCGACGGCGTTCATCAGATCGTGCAAATCGTCGACCGCATGTGTCACAGGCAAATGGCTTTTCTCCAGTGTGAGTACGGATGTGAGTTGTCAGATGGTCTGAGCGGGAAAAGTTCCTCATGCATATACGGCACTGGAATGGTTTCTGTCCAGTGTGGGTTCGCATGTGGCGGGTCAGTTCATCAGACCTTGAGAACCTCCGTGGACAAGTCTCCACTGGGCAAGCATAAGGCCGCTCACTTGGTGGTGTTCTTGAGCGACCATCAGTGGGGTTGTTTCGTTTAGCTTTCAATAAAGAGTTACCAGCTTTTGCAGGGCGACCTCTCTGAACAGGTTTGCTTGGCATTGTAAGAAAATCAGCTGGTGGTGTTGTGTGCAGGAGCAGTTTGTCCATCATTGCTGTATGATCAGGAGACATGGTAGTAGGAAATGGAGAAGGGCCACCAAGGATTGGCCACTTCATATTCAATGTAGCTGTAGCTTGCATAAACATTGGCGATGCGGAGCTCGCTGGCTGCTGCATGGGTCGTTGATAGAAGTTGGTCTGTGGTGGCAGTTTAGGGAGCCCAGAGATGTTCTGAGTGTTGTTTGAAGTTGTCACTGGTACCTGCTCTTGTGGAAGCTCCTGTGGATTAGGATTCTGTACCTTGCTTTGTCCTGAACTTACTTCCTGCGACATGGGAAGCTTTGTGTCCTGGAAGAATGTGCTCCAAGGAGTAGTCCCAGCCTGGCTGATCAAAGGAGTAAGAACTGTACGGTCAGGAATCCAGAGATTGTGAGCAGGCGAACTGTAAGGGGACGCGTGTCCGCTCGGTGGTGGAGTTGATCCAGTCGGTCCCGAAATCACGTCATGTAGACTTGGCCCTTTGAAATGGGCTAAGCGCTGCTGACAGGCTTTGATAGACTGGTTTACTCCTTCTTGCTTAACGTCTGGTACAGTGTAGTCCAGGTCAAGATCTCCTGAAAGAGCGAGAAAGGAAAAATCAGTGTTAGCGAACTAGTGTAAATAAAGTAAATTAGCATAAATTAAACAAAAGCGTTGCGAGGGAAATATTACTAGGATCTTGCCTAACTTTAAGTAAGAAGGAAATTTCTTACTTTTAGAAACAAAAGACAGACATTTGTATCCAGAGAAACAGGGCCGTAAACATTTGGGACTGATAAATTAGAAATCAAGTTACCGAAGACGAATTATTTACACACGTAGTAGCATGAAAAGATTCGAAAAGTTAGCGCGCCTGATGACTGTTTAAAATGTTCGAAAGAAAAAATTGCCCACGATCTTATGCGGAGTGAAAGGTTTATTTTTAAACGCCGACACGGCGGTACGCGTAGGAGGATTCGTTTCCGACCATAACAGACATTGGCAACCGAACGCTCGCTGGCTGTTAGATTTCAACGTCCGTTATTTTTTTTTAAAACTAAGTACCTGGAACAGAAGTGTCGTGGAAATCAACCGGCTCACCAAAAATGTTGGTTGGTTCATCCATGCCGGAGTGAACGAATGAAAATTCCTCGGCACTGAGTTGAGGGACTTGGCGGGCTAGCTGAGGTGTGAGAAGGCTAGCAGTGTCGAAACCAAAAAGTTGGTCCGTAGCAACTTGAGCAAGGCTGTCCAATGCTTCGGTCATAGTGATCATCATGTTAAATTATAAACACTTGTTTCTCCAAACGATGAAATTATTTGTCTCGTAGTGGTTTTTGTGTCGTTTGAACTGATCAACAGTATAGGTATAGGTCGAGTTATTGGCCAGCAACAACTGCGACTCGGCTTAAACTTCGGGGTCGTTTGCGTTCCGTCGGATTTACCTCCTTCGCTTCGTAGAGCTCGACGATTCTGTGTACGAACCGAGTGGGCGACTCCTTAAATGTAAAATCCATTGTTTCGCTGAGATTGCTTTGACGTGCCAGAATTTTCCAATAATGCAAGACAACCAATGAGCTTGGTGCTAATTTTAGCCCTAATGCGTCAGCGCTTGACGCAGATAGATATTGCGTAAATGCGTATTGTTTATCAATAACCGGTATCGTCAAAGCAGTTTGATCGAAAGTGACTCTCGGCACATCTTTTTTCCTTTTGACAGTCGGAAATCATGATTTGTATACTTCGTTGACGATTTGGGTCGATTCGAAATAATCGAAATTTGAGTTTAAAGCGAAAGAAAGCGAGCGTTCGGTTTCTAGCGTTACGGAAATGCTGATTGATAATTTGCATACACGTCATCGCTTGTCACCCTGGTTTATATTGTACAATTGTTCAATTATTGTTTATTCTATGACGTTCATTCGCTGCTGGGTCCTCGGTCAGTCGGCCGTGACCTGAAAGAATTATCTAGACAGATTCATGCAAATATGAAGAGGGTTTGGTTGCGAACTCTAAACATTGCACAATTCTTGGATAGGGTTATGCTCTCGCTTGAGAATACGGCTTCCTCGAACGTGCCTAATAATTTATTCGTGAAAAGACTTATCGTTAAAAATTCATCACTTTATTGTGCGGATATCTTATTCAAAGCAAAATGTAAAGTAAACCACTTAGATTGGGAAGATCTTTTAATAAAACATCGCACAACCTGCCGTCCAAAAAAAAAACATATACATTTATATATAGATATACTTTAAATATAATTTATTTTTTGGAAAGTCTTACTGCGATTCTTGTTGGGACTTCTCATGCATTTCTTTTCTTTTATTATTATGATAGTAATAATAATATATTTTTTAAAATATTCTAAATCGGGAAGTCTCCAAAATATTTTTTTTTTGTTAAAAATAAACCGTTTCTAAAAACGGACACCAATTAAAGATGTCGTGGGTGACCATGACAAAAAAAGGACGATTTGCCGAAGGCTAAATAATAGGAGCAGGTGCATTAGTCTTTTTCTTGGCTTTCATGATAAAAATAGCTGGCCAACTACGTGAACGGACGTCAAATGCTTGCTGAGGATCCCTGTCTCGAGGTAACAGGTGAAAAATACGGATATCATTAACTTTATACTCATTACTTATTCATAGAATTTGGAAGTAAACGGATGAAGGAGGAACCGATGATATCGAATCACTGAAAAATCTTCTATTTTGTGAATTCGACGGTCACAGCCAATCCGAAAATACCGTTATGATTGGAATCATTTTACTGCGAAGCTGACGCGTTGGTGAAGCTCAACACTATTATGTCGATCCAAAACGTGCCACTTTTGGCACCCAAATAAGATTGAAGACTCTATTTGCATTGCAAATCCTCAAACGATCTCGAAGGTGTTTTCGATTTTAGTGTTATCTGTTTTTTTGGAGATCCGCCGTATTTGGGGCTGCTTATCAACGACTTTATCGAAAAGAACCATCAAACCGATTTGCAACCGAAATTCTTAAGCGAATATTTATCGAAGCCGAAGTCGTTTGTAACGTTTTTCCCCCTTTTTATTTGAAAGGTGAACAGAATGTTGTCGATATATTCACTTTATCGTAATAGTTACAATGCACGAAGCACTCGGGTATTTCCTTTTCCCGTTTTCTTCCATGCTGATGACAAATATGATTCGAGGTTAGTGTTATCAGTTTGTTGTACTATTTCTGGTGTGCTCCGGAACCATTGCCGATCCGCTGTACGTCAAAAGCGTTAAAAAGGTAGAATATTCTTAGTACGAAACAGAGAAAGCACAGTAATTACACGTCAAAAAGTTTAACGTTCGTTTTGATCATTAATTTTCGCTTCCGAGTGAGAATTTTTTTTTCACTGTCATGTCTAATGACACGATGGTATAGGAAGGACATATCCTGTGGGATTTGCTTTATTCTTAATAGCTATATACTCGACAGTATTCTAAAATTAAGAAGAAACTTAATCTTCGTCACTTTGGCAATATTGTAAAACCAGAAAAAATAAAATTTTGTGTTGCCCATTTTGTCGTCACTTGTCAGTTAACAGACTCCTGGAGTCCTTTGCATTCGATATTCTTTATATTTTGTTCCCTTCGGCAACTTATATTTATACTACTTATTTTCATAGCTCGGGTTTTAAATATTATTTAAAATGAAAAATTAACGGGTACGCAAAAATCCCAGGATTCAGTTCGGGCAGCCGGGAAACCAGCTGCGTTTCGTGAACACTGATGTTTAACTTCCTAATAAGAAGCAGGTTAAAACAATCTTTTTTTGAGTGTTTTTTGTTTTTCGTCCCATTATTTTCTGCACGATAACTGTAAATTTCAAAGCACAAAAATGAACCAAAACTAAACTCCATTTAAATCAGTAAAGATCAGTTGTTTCGGTCAAGGAAAATACAGGAGAAAGCGAAGAATTCAAGTGTATGGGTAAGGGTTTTTTTTCTTTTTCTTTTTTCGTAGTTCGGCCTACAGTCTAAAAGAAAAAGAGGAGAAATATAAATAGTAAAATACCCTCAGATGATTGCGGCATGATAGGATACTAGAAGTACTGACCAATCTTAGAAATGATGTTCTTTTCACGAAGAAGCGTAAAATCTGTTCCGGAAAATACAGGCATTGCACGCGTGAATTGCGCCCTGAATTGCGCGCATACCTGAAAAATCTTCCATGCGTGTCCAGAATGTTCCCGAGACGACTAGCCGCAGTAGTACGTGAATGTTATGATATGGCGCAATGGCAACGCTGATGGCACGCGCGACTGAACACACATGACCTTTGTTCGACACGTCTGGACACACCCATCTACGTGTGTATTCCGAAAGTCACGCAGGTTTGATAAGTGTCTATTTACGTTTTACAGTCTCTAATATCGATGTCCGTTTCAGCGCGAACACAGCAATCTAGAAGTGAATTTAAGAACGGTCACACAGTTTTGAAGCCTCTGCTAAGGCACCTATGTACACGGTTCCACGCATAGCAACTCGGGCTCTGTGTTTGGGTATGTTTGTAGTCGACTGACGGTTTATCACTCTGTCCTGAGAGCCATTAAGTCCTTGTTTACATTATGATGAAATATCATTCGGTTTTAAAGAGAATGACGTGATGTTGCTGTGTTTTTTAAATGTCCGTTTGCAATACTCGTTGCAGTCGTTTGCTTGGATAAATATTTACTTAATCCAGTTGCGAAAGTCTTGAAGTTAGTGAGAAGATTCCTATCTGGTGAAAGTCAGGTGATACAAAATTGTGTTTGTATGAATAATAAATGGGATTTAGAAGCCTCTTATGACTAAAGGAATTTTGAAAACTTGTTTCAGCCGAGAACTATCCATGCTATTAGGCTTTACGTCACAAGCTTTCATAACTTTTATTCGAAACCCTGATCATGGTCTCTTGTTATCTTGCATATTTCTAATTTGTAAATATGGAAACTGTAAATATCTGAAACGGAAATGTTCAATGATTGTTATCTGTTACACCTTGATGTCTTTTTAAAACATACTCTTACTTCACGGATAAACAAGCCAGAAGTCATCTCTGCTTTGACAACGCGAAGAAGACAAAACATCATGGACATCATTGGGACGAAATGTCAGCATCATGGCTACTGCCGAACATACCTAAGTCTGTGGGTGTGCGTTAGTCATGAAATGAATTCATTGATGATCAACCGTGAGAAAGATATTACGGATAAAGTTTCGTTTCAACCTTTAGATAAGGCACTTCCAGCATGCATTAATCTTGTTAAACAATAAACAAGCTCTCTTTTCCTCCTATAATACCACCCGAGGGTATAATACTAAACGGTACATTTGGCAACAAACCAAGAACTATTAGCTCCTATTATATTTCCCGTTGCAGTTGGAGCCATTACTAACAAGGATTCTGCGTGCTTTGAGCTTCTTTTCAACTCATTCTGATATTATTTCTTCCTTTGATATCAACAACAGTCAGTGCCGCTTGCCTGAGCGCATTGAACAAGCATTTCTCGCCTGAGTCGGTTTTTACCGCAAAAACCGTCCACATTGTGTGGGCCCGACGCGTAGGTTGGCGTTCGATGCAGCGTAACGCCCGCGAGGCCTTCTTATTTTAGCGCTAAATACTGTTATAAACGATTCCCTCGCTTGCAGGTTACACTTCGGTGGAAGTAATATAACCATTAAGTATATCGTTTCGGGGAAGGACATGGGTAAGGGGGAACTAAGCAAAACAAAAAAAAATTAAACGTGGGGTTGAGGGCTTTGTTGTCCCTTGCTTTCGCCAGTTGCTTTTTATGGGGGATTATCAAGAGCAATACTGACTTCGAAACATCAAAAGACTTATTTACTTCAACAGAAACCTAAAATAATGTCTTACAATTTAGTTAAAATTACTACACTGATACTCTGAGGCTTTTAAAGAGGGTGTTATTATGATTTGCACTGGCACGAAATTTTTATGTCTTGCCTTGAACAAGTCGGGCAGACTCTTTGAACTCGTATCTTGAAAGAATTTAAGATGGATTATTTTGTTGACCCTTCAAAAATACACTTATTTTTCCCTTGGTGTTTTCAAGGGGCATTTCGAGTATGAGAGAGAAAGTACACAGCATTCATTTTAACACCATTTGCACCAAAAGTGCTGGAAAATCGCTGTTTTGGTGTGCTTCACAATAATTAACTCGCAGCGGCTGCGAGTTAAGTTAAGAGTGGTGACCACTCTTAAAGATCCTTTAAAGATGGCTTGCTTGCAGGTTAGTTCTTCAAACTCAAACAATTCTCCCGTTTCGTTTTTACATGTCTGTAACAGGTCTTAAAGCATTCACCGGGCACGATTCAAAACTCGTTCCTGTTCACAGTTAAAAGCGCATATTTCTCACGAAGTTTGCAAAATTAGTTACCAAGTGGAAGAACACTTCGCCTGCTGAGACACCAAATACTTGACCTTGTAACCGGCACGGAGGGCTACTGCGTACGTAGAATATCTGCTCAAGATTACTTACCGGAAAACATGGTATTCTGTAAATATTTTTAGCTTTTCTTTTCTTTTTTTTCAGTTAACAATGACTACAGTTACCAGCAAGAGACAGTAGTTTTAATAGGTCTGGCTTGGCGAGAAATAAAACAAAAATACAGCCAAAAATAAAACTGATAATCGATACACTGTTTTCAAACTAAGAACTCGTGCTAAATGCATGTTACTCACTGATTAGAAAGTTGCTTGAAGTTTTGAAAGATTGCCAAGGAGGGGAGGTAACAGCAGTGCATTAGAAATGCTGTCCTCCACTCTCACTTTGTCATGCACGTGACTCGCCAAACTATACGACCGACAGACGACCGACTAAATGATTAGAGACATGTTTCATAGAGAAATTGATTTTCGCCAGGGAAGACAAATGCTTAACTAAACGGCTAAATTAATTGCATTGCGATCTTCTGAGTCAATTAGCAGGATAAACCAAGAGTTTCTCTCGACTTCACAGGTTGATGCCGCATAAAATGTCCGCTTCGTTTAGCAAAACACACTAGGTGGAGAGCACGTGGGTGGATCAACTTCAGTAACAAGGAGGGAACAATGGTGGCCATATTATGTGCATTGTGTTAACAAAGGGATACCGCAACCGCCCTATCTTTGATATGTATCTCACAGATTTAACGTAATTGAACCCGGGAATTGAACTGGTTGCGGGGTATCTTGTTAGCCTACGATCACGCTATGTTTACTAATCACACTAAGAAAATGGAACGTACACGATGTATATAAGCCGTTGAAGAAAATTAGAACGAAAACTCGTTGATAAACTACTGATTCGCAGTTGTCTACTGCTGGGAAACTTAATATGGTAGAAAGGAAGATAACGGTACAATCATGATAATTAGCAAAATACCGAGACTTATCCGTCTGATATGGCCTCTCACCTGTTCATCTCTTCCACCTGTACCCTGCCGACAATGCTTACATCCGGTTTATTACAGCTTAGTCCAAATGTCAATCACGTTTATGTTTTGCCGTGTTTGTGTGCGTGCAACGCGACTGGAAACGAAAACACGTTTCGCACTCGTGCACCTCTCGCGTGATGAATACTTTTGCTCTTCGTTTTGTGTTTATCCGTTTCTACGTCATTTGTTTTCTGTTTGTTGCATGTTCTCTTCATCTTGCACTGAGCGTTCTTTTCCTAGTACCTATGGCCATCCATACGGGATCAAAATGAAGCGTAGAAGGATCTCTTTATATACGTGCAAATTGGATGTGCAGAGTTCCGGCCGGACGACTCATGGAGTCTATTCGAGGATACCCTTGGTACCTGAACCTGAAGTAGCTTCCTTCTGCGAACACGAACATTGAGCTGTCGGTTCAGTCTTGCTCTGTACTCTACAAGACCAGCTACAAACTGCATGCAACTGACATCACTGTCCGTTGGCATTGAGGTTGGCATTGTTGAGGACTGCAATTTATTTACAATTGAACTGCGTAATTCGTATACACATTCATGGAATTTTGTGTGTTGTGAAAGCACTTTTATATCAGGTAGGACTGAAACGTCGTTTTATGCAGTCTCTTGCCGAGACTCCGGATTTACCTAAAGCTAACAATAAAGATTAAATCGTAAAAAAAAATGATAGTTTCTGGCTATGCCACACGAATGGGCTGATCAGTGTAAACGAATGTTGCCCAGGATGCAAAATGGCTTTGAAATAAAACAAACTTGACTTCACAATGAATATTTCTCTATAGCATATTTGACTCTTGTAATACAATCAGTGTAAAGGTACTGGGTGAAAAAGCACTTTTTCAGACTGAGTAGCATCAAGACTGATGGAACATATGAATGTTTTAGGTGCTGTGGGTCAATTCAAGGCTGAAAACTGTATCTGTCTACTGTATGTTGTCTGAGCTTGTAGTTGTGCGGCGTTTGCACACTACATTGCTGTAAATTAGTCAGGAGTTTTCGAGAACAGTAGATCTTGAGAGTTGTAGTGTTGAAAGTGGTTCTGATTATTAGGAAATGGAAGTGTGAACCGAGATTTAGACGACCCTGCTTCGGTTGTGTTCCTTCCAGTACTATTTACACAAGTTACTTTACTCAGACTATTCAGTATAACAAAACAGCTGCTCAACAAGCTTTAAACTCGAAAAGTTTGTCTTTTTGGTTAAAAAGAAAAGTGAACATCCTGACTTGCTTTATAAAGTAGAGATTGGATGTGATAAAGTCTGTGTGGGAAAACTGTTTATTATGTCATGTCTTCAAACGGCCGAGTCTAGAAGAGAACACTACGGAGTTTCAGTCACCTCTATCATGTAAAGCACTCCAAAAAGACTCTCGTTAGGTATTTCTTCGAAGCAATGGTTCAATAATGTACTATGGTATACACTTTCGAGAATAGCCATGTTATTACTTGCTTGTAATACCATGAAACGCAAGCGAGCAGACATGAAGACAGGACATGGTCTGCCATTTGCAGTTCCTTTCACAAAACGGAAAAGGTATATGACTATTTGGTGCCTGCTTATCAGGTCGCAAAGGTGTATGTTGTTGCTTTTATAGATGTTTGCCAATTCGACTATTTTCCGGCTGAGTTTATGCATACTGACTGAGTGTTTTTGAACAAAATCCTATTACTGGAGTTTGCACTTGACTGGGTACATCCTAGAAACAACGGTATACTATTTGTTAATTTGTTAATCTCCTAACCAGATCAAACTTTTTCTTCTTTTATCGATGTTTTAATTTGAAATCGAACGGGTCTTTATTGTCATGAAACAAACTTATAACCTCACCAGACAAGAATGCTTCTACCTCAAGAAAAGTTTTCTTTTGGTCCGAAAGTCTGCAAGCAAGTCCCAAACACTCCTCCACTTCAGTGTGAGTGCACAACAACTAACACTTGAATGTCGGATGAATCTTACTTTTCTAAGCTTTTTAAATTTTTAATAGAGATAAAACTCAAAAACTGCCCAGCAAATTTGCTATGGCTGGCCCAGTGTTCTCTGTTCTGATGTTCAAACTGTTGATTTGCCGCGTGCAATGTTGAAGTGGATGAATGTTTGCCGAATCAGCTCTGCTTACGTTTGTAGTCGCCTGGCTGCTCGTTTGTTCTCCAGAGCCGGGAAACTAACAGCAAACCAAAATGTCGTGTTTTTCGACACTTCAACGAAACAGCTTTTCAGTAAAGCCACTGAAACCCTATATTACTGTTAACTGCTCCGTGGATACATGTGAAAAGCGAGATATTTGAGCGGTGAATTTTCTAAAAGATTTTTTCTCAGACAATCGAATAACTTGACGCAAACAACTCATGCAGTCACTATTTTCAAAGCTTACCTGGTGCCAATACTGCGGTGATAAAATTTACAAGCGCAAGCCGAAAAGCAAATGTGTAAGCCTACAGCAACAGCAAAAATGATAGATTTTGCCGTAAAACACAGATTTCCTTTGCGACGCAAGGAACCCAGCTGGACCCCATCAAGTTTTTCTCATTCCAGGCTTTGCTTTTGTTGTGATGGCGTCGGTTGAGACAGCATCGTTCTCAAACTCAGTGAAGACGGGTAAAAGAGGAACTAGGACCCTGGTCGTACTTGCTGTACACTAAACAGTAACTGCTTTTTTTTTTCAGGCGGCTGCGGAGGGTTTTGCCTCCAGAACCAACTGTAATGAGGTGCTCCACGTGTGTTGTTTGTTTCAACCGGAGAAAGAGAGCATGCCAATTAGCAACCGGGTAAATACGTCAAGTAGTAGACGTGTACAGTGTGATATATTCGCAAAGGGCTGATGCATTGTTTAGCGATTCAGTTTTTGTGGCTCACATTGTACGACCGTCGCTCGATATAGAACGAAGTGATTGGCTCTTTCTTGCTGTTATTGTCTTCAAAACGTTGGAGGAATTGGCCGATCGTTTTGTCGTGCATTTGAACAGAGGGAAACGGCGGGTGTTCATTCGGCCCTCCTGACCATGCCCCTGAAGTTTACTATTCGCTTCCTCAGTGCTACAGGCGCTTCCCTTTCCTCGATCAAACTATCAAGAACCGTCTCGTGCGTTTTCTTCGGTGCAATTTTTTGATAGACCTTCTTTACGATTTGCTTTTGAATCACAGAGGAAGTAAATTTAGAGAAGCGGACCCAAAGGGACCTCGATCAATCATGCAGGAAGGCGCACTTGTCATGCGAGCAACACAATGATTTTTAGAGCGCTAAATTATTTGCTATTTTTCGCCTGGTTATTTGTCTGTCTTTTCATTTGATATTGAAGAATGAATTTGTATTCTATCAAGATAAATAGCCATTGTCATTTTACGATGTTTTGGTGTCTACAAAAGCCCTTTTACAGGAAGCTACTGACAGTAGTTTAAATTTGCTGCTCCGGAAAGGATTTCTAGTAATTTGTTTTCTTCGCAAATTTCAATACAACTGACCATACATGCATATCTTACGGTGTTTTTGTAACCGCATAAAACTTGGTTTTTCACTCCTGCAGACGGGGCCGAGCTTCTTTTCGAGGATTCTGAGGAGTTCTTGATAAAGTCAGTGTGAGGATCAGCTCATAAAACTGAGCACAAAAATCACAAGTTTGTGCATGTGGTTAGCGGTGCAGGATGCTGAAGTGACTTGCGTTTCACGGCAGCTGAGATTCTTACGTCTATGCTTTTCACGTCAGTGTATTTCAGTAGAAAATGCTTTGATGTATTTTGCAGCTAATCGAAAGCTGTTGTAACATGTTCACGTATACTGACAAAGTAACGCCGTAAAGATGTGATATGATCGTCGCGGTTGTGCGAACAATAACAACAAGACGAAACAACTACCTCATGACGTGGTCTGCAATCAGGCAGAATGAGATACTAACGGCTGGTGTTTACAAAGTAATGTGCTATAACACTAGTGATGAAACAGCTGCTGGGCGTTACGGCAGCTGATTGAAAACGAACGAGTCATCCGATAACTCCCTGAGCTTGAAATCCCTCTATAATTGTTACGGTGTTCAGTCGGAGTGTGTGTAAGATTCTCAGATAAACGTTGTTCCTGTTCGCCCTGCATGTTCAATCAGTAGACGACAATGTTTAGTGGAAAATAAACTGTTTTCGAATACTTCCGAACAAACATTGGAGAAAACAAAACGTTCCGGCCCAGCCGGAAGCCGCATTAAAGACCAGTTTATAAATTCGTTTAGTACCTCTGGTTCATTTAGTTTAGAGCTGAAAGTGGTGTACGACTATATCGTATGAGTGGCTGGAAATGTTACAAACCTGTTCCTTGCTTAAAGCTGCGCGTCCTTATAGAGTGCATATGTTGTACACAATGGCTCTTGATACAGGAAGATTCAAGTTATTTCAATCTGACGAAGCCGCCAAAAAGAACACTTGCTGAATAACACTCTCTACCTAGTAACTCGACCCTAGGCGCGTACAATAGGCCTCGTCGTTTTCAGAGTCGCGTGACCAACTCTCTACTTAAAATTATTACCATTATTTTTTGTGCTAAACTGAAGTGACTTAAAAAATCTGTTAATGGCGTGTTAAAGACTATTATTAGACAGAAAGTATTTTCCGTTATGTTGAAGTCACCGACTTATAGGGCTGAAGTACCCATTGCAGTTTAATATTTCACAATAGTGTTGAATACAATATGTTCGCCATCGAGATCCATATCTCAGATCAGTAAATGTAGCGGTTAGCAGTTTGTGTTAACATCGCGTGAGAAAAGCCGCAATTTCTCATCAGCAATACGTGTGTTTCATCAGCATTCTTTTGTTGGAGGTATTTTTTCTTAGCAATAAAGTAAGGTGTTGTTCGTGTATCCGTTCATTTGGGCTGGTTCTATCATTTTCAAACAGTGTTGCTACTCTGTGGCACTCTACCCTCAGTCTCGACAAAAACGCTTGGATGTCTGATCGGATGCCGGATCACAGTATTGTAAATACTGTAAAAGACTATCCAAATTCCACTCCAGATAGGGAAAATAAATGGTAGCAAGAAGCTAAGAAGAGACACCTTTTGCTTCGTTCTTTTGGAGCCTAGATTATATAGAATCTTCCTATTAACCTTGCCTCCGTTATCAACCAATTGTTCTTAAACATTCTAACAAGCTAGAAATACTGAGCTTATTTGAACCTAAAACGTTATGTTTTCTGAGCTAATGGAACATATAGTTTTCCTTTGATGAGAGTTACGTTGGATTTATATGGATGACGTTTTAGTGTGTTCAATATTGCAGCAGTACCATTAGCCTTTTGTTTTGTGTGGTTTCTAGCCAAAGAGCTGAATCTTATGTTGTCCGTCTCCTGGCCTCCTAACAAAAGAGCTGATTATGTTGCTTGCCTGCTTTCTCTGCTTCATTCTAAAGGTTTTGTATAGCAATATATTCGCTCTGATCAAACAAATCAACCTACACGAACCTACTCGGGTCGCTCGCTGGAAACTGATCGTTTCTGAAACTTTTGTTTATATGTTTATTCCTTTATCTTGTCTTGCTTTTCAAATTGTGTTTTTCTTCAGAAAGTTACCTTTCAAACCCACTCACATGGGCAAGGAATCAACCACAAGCCACCTACAAATTTGCCTTCAATCTTTCGCCCTCGTTGCAATATCACTTTCTGTTTTTTCGTAGTATCGTATATTTTCCGCGCTTTGTTTTTGTTGTTTTTTTTTTTCATTCGTCGTCGTCAACCCTCCCGCCTCTGTTTTAAAAGGGAATTTTCGATTATCTTAGACATTTACTCCCTTCTGTTTGTACTGTTTTTCCGTATATCTTTTTTCCATTTTCGTCTGGTAATGTTAGTTGCTTTGGTTCCAATAAACTGGCTTGTGCGTGCGTTGGTTGGTGGCTCAGTTAGCCGCGGCCGGGAACAGCTGCCTGGCGATTGTAAATCGTGGGCGCTCTCGAAGTCGACTTGAATTTATTATAAATTCATCAAGATGGTATTGGCTTGTTTTTCAGTTATGCCTTGAATGCATGTATAACAGAAGTTATTATGGAGTTGGAAGACTGCTCTATTGAAAAGAAAAACATTTTCCTTAGTTTGAGGTAGTAACCCCCCCTCTCCCCTCGGACATAATGGGCGTGACAGGGAGTCTCAGTGGAACTATTTTCCTTTTTTCGATGCCCACTTCTTCCAGCATTGAGCAACCTTTGTTATTGGAAAGGTCTCTGCTAGGTTTAAGCCTCAAAAAGAGGATTATGGACGATGAAAAAGCGATTTTTAGCGATTTTTAGTCGAAGACACAAGATCTCCACATTTACACCCACGCACGTTAGTTGGATGGACTATGACTCGAAGAGTGATGTAAAAGAACTTCTTCCTCTCGAGAAATTGCTCTTTTGAGTAATTACCCGGAAGAAATCGCTTCTAGTGAGGCTCTGAACGATGTCCTCGCGATTTTGTCGCTTGCAGCTATAAAGTGAGGGTTGTTTTAGAGATGGCTGGAAACACTGTGTGGGCGACCTCTGCATATATTTTTCAAACTGCCTTCAAAACAGTTATTCTCTAGAATTAACTTTGCCCAGAAGTGTCCGCTCTTGTGGCTTTCTCTTGCTAATAACTTAGAGTGTATACGGCTAAGACTTCTTATTTTTAAACAATCGTATTAGAACTCTCGAAGGGCAGGGAAAAAATGAAGTGAACTTCCTTAAAAACAGCACATGCAGGCCGTCACAATGAGTCAAGCAACTGCTATATATACAACTGATCTGTGCAGTAAAACGTTTCCGATACACCGCCGCTCTGAATTCTAGAAACTGTTTTCGATTGCCACATTGGTGCTATAGGAATGCCGTACTTTATGTTAAGTTTCTATTTACACAGCAACTGATCTAATTCTATAGGGACAAATTATATACGAGTGAAGTACGCGCGATGATCACTCATGCGAAGAAGAACCGCTTTAAAGTTTTTAAATTACATTCAAACTGTAGCAGCGTAGGGGAGACAGAGAATTCTCATGCACAGAAGAAAACAGTCAATATATTTTATAGCTTCATTCCAGAACCATGCGTGTTTCTATTCCCATATAAAAACACACAGTTGACCCACCGTTCGTGTTATCTTATAAAAAATAGTTACCTTCAAATGCTGGAAAACGTGGATAAGCCATTGCTAACATGCCCAATTAGAATCCTGTGAGGCTCTCACCGTCTTGGTTCTTAGCTTCAGTGCTTGGAAACGGGTTGAAATTTTCCTAAGTGTTTTCCGCTACAGAGCTTTGTCCCCTCGCTAGGCAAATACCAAGAGAAATGAGCCGCCGATAACCCGTGTGCACCGTTTTGGTGATGTAACCAATTATGCATATAATCGTAGGCGTTACGGCCCGTTGAACATTCGTAATGACGAGCGACAGAACTGCGTGATACGCGCGTAGGAGGACAACATTATGCCATAACAAAGCCATGACAACCATTTCCGAATAAATACGAACCAATCCCGAAGGGATGTCGAGAAGTGCCGTATATTTTTTTTAGGGACTTATTTGGTGGTGTTGATGTCAAGTCGCTCTCGTCACGGTATTGGATTCCGTCTAGAAAAGGTTATTTTAAAGCGCTGGCACAAAAGGATTAAAATGATCGCCTTTGCGGTGGTATTTTCTAATTTTACAAAAGGTCGATCAAAACGTTTATTTCGTAATGCAAAAATGTTTTCTTCACAAAATATAGGCGAGTACGGATGCGTGGGTAGTGACCGATCACGTGGTTGAAGGGTTTCTCAAGAAAGGCGTTGACCTCACTAAATTATAGAAACCGGAAGTTGGACCGGAAGTGTCCGGAAACATTTGTCGCGTATTGTTTTAAAAGCTGCAGTTAAGTTAATTAATTTAACGGTGACAGCTAAAAAATAAAGAGAAGTACTTGCTATAATTTAAAAGAACAACCTCACACAGCGCTAGTCATTTTACATCGTATTTCCACGTTATCTTTTATCGTGGACATCGAATTTAATGAACGTTAAGTTCATAGGTCACGTAAGCATGGACAGAGCTACAACTGAGCCGCTACGGGGGCTTTTACAATGCCACCATAGTTCGGCCGTGGCCATTTCCAACCAGATTACTGTTGCAGGAAAATCTACACGAGGCAATCAGACTTCTTCACAAAGATTATTCAGCGCCCACGGTTCTGAGCTAAAAATCACCTGCTGCGCTTTTGTGAACAATTTTAAAAAGCAGTGCTTGACTTGACGATGCAAAGTGCACCTCCTTCTTTATTCACAGCTCATTCGGTTGACATATTCTGGACGTTTGCCTCTCTTGCTTGTCACCAGCCGTATGTTGTCGACGTGTGATGGCCAAAAATGTTCTCTCTGCCCACGCGCCGGGCGTGTGCCAGAGGTTATTTTTCTCGACAACATTTTACCTTTTGAAACAAAACAACGAAACTTTTAGTCTCTGTGTCATTCTTCTGAAGGAAAAAGAACACGGTCTTTTTTTGCTTTTTTTCCTTGTTTTCGTTTTCTTTTCCGCCCTGTTGGTTTGAAAACGTTCTCGTTGTCATGACTCGCTTTGCACCAGTAAAACCTTTTGGACCGGGTAATGTTGCATGATTTTAGCCAGCTCATCTTTAATGTAAGAGTACGTGCCTACAAGTAGTTTACAGTTAAAGAACTGATCTAACGAGATGAGATGGAACGATAGGCAATGATAACAAAATAAAGCCACTTCATATTTATTTTCTCTTTTTCATGTTTCGTTATTAGATAACTGTTCCTTGGGTATTCTAGAGTTCTTTATATACTTTGACTATTTTTTGGCTAGATTATTCGTGTTCTCATAACATCAAATATACATTGCATCATGGCCTAGTCACAACGATATGAGTCATGGTAAGAGCAGTCAGTTTAATCCGTTCTTCTTAGCCGGCGTTACCTTAAAGATAAATATTATCGTTTGTTTTTCTGTATACGCGATAAAAATCTACTGATTGCAGCCTTTGCGATCTCCTCTGCCCGTCGCGATAATTGCGCCTCTTGATTATCAGTAGCTGAGTATCGGTGTTTACTTCCGATTCAGGGGTCAAGAGTTGGGCTACAAAAATTGTTAAGTTTGTAGAGAAGCACGTCTTATGTAACGTCGTTACAAATCGTGCAAATCAACTTGAAATTCATTTCTGAGTTTTATTTCGAATGTTACAAGACTGGAAACCGACTTAAGAGGTGCAGACAATGTATCTTCTGGCTTGGTAAATGTTTTTCCTAAAGCAGAAGTTTCCATCGGAACTCAGTACATGGTTCAGTGATGTGCTTATTTTGAATTTTAGACTCCGTTAAAGTCGAAAAGCCAATTAAGGTTACTGTTAACTAAATTAAGTCTATATTTAGCCGGACTTATGAATTAGTTATTAGCTTCCGTGTTGCACTTTTGAAGTTATTTTGATCCACAATAGAGCTTTAAATAGGTAACACACCAAAGGTACAAACAAAAAATAATTCTCAGATATCATCTTGGCAGTATAGAAAGGAAACTATGGGCCTTGTACAAGGCTAAGAAACCTTGCATGTCTAGCATATGCGAACAGAAGGCGAAAGGGGAAGTTGCTTCTCAAAAAGCTCACCTTTTGTGTGTCTGTCCTCCGTCAAACCCACGCTCGGTGCATCAAGCCCACAAGTTTTGTTTCTTTAAAAACAATCTTACGGGTAACACACAATAATAAACTGGCCACCACTGTGAGAGAGCACATCATACCTGTTTCTATAGAATTTTTCCCACTTTGTTTTATTTTGAAAGAAACGCGAAAAGATGTTTTTTAACATCAACATCAACATATTTTTTAAAGTTATCCCCAGGAGAAACCGATAAGCACGGACGTAAACAAACAGTGCGGGAAGTTAAGAGGACTAGAAACTCTCTTTCGTTCTGAATTTGAAGGTTGATGCTCTTATTAATCTAAGCTAATCCACATCCCCTAGGTTAACAACCAGAATATGTGGACGCAACCGTTTTATGACAGGCGCCTGTTCCCTTATGACGCGACTAAGGACGCGACTAACGACTAACGGACTTTATTGTTTTGTTTTACCCAAACCAGTTATAGAGAATGAACCGACGTCAATTTTGGTATTACAAAGACTAAAATTCCGTTGTAAAACTGCATGTTTATATCATTTACAAAGCGATTATGTCAATGTTACATTGTACTCCAGTATCTCGATCGCGGGTTTCTTTCCAATCGCAATAAAATCGCTGAAATACCAGTACCGCTGAAATATCCGTAGAGATGACCTTTCTTTGTCTTCTATCCTTCAAAAGGGGCTCTGTTGAGAGTGATCATAAATAAGGAAGTGTAAACAACAGTATAAGGTTTCTCCACCCGTTTAATCTCGAGTGTGTATGAGAGAGCGAGGGAAAGTATTATGTGACTAAAGTAAAACAATAACAAAACGTCACGTTTCTTTCTTTTCCTATCAGTACTGAATGCACTTCGCCACTATATAGAGAGTTTCAGGTAGGGCAAGTGTTGAAAATCCTTTCGTCCTCTAGGGATATCCTGGAAGGTAGACTCAGTCGGTGAACTCTCGATTAGCTATCACACTGTACTTTCTCTGCGACAGCTCATGAACAAACACCTCTTTCTGACTAAACTTGCTCTTGTTTTTAGTAGTAATCCATCTGAGATATATTAGCTTCTCAATTTCCGCACTTAATTACGGTATTACTTCCGAATCGTATACCTTCACGGAGGTCGTAATCGGTTTTCTATTAGATACAATACCTCAGTTTTCTATGGTCTGGCTCGCCTTTCCAAAACAAAGCTAGGAAAAAATATATACCAAAAATGAATATGAGTACTATGAATGGACTATCGTATACCTCTGACACAGTTCATCCTTTAAATCGTTCACAGTGTTTACTTGTGTTTCTTATCCTGATGTTAATCTTCCCATCCGAAGGGAGGGAGATTAACTTAAGTTTAAACTTCCGCACCGAATCGTGTACCTCCACCGAGGACGTGCTCTCCTAGTAAACAAACGCGGGACATAACAAAAAACAATCAGTGTGGGGGTGTCCAGCAAGGGGGCTTATTACCCACTCTGTTTTATGGATCAGAATGGTTACAGAATTCCCCATTTTACTTGGTCAACATAGAGGTTTATGTGACCATTCCCGCGCTTTTGCTCGCACAAAGAGGAACTGCGTGTTCATTAGTGTAGCATTATTTTGGGTGCTGACTGTCGCGCCCTTTATTATTTTTTTTTTAGTCTACGTGGCAAATTCTTTCGCGATATTTCGGCGCTGTTTAAGTACATTCTTCGCACTCTTCTCTATTCCTGTGCATTGAGCTCGTCTGGTTACCCTTTTAGCGTCTGCTAGATTTGATTGCAGTTATATTTTTTAATCGTCCGTTTTAATCGTCGAAACAGTGCGAGCGAAGCCAGAGAGCGCGAGTTATGTCTCAAAATTTAATTACAGCCTTCGTTTCGATCTGTTGTGTCACCACCTTGTTGTCACGCATTTTTCAGCGTCTAAGGGAAGTACAGCGTATTGAAACGCAACTTTGGCAAACAAAAACTAAGAGAAGCATTTAAACGTTTTGCTAATGTATTCTTAGTTAACAAAGCTGTAGAAACACTCTTCCACTACTCATGTTTCAGTTTCCACAGCGTTTCTCGTTACTTAGAACAGCCGATCGTGTTACTATAATCGTTTGCCTCAACTGAGGACGTGCTCCGTCGTAAGTACCTGAAAAAAAAAACGCTTCGGTGTACTAGTGTACATGACGGGATAACAAAAACAGGAGAGTGTACGCATGAAATTGATGCGAGGCTTCTTCTTTCTGTGATACGTATAACAGGGCTTTCAGAATTTCCCATTTTATTTAGTCAAAATGTTGGCTTATGAACCTAAAGGAATTGTATATTACAGGCATAATTTATTACATGAGTCAATGCTGTCTCTCGTATACTATAGTCTAATGCGACAAAATTCTTTCGCGACATTTTTGGTCGCCTCTGTTAATCTCAGTGGCAGGCAAAGCTAAAGGAGGGAGAATAGAATCAAGGAAGTACATTCTTCCCACCCCTATTCCTTCCTGTGTGTGTTTGAGCTCGTCTTTCTCGTCTTTTTCAGCGTGTGGCACGTTCGAGTACGAGTAGTTCCTCTGGGCTTTTGATAGCAAAACATGTACGGGCGATGTCTCGCTTACTTAGGTCTAGCATTTCTTCAGTGGCAAGCATAAAAAGAAACAAAAGAGCCATGACTAATTTACTATAGGCTAACAAACCTGTGTAAACACTCGCCTACTGCTTAGTGTCCACAGCTTTTCTCATTCTCTACAGCATCCGGTCGTGTTAGCGTACTTTAGCGTATTTTTTATTTTACCGTATTTTAAAAACTATGGAGAAACGCGTGGCCGATGAATGATAGGCGAATAATGACACTACGGATGAATACACTACAGAATAATTTCCCTTCCCTCTTCTTACCGAAAAAACACTGATATCGTCCCTTATAGGGTAATGATTTGTCAAAGAAAATTAGCATGTTAAGTTTCAAATAATTTTTTGCGTTTACATTTGAAACAAAACTGCTCTTAAACTGTCAAAACAAAACGATAAGAAACAAAAGAGAAGAAGTTGTAAAATCATCAGTTGAACATCATAGGTCCGTGAATGACACCCCTATCTTCGGAGCTTTAATATAATCGAAAGAAATTCAGCGGTTTGGAATAAGGAGGTTTATTTAGCCGAAACTAGATATAAACCCATGGGCTTCTATTCGAAAGAGCATAATATTAGCGCGATTTTGGGGTGCTTACCTTGGGAAGTCTACTCCAGGCTCTTGGTCAGGGGGAAGTTGGCGGGTGAGGGCCTGGAAGAGAAAAAGGAAAAGGCGGGAGTCCGCCTCAGAAGGGTGGGAACTTATGACGGACATTTTATGCATGGTACTTGACACGGAAGCACATATGGGCTTACGTTCGGTAATTTTATTTTTCTTTTAAATTTTTCTGTCTGCTATCATACGTGATCATCCTCAGTCATAGTTTACGAATGATATTATCTTCATTGGCTTTGTAGCCTGTTAAGGCGGGGGTCCACCTGAAAGCCGTATTTTGGCTTGGTATTATGTTCTTAATGCAAATATCTCGTTTACGTTTCAAGCAATCAAGAATCTGTTCACTCATTACAGACATCTATGTTTTGCGCCGTTTTGTAAATTTTTTGGTGATTTTTAGGTTTATTTGGAGACAGATAGTTTTTCTCAAAGGATTAGTAAAATTTATGGAAATAGGAAATTTTGAAGATTTGGTGTTGTTTTAAAATTAGAGTTTGAAGTTAAAAATTGATAGATACACACCAAACAGTTGCCTAACAACCCGAGTGCCATTGTGGGGTCGGGCAACTGTCTGGTGGTGTTCCATAACCTTTTCTCCCCCTTTCAATCTCTCTTTAAACTTCCTCAAATTTCACTTTAATTCAGGTAAACCCCCACCTTAAAGGGGAATCGCTATTTGCAATATTTCCTTTATTAGCATAAGCGATTCTGTTTCTGAAGGAGCTATAAAAAAGTCAGTTCTGAATATTGAACTCCGTCAAGCAATTTGAAGCCGATGTATTCAAAGCCGCAACTCGCCAAATCATGAGCCAACATGTAGACAGTGACGTCAGCAAGGATCTCTCTTTACAAGGGACGATCCTCGGGCCCGAGCATTCATCTGAATTTTTGCTGGGCTGTCCCCGACACTTTTACGCGAAAAAATAAAGTCAAAATGGATAACTCTTGTACGCATGTATGATCACTCTCATTAGTCAAGACGGGTGGTAGGACATCACATAATAAATTCTCCAAAAGGAACATTCAAGCTACAGCCTTGCTTATTCTCGTGTATTATTTGAGGAATGTACGAAAATCGGAGCGCATGAAACTTTGATTAAATTGTTGATGGATCAGTGATCATTACACATGCTGGTATATCTGTTTCAGCAGGCCCGTAGGGAGGGGGGGTGCGATGGGTGCGCCCGCATCCCCCCGCAGACTGCTGAGGTCCACTTTTTTGTTAAAAAAAGAAATAGTAAAAAAAAAATAATAGTGTTGTTCTGTTTGCCAAGATGCCCCCAAGGAGGCTTGAGCTTGGCACACTTCTGAAAGATCGTGATGATCAGCAGCCAGCCGAGTGAACAATACGGATTTACAACTTTATTTCTATTTTTGTTATTTTTAAATAGTGACATTGGCATTGTTATTCTCTACATTGTAAAATACATACGTAAAGCATTCTCTTTGCCAAAAAAAAATCAATTTTGAAGTTCAAAATTTGACAAATATCCACGTTTTTAGGTTCGCTTTTAGCGACCTATATTGCTATCATACTGACCTTCAAAACGCACGAAATGCAGTCTCAGACAACTTAATTTTCAAAATTTCCCGGGGGGCATGCCCCCGGACCCCCTAGTAAAGAGCGCCTCCGGCGCTCGTTGGTCCGTATAATCAACTGATCGCACCCACCCGTAAAAAATCCTGGCTACGGGCCTGTTCAGTCATGATCGTTAATTCTGGGCTACGAGTGTAAGAGTTCAGTGGAGCCGTGAACACTGGCCACAACAAATGGGCTGCCGACTGTACAGAATGCAACCAAACTGGGATGTTATCGTTTCTGGACCAACTCGAAAGCTCATTGGAGACTTTGGTCACTGTACGTAACTAAATATTGTCTCTAGTTCTAGCTAATTTTATATCTGTATTCTTTTTGTACTGTTGTATACCGTCCTCTGTTATGTTTTGTTTTCTGTAAGCAGTGTGCATTAAACTTGAACTGAGTCGTTGAGGTAGTCTATGAAGTAGTTAAAGGAGCTGCGTCACGGTTGAACGGTTTGAAAAATTTAGCCTAAAGTTTTCAATTTTGTTGTTTGTAATCTGTGTCAATCTTCTCCATCCTTAACAATCCTTGTTCCTTTATGATTTATTATTATCTCTTTAGTGTTTTTCTATCTTTGTAAAGTATTATTTTCGGGTTTCATTGAATTTAGAGGTAATTTTGTCGGTGGTAGAAATACCGTGACGTAGCCCCTTTAACTATGGACCAGCTCAGCTGCTGGATGCAGCTGCTACTGGATGAAACTTTCCAGGTGCTCAAACCCATTTTTAGTTAATCTGTGTCTAAAAACAGAGAGGTGTATAAAAATAGAATCAATAAATAAACTTAATTTTAAAGTGTCAAATGCATTTAGTACTGCTGTGCTAATTGGGGATACTTTGAATAAATAACTAAACATTGCAAATAGAACATAAACAGTAACTATGAAGAATTCCAACTGACACACGACGCGGTCGAGGAGTTGAACTCTGGACTACCGAGGGACCTCCTTCAAATCCACTGCCCTAAACCACTCGGCCACGCACTAGACTTCTTCTATGAAGGGAACCTCTGTTCATATTAAGAATATGTGAATAAAACAGCTCTGTAATCATAAGGTTTAAGATTTTGCCAAGGCTTTTCGGGTGCGAAAATCTTTCGGGGCCTTAGAGAAACGGGCGCCACGGTTCATAGGGGAGAGTACTTTTGCAGATCCTACGTTGGCAGCGCTTATCGTATGCGGTCCCTTGCAGTTAGTCACTCATTTATGTATTTTCGGACCGTAGGTCTTTCAGATCCGATACGCAGCGTTTTAAAGCATGGCAGTACTGGCCATACGGTTAAATGTTTAAATGTTTAGGCTGGCTTTGTCCAGCCACATTTATTTTTTGCTTTTCGAGAAACCTATCGTGACACTTTGGTCTCCTTGCGTCCTGAAAAACGTGATGTGGCAACGCGTGTTTCAGGGCGCAAGTGAGTTCAAAGTACGGAGCTTGATATGGAACGGGTCATTTTGCAATTTATGTGCGTTGGCTCTTTGGCTGGCGTTACATATCTTCGCTACACGGTGCTGACGAGCCCCAATAAGGGCGAAACAGCTGCCCACTGTTGCGATCCTCCTTTATCGGTTCTTGTCATGTTGGTGTCTCGAAACGTTTTTCACGTAGTATCAGCCTTGCAGTCTATTGTCTTTATACTTTTTGGGGGGCTGATCAGGTCTCTTGCAGATCCTACGTTGGCAGCGCTTTGTGCGGTCCCTTGCAGTTAGTCACTCACTTTTGACTGACCACTAGTAAATTTCATTGCTTTCCACCTCAACTGAGGTATCCTAGTATAAAACCATGTAGAAAGTTCGACAATTTCGATGTATAATAAGTGTCAAAAGTCTGTTTTCAACCCCAGACCCGTACAAACCTCGTTCCCAGGGTCTCTCATCTTAGAGTGATAAGGGGGAGAGAGATGGGAGGAAGCTTGTGACTCTTTGTTGCAACATATACGAAGTTGAATTATCACTTAATTATATGCACGCCCAGATCGAACTGGCGAGGTGTGGTTGTATTTCATCTTGCTGTTGGGGGCCACTTTCTCTTCATTCCAGGTGATGTATACCTTATTATTATTTTCTTAAGGCTTTATGAATGAAACTGTTCTTGCGTAGGATCGCAAACACGGCCTTACTATGAATGTTGCAAGCCACATTGTAATTCATAGCAAGAGTTGTTTATGATCGCGTGCGACGCCATGTTGTATTTTGTCAATGGGTTTTTGTCTAGACGAGGAAAAAAATGCGGGTTCCTTGCCCGTTCTCTACTTTATCACAACTCAGATTACGTTAAGTGAGAAGTAACAACGTAAACCAGCGATCATAACTGTGTTATGTGGGAGTAGTGAGGATATAGATTCAGTTCGAAGCCGATGCATGCATACGTTTGAAGCCAGCTTGTTGTGTTTTTGAAGACAAAACCATAATATGGGAATTTGTGTCCCCTGCATTTTTTGTCGTGGCTTACTGGCGGAAACCGCACCGGGATTTTAAACAGTTGGTAGTTAGACTGTAAACTTTGCTTGAATCATTTCTTGAAATGGTTTCTCTGAGAAGCCCTTAACCTTGAAGGACCGGGTTTCAACAAAACACTGACCCCCGGTCAACTGACCCCCTACTGACCCCCTATAAAATCAATGGGAAAATGAAAATTACAAGAGCCCAGAACTATCAATGGGAGCCAATTCAAGTTCATCAATAAATTTAGCATACCTGAAACTTCCAAGATGGCGGTCGCCTTGCAGATTTCCGACTCTTGTTCGCATTTGACTGAAGGATTTGTCACGGAAAATCAAGCACAGAATAAGTTGGAGCGACACGCACACGTTTATTATGGCAAGCTTCTAGTCCCAGGTCCCTCCCCTTCCGCACGCACAAACTACGGTGCACATGGCTTTAGTCATGAACGGTAAGTGGTGTTACTGTTTTCCATCGATTTACCTCATATTTTGCACCTTGTATTATCCAAATTATGCCATGAATACGTTATGAAGTCTATTTTTGTTGATGCCTGTGTCGCTCACAATTATGCGGCCATTACTAGCACAGACAAAACTATGCAAGAAAATGATTAAATTAGATTGAGTTACCTTGAGAATCCGTGGTCTTCTTGACGACTTCATGCACCAAGGAGAAAGTAATCCACCGGGCTTGTCCGAAAGGTTAACACCACAGCTGCTACAGTTCTTAAAATGCGAGAACTAGGCGAGAGGCCTGGAACTACCTTATGAAATTCATCTTCCGGTTGAGGTTTACGCACATGTTCGTGGCACGAGCAGTCCATCGCGATCCTCTCGCAAGCCTGTTCATTTTGCAGCGTTTCTCTTTGCTTCATTTCCCAATGCGAACAAAGGCAATATTTGATTATATTCAATCTTATTCTGTGCCCGATTTTCTGTTAACAAAACCTCCACTAAACAGTAAAAGGAGAACAAGAGTCAGAAATCTGCAACGCGACCGCCATCTTGGAAGTTTCAGGTAAGCTAAATTTATTGATGAACTTGAATCGGGTCCCATTGATAGTTCAGGGCTTTTGTAATTTTCATTTTCCCATTGATTTTATAGGGGGTCAGTAGGGGGTCAGTTGACCGGGGGTCAGTGTTTTGTCGAAACCCTGAAGAACCGATCAAAAGCGGCATTTATTGTCAGTTATTTATGTTTTGAGGGTTATAAATTCTTTTTGATACGCAACTTTAAGGGACACTGGTATCCTTATATCAAATAGTATCTTGTTCAAGTGTTTTACTGCAAGTAATGTGAGTACATAACATGCAATGAAATGCCATGATAGTTACACAAGTGCATAAGTCTACAATTTAGGGTAATAATAATTGCTTCTTTGGGATTGGATGCTTGTTGTAGCCTAAGTACCCCAAGCATTAAATCAGACAGGTTACCTAAATGCCTTAACTGAGGGCTATTATTCTCTTATAAGTTATGGAGGCAGGTACAAAAGTTGAACAAGATCAACTCGGACCACCAGTCTGGGTCAGATCAACTCAAATCATGAAAAAAAGATATAAGAGGAAACTGAAACTTTTACCCATACGAAAGTTAAGATTCTTGTTGAAAACTCCTACAGTTCATGACATTTGTACATTTGCAAGTCTCAATTATTGGTTTTAGAGGGAGGTTTGAAATATTCTATGAACATGTTACATGTAGATGTTCTTATGTTTCTTGCATCAGTTTGGTTGAGCTTATCTCTCTTGAGGTGGTTGTTTCATATGTTTATACCTCCTTTTTAACCAAACATGGCGGCTTTTTGGTGGCATGTGTGTTCGTTCCAAAGACTTCATGAGGATTCCGATATCTTTCTGTTTCGGTTTGACGGTCAGACATAGACTTTGCTGTTTTGAGGTACAAGTAAATGTATTGAAAATGCCAATGTAAACACAGTTGATTATCCAAGCTTTGCACTATTTCTGCTAAGCATGAGCTGTGTGTATTTAGCGAGGGGAAACATTACAGGGATTTCAAATAATTCAGACATCATTAGAAATGAACAAAAGCTACTGAAAGATAATAAAATCAAAGAGTTATTTATTTATTAGTGAAAGTACTTATTAATAATTAATTTATGCTTTGTGACAAAATTTTGAGAATTTGCGACTGAGACCTGCATGCCAATGGTCCTTAAGTCTCTATTAAAGAACACTGCGGTCTTGCGAGTCTCTTAAAGCTCATAATTTCACTGGATTGTAAGTTTCAACCCCTCCTCTGTTCCCTCTGCACTTGCCACACTAAAAGTCGGCATCCAAGAAGTTTGCAGTTAAACAGACTGTATGTTGCATATTTGTTAGCTAATTTGCACAATTGCTAGCCAATTTAAGATAAGGCTGAAGTACTTTGTACCTTTCCCTCTTAAAGCAAGGTTTCTTACGTGTTACTATGGTTACCACCTGCATTCCAATCTGGTGGGCCCAAATTCAATTCTGGGATTTGTCTGCTTTATTTTTCTCTTTTTTAAAGCCACTTTTTGGTCTTTTTCTTTTCTTGTTCAACACTTGTGTTTGGTGAAGAACATCCACAAGTAGCTATGTGTACTTATTTCAAGTTTGGAACCGATAAGAACACAGTTTTTGACGTTACACGACCTTGCTGTTTCGCATAATCGACCACGAATTACACTTGATGGTTTACATGTTGTGTGTTTCTAATATTCATAATAATTAGAAACAAAAATAATAAAATTAAAGACTAAAGCCATTGTATCTGACCTAAAAAGGTATAAACTGTGAGAACTATGAATAACTAATAAGATTCTGAGGGACGCAACAAAATGCAAGTACGCCCCCAAAAAAGAACAAGTATTTTTGCCAATGGTGTACTCCATATTCTGTTATCTCCATATACTACACATATGAATGTTATGCCTAGTTGTCTCTGTGTGTCATTTAAGAGGGGTCCTTAACTACCAACTAGTTGTGAATTTGTTGCTAAGGAAGGTTTCTAACCAACATATGTTGGAAACCAGACCTCCTAAGGATACATGTAAACTTTTTACACAGGTTTGTTCCATTAAAGAGTCAGGTAAAAGTTTCAAATCACAGGCATATTTGACCTGTCATGGGACCAGAATAAAAAATTCCCTAACACTTAAGACATCTAAATGCGAAAATTCAAATCAGTGTCAATAGATTAAGAACGTCCGTGTGCTTAATGCTACTTATGGGTTTTATGAAACTTGTATTGTGGTAAAAGTTATGGGTAAAAGGTAATAAACACCGTTTAACAGACTTTTCTTCAATGGCTTTATTCTTTTACATGTAAACAGTAATTTATTCTATTTGTTGATCATAAAGAAGGCTAAGTTACTTCTGTTTCATAAGAAAAATCGGAGCTCTTCCTCTTTTCTTCGAAGTTTTAGGGATTTAAAATTCATATACGCAGTTTTGGATTAGCATTAGTTACACTCGCAAATCATATATATATCTTTTTCAAAGCAAATGTTCCCTCATAAAAAAATCATCATTTAGCACTGCAAAATGCTCCAAAATGGCTTCTCTCCAGATGTTGCCTTCAGCAATCCCTAGCATTTTTTCTAAATCTGTAGAACTTTTACATGTAAGAAGGACCCCCCCCCCCCCCTCCTTAATTGCATAGTTGTTGTTGTTGTTTCCTCCAACCTCTATGTATTCGAATTTGGTTAATAAAGAATGTGGAATGTCAGTATATTGTTGCCCTCTAATTAAACATTGCATTCTCTAATGAAACATTGCATTCTCGAATTTTTTAATGTTCACTGTTTTGACATGTAGATTTTCTCCTACAGATTTCCCAACTTGTTGTCAATCTAGTGCTTGCAGGTGTTACTCAACTGTAATTTTTTTGCACCCTCAACATGGATGCACTCAAAAGAAAAGCCAAGGAAACAATTGAGGACATTCAGCGGGCAAAGAACAGACATAAAGATCTGATACGTCAACTAAGGCTCGCAAAAGAAAGGGCTGACCTGGCAGATGCGGAAGCTGAGGCACTCCAACAAAGGGTCAAGGAAAGAAAAGAGGATGTGGACAAAAGCTACAAAAAGATCCAGGATATACAGGAATGTCACCAAGCTAAAGAGCAGATGGCAGAAGAGAGTGAGGAGATCAGGAAGAATCTTGAATCTAAAGAATTTGAAGTTGATGATCAACTTGTCATGTTGGAAGCCAAGGTCAGAGATAAAAAGAGATTAGCTGATGAGGCAGAGCAACGCCTGACTGAAGCCAAGGTCAGATACAATTCAATAAAGTCTGACCTGAGTGAGCTTTTGGCAAGATTAAATACAGCGGAGTCCAAGATCTGCAAGTTGAGTGAAGATTCTGATTCTGACACAGTCAGGCTCATCAATTTAGAAATCAAGCACAAGCGATATGCTAAACGTGAGGAGTATTTTGAAGACAAGATCGAGACCATGGAGCAGCAGATCAGGAATTTGGTAACAGAAGCTGTCGGTAATGAGGCAGAAGCCAAACTTCTGGTAACCCAACAGGATAAACTGAAATGTAAGAGTCTATTGCTACATACCTGTGAAGTCCATGACATTACTAATCCTTAGCTTTCAGTGACAAGCACATGTAAGTAAGTAAGTCTATTTTATTTAAACAGGGTAGCCCATTCAGCTCTACGGCTGGTCTCCATAGGGGCCCTGTATCTTAAAAATAGTTTACACTATAAATACCTAATAAAAATACTGCCAGAATTTTAAGATCTTTATGCCTGTTCACATGTATATGTGAACTTGCCTGACTGATCTTCAAATGTTCATTGAAGTGTTAGATAAGTAAACTTGATATCTTGAATCATGTGTCAGGAAATTTAAGTGCCAACCATATAGGATAGGATCTGTGCTGTGGATGCCAAATCTTAAAAGTTTTCATCTTGTAATACATTTTAATGGGCTTTTTGTTTTGTGGTAAGCTCTTTAGTGTCTTTTCCTTGTAAACATTATTTTATTCAAATGTTTCCCACGATTTCAAGGTACCTTTGTTCACAGCAAAAAAGTACTGACATGTTACATACTATTACATGCATGTAACCCTTCAAGACTTGTAGGAGCCTTATGTTCTTTCAGGGCTGCTGTGTCACCCAGGCACTTCATGCTACAGATTCTATAGTCACCCCAGATCTTTTGTCAGGTTCCAATAATACGTCTTATGTGCGATTACGTAACATGCTCAAAATTCACCACCGAGCCTCGTTTGCACGACATTTTCTCAAACCTTTGTTCTCTTCGTGTTGTTTTCACGTGGGTATTCTTTTCATCTTAGCTGCTTTGGGAATTTGTTCATGATAAAATTTGCGCTTTGCACGCTCAAACCGAGGGCTATTTTCTGGAACTTATTTATACTGCTGGGTGGAGTGTTGCATTGTAACTGTCTTGCTAAGAAAAAAAATGAAAACCCTGACTATCTTTATTTCTATCTCACTTTATGGCAGTGTATTTGTTGTTTTATTTTTGTTTCATGTTTCTTGTGTTTTTCTTTTCAGCGCAAGTAAATTCATGGAAAAAGCGAGTAGCAAATCTAACAAGGGAACTGGAAGATGTGAAAACAGATCTAAACATTAACAAGTGATGGACAACCACAGATACACTGGAATACATGTGACTCCCAACTTGCTAACAGAAGTTGGATATTCACCAAACAGCTGAGAACACATTTGTAATATAATGAGAGAGTAATGATGTAGTCAGTGTAGCACTAATGAGAGAGATGAGAATGCATTTCGTTTTTGAGGGAACTAATGGGAGTCTTTCATTCATAATTTAGCAACTGATAAAGACTGTGTTGTAATGCATAGTTTCTCCACTGGCTTCAGTTTAAGAGAATTAACCAATTATCATTATATTATTGGATCTGCATTTGGTTTGGGATGCTACTTGTACTTTGCTTGTGTAATCATGTTAGAGAATTTCTTTAGTCTTCTTCATAATTACATAAATTTTCAGAGGTTTTCACACCAGTTAATATTTTTGTCGGCCTTAATTATCGCAATTTACTTGTTTTGATTGCTCACCTCTCACCAAACTGCAGTGATATTCTCACCACAGTATATATGACCAATTCATATACCATCGTTTTCATCCAAGCGTAGACACGTGACTGAAAAACATGTTCTAATTGGGCGCAAACATGACATGCTTGGTAACCAAACATTTGAAGTTGCACAGCCATCAAGCAAACTTTCGCGCCAAAGTTGGGAAGTTTTCGAATGTTGATATGGTTTTGATAAACAAATACGGCCGAAACTTCAAACCAGGTATTCCTCTGTCCAAGGATTTCAGAAATGAGGTGATTCAGATGGCGGCTTCGCGACCAATAAGTGAAATATGTGAAAGGTATCGTATAAACCGTTCAAATGTTTGGTTACCAAGCATGTCGTGTTTGCGCCCAATTAGAACATGTTTTTCTTTCACGTGTCCACGCTTAGATGACGGTATTGAGGCTAACGCTACATTAAGTGTAAGTGTAATGTAACTTTGGGTATCCCAAAACCCTATAAAAGCTAAGTTTTATTTTTTACTTAAAATCTGCAAGATTATCAAGTCTTGAATTTATGAGTTTTAACCAATAAAGGTCCTAACCCATTTATTGCATCTAAAAATAACTGATAGCATTTTTTAGTCAATTTTATTTTTTTATTTATACATGTACTATTGATAAATAATCTCTCTTTGCTCCCAGTTGCAACTGAATGTATTATTTTTAAAAATCTCAATCCTTGGTGCAAAGCGTCAACTGTCATTTCTATACATAGCCCCCAATTCATCAACACACTCGTTAGCTGCTGACCACTCTTATTTCCAAGTTCAATATACATGATTTGAGTGTCTGTCTAAAATATTTTCCTCATTAGCATTATATAAGCTCTTCACTGTCCGATGGAGCCACAAAAATATGACCATTGAAAGGCAAAGTACCATTAATAGTTCTAGGAAATTTGCGCGTGCACCATGTTACGGGGTCAAAATGCTCAACAATTTATAGAGAATTTGTGGGCTCCCATCAAAGTGCTACAATGGTAACTAATGAACTAAATCAGAAAATAGTGTAGAGCACTATCCAATTTACAATGGACTGTATCTTGTCACTTGGTACTGTCACCCCCTACTCTTCAAAGTTTTATGTGGGAGGCTCTGCCCCGAAGTCCAACCCCTTCCCCCTTTTTAATAGCATTTAGACAGAAAAGGTACACGTGACCTGCAAGCAGGCTCACCTTTGAGTTACGCGCGAGCCTGAGAACGAAGGGGTCCTACGGGAAGAGGCGCCGGTGCATGTTTGCTCCCCACAGAGCAGGCTAAGAAAAATGGTTTACTGTTTCGAGCGCTTTGACTATCCTAAAGCTTATAAAGCTAAGGGTCCAAAGCCATCTTTAAACTGTCATAGAGCACCCCAGCTAGAACACTGGAGAAATATGAAAGCTCGTGTTTTCAAATTACCATAGTAATTTATGACAGCATAATTCATCTTCTCTGAATGAGACTTGTGCCCGTTGCCAGGGTCTATCCATCCTCCCTCTGCAAACACCTTTTGCTCGTCCCCAGAAACGCCTGTACCTCGTAGCCGACGGAGCCTTGACACGAAGAAAAGGTGAGACTCTTGATTCTTGGAATAAATTTCTAACTAATTTAACGCTGTTCCTTTCCAGAAAATATCGCTGGTTAACCTGTGGCTAATTTCAAGAAGTTTTAACTGGCTTACGGGCGAATTTTCAGTGAAGTCCTCCATAACGAAACATGTGAATGCTACCTCCTGCCAGAATTTTACTTTTCCTTCGAACTCCGTTTGTTGAGATAACCAGTGGTCGACAGAATAGACCAATTTCGATATATTAAAATTCAGCCTAAAACAATAGACCTCAGTACGAGGCTCTGGGGAATAACTACAGAGTTTGTGGGGGTTTATTCCCCAGAGCCTCGTGCTGAGGTCTATTGTGTTAACTTGAATTTTAATATATCGAAATTGGACAATTGGGAAATAAAACAGCGTTGAATAAGTGAAAAACATCCTCCCGAGAAGCTAAGACAGACAGGTGGTTCTGGCGACGAGTATGCCCCCAAATCTTCAGCGGCGGCAAGTGGTTGGAAGATGAGAGATCCTGGGGATGAGGTATTAAATTACGCGCATGCTACGGCGGCGTATACTCGGGGGTGGTTCATGGATGGAGCACTTGCCGTAGAATAATCAGCAAACTTCAGATTCAACTTTTTCACGGAGTTAGTGTCTCTGTTGTGGTTATCATGTCCACCGATGATGAAAAGCTCCTGCGCTCCCTCCTCCCCGCCTAACACCACTGCTGCACCCGCCCCGCTGCGCGGATCCATCGTGTTCCGGATAATCAGCCAGAGATTTAAATCTGGGTTGTACTTCTCTATGGAGTCTAGAATTCCAACGCTGTTACTGCCTCCAATAACGTAGATACGATCACTGAACGTGACTACCGCGTGGTTCATCCGGGACTTGTTCATACTGCTCATGTCTGACCACTTGTTGGTCATTGGATCGTAAGACTCGACATGCTCAATTTCTGAGATTCCACAGTACCCCCCAATAGCAAAGAGGCGTCCTTGGAGGGATGCCATTCCGAAGTGGCTTCTGGGTAGGCGCATATTGGCCACCTGGGTCCATTCGTTCTTGATGGGATCGTATCGTTCAACGCTCTTGAGCGCAGACCCATTGTGGGAACCTCCAGCGGCATACAGCCATCCTTCTAGAACTGATAATGCCAGAGCACCTGTGGAGACGAAAAACGGCGAGCGATTAGCGCTTCGACGCAGTTGCTGCAGGAAGATTACGCCGCAGTCTAGGCTTGAAATGTTAGCGACTTACACAAGGTTAAGGCAAACAGCTCTCTTATCAGTATGGCTGAGCCTAATCCAGCGCTGTGATTGGCTACCTGAAGGGGCAAGATGGGACTATCTTGTCCACTCGGGATTACTCGCTGGGTCCCGCAAGAAGATAAGGTTCTTTTTCCATATAACAAATCCTTCATTACCCAAGCTTGTTTGGTCAAGATTGCTGGATATTAACCTCGTTCTTTTTTCGCATGTTTATGGATCTCTGCTTCGGTCTATAAACACACAAAAAGTTAACTTGGCCAATATCCTGCCATCTTAACCTCACGCTTGGTCAATAACTCATATATACTATCTTAAAAAACAATAGGAAAGACTGAACAAAGAGTGGTTGTGTAGCACATTCTCATATTCGGTAAACACCTTTGCATTTATTGAGTGACGTAACAGAAGTCCACTGGCCCACGCAGGGATTATAACTCTCCACAGTCACCAGGTCAGCATATTCTCTATTTATTCCTCCCACGGCATACAGCTGACCGTCAAGGATCGCCGAACCAGCTAACTTTCGTGGAATAATCATGGGTGCTATTACCCGCCATTTCTTTTCGTTGAAATCAAAGTACTCCACGTTGTTTAAAACTTTGCGGTTTTCTGAAATGGTAAAATGAAAAGGATACAATATGAACATTAACGCAAGTGGTTAACACGTGTACGCATTGCGGACCTATGCTGTTGTCTTCCGAGCTATTTGTCCCTTAGGTCTGATTTCGTCTCACGGTTCAAATGATACGAGAAAATAACTATCATGGGATTCTAAGATGCAATTTATAACTAAAAATAGAACAAAACAACGTTTAACAATATTGAGGTATAACTAGTTAAGAGTGAGACGTGTTGGATTCGATAGCTTAGATTGAAAATTTTATATTAGTCTAATTTTAAGATCGCATTCTGCCGAAAGCTTACTTATTCAGACACCAAGGTATTCAGAACGAGTAATAAAATGAAGGCAACAAGTTGCAATGCTAATCCTACTCCATGAAACATGCACTATGCACTATTGATTTAGTTAGCAAAGAAGGACGACTCGGGACAAAGCTATTGCTTTATTGGGATCAGTTCTCTCTCACTACGAAATATAACAATTTAATCGTTTACGATCAGAGAACAAAAACAAAGCAAAACTAAATGAACAAACCAACCAATAAAACTTAAAATAGGTTCAAGAGAGCGTGATTCATTGTTAATTTACAAAATTTGTTTTACCTCCCCCATGGGTCATTCAATTTATAATATTGTGGTGATTGAGCTTTTGATAATTTACTGTTATTACAACCGTCGCATTAAATAACGTCAAAGTCTCATGCCCTCAGGCAGGCTTGGCGATTTATTTTCCTTCTTCGAGGATACAACTTTGTGGTTTATTTGGCTTAATTACGGAGTTTTCGTGTTTTTTGCTTCATCATTGTCATTGCTTAAATTCTTTCGCGTGGGCGCGTTTCATGTTTCTAAGCCTTAAAAAGCAACCATAAATTCTAAAAACATTTTTTATATATCTTTTTGAAATAAACCATTTTTAAGTGCTTTTTGTTTTATCCAAGATGTTTGATTTCGGTAATTCTTGGAGCGAACAGGTAACATGTAAACTTCGGCCACATCATTCATCAGGCAAAACAAAGTAAAAAGATTGTGTTGGTCTAATGTTTCTAAAAAAGGTTTAACCGTTCGATGTAGGTCTGAAGCAATATTGACAGTTTCTTGATTGTTGACCTTATCGTGCAGGGATCGCACCAGTTGCTTGTCATAGGACTGTAAACTGGTACAAAGTCTGAAACTCAACGAGAAGTCGAGATCTCAAACCTTCGTTTGAATGTCAGACCGTTTGGGAATTTTCGTGATTTCGTGATCATATTATTGAGGAGACTTGAAATATATCGCCCAATTTGATATATGAGGCTTCCGCTGATACCATCAAAAGAGCCCGCGCGCGCCATAATCCCGTAGCATGCGGGCAACTGTGGTTTGACCTTTCCTAATCTCCGGATCCGATGACTTGTTTTCATTCGCTTAGCTTTGGAACTGAATCTGGCAGTAGAATACTCTAAAATAAGTCATTTTCTATATTTTTTATTCGTACTGTCTACCTCATAAAGAGTCCCTACCTTCACCACCGACCACATACAACAATCGACTGAGCCTGTCCCGAGGGATCGCGCGCGGGATTCGGTTCTTTGTCCGTCGCTCGGGGATAAGATGATAGTCAATTGCCTCGAGAACAAACTGTCGACACGTTGGACTACTCATGATAAGCTCCTCTCTAGCGGCCGTGTCCATCAGAAATTTGCGCGTCATTAAAGGAAACCGGACATGGGTCAGTAGTTGTTCAAGGTCAGCGAGACGATTGGTTAAATCGTACTTAATCCATTCTAGTGCTCCGAAAAGCACGACGCTTTCACACGGAACATTGAGTTTGTCGTGACAAAAAAGTGCCTCCAATTGCTTGAGCGTGAGAGAATTGAACTCCGCGAGTTTCAAAATCGCGACAAAGTTGGCGCGGATAAAGTTCTCGGCCAGCTCAAGCAGTTCTCTACACCCGTGTAAATCGGCCAAGTTCCAGATTTCGAGGCTATTGGTCACATTTATGCTATTCCTGAGAAAATCATAACAAGCGTTTTCCACGGTCAGAAACTGAAGTAAGCTTGCGGCCGAAAGTAACGAGTGAACGTTGGAGAACGTGATTCTCAAAGATGAAGTGTAGGCGAAGTCTATTAAACATCTCATGGCTTGCGATTCCACTCCTCGGATTGTTATGTTTGTTTCGTGGCTCTCTTTCATATCCGTCAAAAACATCGCTCGGAAATACGCACTTACAGAGGCCAAAACGAGCCGATGAACGTTGAATTCTTCCCCGTCCTCCGTACAAAGAGTCATGTCGCAAAAGCTGTTCTCCATTCGAAAATTATTCATTGCGCACAAAGCCTCGCTTGCTCCCTGTTCATCTCTAAAGTCGTACAACACACTTGTAGTTTCCATTCTGTGGGACGGCAGGTCTACGAAAATAAAAGCGTCTATTGAACTGGCATGCAAATAAAAGCTGATCTTCTTTCAAAGGACATGAAATTCAAATTAGCCTCATTAATGTGGTTTCCAAGAGCCTAAACTTTCATGTAAGGCGCTTTGACTTGAACAAAAGACCTTCCTGTCCAACTCTATTGTTATCCGCGTGGCTGACGCGTGGTTCGCGCCTTTTTATCGCAAACAGAACATATTTTAACTAGTACTATTGTTTCCGATCCATCAAAACATCAGCTGTGGCCTGCGTCAGCTGCATCGCCTTGGCCACGTGCTTGCTTTGAAAATTTGATCCCAAGACAGTGTAAGAATATGATTGGCTAGAAAATACATGACGAGATATGATTGGCCGTCACCTTTTGGCAGAGCAACAGGTGGCTGAGCGCGGGAAAATGAAAGTCCTTTGTTTGGCTGGATATGTTTCTTTTGTTTGTGTCAAAAATAGGAATTATGTCGCGCACTGTTGAACAATATTTTTGTCTGGCAGAAACCGCCTAGATTATCAAGTGTATGTTTTTTGTACATTTTCCCACGAAGTTTTAATGGAGCAGATCACGGATATCCGACCCTCTATTAAAATAAATGCGTGATTGTATCACTGTGTGATCACGCAACAACTAATAAAATATGCGAAATTTGTTTCTGAGTTTATTTACTCACTGTTGTTTAAGAATAATCAGACTCCGCTGGGAGTTTTATGGCGGAAAACGTTGCGACTCAACTAATTACTTTACCCTAAAGTTTTGTTTATTTATTTGCTTTTCACAAGCAGACAGAAGACTAGTAATTGACCTCAAACATTTCCAATAGAAAAAAATTAACAACATCGGAATGGGGCGAAAATGAAATACCTTGAGCAATATAATTCAAGGACTCGATGGCGCCGCAAGGTACCTCAACGAGCATTAGTCACAATATCTTTAAGTTAAGATTTTTCTATTTACAAACAGATTTAACATACATAGCTTTTCGTTGCAGCATTGTTGCCCTTTGTTTTGTGAAAAACACTTTGTTGCCGAGACAGCCTGGTGTCGACGTATGCGAATTCAATATCGGAACAAACATCAGCCACAAAACGGGCGGTTTCATCACTCCTCATTACTGAAAAAAATAGAACCAACCGAATACAACGAAAAAGAAAACAATGCCTTTGACTAAAAACTAGACAAGGGTCCCTAACGCAAAAGAAATCCATTTGTACTTTTCGCTTAATGATGCATGGAACATTAGGTAGTCACATGCAAATCAACCCTGAAGTGACCAGCATGTGAGCTCATGTGATTTCTTATTACAATTATCAACGCATTGTCAAACAATTTTGTTATTAGAACAGAGATAATTAAAAACTAATAGATCTCATATTGAGGTCATTGTCGAGTTCTCGGAACTAATGGTTTCTAAAATAAGGGAGAAATTAAATCATAATTTCTTTAAAATTTTTCATGCCTGGAAAGGATATCAAGAGAACCGTTTCTCGTAAGTAAAGCTTGAGGGCAGAGGGCGGCTGTACACAGGCTAGTAAAGCAATAGGACATTGATTACTTTATTACTCCATTCAAATTTGAACATTATGCATGCCAATAAACCCGTCCATGCATGTGTTGCATTTGTTGCGACTAACTGAATACCCTCGATTTATCGCATGGCTGCTTCTCTAAAGCATTTTCACAACCTTTGGTCTCGTACTCGCCTTCACAGTTGAAGCACAGACTAAACAGGTGTTAAATGGGAGTTATAAGCTTCCTCCAAGGATTCGGCTTGGCAACACGCCGAGTCGTACAGTGTCAGGATTTAGGTGCACATGTACTTATGTAATAATCAGTGCTAAAGTATTCCGAACCCAGTTGGAGCCCACTCTAATCGCACTGGTGGTTTATATTGATAAATAAATTGAGGAAATAAAACAATGCTTTGGTCAATTAACGCCGCATAAACCCTACACCGTGCGTTTAATACAGCTGCAGGCCGAATTGATAAGAATGAAAAGACTTGCTTTTTATAAATGACATAACAACAAGCCGCCTATACTTAGCTTGACGTAAGGTTTTGAATTATTTGTGTTTAGAAAACTTGGTCAATGTGGATAATATACATATTTGACTGATGCAGGAAATCAGTGGTTTGAAGCTCGGAGAGGGGCCTGCTATAGTTTGCTCTTGTCGACTTCGTTGTTCATCATACAAGAAATATGGTGTCGCAGTATGTTTCATTTCATCCGCACTATTAAAAAAAACTCGCCGGAGAATATATTTTCCTAAGCATTTTTAGAAATAAAGAAGTATGCTCATTTTCCAAAGTTCTCTTCATTGTTTAATAGGCTGTAATACTCCTTCTAGTTAACTCAAAGTTTTTTTTTTTTGTTATCCGCATATCGGGTTATTATATTTACTTCACGATCAGTTATCAACTTTTGCTATCTGACGATACTTGACCTCCTCGTCATTTCCAAGAGTAGTCTGTCTCAGAATATGTAGCACTCGCATAACATTTTGCAAACAGCCATTGCTTTAGTGATCAAATGAAATTTGCACAATCTACAGTTAGGAGTCGACAAAATGCATCAATACAAGCTTGATCCATGAAGAACACGTTTGGTGCAGGAGAGTGGGGAGACCGGAAGCAGTCTGTGAAAAGCTCCTAGTTTAATATGGAACATCCCAAAAGGTTGGTCATCTCGGTTCGAGATGCGTCCGTGTGGCTATTGCTTTCATTGTTTTCTCAAAAAGAACGATAACTGGTAGGTAAACTTGAAGAAAGTTTTAATTAAGGTTACTGGATGTTACAGTTGTTCTTATACAAAGGACTTAAATCACTGCCAGGCTACAAAGCTGTAAAATTCAAAATGGTGGTTAACACGGAGATTCTTCTTCAAGCTTGGAGAGAAAGATGGACCCCTTTACAATGGCTTGTGGAAGTGAAAAAACTAGCAGGAAAGGACAAAAAAGACCTCGATGATTTAGCAGGTTATTTAATGTTATTTTGGTCGCCAAATCTTAAAAGCAAGCAGGCGAAGTATTTTTATCTTGACACCTTACTGTCACGGAAGTACTCGAAACTGAAATGAATCGAGTTTCATTCTGATGATAAAAATGTAAATTATCTTTACTGATTTTGTATCTTTCTTTTAGTGCTAGTTCTGAGAATTTAGTGGTACATCAGGACAGTTAGTATATGAGCTCATTAACGTTTTTGCCACTCAGACATTTTGCAGTTTTTGAAAGCCAATATCTCCTTTAATATTAAGTTACATTATAGAGCTAAACGTTTCACTAGCTACTAAGTTTCTCAAGCTCTTTAAATGTTGATAGTCTATTCGTATTATAGCATGGTGTCTTCTCTGTGCAAAGCCTTCATGCTATGTCAACCAAAATGTAAACAATGATGTAAACAGCTATACCTCTGTACTGAAAGGTGAGGTAATTCTACCTTATGTACTGTATACGTTCTCTGATAATTTTAGGACACATCAGATTTGGCTAGTCATAGAAATAAAGAGCCTTGTCAGGCCTCTCAGAAAAGATGCAAGTTATTTAGCCTTGATATAAAATAAAGCAGATCTTTCCATCTTTTCCAGAATGTCTTGTTCAACAGGCTACATTTGGCAGTACACCAAGCACGTTAATATTGTCATACCTTAATCATGGGATTGCCACCAAGGTATGACATAAGAACATAACAGAAAAACCATGGTTAGACTTCATATAAAACTCTTTGAAGAAGATTCAAACATGCTTGACCATCATGCTAGAATGTCTAGAGGTGGTATTCATTTAAGAGGTGTGCTTGCAACTTTTCTTTTGCATCACTCAGTTACAGACTCAACCATTTTGTCACTTGCTGACTTGCCCCATCCATCCCTCGCTAACTCTCTTCCACCTTATCTCTTTTTATTCTGTAACTAAGTGGCCTGTATTTGTTATCTTGACTGATATAAAAAATGTTGTAGTATTATAGTACTGTTTACTGTTTTACTTTTAGGTCATTTCCTGTTCATCAGCTTTGACAGCAGTCCATCAGGTATGAACTAGCATTGATACTAGCTAGAGAAATAATGGAGAATCTGGCATGGCAGGAGTTCAGTTGTTTGATAAGTAACTGATACATTTGATGATGTTTTGATGACCTAAGAGCTTGCTTTCCCCCATAGTTGGACCTCTAAAGCCAATCTAGACAGGAACATACATATACATGTATGAAACTTGCTGTACTTGGTCCATTTGCTAGGATCTCACATAAAGTATTGTCCTGTCCAGCTCACCCACTAAGCTGATAGCTCATTCCATTTAGTATTGGGCATTTTAAAGATTCTCTTTGATCATTCTCTCCTAATGTAAAAGGGACATATTTTCACTCTTTGTTGCTTGTCTTTAGTTTCAGAATGTTATAAAGCACAAGTGCTTGTCAGCTTTGCTTGATCTCCTCCTTAGTTTCATTCCGACTATAAGGTAGTGTTGAACAACAGTTAATTTTCATTATTAAATAACCACTGAAAACTACATGTAATATAATAATTATATTATTCTCTCTCTTTTTGGTAAGCATGTCCTTAATTCTGTGTACAAACAATAAATTTTTTAATGATGTTCATTCCTGGAGCATTACAGGGATTTCATTAAGGGCACAGCACTGGGCAAATTCACCCACTGTGCGGGTGATTTTGCCTGGCTGGTTTGACCATCAAACGTAAAGTTTTTCTAATACAAAAGTTCAGTTCAAATAGTTTTGCCTACCTGTGCAAACCAGTTGCCCTCCTGCTGCAAATGTTAATGAAACACCTGCCATTATAAGGGGATTGACCACTTTAACTTCTTTGTTTAGTTGTCCAGAAAGAGATGATGAATGTCTGAAGCTAGCAGTGTCCTTGGTCAAGATAGTCTATTGGCTTCTAATTGTTGTCACAAGGCTGCTGAAATTGTGTATAGAGGTGTGTGGATTACAACAATTTATACATCTATTGAAATCATAACATTACAGAGTATATTGCAGGAACGGAAATGGCCTCAATGATATGCTCATAGGCATAATTCTAGGGAGTTTTAAAGTGACCAGTTATTGACCAATATTGTGTGGTTGAGATGGATGGATATTTGTCAAGCTCTTCTTTTGCAAAAGCTCTTCTTCATGCACAAAAAGAACATTAGACTGTTCAATATCCAGCCATCTTGACCATATATTATAAGGGCGGGCAATAAAGGGTATATTATATGGCATAGACAATGCAACACCATTTTCTTGCAAGAACCATGGGCTAACCTTTAGTGGGCAGAACAGCAGCACCTTTCCTGTTAGGTAGCCAATTACTGGACAGGATTTGGTTTGTCTTGCTCACTCAGTGCTAGCCAAGTAAATAGTAGGTTATCGAAGCAGAGATGCGAACTTGAAAATCTTGCCATTAGTAAATCAGTAAGAAATTTACAACTCATTAATCTTGCTATTGTCTATTGCATAACCATACAGTCAGTACGTCTGTCTGGAGGTGCAGATGCACCATTTCATGTGTCTAATGTTGGAAAATGCAACAAAGCATTTGGACATGTCATGGGGTCGTCATCTTATAGAGCTATGGTCATTGTAGGAAAGATGGAGGAGCTTGGTAAGTAAGTTGGTACATTGTATACACATGATATAACTTATGGACAGTTATTAATAAATTTTTTTCTTTGCCGGCGGACTGGAGTTATTTCTGGTTTACTGCCATAATAATCAACCAAAAGCGAAAAATTAATTGATTCTTTTAAACTTGTGTACATCTGCAGACTTTTCATCTGAATTTTGACTGCATATTCTGCATAAAACTGCATTAATTATTCAAAATTACATCAAGCTTAAATCAACTGCGATTAATATCAATGGCAACTAACATTAATGGGAACTGTCAATATCAACCATGTTAACGCAGATTTTGTCGCCTAAAATCAATGAGTCAATTTTGGGGAAAATATGCTACAGTTGCTTACTTTGAAGTGAAAGTAATGCCGAGTTAAAATTAACTGGAAATAATCTCAACCACAACTAATATTATCGGGACTGTCAAGATAAACCATGTTTATACTGATCCACTGAGTCGACAATTTGAGCTTTCAGTTTGTTGGAGATCTACTTTGTCACAAATTTCATCTGCATGTGGTGGCGCGTTGTCGCTAGCTGTCAAATCTGTCACGTACATGACATGTTCCGGATGTTATGTTTTGGTTTACAGTAATTTTAGTCTTTTTTTAGCCTACATTCAACTGTACAGTACTAACAACCTCGTTTCCCATGCTCTCTCATCTTACCGCCCCTTGAAGTCTAACACTAATTACAATAGGATTTTTTTGCATTAGATTGTCCATACGTAATATAAATTTTTACACTACTTTGAATATTTTTTAATTAGCTAATCTTAAACGATACATTCTAATAAAACCACTTACAATAACTGATATGATTGTTTTTTTCCTTTTGTTTTTGTTTCATCAGTAGCTTACTCTACATACTAAAAAATTTTTTCCAGCTCCTCAGCAATCCAGAATCCTAAATCCTTGAATGTGATTGGCTAATCGAGCATGCTCCATTAATTTAAAATTAATTTAAACTATAACATCTTTTAAAGATAAGCTCAGATTTTCACTCTGAAGATAAGACCACCAAAATTAATGCAAAATCTGTTCCAAAAGGCGTGCAAATAGGAGCAGTCTTAAAAGAGATGGTATAAGTCTTCTTTATAAATTGTACAAAAGAAGCACTTAACCCAATTTTGAATAATTTGGAATTGAGAAACAAGATGTTTATTTTAATGAGCTCATTCAGGTGGAGATGACACTATTTACTCACCAAGTGACTTACTCGCCAATTTGTTGATGGTAATGTCTCTTATTTGCTGATCTGTTGAGACAGTTGACAGTTTCAAACAACAATGATTGGTCCCAAAAAGAAAAGTAGAAAAAGAGCATTGTAAGAATTTCCTGGAACTGAACCCCATGACCTATGGGGTAATATGAAAAGTCAGTTCTTGGCCTTTCATTAAATCATTTAAATAAAATGCTTGCTGTATCTGTCTAGCCATGGCATCAGAATTGGACAGACAGTTGCAAGCACATCTCAAGGACCTTTTCATGACACAGACGGTTGTCCCTGAAATGCAGCTCTACATCAAAGAACTTATGGTTAACTTTAGCAGGTACAGGATGTGATCCAATTCAATTTATCATGTTTGCTTTGTTTGACTTCACTTTGGCCCATTTCAGTCACTTTGCTTTTCATGTATTCACTTTTAATTACTCCATTCACCTTGCTTCGCATCTCTTCTCTTCTTCTAACCTCACCACACTGCACTTCGCTTTCCAAGTAAGCTTCTCTTCACTTCTCTTTCTCTTCTTTTGTTATTATACTTGATTTCTTTTCTCATCTCATCCTTTGCTTACTTCTCCCAAATGAGAGAATTTCAAAATGTGGAATGTCCAGTGTGATCACTAAGAACTCTCTCAAAAATGCGTATGTATAGCATCTGCAACAATGTTTCTTATATAGGAAAAATCAGGGAGATTGCAAAACCAAAGATTGTTTCACCATGTACTTTTACAACCAAGTAAATTATTTCTAATGTGATTGTTTCTTTCTTTTAGATTACAGAGTTTAAACTCATCATCTGGTAGTAGTGATATCAGTCCAGGTCATGTTCCAAACATGTCTGTCCAGATTCTCACTCAGTTTCAGGTCAGAACAATTGGATATCAAAAAAGATTGCACTGTTGCAGTGTATTGTTCCTTGTGTATTACTGTTGTGACTGACATGATTTTGTTTTCCCATTTCAGGTTTTAGTGAGTCCTTCCTACACTCCAAATCAAGTTGCTGATGTGATGGATTGCATCATGCATACTCAGGTATGTAATATTGAACAGTTAAGCAAGTGCCACTAAATGTATGGTTTTCCTCTACAGAGCTGAAAAGCCACAAAAAGTACAGAATGGGCCATTAATTGCTGGCAGAGACAAAGATAACAGCCATCCTGACGTTACAAAGATTACTTGGGCCCAGAAGGTAATGCTCTCATGAAAGTCAGTCTGTGACCAACTTTTGTTCCTTTTGTGCAGAATGTGGCAAGACATCAGTTGTACTTGGAGTTTCTGAGATCAGCCATAGTGGGCCTATTAGAATCTCCTGAGAAGTCAATGGAAGAAATATTATGGACAGGGTTTCTGTTCCTAAAGGTAAGTAAAGGTCACTAGGCCAGTGCAGAAACTAGGAGAGTGCAGGATAAGTCTGTAATAATCTTATTAGTATCCTTATTTGATCCAGTTGAAAAACTAAATCCCTTTGAGTGAAATGATCTACCTTGTGATAGCAGTTGACCACAACAGGCTTTTAAACACCAGAAAATACCAGACAAACCCATGTAATAATATAATAATAATAATAATAATAATAATAATAATAATAATAATAATAATAATAATTGTGTACTTAATATAGCGCCTTTTAACATGAAAATGAAAATGGCTACATGAAAATGTAGCCTCAAGATTAGTGATTAGTGAACCTTAACTAGGTTAATCCTAAACATTACCCCAGAAAATCATTTCAGAGCATAACACACTCTGAAGAAATGGCAAATTTCTTACCCCTGAAAATCCTTTCATACCAACCCTACAAACCTTCTTTTACTGCCCAAACTCCCACCAGAGTCTACTAGGTAACTTTCAAAATCCGTCTTGTCAGTTTTTGAAAGCAGTCATATGTCGACCTGTTTGCAGGTTCCAATTGTGATTCGTCTTTTGGAGACAAGATCCCAGCCTCCTGTGCAGCTCCAGCCAAACCCTGTTGAACACTCAACAGCACACAATGCATTTCAACAGCTGCTGCAGTTTTCTCCTCTACTGGATGATGCAGACCTCAAGTGCAGGTTGAACTTTTTGTAAAAGTACAACAGTCCAAGCTCTCAAATATAACCTGAGGGAAGCGGTGGTCGTAACTGGAGGGGTTTGCTTACGAGATTAGAGAAGAAAATCTCTTTACCGACTATCCACTGAAAACATGGAAGTTGTTCCCAAGCATGTACAAGAACTGCAACAATGTACAGAACCATATTGAAGAAACCTGTACTATGTTTCTATTACAGACTTCTCATGTAATACTTGTTTCACAATGTACATTAATTAGAAAAATTGTTCTATTGCAACATCTTTTATGACGGCTGATTTTGCTTGCTGACTTTTAGTTGTAATTGCTACAAAGAACTGATTCAACAGTATTGCAAAGACCTCAATCAACAGGCTGCAGATAGGATTGGACAACTTGTATCTCAGAGGTTAGTTGCCCTGATAACATTTACATGTAAGTACAAGTTACTCTATTTGGCTACTTGTGTATTGTTTAGGAAATACCAATAAGTATAAAGTTAAGTGGCATAGTTGAATAACTTTATGCCACTGGGAGATGCGGTGCTGAATTGTTACAATGTAGTGTGGTGGTCAAAACTAAGAAGATTAGGCTACATGGCGACCCAGTTTCACTGCTCATTTTACGAGTTTGCTCATAGTTTGTAACTGTTAAGGCAGTTCCCCCTAATCTACATGTAAGTTTAAGGTTCTTGGAATTGTATTTGTATTATTTATTTTAGTGGAGGTGGCGTGGCCGAGTGGTTTAGGACACTGGATTTGAAATCTGGAGGTCCCTGGTTCAAATCCTTCACCCTACCACTATCTGGATTTGTTCTTGGTAGTCCTGAGTTCAACTCCTCGACCATGTTGTGTAAAAAGCCAACTGGTCAGCCTCCCGCCAGTTGGGATTCTTAACAGTTTATGTTCTATTTGAAATATTTGTTTATTTATTTAGTGTCCCCAATTAGTACAACAGTGCTAAATACATATGACACTTAAATAAAGTTATTATTATTATTATTGTTGTTATTATTATTATTATTATTATTATTATTATTATTATTGTATGGTTGTTTCTTTGCCTTGCAGACTGTTATCAGCTGAAGTGCAGAATATGTTAAGTAGCCAATTAACGTTTAACAACCCTGCACAGCAAATCCAGGATGAAGGTTTGTTTACAATCTGATTGAGGTTTCTTGTTGATTCCCTCTGTTTACTGAGTCTGTGTTAAAACTACAACTAAAGACAATGTAAAATTCATTATTTTGGTTTCAGAAAGCAGAATATTGGAAATAATTGACGTAAGTAAAAGAGACGCTTTACAACATTGGAGTTTCAATTCTGACTGGTCACAACCATAATAATCATTCATAGCTTCTTCGCTTTAACTACCATCCTTACAGGCTCTGGAGTCAGATCTCAGCAGCAGAGATGAGAAATTTCTGAACCCTCTGAAAAATGTGGAAAAGTTTAAATGGATGACTGTGGCAGCAGCAAGCGTGGGAAAACTTCAAAACCTCATAAGAGGACTTGTTAAGTACGAACTGAATTCTGAGTTTTTTTGCGTAATTGAAGAATATAAACTTTCAATCCTTTAGGCTCCTAATGGCGCGAAGGGCGTCAGCAATACTCCGCCTGCGGACTCTGTTCAGCTTTGTTCCAGGTTGTGTTGGCCGTCTTCATCTCTTCTTCAGTCGATCTTCTCTTCAGTCGACCTTCTACAGGTCTTAACAGGTCTTCCTACCTTCCTTTTGCCCTGTGGATTCCACTTCAAGGCCTGCTTACATGTAGTTGTGTCAGTGGCTCGTTTTATTCAGTTGTTTCAGAGCTCTAACAATCTATGCCTTAGATGGTGGGTGGGTGCTGATCTTAAGCAGGGGTCCTTCTGTGTCATTGCTGTCTGGCATAACAGGAGGGGGTGGTCTGTTTAGGATCTCACAGAAGTGCTCTGTCCACCTCGCTCTTTGCTCGGACTCTGTGGACATATTCCTGTCTTCCTTGTTCTTGACTAGTTTTGTTTGTTTGCTTCTCTTTCCTGACATCGTTCTGGTTATTGCATATAACTTTTCCATGTTGCGCTGCCCTGCTGCAGTTTCAGCTTCAGTGGCGAGAGCATTGGTGAACTCCTTCTTGTCCTTGCTGGACTTTTGCTACGCACAGTCTTGGTTATTTATTTATTTTGTTTTGTTTCTTGATAGAGTTACTGACCAAACGGTTCACGCTGCTACGGATAAAGAAGATGGTTAGTCTGGAGAATTGTGCTCAACTGTTTTGTTTTTCTTTCCCTATATTGGAGAAACCAATAGTACTGGAAATACACTGTTCTAAAGTCCAAATCAAACTTATCCCAGCAAATGCAAATGGCGCAACCAGCCCACCAGAACGTGGCTTTCACTTCTGAGGTGTTAAAAAAGGGGCATGTTTGTTCTTGTTAGTTGGAAAAATTTGGATCAATCTTTTTAACCAATCACAACACTGTTTCTACCAATTTACTATCAATATTCTCTTTTATACGAAAGAAGATTTGAGACTAACAAGCAGAAGGTAGCTGTGGTCGATCGTGTTTTATTTGTTGCAGTTAAACGAGGAAACATCAGAGGAGAGCTGTTCAACACTTCTTTTCTGTTGCTGTGCCATATTGGACAGGTGTATGGTCGAAAGGTGGGTTTTGCTCTAATTACCTTCATTGTACTAAAGAAAGTTTTTGTCCACGCTTGAAGGAAGAGTCTTTAATTTGTGATCCATCAATCACTGTAAACGAACAAGGCAGCTAATAGGTCTGGTTTAATTCTTGAAACAGTATTTCTTCTGTCTATTTTTACGCCTTTTCACTTTTTTACCACCTTGTTGCCTTTAGCAGAGTCTGTCTGATCGTGTACAATATTGATGTGCTTGATCATGTGTTTTCGTACAATACTCCTATAAAGACAGCGCGGGAGGCGCAGTGGCCTAATGGTTAGTGCACTAGACTTCGGAACCTGCCCTGGCCGGGGTCATTTTGCTTTGTTCTTGTGCAAGACACCTTACTCTCACTGTGCGAGGTGCCAAAAAGAAGCCAGATTTTTGGCCTGCTCTTCAGGCAAGCTGCAATTGTTATATACTAGCCCGAAAGTCATTCTCACTAGCCCTCCAAAATTTCATCTCGTATATTTGTTCTGTAATTTGAATTTCCTCAAACCATTTTCTAAAGTGGATCCACTTTAAGCCGTGGGCTATCAGAAACGACTTTCTTTGCGCGCTGGAGTTCCTTTTTCCACCCAGATGTATAAATGAGTACCGCCGAATTTAATGCTGGAAGGTAACCCTGAGGTGGATTAGCATCCCAGCAAGGGTGGTGGTGGGGTGGGGGAAGAGTAGAAGTACGCCTAGTGGCGTCATGGTTCAGAAGCGAGGTGACTGATACATTAGAGGATAGTGCATTCACAGCCCTTTTGCATTTTCCTTTTTCCTTGCCCAGGTTGTACTGGACGTTGCAAAGAATCGGTCACCAGCTCCATTTGTTATTCAGTGGATTTCTCGTCACATTCCAGACATTGACAAGTGGAGATCGTTTATTCCTGATACACAGCACTCGCCCAACCAAGCAGCAGTCAACGAACTCCTCGATCAGTTCTTTAGTAATTCAGCGTTTCCTGCAAGGTATAATCATACATGCTATCATCGTTTAAAGGTTTTAACCTCAGACCTTTCACGTTGGTTGAATTGGCTCTACCTTTGGGGTAAAGGCCGGCACATACATGTATAGTCCAAGACTGCGCACAATTTCTAAGTTGCACCTTTTGTCCATCTCTAAAATTGCCGAGCGTCACATCGCCTGCAACAGTTACAAAGTGCCAGACCTATACAATTTGACATCAAAACCTTGTGCATAGTTAACTCATGATATCACCGTTTTATAGCTTTAGTGCACTGTATGGCAACTAGACCATTATTGTTAGGTTTCCTTCAATGAAAATATGTCTTTTGGGTCTTTACTTGCTCATGATAGCGTTCTTAAGGAGTTGCTTCGTCTTTTGATCTTTCTTAGTATGTTCTTATACAGGCACCTGCAGTCATCTAGGGCCTGTCATGACTCTTGTGATACAGAATGTTTCACGATCTTAGACTCTGCCGCCTCAAAATTCAAAATTAAGATCAAAGAGGCACTGCACATTAAGTGGGAAAGTCCCATCCTTAATCAGCAGTTTAGGCATCTAGATTTGTCTCTTTCCTTTTAATTATGTTGTTCCTTTTGTCTTTTATTTTATTGTTATGCGCGCGCTTTTTTTTGTTTTCCGCATATCTCGTATTCCATATTCAAATTGTAACGCAAGTTGTAACGCAAGTTTTGACGCGTAATTTTGTAACGTATCTTAATTTGAAATTCAAATGTACAACCGTTAAAAGTTCATTGCAACTGAAGATGACATGAGAATGTCGAAACATGTTTTGTAAACTAAAAAATGTCGTTTCTTTTTTGAGAGTTATGTTCTTATACTTGTTTCGCAGCCAAGCCAACTGGGATGAACACTGCATGAACGTGTCCAGTGCCTTGCATCATGTTTTGAAGGCGTGGCAATGCGACTCCAAAGCTGTACCCCCTGAGCAGTTACAGGTAACGCTAGTTCACCTCACACAACACATCAGACAGAGTTATTGCTTCTTAATATCGCAAATGAAGCGGTATCAAAATGACAGTTGTATTGCTAATACTTAATTTGCTACACATATGGTCTCTCTAAGGAAGCGCAACTTTTCGCGAAACTCTATCAAAATCTGCTCTTGTCCAGACTGCTCTTCAAGAGCGGAATCTCAATAGAAGACCGTGGGATTATATTGGGAGTGACGAGGGGTGCTTAGGACCTGTGAATTTACTGCCCTGAGGGACTTAATTTTTCGAGGGAGGCAGCTTGCGAATGCACTGTAGTTGTTTTGCTCCTCCGTGTAAAATGACTTCTGTGAAGGGGGAGTTATTTAATAACGGAAGCTTTCGCTGAATGCAAAATAGCTCTCCTTGATTGCTTTCTGAGACTAAACCCAAATGAGCATTGTTTTTTACATTTGCATTTTTTTCTCGGTAGAAGTTGTGCGAGCTCCTCAAATACGAGGCACCTGCGCTGGCCGTTTGTGCTTGTTCGTGGAGCTGTGGACATATTTATACTCTGACTGCAGAAGAAAGGAAACATCCCATGCGGTAACACCCAGCATTTCTATCCCATAGTTAGTCCTTTAGTATACTTTATCGGCCCATTACTAGGAAACTAAAGCACAATCACATTGAGACACTGAGCTGCTGAGGATTTATGGCAATATGACGCTAAGCCGCCGTGAGCCTGTGCTACGTGCAGCATCTTTCTCCAAAAAAGCATTGAAGCTCTATCAAACCGGTTCACATTGAACCCAGGTCCTTTGTGAGCATAGGTGTAATTTTCTTAGCCCTTCCATGTCCCGACACTTGTAAGGATTACCAAATCGTTAGTTACAGAGACCTGAACGTGTACTTTTCTTATTTGTGCTGTAATGGTTGTCAGTCGATTGAATAAGTTTGGTCATACCACCTCCCTGCATCGGTGTCAGCTTTCCTCTGAACGTTTGATCGATTCTTTTCATCGCTTTCAAAGGTATTTTAGTTTCCATGGTTGACTATGAGTGACGGGTCAATTTCGTTTACGCGTATCTAACATAAATCGTAGTTCAATATACATGTACCTATTGCAGACTTTATACATAAGTGCTGTTTTCTTTTTACAGATTGGTTGGTTTTCTCCTTAATCCCGTGAACCCAAAAGGAATGCCCAAGGAGTTCGTAGACAGGTAAACCAGCGTAATTTCAGACAGGAACAATGGCCCTTTCCGACCAAAATGTTTCTTTTTTTCGATCAAAAACCGGTTTGTCGGGACAAAGCCCGGTTTTACCAACCTAAAACTGTTTTTCTCTCTGCCTGCGTCATCAGTATGAAATCGTTTAGGTTGAATCCTCAAACAACTTTCCAGCGAAGCACTTGAAGAGAGAAGTCTGTTTAACCGCGAACTTGCCTTGTTTTACAGCTGTGCGATGTTGTTAGAAGTCATGAAGAGAATGTCGTCCAGTGTAGAGGGGAAAGGTGAGAGTCCATTCATTTTGGGACCAAAATATTGCACTCTTGTGTTGCAGTGGTCTTTTGAGCAACTAAGTTTTATTTACAATTTTTAAAAAGAAAATCCGCCTTTTGGCTTTTCTAATGTCAACCTTCGGCTAAAACTGCCGATAGTGTCATATAATTTAGATGGGTGGTGTTCTAGACGAGGAATAATGTTATTGCTAACTCATTTATTCTAGTACACTACCCAGCATTATCACAACCAGACTTACGATCACTGTTTAAACTTCAGATACCACATGGGATGATAATCCAGATAAACCGGTCTCATCTGGCAGGCCTGTATCCGAGGTAAGTCATTAGGTCAGCACGGACAACCATTTCAATTCATGATCATACCTAATCGTACCTTTATCAGTGGTACGCTGCGGCGCCACATCAGGCGAGTTTAGCCGAGCCATGGTTTGTATTTTAGAGAGACACAGTCAAGCCAAAATACCCATGTGAGGTCAAACGAGCTTGATATGTCACCGAAGCGCACCAACGAAACTGCGATTGGGTGTTTACTGTAATAGGCCCTTTGCAGGATCCGGTCACATGGTACGGAATAAATTGCGCTGGGACGCAATGACGCAGTGGGACTTCCAAAACAAAGGAAAGTCGGGCTGGACTGGTACGAGTCCCACTGCGTCATTTGCGTCCCAGCGTAATTTATTCCGTACCATGTGACCGGGTCCTGCAAAGGGCTTATCAAATACGTCAAATCAAAATCTGGCCGAATAAGGTCAGTGCAGGATATCAGGACAGCAGACAGTGCCTCTGATTGTCTCTAAGTACAATAAAACTGACTATTGACAAGTTATGAAACTGAATTCGAAGTTGACGCTTATCCACCTTTGAAAAAGAGGAACGTGGACGTCAGGAGCCTGGGGTTTAATTTGGATGTCTCGTTTGTTTCCAGACTCTTGGAACTTTGTTCACTGACGTTGTCAAGGCGCGGCAGCTTAGTAGTAGGACACTTGAACAGTTCAGGCATCTATTAACTACAGGAGGAAATGAGTGGTTTATTTACAGTGTAATCAAGGTAATGTCTGATCAAGTTTAGTTAACGTAACGTTTAATACGGTATCCGCTGCCTTCTTTAATCTGGGTTTATTTTCCCTGCGCTGTTGGTTATTGAGCCTGATGCATTGTAGAAATCGTGAAGTCTGATTGGTTCTGAGAATAGACGGCTTTTCCCTGTCTCTCTCCGAAGTGTGGTATCTTATCTTATGCGGTGATCTGAGGTTGTAGGAGTTTGCGCTAAAAAAAAAACAGTTCAACAACGTACGATTATTTACTAAACAAATTAGGAGAAAAAGGGGTACATCCTGGTTTTTTGATAAGATAGAAGAGCTTTGCCCTCGGGTACTGTGTACCAGGTCAGACCGAGAGCAAAGTTTTTCCCTTTACGGACCTTCCGGACGGCAAATAACAGCTACTCTTATTTGCTGTTTGTTTGAGGCCAATTAGAAAACAAACCGTTTGGCCTGGCTGTAAGTGATTGATGATGTTTATGAACATGATCCTTTTCTTTATTAAACTTAGGAAATAATGAAGTTTACCCGACATGAAGAAATCGTCCTGGCAGGTTAGTAATAATCGATGGGCTTTGTTTGCACTATTCTACATCGAATTGTTTCATACAATTTTTACAGATAGAAGCTGAAACTTACGACGCGCCTTTCCAGTCAATATTCGAAAATGTTTAATATGTAATGTATCCATTATATTTGTGTGCCATATTTTTAATTTCCTTTCTGTGTATTTTGTTTTTGTATATTTTTATATCTCTTCCTACTAATTTATATATGAGTGTTTAGCCGTTTTTTCATTGTTCTCTTTATTTTTTATGCGTTCTATACTTTTTAGGTTTGTTCCATTTTTTTTTCGTTCCGAGTAGGATTTTTTGTTTGTTCTAATTAGCATGCAACAGGTTATCACATGACCGTGATTTTACTCCATTTAAGCGGTTACTTACCGCGTACTTTTGTTGCCGATATGTATTCCAAGTGGGTTATTTTTAGTTTTTGCGTTCTATCGAACATTTATTGACGAGTTGTCAAATCTTTCGCATTCTCTATTAGCTGACTTGGCCAGCAGCCTTCTAATGTTTGACGCTCAGGGCCTGGTACCATGCCTTCTTCAGCAAATTCTGCCGCTGATCATGAATCATGCAGAAGCTGATACCATACTAGAAGATCCAAAGGTACAATTCTATAACGTTGGTTTTAGCTTTTACATCAACCTACTGCTTCCTAATGTTTTTGTTTCCTATCATTGACTGTTACAGTTGGCATTCGTTAATAATGCAGCGCTCCTGATTTGCTTGTATCAGGACTTGATACTGATACTCATTTATTCTTAATTTGCTTTTTATATTAGCTGTCAAAGAAATACTCTACTCGTTGGTTTAATCGTGTTGTGCTTCTCAATCTCCCCAGGGCTGGGCTCTTGCTCGGTTGATGGCACACGCGATGTGCCTGGGAATGACCATTGAACAAACGCTGTCAAGAGGAGATTTGAGCGATGAGGAGACTGAACGGTGAGAAGTGTTAACAAAATCCGAGATATCTTTCGGTCTCCGGGAATCTCTTAAGTACACCGTGATAGAACAGATATCACAAATCATTATCTCAAACCGCACATCCTGATTGGTTAGCTACATTGAAGCTAGCTTGTTAGCTAAAACTGGTTTGCGAAGTCAGCTACAGCTTCATTCCTCTATTTAATGTGATGTTTTATCAGCCTGGTATTCGACAAAGAATTATTCACTTCAGAGCCGATGAACGAATTGAAAACGACATTTAACTGTCCTCGCTCACATGGCACTATTCAAGCAACATTATTTCATTAAACACGGTAAAATGTATATATATATACACGAGGCCGTGTATGGACAACTAAAAGTGTTTAAAAGATTAAAGGGTAATCTATAGTATAAGTGCACGTGTTTTCTTTTTCCTTCAATTTTAGCCCTGCCAAAATAAAGAGGCTAGACAGTTTTTCTCTTCAGAATTCCAGATCTTCATCGTGCGTACAACAGGCTCTAGGTATGTTCATAATGTGAATGTCAATAACCGAGTCGAGTGCAGGTTTGGCCCGTCCATCTTCTCTATGTACGCCTGTGTTCGCGTCTTGTACGCCGTCGATCAGGCCCTCTTTTCCCTTGAGGGCCTCTTGGAAGTCACCGAGTATTTTCCCGTCCTGCTCCCTTTTTTGTCCCCTCTAGTCCCTGTCTATATAGAATGAATTATTGTGCTTGCGTCGGTAGTGAAATCCAGGCTTAAGGCGAATTTAACACTTAGTCACACATTAGCTTATTGATAGGTAGTGATCGACTTCTTTATTTTACCAGAGTGGGGAGGGGATGGAGTTTGTGGGGTTATTGGTTAGTTAATAGCTAGAAGCATTAGCGCTCTTGACAAGCAAACTGAATTAATTCTCTATTCGATTCTCTTGGCCAGTTCATCTTTGTGAGGATTTCATTGCCTCCATGAAAACGACTGAAGTGGGACCAGTACCAGCGTTACTGGTGTCCTTTCTTCAACAAGCCGTAGCCAGCATTAACACCATCGTTGGACCGTTATCGGCCTGTTTACCTGAAGATTTGGTAGGTCATGGTTTTGTCAGTCCGCTTCGGGACTGACTGTTTCTGTGCTTATTTTAGTTTTGCACCTCCTTAGCTCTGTTATTTGTGCCACTTCCCTTCAGACAAGTCGTGGTGAAACCGAGCTCGGCGAACTGAATGAGCAAGTCCCTTTCTGAGCTAAGTGACGGGACTTATACGACTTTTCGCGGTTTCATTACTACAGTGCCATCTCGAGTTCTGTTGGACTTCATTATGATTGCTTAGGAGAATGCATTGACCCCTTTGAATTTGTTTTCTCTCATTTGATAACTGAAGAAACGTATAGATACCACTGACGGGAATTTTTGATTAAAGGAGCAACGTCACGGTTCGCGCATGTTGAAAGGTTTAGTCTATTTTTTCAAGTTCGTCCTTTGTAATCCGTGTTAATCTTCTCCATCCTTAACCATCCTTGTTCCTTTATGGTTTGTTATTATCTCCTTGGTGTTTTTCTATCTCAGGCAACTACTATTTTCAGGTTTCCTTCAATTAAAAGGTGATTTTGTACATGGCCAAAATAACTCAAATTACTGTGACTCAGCTCCTTTAGCACCAGGGCCGGGTTGTTCGAAAGCCGGTTAACACTAACCGAGGATTAAAAGTCAACCGAAGTGTTATTTTCTCTTGTGCAAAATTGTTTTGGACCGCTTATGTTTTGCTTAGTTTGAGCTTATTCAAGCTCAAAACTGAGGGGAAAACAATACACACAGAAAACCTCACCGAATAGTTGCAAAACTGTAATCAAAATTATCGATAATCTCGGGTTAGCTTAATCGGGCTTCGAACAACCCAGCCCAGGATTCAAAATTATCATTCCTGGCATTTTACGGGGGTGGCGGGGGGAGCGCTGTAACAGGTACATCGCCTCGTTCTTTTCATCCTATTCACAGTCATGAAATAATTCAGTCTGGTATTCTTACGCTACTAAACGTTTTTCTTTTCCAAGGTAAAGGAAATATTGGAATTATCTCCTAGCCTACAAAACACACCTGACGTACTTTTGGGTTTGTGTAATATGAAGACAAAAGATGGACGACAACTTTGTGCCAAAGCGCTCTGTCACAGCATTTGAACAGTGAAGCTAAGGAAGAGACAGCTCTACAACAGTGGGGTACCAAGGATAAACAGTAGAGAAGTGAGGGCTCCATAGCGATATGTCAAGGCTCTCTGACACGAACAAGATTGAACATTGGAAAGAAGAAGAATTAATAGAATGCCCTACAGCTGTAGATCAAGGCTCTCTGTAAAAAAACATACACATACACAAGGTGGAGCGTAGGAAAACATGGAAGTGAGAGCTCCATAGTTGTTTTTGAAGGCTCTCCGACAAAACACGAACAAGGTCTAACGTTGTAAAGAAAAAGAGTGAATGATCCACAGCTGTAGATCAAGGCTCTCTGTACAAAAAACATACACATACACAAGGTGGAGCGTAGGAAAACATGGAAGTGAGAGCTCCATAGTTGTTTTTGAAGGCTCTCCGACAAAACACGAACAAGGTCTAACGTTGTAAAGAAAAAGAGTGAATGATCCACAGCTGTAGATCAAGGCTCTCTGTAAAAAAAACATACACATACACAAGGTGGAGCGTAGGAAAACATGGAAGTGAGAGCTCCATAGTTGTTTTTGAAGGCTCTCCGACAAAACACGAACAAGGTCTAACGTTGTCGGTAAAGAAAAAGAGTGAATTATCCACAGCTGTAGATCAAGGCTTCCTGTAAAAACATAAACAAAGTGGAGCAGTGGAAAGTAGAGAGGGGAGAACTCCTTAGCGGTATATTGACACTCTCTAGCAAAACATAAACAGGATGGAACGCTGGAAAGAAGAAAAATGAATGCTCCACAGCTGTAGATCAAAGCTTTCCATGAGAACATAAACAAGGTGGAACATTGGAAAGTAGAGAAAGGAGAACTCCATAGCGGTAGATCTAGGCTCTCTGAAAGAGAGACGTTTACCGATCTGTTTCATGGAGAGGAACAGTGATTTGCAGTTTGAAAGAAGATACAACGAATTAACAAAACGGAGAGTTTATCTAAACACGATTAAATTGTCAGTCGTTATAAAACATTGGCTACGCTGACATGACCAAACAGATTGTTATACCATCAAATTGCGAGCATTAACATTCACTCTACGTGTTCAACTTTATGACTGGGTACAGGTCCTAAACGTGAACGTTTAAAGGTTACTACCGTTACATGTAGATACTAGGGACCTTAAGATACGAGGACGGGAAGGCTAGGACGGGAACGGCAGTGGACGCGGGAAACTTTCGCGGGTCCCGTTGTGTCGCCAAAAACAAAATGCTTAAGATGTGTCTTTTCGTAAAAGCCATTCACATAAGCAATGACATCCTTTAGACTATAACAGAGATGGTATAAATCTTATCCTATTAAGCTTAAACGATAGTGATCAGCGATGTTTAATTTCTTTTACTTTATAAGCGAAGCAAACATCTGTAAATATTCTTATAGAGTAGCCAGAATTTTCGTATGGAGAAATTAAACGAACAATCTGACCGCCCTGCTTTAGACGGCTTTTTGCCAGGAACAAGAGCGTTTAAGAATTCTGTCGCCGGAAAATCCTGATTTTGGTGAACACAAATTTCCATCTGTAATTGCAACAAGCTTTAGACTATAAACATAAAACAAACATTGCATCAAGTTAAAACAACTAAACATCAGTTTGAAAATGTGACGGTATAGAAGCTTTCATGGCATTCATTCATACAACATTTTTTCGACGTACTTACACTGTTGTATTCTCAATGCATAGAGTTTGTATTTCGTTTTGAGCTTGCACACTCGTGGCAGCGACTGAACAGTGACTGAAACACAAATTAAACGAACAGAGGGGGAATATTTTTATTCACACTTTCCCTATCTCAGCGTAGTATTATACACTACAATCGTGAAAAATGTGAACCTTAAAAACATTCTTATCAAGATAACTGAAAATAAGGTCGATTGGAACATTTGTCGAGGCAAAACAAGACCAAAATACTCACGTTTTCGACACGACGGCAGGACAGGCGAAATGACGTCCTCGACGAGACGAGGACGGCAGAGAGCATTCTCGACTCCAGAGCTCTTCTCGTTTGCGCATGACGGACGGCGAGAAGAGCTCCCTTCGCGCGCGATCTAGAAAGCGAAAAGTCTGGGGTCGAGAATGGGCAGAGAGATGATTCG
>OZ026595.1:21431652-21451652 GCA_964020085.1 Micromussa lordhowensis
AATATTACGGATCGAAAGATGAATAAGTTTGTGCACTTGTCTCGAACCCATTTTCTTTTCTTAATGTGCTGTCATTGTTCACATTCTTGACTATTCCTCAGCCTACCTGTTGATAAAATCAAATATAACCAGTATATTAGAACATGTCCATAAGAATACTAAGGCAACTTGACCTTGTGCTAGGTCATGCATACTGATTGTCGTGCAGTGTCAGAAACGTAATAGTAATCTTCCATTTTGATATAAATTCAGTTTCCTTCATCCAGTACTATATTGATTGTCCATTGTCAGAAGTTACTTTAACTATTAATTCTCCATACTGATTGTCACTATTTTTTATCTTGCCCAGTATTAGAAATATAGTAATCCTCTAGTGCAGTTTTATCTTCTCTAGAGTCAGAACTAAAATAGTAATCCTCCATTCTTATGGTCATTCACTTTTATCTTCTCTGGTGTCAGAACTTAAACAGTAATTCCTCATACTGATTGTCATTCAGTTTCATATTGTCCAGTGACAAAAGTGAAATCCTCCATACTGATTGCCATTCCCTTTTTTCTTCTCGAGCAACAGAACTTAAGTAATTCTCCATATTGCTTGTCATTCCATTTATCTTTTCCAGTGATATTCAATTTTATTTTGAAGTGTTTCTGCACTTGTCTTGTAGCCAGATCAAATGTTAATAGGAATGAAATGTTGATGATACATTAGAACAAATCAACTAGAATATCCAGCCTCCCCGACCTCACCCTCGGTAAATGTCACATTCATTGATTATTACTTATTTTTACCTTGTTCGATGCTGGAACTGATATCAATAGTAAATCCTCCACACTGATTGCCATTCATTGTGTATCTTGTTCAGTATGGGAACATACTTTGAAATTCTTAAAATTGTCATTTGTATCTTGCCAGGTGTAAGAACTGAGGTAGTAATCCTAACAACTCATATCGTAATCAGCCATACTGGTGCAGGTGCAAACCCTCCATACTGATTGCCACTCATTTCTATCTTGTTCAGTGTTTTCTCATCATTCATTTTTATCTTGCGCAGACAGAACTGAAATAATAATCCTCCATACTGATTGTCATTTAATTTTATCTTGTCCATTATGAGAACTGAAGTAGTAATTTTCCATACTGATTGTCCTTCAGTTTTTTGTTCCCCATTCCCCAGTGTCACAAACTGATATTGTAATTCTCCAGACTGATTCTCAGTAAGTTTTATCTTGTCCAGTGTCACAACTGATATTGTAATTCTCATTTATTTTTTCTTGTCCAGTGTCAAGACTGATATTGTAATTCTCCATAGTGATTGCCATTCAGGCTTATCTTGTCCAATGTCAAATGATATTGCAATTCTCCAGACCGGCTGATTGCATTTTGTTTTATCTTGTCCACTGTCACAATTATTTTAATCCTCCATACTTATTGCCATTGTCAGTTTTGTCTTGTCCAGTGTCAGAAGTGATATTGTAATTTTCCATACTTATTGCCATTTAGTTTTATCTTGTCCAGTGTCACAATTGATATTTTAATTCTCCATACTTATTGCCATTCAGTTTTATCTTGTCCAGTGTCAGTACTGAGATTGTAATTGAAGCTCCAGACTAACTGTAATTAATTTTTATCTTGTCTTGTGTCAAAACTGAAATTGTAATCCACCATACTGAATGCCAGTCAGTTTTATCTTTTCCAGTGTCAGAAGTGATATAATTGTAATTCTCCGTACTGACTGCCATCATTTATATCCTGTCTAGTGTCAGAACTGAAATTGTACTCCAGCATACATGCCAGTCAGTTTTACCTTGTCCAGTGTCACAACTGATATCATTGTAACTCTCCATACTGTTTGCCATTCATTGCTACCTTGTCCAGAGTCAGAACTGATCTTTCAATTCTCCATACTGATGTAAATTTTTAATTTTCTTGTTTTAATTATTAGACTTAATACTAATACTTCAATTTGCTCTTTATTTTGTCTCATATTTTAGTTTTTTGTATTATATTTGCATATTTGAGAATCTTTCTGTATTATTAATTTTTAATAGCACACCTTTTTATTCTGTACATATTTAAATGAGGACCACTGGTTTTTCAATTACTACTGTTCAGTGTTACCCTCAAGAAATATAGTTGATTATAATATCATTATGATTGTTATTATTATCATTATTATGATTATCATTGTTATGATTTTTATTATTATGATTATTATTATTATGATTATTATTATTACTATTACTATTATTATCATCTAAAGGTGCTGGAGGTCCCCAAATGTACAACCCTGGCCAGAACTCTTGGGACAAAGGCAATAACCCATAAAAATGACGTATTTTCCCCCTCCCCCTTCCCCCGATGCAATGACCAGGGTTGTAGATACAAATGGCTTTCAAAGGACCCTTGCTAGCAAGTCATTCAAGAAGTCTGGCTCTAATTTGTGTGAGGCTTTTGCAGCTCTGATCTGCTGATTGTGCGCTGAATACATTGATCCCACGGCCATTGAGCCAGTTCTGGCAAGTCATCTTATCCCGCTGGATAAGGGTGAAGTCAGACCAATAGGAGTGGGCGAAGTAATTAGAATTATTGGAAAGTGCTTGACAAAGGTGACAAAACAAGAGATACTGGAGTAGAGTGGTTTGCTTCAGGTTTGCATTGAACACATATCCGGCACTGAGGCAGCAGTGTATGAAATGAACAGTAACGAGGAAGCCCATGCAGTGCTGTTAGTGGATGTGTCAGAACTGAAATTGTAATCCACCATACTTAATGCCAGTCAGTTTTACCTTGTCCAGTGTCAACTGATATTATTGCAATTCTCCATACTGTTTGCCATTCATTGTTGCCTTGTCCAGAGTCAGAATTGATCTTGCAATTCTCCTTAATTTTCTTGTTTTCATTATTAGACTTGATCCAATGCTTTGTTCTTTATTATTTTAGTGCCTCATATTTTAGTTTTTTGTATTATAGTTGCACATTTAAGAATCTTCCTGTATTATTAATTTTTAATACCTCACCTTTTTATTCTGTACATATTTATAAATGAGGGCCACTGGTTTTTCAGTTACTGTGTTACCCTCAATACACTCAATAAATAAAGTTGATGATTATATCATCTAAAAGTGCTGGAGTTCCACCAAGTGTAGATACAAATGGCTCTCAAAGGATTCTTGCTAGCAAGTCATTCAAGAAGTCTGGCTCTAATTTGTGTGAGGCTTTTACAACTCTGACCCACTGATTGTGTACAGAATACATTGATCCCATAACCATTGAGCCAATTCTGGCATGTCATCTTATCCCGCCGGGTACAGGTAACAGTGAAATCACACCAATAGGAGTGGGCGAAGTAATTAGAATTATTGGAAACTGCGTGACTAAGGTGACAAAACAAGATATACTAGAGTCGAGTGACTTGCTTCAGGTTTCCACCGAGCATAAATCCGGGAGTGAGGCAGCAGTGCACGCAATGAACAGTTCTTTATATATAGTCATGGAACAACCTACCACTTGTCGTTGAAGCAGACAGTTTGCCAGCTTTCAAGAATAAACTTGTAGTTCACCTATGTATGCAAATTGCCAACATATGATTTTATTATATTATTTTATTGCTCATTCTGTCTTTCATTCATATTTGTAATTTAATTAAAGGAAGTTTTCAATTAGGGCCAACCTCAGTAACTTCCTTTTAAGCTGCCCATTTATTTTTGATTGTTGTTAATCATTGGACATTACCTTAATACGTCTTTTAATTTGCATCCTGAATAACCCTTTATTGTATTATTTGTATTGTATTCTTTCAGTATCACACAAGCCATATAATTGGTGTGAAGTCTACAAATCTGGATCTTAAGAAAGAGTTCTAAGTCCTGCAGAACCTATAATTGCTAATGTACCTCCAACTGTTATTATAATAGTAATACTATTATAATATCTCATTTAGGTGATCAAAATACATATCAAGTGTTACATTCAATAAAAGATAAAGCGATTAAAAATATGTCTAAAAAGCGTTTGTATTACAAATTTAAAAAGGGTAAAATGATAAAAAGGTAAGACTATATATTGCTAATTTATACTTAATTAAAACATAACCTATTGATAAATGTAGTTTTAAAACACCCAGTGTTTATATGATTTAGAAGCTCATGCTGCTCTTACATCTTTTACGTTAGCCTTGAGTCTTTTACTCAAGGTAACAAATTGCAATACAAAGTTAGTTTCCAATCACACCATAATAATTAATAATTATCTTAAAAATGCTCGTCAGACCTTGAGCAGCCAAATTTTGAGAAAACTGATTTACGTCCAGAAGGCATTTTTTTTCTAAGGACCTGAATGTCTGAACTAACTGGAAATTTAGTTATATCCAGCTAACATTTGATAAATGACATTAGCAGTATTATGCTGTGCAGTTATTTCAGTTTAATGATACTTTTCCACATATATGCTAAGCAAAAGTAAAAAGATGGTGGGATAGTAGTAGGGTAAAACTTAATTTCCATTCTAGGGCCACACTAAAGAAAACACCTAAATTGTGCATTTTATAAAAATAATATGGTTTGCTAAAAAACAACTTTACAAAACAAAATTGAAAAAGAAAAAGAGATTGCTCAAGAACAATTGATTTTAATATCTGATCCCTATAACCATTTTGAACTAAGACATGCAGTCATCCCTTTGCCAAAAAGGAACAGCATGCTACAGGAGGCTCATGGTACACACTTCGGCCCAATTGGAAAGCAGAAAAAAAAACAGTGAAAATTGTTCAGCAGATCCTCAAGACTGGAAAACACAACATGCAAGAAGCCGTTTTCACATAGACACACCCCCAAAACATTCTTTGAAGGTTGCATCCAGCTGTGCCCCTACCACCAGATGCTCTTGTCCAATGATCTTGCATGAAGCAACCGGGACTGTCAACATACTGACTGTCAGCATACTAACCACTACCCAAAGCAATCAAAAGCTGTGCTGGTCTCCTCCACACCTCAAGGTTCTCAGCTAAACAACCTTGGCAATCCAACAGAATCTAGAAACAGCCCAGAACCAATGGCAGCACCATTCCAAATAAATTATTTAGTGTCCAGTCAACCAAGCCCAATGGTATTAAATAGTAAAGGAACAGTGACTCACCCTCAGTCTGGATCAAATACCCAGTTAAGCCTGAAGCAAACAAACCTAACCAAGATCATATCAGGCTGTATGTCCAAACAACTATTGTGCCTGGACCTGTGAAGTACCTTTTCAGTCATCAAACTTTATATTCCATGGTGACATCCCAACGTAATGTTTGAAAAAATGTCCTTTGACATCATTGATCTTTTGTTTATTTACTTCAAAGCAATTTGTTTTATGCTGCAGACTTCGAACTTTCCATGGTTACTAATGTTATAGCTTCAGGAGAGCTTATGATTTCTGAGCTTTCATATGTTGTTGGTATTATAGAGCTGTATTTGTTTTGGTCTACAAGAATAAATTACTTTTCACAAAAAAAGACAGAAAAGAATATGGTAGGTGTGCAGCGCATCTGGGTTGTTAGAATAAAAGACTGCAAAACGCTCAACATCACATCAATATTTATATGTGGCTAAATATCATTTAGGTAAAGCGAGACTTCAACCAATGCAGCCAGCAGCTTTCCCCCCAACAGTATGTGACCTGTGGGGTGGCCCTCAGGGGATTGGCAGGGCTCTTTTGTCTCAGTTATTTCCACTGATATCTTTGGTGAATTGCACAGCTCATGCTAGCGAATCTTTGTGGATTGTAATGCTCCCTCTCCTCCCTCCCTCTTGGTTTGCTGGTCTCTCGGCAAGTATTCGGACAGGTAAGTTATTTCCAATGATATCTTTCAGTCCAATGGTGCCAGTCAGTGGCCGCTTCTCGGGGTGGTTCCTGCTTCTAGGGTTGCCCTGGATAACTCCCTTCAGCATATGGCATTTGGCACTCCGCTAACTTTTTAGGCCCCAGTTCCCAAGGTCACCTATTTGCTGGTTCCCTGTCACTCCAGGAACTTAACTGTAGAGGAATTCATCGAGAAGTTTGTTGTACGGGTTTGATGTCTAAATTGACTTTTATGTTTTTAGTGGTAGACAGCCCATACCAGTAAAAATGTCATCAAAATTTCTCACGTTTGCCAAAGGAGAGGTTCTCAATATATTTATATTATTGTTTACTATTAGGACTGATCAGGTCCTTATAGAGATCTTTACCCTTGCTTGATACTTAATGTTTAGTTTGATTGTGGAATCCAAACATGACACCTTAAAAAGCATGTTTCTGTGGCATAAAATGGTTCCTTAATTGACGAAAACACCGCTGTAGCTAGTAACAGGCCAGCCGAGGCACTTGCCTCGGTCATTTCTTTGGCTTTTGTTGTTTATAGTACCTAATACCTAGGAAGAGAACTCAACCATGGACTGATTGCCTCAGTCATAAGTTATTCATAGACATTGCCTCAGTCAAATTTTTTTCTGGCTACGGCCCTGGAAAACAGAATCTTCTCATAGTGTTCCTTATCTGCATCGGTTAAGATAGCAATATTCATAACTTTCACACACGCCAAAGTGCTGTCCAGCCCGTCCAGACTGTACTGGTACTGTACTGGTTTTCTTAAACGTAATGTCATCAGGTTATTTGAAAACTACATGTACCATTACTTGCACTGAGTCCTTGCATGCGTGTATTCAAGCATACAATGTGTGGTTGTGTGTACATTTGCGTACCTCTGTGATCCCCTCTTGCAGAGGACTTTGTACAGCTTTAGACTATGTGGCCTAACCACTCCTCATATTTAACTTTCATGCAACCCTGGAAATTTATTAAAGGCCTCAAAAGGCAACACTTTAAATCTGGATGTAAAGTCATTTGGAGTTGATAACAGATTCGTGATCATGCAGAGAGTATTTTAGCTTGAAACACAAATCTCTTAATTAGGCTAGATTGCCTGCCCATGTTTAGAGCTGCAAGAAGAATTTCATTAATTATTTGATGTGATTATAGTTACATGTAATTGTGCATACTTCTCTACATGTAGGTTGTTACATTGTATAAGTTCAAATGTAACTGACAGAGAAGTCTCATAGAAATATGTAACTATAAACTATTACAATCAAAAACAATTGTGATATTTTTTAAAACACTGCATTCATTTTAGAGATACATTTACATGTACTTTGATTCAAACCTTACACCAATGATATTAACTGAACAGTTCACTGAATTGCACTAGCTGAACTCTTGGATCAGTTTAAGAGCATTACAGTTTGAAGAACTGAGTGTGTAATGACTCATGACAGACAAAAACAAGACACTGCAAATTGATGACTTGATCATTTGAGGCAAATACACATTAGCAACATAAATGCAAGAAAATGAAATTGTCAACAAGTTGCAATTGGTTTTCCCTGGACAATTAATTGCTTATACATGTAAAGGTGAAATGATACATTGTAACATTGTAACAAGGATGATAAAGTACCTTACTTTGAAACAAATGCTCTATCGTCTCTCTATAAACATTTAAAAAAAAATAGATTATGGGGCATTTTTAACATCCAATCCTTATAATGACCTTATAAACATACATGCATGTTTGTGCCTTTTTTAAGTAACAATTACCTTTTTGTTGAATGATCAAGTAAAGGGGTAAATTTTAGCACCTGGTGCACTGCAGGTGTTAAAATATATCCCTTAGAAATCTGTTATCAATGAAAAAGCAAAATGAACTAAACTGACACCATTAACTTCATCTTACTTGCAACATAATCTACCTCCTCCCAAACCATGAATTCACACCCTGTATTCTTAGTTCCCAAGGGCTGGTGATTCATTTTGTATCAACTTAAAGCTGTTGTACTGTCCTGACAATCCACAAGCTCCACCACCACTTGCAGTCTTCTTTGCCACTGAATCCCATCCCGTGTAGTTAAATTCCTCAAGCTTCATATAGTTGCCATGAATCATACCTGTTTTAGAATACCTCAAATACTTCACATTAAGTTCCATGTTCCATACTAAAAATGCCAAGCGTTAACATGTGTCACAATCACAAATGTATGCAATAAAAAATTAATAACAGTTTTTGACAGGGCAGGGGGGATTATCTATCCTGACAGCTTTTTTTCACTTTTTGAATTTCAAAGCTGGAACTAAACAGGTTGAAGGGCAGAACTTTTTCTTTAGCACATGTTGTAAGATTATACACTGACAAAATAAGTTGAATGAGAAATAATTATCATTTTGCTTTTTGAGTAATGCAAAATTCTGGTTGGTATGACATTGCAAGTCATGAGAGTTAAAGGAACTCCTCAAGATGCAGTAACCACAGAGCTCCGATTTCAAATTACATTCCTCACTTAATAATATCACCATGTTAAGTGATCAACCTGATCAAGAACAGACTTTTACAGTTATGAGCAAAGTATCCACCATAACAATACATGTAAATCTGGATTGCACAAACTTCAAGTTTTACTGGTTTAGAGGTTTTCTGTTTCTCACTGCTATTCAAAACGTAAATCCTCCCAATGAAGCGAAGATTGCTAAAACGTTTTAGGTACAGTATGACCAACAAAGCTGCTTGGAGACTCTTTAATATCTATAAGGACATGGCCTGTAAGTTATGTCTTCTCCATATTCATTAATGCTTCCGAAGCAATATTGTGGTGACAAAATATTGTTTTTAATGTTGCTCATAGTCTAATTAGCATTCATGAACTTCTAAAGAGAATTTAAGGTCTAATGGCAAAACTGCACGACTTTTATGCAGAAAAAAATACTTTTCAGAAGGCCTTTTCAAGCATCTTGCAAAAGTAACATACAGTGTACCAGACAAATTAATTGTGAAAGTTGGGAAAGGACTATATTTACGCCTTCCCTACCGGTAAGTCCTGAGTCTATTCATTTCACGCTGAGCTAATGTAGCATCAATCAACTACATGTATATACACTGTAGGCAGCTTAAATTTGGCTGCTTGAATATCCAAATTGATGTATGGCCTGGCTTTGAGATATTGAATCAGAATTCTTATTCTTCTCATGATTTAAAGGTGTCTTCACCAGTGGGCACTGTTAACAATACCCTTTTTACCAATGTTGGGAGGGGGGAGTGGGGGGTTGACAGTGTGGGGGTGGGGAGGTGATGGCCTATTGGTTGTCAGTTGGACTCTGTATCAATAGGTCCAAAATGGAGTCCAAGCTAGAGTTACTGTATCATCTTCTCAGGCAAGACACCCGACTCTCCCAGTACCTTTCCCCTCCAAGGAGTGAAAATGGTACTGGCCGATTGTAAGGGAAACCTGACAAAAACAAGGGGTAACCTGTGATAGACTAGAATCCCATCCACAGAGAGAGTGACAATACCCCTAGGCACTGCATGTTACAGAGATCAGAGTTAAGCACCGGCACTTGTGAGCCATCTGGCTTCTCCATATCTCTAGGGAGTGGAACCGACTTCCCTGCCCTGGAGCCGGTGAAATAATCACTAGAGTGGTCTCGTTCTGAGCCTCTGAGACCAGAAGAGGAATTTAAAGTCCTGTTTAAAACAAACGTTTTGCCATAAAAGTTTAACCCCCTTGACTGGATGTACCAACAAAGCTTTCAAGTGAGGGAGGGACAAGGTCATTGGTTGACATGCACTTAAAACAGACAGCTACACAGCAGATGGCTGGAAATGTAGAATGACAGGTTGGAATTAGGGCAATGCTGCATCATGGAACAAGGAGGGGAAATTGGAGAGTAATGCTCCTCAAGTGAGGTTGTACAGTCAAGATGATTCAAGAACCCACAATGAAGGACAATCCCCTGGTGGTGTTGTGCTCAGCATGTGGTGTTGCGGTAACCAAGGCTATGATTCAGATTTCTGAAGGAGCCATTTTTTATTATAGGAAAAAGACAGGCAGCCTTTGTAACAACAGTTACTCCTTTTGATATTTAAATGACACATCTGATAGGGATGAAACTCAGCTTTTGATTTTTCTTGAAAATTAGGAAAATAATGCATTCCATGCCCAGCAGAAATAATGTTACATGTTCCAGACCATAATGACAGTAGGTGGAATGGAGAGCAAGTCATGGTAAGTGATCTTTCCTTCATGTCAGAGACATTTCTGTCCTTCAGGCATTCAGTTCAAGATGCTCAAGTGTATCTCTTGCAGGAACAACAGTGCAAGGATTTTCTGGCTGTGGTGAAGCAAAATCGTCCATGCATTCAGGAGAAGTACCAGGTGATGAGCTGACACATCTTGATGAAGAAGTGGCTAACAGCAATTGCATGAACTGAGGAGGATTCAGGTTGTCTGCCCAAAAGTGTAATGGCAACAAAGATGTTGCACATGCACCCCTGCCCAGCGCGCCACAACCTTTGCCTCCAACCATGCGCTCCGCCACGCCATCACCACATCTGCATTGCCTCCACCTTTGCTGCTGCAACACCTTTGTGCAAAAGCGTTGTGAATCCTCTCCAGCTCATGCAACTTATGTAAGCTGCTTCTTCATCAAGGTGTGACAGTTCAGTGCTTGAGACATCTCCTAAATACATGGAAGATGAAGCTTCGTCTCAACTAGAAAATCATTGCATTGTAGTTCCTGCAAGAAATACACCCGAACATCTTGGGCTAAATGCCAAAAGGATGGAAGTCTCTGAAAGGATCGCCAACAATGACTCACTTGCTCCCCATCTGCTGATCTGTTATGGCATAAAACATGTGACGTCATCCCAACCAAGCATGCAATACATCATTTTCCCAATTTTCAACAGCCAATCAGGGGCTGGGCATCATCCAAATAAGGTGTCATGTGAATATCAAGCACAAATAACTGTTGTTTTACAACCCATCTTTTTCCTATAACAAAAAGATTCATTCAGAGGTCTGAATCCTAACCTTGGTGCCCACAATAGCATGTGCTAACCATATCACTACTGAAGAATTGTCCTTCTCACTGTGGATTCCTGAATTACATGTACTGTACAACCAAACTCGAGAGGTACCATTCCCTGATTTACCCACCCCATTACACAATTACTACTGCCCTGGTCCCATTCTGTCATTCCACATTTTCAGTCCCCTATTGCATAACTGCTTGCTAAAAGTGCTTGTTGACAAATGCCCTTTCCCTCCCTCACTTAAATGTTTGGTGGTATATCGGGTGAAAGGTGTTGGACTTAAATGGTGAAAGGTTTGTTTCACACAGGACACCAAATCCCCCCTCCTGTCTTTGTGGCTAAGAATGGGCACATTCCAGTGATGTTTCACTGGCTACTGGGCACTTAAGTCAGTTTCATTCCTAAGGGATCAGAGAAGCCAAATGGTTCATCAGTACAGGTGTTCAACTCCAATTTCTGTGACATGACGTGTCTAGGAGTGTTGTCCCTCCCCTTGGATGGGATGCTAGTCCATTGCAGGTGACCCCCAGCAATTGTCAGGTTGCCCTCACTAATTGGCCAGTACCATTTACACTCTTGGGTAGAGAGAGACATTGCGAGGGTAAGGTGTCGTGCCTGAGAACATGACACAGCGACCCCAGTTTGGCTCCATTTTGGACCAATTGATCCAGAGTCTAAGAGACTAACCATAAGACCATCAACTCTCCACCTAAACACAACCTCCCACTAACCCCTCCCAACAAAAAAGGTATTGTTAACAGTACAGGGTTAGGGTTAGGGTTAGGGTTAGGTTTACACACTTCCGATGAGACCTTTAACGTAGGAAGAAGTCTGATTCAGCATATCAAAGACAAGGCATACATCAATTTGGATATTTAAACAACAAAATTAAACCTGCCTTGATGCATGTAGTTGATTAATATTAGCAGTGAGTGAACTTTGAACTTAATGCACGTGGATTAACCTTGTTTTTTTTTCGCTGCATGGTTAATTTTTGGTACAATAACCAGTAACGTGTTGTTTCTAGAGAGAAGAGCCTGTTAGCCATTAGTAACTACCGAAAGAATATTGTAGTACACAGGTATTCTAGAACAAGGTTTACATGTACTTCAGAGCGAACAACGTAAACTATTATACAAATTGTCGTTCTTCTCATAACCCTCTTCTTTCACCTTCACCTATCTCTTTAGTGACTAGGTGTCACATAGGGCCTCGCCCCTCTTGATTGCTGTAACTTACGTACAAAAAAATATTATTCTGTTCCGCAACATATGGCTCTAAACCTGCTAACTTACACGCAGTATTCACTACCTGTTAGGTAAACTATTAATAATACATAAATTATGCAATATCCAACAATCAGTATGCAAAGGACAACAAACATGCACACACACAAGGCAGGAAAGAATGTTTTGCAAATCCACGAAAATTAAAATGCGAGCAACAGCAGTGAAATGCAGCAAGAGAACTAGGAGCTCTGAAAAAAAAAGCATTCAAGCACTGGCAAAACAAATATCTACTTCCAACTGAGATAGCCTTATGATGGATACTTCACTGAGACTAAAGTTTGCCTTTCACTCAAGGTTACCGAATTGAAGAGACTAGCTCACCAACCGTGGTCAACAGTCTATCGTGGGAACATAATTTTCAAAGGAATGAAACCCGGCTTTTTTTCACACGTATCCGTTTTCACTAGTTTATAGCCATAGCGTACACAACTAACAACAGTTTGTGAGTTTACCTTGAAATACCAAGCACAACGTTGTCTTCTCGCTGCTTTTTTTTCCGACGAGCGTTGCAAGCGCGGTAAACAAGTCTAACAGGCTTCAACAGCAGCTAGTGACCTGGCGAAACACATATATCAAAGCTTGACTCCCTCAAATTTACTGTTAACTAAATATTAGCAAAATGTTTGGCCAAAAGCACGATTTAAACGGAACTGTAGCTTCAAAAACTCCCGCGTGACTTCAATGAATAAATTTTATGAATGAATTTTGCCTCGACCGAGTGATTGCGAGTACAGTCTCGTTTGTCAGCGGTTTGCCCCAAAGGGTGAAGGGTACTGATTGTAACAATTGTAACAGTCATTGCGGGCGACCAGCGGAGTCCGCAATCCTAATCTCAACATTGGTTTCAAACGCATGCGCGGCGAGTCGTCCTTCCAAATATTTGTCCTTAGGGACACTAAGAACCAATGAAATGAAAGGACGTAATTTTAGCACAGGCGCTTTGACCACGCGAGACAAACACGAAGCAGCAGTAATTTGAGCACAGGCGTTCTCGACCGTTAGAAACCAACACCAAGCAGAAGACAATTCTCACCAAAGCATAGCTGTTTCACCTTCCATAGTCAATGATCTTTAATGTAGTTGAAGGGTCAAATAATATGTAAATTTCGCCTTCTTGAAGCTAAGAATGTCAAGAATCACGTGCAGTTCATGCAGAAGTGGCGGTCCATAAATTGGAATGCACACAACACAATTTTATCACGTGGACGACGTCTATTTCGTCGAAGAATCACGTGCAGCTCATGCATAGCTGGCGCGCCGTCCAATCAAAATCGAGCGTGTGAACTTGTGATCGGAACGTTTCCTGTCCGTGTCTGTTGTTGTCGGGTTACATCAAATGACCTTGACTAAATCAATATGTCCATTTTATAATCAACAGTGTTTTTATTTACAACGTGAAAAAATAACCATTTTGTGAAACCCAACACAAAATAGAACTAGTGTATAATCAAATTCACAAGGTCAGTAAAACCACTCTTAGGTCCCTTTGTCTCGTTTTAGGGAAAACAATCACCCACACTATGCAACCCTTTATTGCCCTGCAAATATAAATGCCCAAAATGGTAAAAGAACACAACGCCACTGTTTTACAATGAATTCGTTAACCTCAGTGAAACAAATCATGCATAGCCCTCGCCCGCACTTCTAACCTGTGGTTATTACTAGTATAGTGGATTACTAGTTATTGTGAATCTATTGTCCATCTGTGGCAAATATTATAGGAAAATTCATTACCTGACGAGGGAATTCCGCGTTAAATTGCACTTGAAAACCGATATCGCACGAATCGCGAAGCGATGAGTGCGATATCGGTTTTCAAGTGCAATTTAACGCGAAATTCACGAGTCAGGTAATGAATTTTCCTTGAATCGCATAATTGAATAAAATGAGAAAAAAAGAAAACAGCAGTTTGGTTTTATCCTGAGATAGATGAGATAGATGACGTAGATGCGAAACAATATCACCGAGCCTCGTTTTCAACTCGCAATTCCGCGCTAAATACCTCGCTTCATAAACCAATCAGAATGCAAGATTTTATTCAATTATGCGATTCTAATTGAAAGCATAACCTTGCTCCTTCAATTCACCATGACGGCCATTTGTGTTTTGTATTATCTCTAGAAACTATCGTGAAAGCTCTATTTCCGGCTTAATTGACTGAGGAGAGGTCTCGTCCGTCCGTAAACAGCCGCCTTCCGTAAAAAGCCTCCTACTCTGTCTACTCAGACCAAACACAAATAGTTCTCACTTCACGGTGTGCGACACTTGCAGACTGCAGACTACAGACTACATTTAGGTCTAAATAGCACTCTGGTTAGCCTGAATAGCACTCAGGTTAGCCTGAATAGCACTCAGGTTAGCCTGAATAGCACTCAGGTTAGCCTGTTTACGGTTAGCTATTGGTAATGGAAATGGAATACAATATTTTAGTGAAAAAGTCTACAGTCTGCAGTCTGCAAGTGTCGCACACCGCTCACTTCAGGGTGCAAACGGCCAAATACATAAAGAGAAAGCTTTTGGCCATAAACGTGGTTCTTAAATTTCACTGCTGCATGTGTTGTAAATTATTGAAGTGAATTTAATAAAATCGCTTGAAGTCGTTTGACGTTTCGGCAGGAACACCGCTGATGTTGCACGATATTCAACTTACATTGCTATTAAAAAGAACGTCTCCATGCATTCGGCTACAAAGTAACCCAGGTAGACTGATTTGGTTTGAAAATAAAACCTCGATTTACATGGCAAACGGCGATTAAAAGCAGAAAAAAAATAATGTTAAAATGTAAAAGACAATGAAGGTTAAAGACCATGATTTTGTCGCCCAGCTTAAACAGTTTCCAGCACTTTTCTAACAGCTATACTTTGAGGGATGAATACTGCCACTGTTTAACAAGTGATGCTACAATAATGGTATCATACATATTCCCAATCATTGGTAAACAAGTTGCAATCATCTATTTTGCATAACAGGTTCCCATAGCAACAATTTTACCTGCTAAAACACCCTTAATTTTAGCTTTGGGCGCTTATAACCCAAAAACGCACTAGGTGACCCCTATTTTTTGTTACCGAATTATGATAAGCATGATAAGATGCAACTTTTTGCAAAGTTTTAAAAAATTCTGCTGAGTGGGTTCAGGGCTCTGAACCAAGAGACCATGATCTAAGAGAACACATCCCCCATACATGGGCCTCTTCCCATGATAATCTTTTCAAATCTAATTTTAGCGCGTGGTCAAGCTGCGAGGCTATTTTCGGAAAGACACCTGATTGGCCAATTTAAATGACTTAAGAACATTGAGGTTTAATTTTAACAGATCAATTAACGCAAAAAACTTTTCGTCGGGATTTTCGAAGTGCATTTATAAGGGCAGAGGAAGAATAATTCTAACTCTCCAACGCTTTGAAAGAGATCTTTTTCTCTGTAGGCCGTTCAGTACTTTTCGAGAAACGACTTTAGAGCGTGTTATGAATGCAATTCTTGTTAGCAGCTAGAGCGCCTAATGTGAACCAGTCATGCAGAGAAATCACGATAAACACGTAGAAGATTATTTTCCCGACCAGCAGTTTCAAAACGCTTTCCAGATAGATCTCTCTCAGGGTCTCTACCGATCCAAAGGATGTTTTAGTTCGTTCCAGAGAAGCACTTTTTTCGGCGCGGACATCCCTGTAAATATTACAAAGCAATTTCGAAATTAAATATGCAAACATTTGCACCGGGATTTTCGGACCGAAAGTTCTAACAAACGGGAAACAAGATCTGTCCTGCGCTTTGAATAACCTTTCCAAAGAGATGTTTTTCGATTTAATCCGTTCAGTACTTTTCGAGAAACGACTTTCGTGCGTGTTTATTGGAATGCAATCCTAGTCAGCAGTAAATATTACACAGCACTTCCGATATTAAATAAACAAAGATTTGCACCGTTTTTTTTGAGTGAAAGTTCTAACAAACGCGAAACAAATATTTTAGCTCTCGTGCGCTTTAAAATACCTTTCGAAAGAGATGCTTTTCGCTTCAATATCCTTTCGACACTTTCCGAGAAACAATTTCCAAGCAGGGTAGAAATTCGAGTCTTGGCACTTTGTGTTAATCATTCATTATTCATGCTGGGGAATGACACGACTTCTATTTTACGGCTTCGGAGAAGCACGCATAAATATTCCTGCCCCGCTCTGAAAATGATTTCCAATGCTAACAGTGCGGCAGTTCAACTGAACAAACTGATTTTTTATTTGGATGGACACAACCTTATGACCGTTGGCCATTGCTTGCGTGATCGGGGACCTAGACTAAAAATAACTTTGACAACGTGACGCGAAGCTTAAAATAGATTTTAAAAGATTATCATGGGGCACGAGGATGTGTTCTCTCACCTCATTTTCTCTTGATCGAAGCGAGTAAAGAGATTCGAAGGACAATTAAATTTGCCGTGGATAGCGGAAACCTCGGATTGTCCTTTACTTATAGCACAAACACTGAAAGTACACGTGCATTCAAGCGAAGGCTACAATGGGGAACCTATTTGTTTACAAACATTGTTTTTGTTATTTAAATGTTCAAAACGTTAAACAAAAGGATTCTTACCCTGGGTTCCAGAGGATATTTTTTTCTGATCGATATTTCGCGGCGAAGCCGCGTTAACGAGGCGCAAAGCGCCGAGGAGAAAAAAGTAATCTCTGGTCACAGGAGCACGCAACCTCATTTCCATGCGAGAAATCAGTTCAGAAATTGAACTGGGTCACCGATTGGATACTCCCATGTCCGTTGTTTGATGTAGCCAATCAGGGCCATTGTTATATTGTTAATTCCCTGCGGACATGGGAGTATCCAATCGGTGACCCAGTTCAATTTCTGAACTGATTTCTCGCATGGAAATGAGGTTGCGTGCTCCTGTGACCAGAGGTTATTTTTTCTCCTCGGCGCTTTGCATTGCGCGTCGTTAACGCGGCTTCGCCGCGAAATATCGATCAGAAAAAAATATCCTCTGCAACCCAAGGTAAAGGATTCTATATAGATCTATCTTTAACTGGTAAATAAGTTGTTTTAAATCTGGCCGAAAGATCAAAGAAGATGCACTTTCGTCAACTTAAGGTGGCTCAAGACAGTTTCCAGCACTTTCCAAGAGGTAGAATTTGATGGATCATGAAAACCACTCTATATCGGTTGATGCCCAAATTATTGTATCAAAAAACGCCCAATCATTGGTAAACATGTCGCTATAAAATTTGTAGCACAATAGGTTACCATAGCAACAATATGACCTGCTAAAAACACCCTTAATTTTAGCTTTGAGCGCTTAAAACTTAACTCAAAAACGAACTCGGTGACCCCTATTTTTTATTATCGAATTACAATAAACATGCTAAGATGCAACCTTTTGCAAAGTTTAAAAAAATCTGTGGAGTGGGTTCAGAGCAAGAGAAAATGAGGTGAGAGAACACATCCTCGTGCCCCATGATAATCTTTTTAAATCTATTTTAAGCTTCGCGTCACGTTGTCAAAGTTATTTTTAGTCTAGGTCCCCGATCACGCAAGCAATGGCCAACGGTCATAAGGTTGTGTCCATCCAAATAAGAAATTGAAAATTTAGCGGGCTAAGAGAAAAAAAAATCAGTTTGTTCAGTTGAACTGCCGCACTGTTAGCATTGGAAATCATTTTCAGAGCGGGGCAGGAATATTTATGCGTGCTTCTCCGAAGCCGTAAAATAGAAGTCGTGTCACTCCCCAGCATGAATAATGAATGATTAACACAAAGTGCCAAGACTCGAATTTCTACCCTGCTTGGAAGTTGTTTCTCGGAAAGTGTCGAAAGGATATTGAAGCGAAAAGCATCTCTTTCGAAAGGTATTTTAAAGCGCACGAGAGCTAAAATATTTGTTTCGCGTTTGTTAGAACTTTCACTCAAAAAAAAAACGGTGCAAATCTTTGTTTATTTAATATCGGAAGTGCTGTGTAATATTTACTGCTGACTAGGATTGCATTCCAATAAACACGCACGAAAGTCGTTTCTCGAAAAGTACTGAACGGATTAAATCGAAAAACATCTCTTTGGAAAGGTTATTCAAAGCGCAGGACAGATCTTGTTTCCCGTTTGTTAGAACTTTCGGTCCGAAAATCCCGGTGCAAATGTTTGCATATTTAATTTCGAAATTGCTTTGTAATATTTACAGGGATGTCCGCGCCGAAAAAAGTGCTTCTCTGGAACGAACTAAAACATCCTTTGGATCGGTAGAGACCCTGAGAGAGATCTATCTGGAAAGCGTTTTGAAACTGCTGGTCGGGAAAATAATCTTCTACGTGTTTATCGTGATTTCTCTGCATGACTGGTTCACATTAGGCGCTCTAGCTGCTAACAAGAATTGCATTCATAACACGCTCTAAAGTCGTTTCTCGAAAAGTACTGAACGGCCTACAGAGAAAAAGATCTCTTTCAAAGCGTTGGAGAGTTAGAATTATTCTTCCTCTGCCCTTATAAATGCACTTCGAAAATCCCGACGAAAAGTTTTTTGCGTTAATTGATCTGTTAAAATTAAACCTCGATGTTCTTAAGTCATTTAAATTGGCCAATCAGGTGTCTTTCCGAAAATAGCCTCGCAGCTTGACCACGCGCTAAAATTAGATTTGAAAAGATTATCATGGGAAGAGGCCCATGTATGGGGGATGTGTTCTCTTAGATCATGGTCTCTTGCTTTGATGAAACGGCCATTCCTAAACCCACACGAAATACTCGCAAAATTGCAAATAAATTAATGACTGTCGCTTCTGGGAAATAAACTTGCAAAAAAGTAAGCACGATCGTACTCACGTAGCCAAAGTGAAAGCTGCATTCCATAGCTGGCATAAGAAATTTTTTAGTATATTTAATATTCTCTTCGAATCCAACGCTTCGATAAAACGAAAAGAAAATACATTTTACATGTATTAAAGAAAACAATATCCGTAACATTTTCCGTGTATTAATGTTCCAATATCCGTGACATTGTCCGTGTATTTTTGTTTCAACAACTTTTCGTGAATAAACATTACAGATTGCGTGTTTCAAAGTTGGCCGAGTGGAGGTCTGCGTCTGGTGACAGACAAAACGACGAAAAAAAAAATAATAAACAACGGGTAAAACATGAACCGCGCTCGGCCCATGGCCGCGCGGTTAATTAAAGTTTCATCCGCAGGTAACTCAATTCTAAAAAAAGACGTTTTGGGAGAGTAGGTTACAGTGGGGGAGAGGAAGAAAGTTTTAGAGGCCTGGGTAGATGCACCTCATCTCTTTCTCGTCCCCAGTTCTCTTTCGTCTCTAGCCCAAAGGGCTCCAAGCTCGTCAACATTTATTATGCTCTTTTTGACGTCTTCCTACCAAGGAGATGTGCCCAGCAACATTCCGTTTATTGCGGATAACCCCAAATTGTACCCAGTTTCGAAAGAAAAACAAATTTATTTGCTTTTGTTAGGAAATAAAGCTCGTTCAATTTTTTTCAAACCAATGCTTACCGGAAATGTAAATAAATGATTTTTGTAATGGTAACGTCATACAAGAGTTAATTAAGTCATTTAGATGATGTTTGACGTTGTGTCCACTACGAAGTTTTAATTCTGATAATCTGGAGCGAAATAGTTTGCTTTTTTAAACAGTTTTCACTCAAGATGTTGAACCTTTTTCTATACACCTTAAACTTAGATTTAAAACCTACATTCACGGCTTGAGAGACCTTTTAGATTGAATTTGGTTATTGGTTCCTACAAACCAGGAATCTCTGGATTATCACTCGTTCAGCATGGGTCGCACTTGGCAAATGTTTGCAGCAAGTACACAGTTACCGTAAACATAATTTG
>OZ026595.1:21456652-21569152 GCA_964020085.1 Micromussa lordhowensis
CAATCCTTGCAATAGTAGGGAGAAGGGTGTTAATGCAGTCTTTCATGATATTGCCTGGTAATGGATCAAGCATGCACGATTTAGTGGCGATGTTACCAAGGAGGGTAGATAGCTCTTTAACTGTTGTAGGACTAAGAGAATGTAATTCATGTCCAACGGGGCAGACAACTCTTTCATCATCAGAATTAAAGAATGAAGAGTCAAGGCGGTTTCTGATGGTTTCTACTTTTTCCATAAAACCAAAGTAACGTTAATTTTTGACCTTCATATTCATGTTGGCCATGTATACAAGATTGTAGAAGTGGAGTCATCATCCTTGTCGTCACATCATCACAGCAATGATGGCCATATTTATTCTGTTTGTGTGTCGTTGTTTTAGGAGCACCAAGATTTTCTAATCCAAGTATGTTAAAAAGAGCATTTAGAGCATGGCCAGCAGACCACTCTATCAGACTAAAGTGTCAAGCAACTGGAACACCACCTCTCAAATACACATGGCTAAAGGACGGAGGGAAAATGCCCAGGCGACGGATGGACCCATATCTGAACACTTCTTTATGGTACCTAAAACTGAAAGATCTAGTGCCCAAGGACTCAGGGAAATACACTTGCATAGTGTCTAATCCATATGGCAGTATAAATCACACTTACACGCTTCAGGTTGTTGGTAAGTTTAGCAAAACTTTCAAAACATGTAGTCAATTATGCACATCTACCACCAAGAAACAAAACACAATGGAAAGTACCGTAAAATTTCAAAAGTAACGCCCCCTCGAAATATAACGGCTCTCCGAAAGTAACGTTCATTTTTTACCTTCATATTGAACCCGAATGTGATGGTCCTCCCGAAATTAACGGCCACCCGAAAGTAGCGGCCCTTAGAAGAAGTCAAACTCTCTATTCTCAAGCGCAATGCGGATGGAACAGCCTGACTGCAGAACTGAACTTGACGGGTTATAAGCTATATTTGTCTGTCTAATTAGTTACATTTCGATACAATTCGACCATTATGCTTTCGCTCAACAGCACCAGCATTTAGAGCATTTTTTTGTTAATACAGTCTGCTTTGTTTATGTGGGTTGTTAGTAACATACATATCAATAGAATTTCACGTGTTATGCGTTAATTCGCTTTGTCTGAAACGGACTGTAACTTACAGTACAAACATTTGTTCACCAGCCGAGAGTAACGGCTATCCGAAAGTGGCGGCCCCCTTTGCTTTCTAAATCTGAAAGTAACGTAGACCATTACTTTCGAAATTCTACGGTAAGGCAATTCTAATCATAGAATAAGACGTGATTCAATTTGCCGAGTTTCTGCACCTTCCAGCACTGGATCTTGCAACAACGGAGATATACATATTGACTTTATAAATTCCCATTCATCTTCTTATCAGCTAAACCACGACAACGGCCCATCTTACAGAAAAGCCTTCCAAAGAATACAACCGTACAGATTGGAGATAATGCAACCATGACATGCATTGTGCTCGTTAGTGGAACACTTCCAGATTTTAGATGGCTGAAATGGGACAAATCTGTCACATCAATAAAGAACATTGGTGACGACTTGGAGAACGGATCATACCGCCTTATAGACCTACATTATTACAAGGCTATCCGAGTCAAGTACCACTATGGCGTTCAATTGAGAATAACTAATGTGACAGAGGATGATTTTGGACTCTACACTTGCTTTGTGAGCAATCATATAGGCAAGGACTTCAACAGTGCTTTCCTTAGCAAAAAAGGGAAACCCAGCCTGTACTTTAAAGGTCAGTAATCATGATAATTATGCAAATAAATCTTATACAGTCGAAGCGCCCGTAAGCGACTACCCGAAATGTCAAACCTAGATGGTCGCTTATGGGAGGTTGTCGCCTACGAGAGTTAAGACCATTTTGAGTCAAAATTTTACCTCATTAGAATATGTTAACTGCAGAAGCTTGCCCGTGCGCCAATGCCGATGCAATGTTTTATTCCTGTGAAAAGTCAATTTCTAGAAAAATATCCGGTTCTTCCTCAGATTAAGAAATTTCCGTCTCTTTTACTACCCAGGAATACGATAAAACAATCACACGTTTTTATCTCATTTCCTCTCTGTTGTATGTCTAGTGGTCGCTTATTCTTCTCCCCAGCAATAGTAAAATGTATGAAAGAACCGCGATACAATGAAACCTCTTTTTAGCGAACATGTTTTGCCAGTCCCTTGGTCCTTTGTTATATCAAGGTTCCACTGTATAAGGTAAAGAGATTACCAATGCCGTATGTATAATCGAGAAATGTTACGCTCGTCGGAAATCTACCAATGCCTTTCTCCATCAAACTTGGAAAACGATCAGAAAATGATGGCAAATGTTCAAAACCACTACGTTGTCAATGTTGTAGTGCCAAGTAAAGAATGGTCAAAGTGAGATGGTAGTCACAGTTGCAACCCTCACTTGGCATAGATTTTTGACTAATCAAAACGCGTGCATTGCGGCGTATCGTTCACGATGTTGTTTCACGAACATTTAAAATATATATTTACAGTGACAACACCAGGAATTGTAAAGACATCCGTGGACAACACTGCAGGAACGGCTTCAACTGAAGGTGAGCGGTTAAACTCCATTTAGCGCACACAAGGCCAGTCATTTCGAAAGTGGAAATCTATCGCCACTTGTCTTGCGCGCCGGATAAAAGAAAGGGTAGCAAAATGAGAAGTTACCATTTTCCTGTGATAATATTTTAAACATCGCAAATACTGAAAGAGTTGGCAAAACGAATTGGTGTCTGTCTGACTGTCCGTCCGTCTGTCTGTGTGTCTGTGTCTGTGTCTCACTGTCTGTCTGTCTGTCTGTTTTTCATTCCCTTTCAGTTATTTCATTCCTTTTCTGTTTTTTTTTTTCCTGGCCAGGTTCTCAAGCAAGAAAAGAGCCTCTTCCCAAGTCCTGAGGGGTCTGCTTGGTTACCATGCTTAAGCCTTCTCGCGGTTTACACTTTGTAATACAAAGCAACTATTAATCAATTAAGAGTGTTATTTGTAGGGCTGGTTGAAGTAAATGTACCCAACAGTAGAATTAGATATAGATTTAAGTTATCATATTTACCACTGTATATTGTCATTTAACTTCTTATAGAAAGCTTATAGAGGGTTAGCTTAATCGGGCTTTGAACGTGTTCTTTTTTTCGTAGATGTGTTAACTAACAGCATACGTGCTCGCCGCCGATCGGAGACAAATCAGAGCACTAGGCGGCCGAGCACATTAGAATTAATTGACCATTGGTCGTTTGCGGGGATTTGTGTTTGTTCCCTACAAGTTCCAAACATACCAGTTTAAGTTATTTTTCATCATTTTCCAATACACTGTGATGAGATCGCCGACCAGTGTTCAGCATTTATCAGACCTTCTCGAATAAAGATATTCCATTAGCTGGCGTTAGAATTGATGATTTTTGACGGCATGTGATTGGTCGAAAATTATCCGCCAAATCTCGAAGGAAATAGATGTTTCTGAACTTTGAACTACTATGAGTTCCTTATCAGTAAAGTACATCTAAATCGGTCGAGTTCTCGAACTTAATAGCGCCTTGGCAGTGGCAGTTGCTTTGTTCTGACAAACGAGCATTCTAGTTGCCATGGTTACCTACGAAATCATTGACAATGCCCACAAAAATAACAAATAGTTCGGTAAGGCTTGAAAAATAGAATTTACCCTACTGTTACATACAGGTAGGCCTTAGTAATAGTGAAAACGCTATGCAGTTTTTTTTCTTCAAATATCTTGGTGTTTCCGAGAAAAGCGACATTTCAAACGACGTCGATTTCACGTCCAGACATCAATCTAACGAGTTCTAATTGGGCTGAAAATCGACCAATTTATTCGATTCGCAAGTCGCAACTATTGAGCGCAGTAAATTTATTATACAACCAGCGTATTGCAGAACTATTCCTTGTCTAAAACAGCACAATTTCAAGAATTTTGGATTAACCTAATTATTTAGCGGTAAACAAAACCGACCAAAGAATTGTCATTTTGACCAGCCCAGAATTCCAAACGATTTTAGATTCTAACTATACTAGGATAGGTCTTTCAGTATATGTAAAGTTTAGTTTGGGCAAGTGATTAGGCACTCGTCAAAAAATTATGCAAAATCGTTCACAAAAGACACAAAATCACGTGACAGATTAACAGATAGCTACCCAATGATTACTCAAGGCAATGCGGGCGGGGACTGGAGGAAAAGTATGAATAGCCCTTTTCCTTTTCACGGTTAACTTTGCTTATTTGCATTACAATAAAATCTAGCATGTATGTGAGGCAATTTCGGGCTATTTTGCTGTTTTAACCCGAAATTGCCTCGCATCCACGTTGCATTACATTGTAATGCAAATGAGAAAAATTAACCGTGAAAAGGGCTATTGAGCCGTAAACGGGTCTTCATTTACTTAGCTCAAAGGATTGCGCCAAGGCACAAGACAGCACCTCTAAGATGTCCAACGCAACGACTTTGTCCTCTACCAGGCTCGCAAATGTCCTTGCTTCCCGAAGTAAGGCTCTACAAGTCATAGAATCAACAGCTGTACTTCTTATAAACGTCTTTGCGCTCGCTGGTAATGCCCTCCTTTACTTAGCTATCAGAAGGAATCCCCGCCTCCGACGGAACACCACTAATCTATTTATCTTGTCCCTGGCCTTTTCCGACATCCTCATGGCCTTGTTGTGCATGCCTTTCTCGGCTGGAGTCTTTATTCAAGGACGCTGGGTTTACGGACAGTTCGTCTGCCAGCTACAGGGGATCGCTTTCTTCGTGCTAGCCTTCGTGTCCCTAGAAACTATGGCATTAGTTGCAGTTAACCGCTACGTGAGTGTCACAAAACCTGCCGTTTATCGCCGGATTTTCACGCGCCAAAGATCGCTCAAAATGCTCATCTTCTTATGGCTACTTTGCGTAGCTTACGTCGCACTTTTTGCCGGTTTAAAATGGCCAGCTTTTGTCTTCGACACGGGGAAAACAATTTGTCATATCAAGCTATCGGACCGCGCTTACAGAACAGCATGGAATGTTATAACTGTAGTTATTTTCGCCCTCCTACCAATGGCTACCTTGCTCCTTTGTTATTGGAGAGTTCTGAAGTCCGTTCGCCGACATAACTCGGAAACGCTCCGCTCGCTCAATCTGCGTGGAAACGCCCGTACACTGGAAGACATCAAGATAAGTAAACTTATCTTGGGCCTTATAGCTGGGTTCGCCTGCTGTTGGATTCCCTCATACGGAATCGCCTACACCAAACTGGCGTACCCTCCTATCGCAGAAAAGCGCCTACCTCAAACTGTATGGGTGTTTTTGGTGTTTAGTTCGAGCGCGATAAACTCCATCATTTACGGGATTCTAAACCGAACTTTCCGAGCTGAGATTCTTAAGATGATTTCTTGTCACAGACAAGGAGAAATTGCTACTGAAGACAAAGAAATGGTTCACTTGTGAAGAACGGGAACAGTATAGTAGTTATTGTTGTCAGTTGTCAGCTGTACTCAGTTGTACAATTCGTTGGGTTAGTCTCCCTCACAACAGTAAATGTGAGAAGGCGAGACTAGCGTTTTTCTTTGCGAGACATTTTGACTTCTTCAGTTGCGAGACCGAGGCTTCAAGGTGTTTTAAATGCCAGCTCGAAACGTTCAGGTTCTTAGACGTTCAGAAGTGATTATGATATATACACGACAACAAACAACAAATCGGTAGCTCCAGACGTTCTTAGCCTTGCAAAAAATTGAGAATGCGACACAGCTTCGTAAAAAAATCGAGATCGCGAAACGCACAGTACGTAACCGCTAAAAAACGAGACTGCACGAACATTTTGCGACACCTCTCAATGAACAAAAGCATAATCACACAAAGTACAGGATGTTTTCATTCTGTCTTGTTCTATTGAGTTGTCTCACAGAATAAAAGCCATACCAACTAAAATATCGCACACAAAATAAGTTGGGTTGTTAGTTACAATATTGTTCCTTTGAGGAACGTGCAACAATTCTGTTCAATCCACTTGTGCAGGTCTAACATATCTTTCGCTCATTACCGATTCATGAGCGTATATGGATATTTTGGCACCGCTCAGTTCGTTGGCAACGGATATGACATGCCTATTTTAACGCGCTTATCGGTAACAGAGAGGAAAAAAGCGACAATTTTCTGTTGAGGCAAGGAGTTTTATTTTCAGTGAAACAACAGAAAAACGTTCTAAGCGGTTCAGCTGTTTTAAAGATTGATTCTATCCCTGACATGTCTGCGATATACAAACATGAAGCAATCTTATCATGAAAAGAAAATGAAAATACTATTTCTATTTCCGTTAATTAGAGCTTTACAATTATATCAAAGTCAACATCACGTCAATTTGTGTGTCATCCTTGATGTCATCTTGTGTCCGTTATTACGCCTAGAATTCTTTATTAGGTTAAGGCACTTTATTCATTTTAATTGCTCTGGATTCAAAGAGATGTTTAAGCGCCGATGTCCTTCCCGTTTGAATAATCTATAAAAAAAACGCAAGCAGAAACACAATTTGATATAAGCATGGTAATTAACGTTAGGACATCTCGGGGTCATCGTCGAAAAAAATCGGTAATCTTCGGTTGTGTTCGGGAATCCTTCGGCTGTGAAATTTAGAATTTGTCGGATGCCTTCGGCATGTTTTCAGTATCTTCGCTCGGAAGAGACTGATAGAGGTGGAGTCTCTCTGACCTTTTGTTAACCAGGCGAGGCCAGTAATTAAAACGCTGGAGTAATGTTTTTAGGTCCGCCCGAGGTGGAGGTTGTTCTTGTGGTCAGTCGCTATATGTGTTCTTGGGCATTTTGGGAGTGAAGAAAGATTAGATACCAGAGCGTTCACAGCGCGGGGAGTCATGGGTAGAAACAGATAAGGGACGCCAATCACACAGCGGTCAAACGTGGCGCGCGTGCGCAGTTCTCCCCAAAATTTCGCTTGACAAAGTCTTAAATTTTCGAAAATTTTCGCTTTCAAGCCCAAAGTTAAGACAGTCGCTGAAAAGTTAAGCTTTAAACTTCGCATATGACTAGGACATTTAGTGATGGACATCCTAAAGTCCTCCCAGCTTGTAATTTTCTCTCACAGTACTATTTTTATAACATTTTCCTACAGAAGTCTTGCAGGTTTTCTCTTCAAATTCTTACGAAGTTCGAGGCGGCGAAAACCGGAAGTGGCGTTGGATTTTTGCGTTTGACCGCTGTGTGGACGCCAATAGGTCATTCCGAGTTCCCTTGCGCGACCCTTGCGCCTCTGTTTGAAAACGAGTCCTTGTGCAAAACCTTTCATATGAAAATGAGTTTGATTTGCATGAAAATGAACCTGTTAGCTGTACATTTTGTTTTGACACAGAGGCAAAGCGCAACTCGAAAATGATCGGATTTTTGAATTCTTTCCCAGAACTCCCATTGGGCCGTCCTACCACTCTCGTATCCGATCTTCTCTCAGAGAAATAATAGAAATACGGCAGTTATAAATATGACAAAACAACGTGTAGACTATTCAATTTAAATATTTTTTCTGGTTTCGTCTTCTAATATATTTACAACATCCTACTTTGTTTAATCATACGACCCCTGAGGTCCTTTCAATCGCATTACATTGCCATAAAAAACATCAAGAACAGCCCATACGATAAAGCACTTACTGACTGAGTTTAGAGAGCATAACTGAATCGCACGCCAAAAATATTCCCGTTCGGACCTCCCTCTCAGACAATACGCACCCGATATACATTTAAATGTTGAAAAACGTCCAATCCGCGTTAATCATTGGTGCTTAAAAAAATAATTAATATCATAAAAATTCAATAAAACTATTAGAAACTTATTGTTTTTCATATAACAATGGGCAATTTAAAACAATAGGCAATACACTGTTTCTTAAATCATTACCTATTAAATCATAATAGTTTTAAGAATGCGACTGGCTGTTGAAGAGTTGATTGTATCTCTCATCACGTGGGTTGTCTTGACAAAAAGTAAAATAACAGTGAACTAGTTTTGGAGGACTTATTTCTGTAAAATATGACCACGACATTTTTCTGTACTTAAAATAATGCTGTTATCAAAACTGGATAAAAGTTAACTATAAATTTGAGTAACTTTTGTGATTATTTAAAACAACAATTAATGAAGATATTTCACACGAAAGGGCTAAAACATCTGTTACTGGTTGTACATTCCCAGTTCTTCGGGATAGTCACGCATTCCCAGTTCTTACGACATGACCGTGTGGTCCTAGTTCTCATCTCTTGGATAATGTCACGTATGCAGGCTGTCACACTTCCCAGTTTCTAAGATTTAGTCACGCACTGCTAGTTGTTCCCATGGTCACGCACTCTTGTAACGGTAATCATATTTTGCGTGGCCATCGAATGGCACCTGGCGACCGTTAATAAGTGACTGTAAAAGCCATTCCAGTGAGACGATGGGAATCCCCAGTAGATTAGCTGCGTGTTGAACGCTCACAGGAAGCTTGTTATCCTCGCAGATGACAACGTCGCAATGATAATCAACGCGGCTAGGAATTTTAGTGATGATGTTGCATCCCGCAGCCAGCAAAACGCTGGCCCAAGTGTCTCTAAATTGCTGGCTCCCGTGAAGATGAACCTAGCAAAAACAAAAAGCGCAACAATTACAAGGTTAATTATTCTCCACACTACATTTCCCTGTGGGCTAAGATCTCTCATAAGCGTGCATTTAGTTATCCTACGTTGGCAGCGCTTATCGTATGCGGTCCCTTGCAGTTAGTCACTCATTTAGTTATGGCCCGGTAAGTACTTGGTGTATCCCTTATCATAGTGTATTTAGAACGTAGCATAGTATATTTATCCTTATTATAGTGTATTAGATACACTATAATATCTATAATATAACATGAAGTACTTAGGGCTAGCCCCAGCCACCGCGTGCACTCTAGTTAGTTGGCGCCAATGATGATCGCAGGCTCAGCTAACGGTGGGAAGGTTACTACTTCGTTCCCAGGGTCTCTCTTCTTTTCTTTCCTCTTCCCGCTCTCAAGAATGGCGGGAAGAAAATGAACCCTGGAAACAAAAAGCGCGCATACTACCAAGGAAACCGTTTTCCCACAAAACTATGAACGTGTGAGCTGAAATTTTTACTTAAGTAGTTTACGCCCCATCCAAACTACGCCAGAGGAATTTGAAAACGGGGTTTCACTCTGAAAACGCTTAAAATGATTTCCGCCCGCAATACGCCGGAGAAGTTTGAAAACGCAACAGTTATCGGTCATTTGGATTTGTGTTTGAGGAAATCTCAGTCAGGGTAATCACATTATCGTGATGTCATCATTTACGAAAAGCTTCGCTTTTCAAAATGTTTTCCGTCCACACTTAAACGCAAAGCCGGCGTTTTCAAATTCCTTTGGTTTGAAGAGCGGTTTCGATAAGCTCCTTTTTCTTGACGGATTAGTGTGGACGGTAGGCCTAGCCATAGAAACAAAGATACGTTTTCACATTCCTGCGGCGTAATGTGTACGGAGCCTTAGATATCGCATTATTGGCTAGTGCTATGCTCAAGGTCTGGACACGCGGTGCAGCATTGTGCGCAGCATTGCTCGCCATCATTGTTGCGTGACACTTTACGTGAAACAATGACTTGAAACAGTTGGTGAAATTATTCGCAATGTTGCCACGTGTGTTGGGGCGTTTACTTATCAACAGAAATCCACTCACCCACATATCGCCTAAGATGTTTCTGCGTGGCCGACATTCCACAATTCGGCCCTCCTCTAAGCTTTCTCCCGCAGGAAGTAGATATCTCTTGTAGTCCAGACGACGATCACACGTGCAAGAGTCGTTAATCCACATGTGCGACACACAAGGAATCCCGCAGGCTAGGGACTGGAAATACTTTTGAGTCCGCTGGTGTGTGTGCGAGATAAGAAAGCACTCCGCGCCAGAGATCTGGGATTGAGTAAATGACGACAGTACGACGCCGCCTCCGGCCTCGATCTGGCGCCTGACATGGTCGCGATTAAAGTCGATTCTCTCTGATTCGCTATCGGATTCCTCGGGCTCGTTTTTATCCCTGCCTACACCAGTCACTAGAAAAGCTAAACCCGCAAATATGTTTCTGTTGCCAGGCAGACAAGGTATTGCAAATGTGTCTTCTTTTCCGCTCATCTGCTTACGCGGCGAACGTCGAGTCGGGGCGGCTAACGGCTCATTGCCTGGCGGCTTTGCAGGGGATTTTGCGCTGTACGAGGACGACAGCCCTCTTTTAACTGGTCGTCGTTTGCTCGCAGTGGCAGCGTGTTGCTCATCCGAACTCGATTCACTTTCACCAATCTTTTGTCCTGCTCGTCTCACTTGTGCTTTAACCTTATGCGATGATTTGTGTGTAGACTTGGGCGTTATGTCGTTGCTTGCAGACGCAGCTTTTGTTAGTCTAGGGCTCTCGCGCGGTGAGGTACGAGCGGGATTCTTTCCGCGAGACCTCTCCTCACTTGAAGTATCACTTGTGTCTTTGGAGCTTGTACTACCCGACTTCGTGATGTTGTGCACACTTGCCCCACTACTTGCGGTACTTCCTTCCGTTCTCAGTCGTAAGCTATGTGCCCCAATACTTATGCTAGAGCCGCTTGTAACATTAACGGAACTCTCGCTGGATAAAATGGCTGCTGCTTGGTGTTCTGATAAAATAACTCTACTCCGAGGATACCGGCTTATTGCGCCACTCTGGGTCTGTATCTCGTAACCGCGTGAGTTTCCTTCTCGATAATGGCCGACGATAACTCCTTCCTCGTAAAAGTCGTCCTCCAGTCGTCCCCCTTGAGCCATGACACTTTGCCCCGCAGGAAGCAAATCTTTGATGATGAGATTTTCCCGTGGGATCCTTCGTTTATCACCGTCATCAAATGTGACCAAGTATCGTCCGTTCTTATACTGCTTTGTGGTGACTACTCCTGGATAAAAGTAACTGTCCAGCCACTTGGCCAACACGCGGGTTCCAGGAGTTAGAGATGAATCTGCTTCCTCTTCCACAACAGGCATGGTGGCCTGCCTAGTAACCGCAGGGATTTCGACTGTGGGCTCATCCCTTCTCTGATGGTCGTCGCCTGTTCTATTTCCTGATTCTTCCGAGCCTCTATCAGAACCACTCTTCCCAGATGTTGCCATGGTTAGTTGCTGAGCGGATGTCCTTCCAATTGATTTAGACGCAGACCTGGTGGTAACGGGCGATTTACCATTCTTAGTTCGAGGAGAACTTCTGCTCTGCTGTTGGTGCTCTTGCAGTTTTGGTGACTTTGAAGTCAGCGTCAGACGCGAGCCATCGAGAAGATCGTGTACTTGCTCCTCCTCCTCCTCCTTGTTTTCGATTTGTGGTGCCAAGTCTTCTTCCCAGGTTAAGACCTCGACCACGTCTCCGGATTCCTTACCGACGACACTGACTGTAACCACTCGTTTGATTTGAGTCGTTACTGTGGTGAAAGTACGAGTGATCTGTTTGTATTGCTTCGGTTCTTCGTCGTCTTTTCGCGCCCGTTTTGATCGATCTATTGATACGTTCTCAGGTGATTCACCGCTGTCTTGACGCCCACGTTTACTGCCGACTTCTCCTTGCAAAGAAGTAGGTTTTGATATTCCTTCTTCCTCTTTGCGACCCTCAACTGATTGGTCGCTAGACAAGCTTGGACCTTCAACGATTCTGCAAGTTGATACTTCACGAGTTTTAGCAATGCCATCGTCTTCGACGTTCTTTCCCAGCCTTATTTCTTTTCCTCGCGTCCCCCGAGGAGGTCCCTTTCTCGGCTTTTTTCGAACTGGTTCGGGCGCCTCATCTTCGATGGTAAACGCAAACGGATCATTGTCGCTTCCCACGTGTACTTCTCTTTTCTTGCTTTTTGCGATGGCCTCTCGAGCGTGGCTGAAAATTGATCGCGGGGGCTCAGGGGCACTGGGCTGGAAAAGGCCTGAGCTTCCTGGCGTCGTTGAAATCGGAAGAAGGGCAGGCTCCAAGTGAAAGAATGGTTCTGAACTTTCTGAGTTACTTGGTGGTGAACCGTGACGCGGCATAGACACCGTGAGGGACGGGAGCCTAATGTGATCTAAAGAACCTGATGGAGCTAGAAAGTAAAGAAATTTGCGTGAACGAGTGATGAAAATATATAAAAACATCAAATAACAAACCTGCGCGTATGCCATCTTAGCCGTAAACGCGCCAACACACCTAAAGGGGTGTTCGCATGAATTTAGCACAAAACAAATTTTGATCTCAAATTGAAGAATTCGGCTAAACGTTTGTCAACTTCTGTTCCTGTCTTGAAAAAATACGCTAAAAATTAACTTCAATTTGTCGCAAAATTTAACGGTACCTCTTAACAATCAAATGAGACTTCTAAAATGGAGGTTGAAACTGTAAAAGGACAATACGATTCATAGATGGTAAAGTTAAGTTGCGGAATTTGACCATTTACCAATAAGGTTTCTAAGTCGGTATAATCATCAACCATATTAGACAGCAAGCTGGAGGTTGCTATCAAAGTCGACAGAACCTCGAGTGGGCCGTCTAATGACCGACCGAAATATTTTATTTTAGAAACTCCACGAAAACATGAAGTTGAAACCTCTTGAAAAAAAATAGACGTTAAAATTTCGGACATCGAATTTTCGGACACTTTTTATCGCATTTTAGACAAATTTCGGACAAACGTTTCGGACACTGCACTGAAACTTAACGTACATTTACGCTTACAAAACACGAATTAGACTGAAACAACATCTGTGGAAATAATAGTTTTACCTCACGATTTTACAGACACACCGACGAGAAAATATCACAAATTCTTGGGTATCTCAACCAGTGTCCCAACAACAGTTAGCTCCATAAAGGAAACTAAGAGCTTTGGAGCTACTTTAAAGTATTATACTGTACGGTAAATTTTGGACTGTTTTATTTTCGGACACTTTTCTGTCCGAAATTAAAATCGTCCGAAATTTTTTGCAAGTAATGAATGATAAATGAAGCAAGATAGCGATTGGTCAAATGACTTACAAGTCTAAAACATACCTTGACTGGACATGCCAGGTGTCTCTGTTACCACAGGCAGAACTACATCAGGGATAATACTGCCTCTACTGTCCCTCTCCACTGAGTCCGGAGTGTCGTGACGAACGGGTCTTATTGGGGGTGGGGTGGTAGATATAAACGGCCTAAGCGGCTCTGTTGGAACGGGAAAGTGAAACCCTCCGGCAGATTCACTAGAGGTTTCTGAAAATATTGCTACTGGAGGCCGTGGCTTTGTCGGTCTCCTTGTGGGAAGATCTTTATCAGGTGTACTTAACTGCTCTTTTTCAAGTTCCACGTGCCCACGTTCCTCGCTAGGAGCACCACCCCCAGAATTTTCAGCCAAGAGGAGATTTCCAGGTGGGGTTACAACAGGGACATGATCAGCAGAAGGGTGGGGATCTTCTCCTTTGGGAACGTTGTCAATGACCGGACCACCTATGTCTGCGAGATTTTCAGAAAGATCACCAGTCATCTCCACATTCCGTTTTTCTGGATTTAGCTTTCTGTTTTCATCTTCTTGAGCATGGATCACTTTAGGCTGTGGCTGCACCAGCGCAGCTAGGATCGACTGACTGCTTGAGTCTTGTTTCGTCAAAGACGCAACCTCTTCCTTTTGGATTGCTTCAGCAGACTTGTCCTCTCTGGTGTCATCTACCAGCTCAACAACAGTCACTTTCTGGCGCACTTCCTGTGAAAGTGAAACTACATGTCCACCAAAACAGGTTGCAAATTTGAGAATTTAAATGTCAAGCTATGCTTACAGTTTAGTAAATCATGATCAAGAAAAGCAACCAGGGAGTCCTTTTTTGAACCTTAAACAATCAGTTTATCTGTATCTAATCTGTCCAGAAAAACTGGACATATCCAACTAAGTTCTTTAGATAGATAGGGGCTGTCAATTTTTTTTTAATTTAGAGCCAGGGACAAACCTCGGTCCCGATCAACTCGTATTGCCAATTTAAATAGGAATGACAACAATTCAGTATGTCGAACATTTTCAACATATGAAGAAGGGTTCAACCCAAAATGTCTAGTTTACACTTACTATTTGACACTCTTTCGGCCTTATTTATGTTTAACTGTCCTTAGGACACATAAATATGGGCCAGGACGTAAACTACATGCTGGGTAAAGTGGACTCAAGATAAAGTTTTAAAGAGGCTCAGGACAATTACCTCCTCAATCACCTCCATTGCAGTTGGTGCCTGGCTGTCCATGTCTGTTTGTGACTGGGTCAGGTGTAGAGAGAAAGGGACCACTATGTCCTGAGAATCATCAGCAATGTTTTCTTCTTCTGCCATTGGCTGATCAGCTGGTTCATCTGTGACAACATTAAGTAGATGTTTAGGCTGCCATTAAAAGATATATATTTTTATTACGGGTTACTCCTACCAGACCCAGGACTGACAACTTTTGATTCTTCTCTAGAAGTACATGAAGACACAACTCCTAGTGGCTAGTTGACGATTTTCATTTTAGTTTGTAACAGTATGCTGATTGCCACCCCCACCCTTGCCCAAAGAGGAGGCACTTTGCTGCATTCAGTGGGAGGGTAGGAATGGTCATCTAGATCTGGGATCTACATGTATGATCACCTTCTTCCTCTCAGATCTAGAACATCATATTACACAGCATTTTTGCAACAACTAAAATACTAAGTATTCTAAAGCCTGGTTTTCACATCCTGCCAACTTAGCTGCGAAGTGGTTGCCAGTTGCAAGTGGCAACATTCACTGATCTGTTCCAGTGGGTTCCCAGCACATCTGCAATGGATCGCCGATGTACTCAAATTGGTGCAAAATGCAAATTAAATTGGTGCAATTTTCAACCATTCCATCTGTACATATGGAATTGTGGGAAAAATCAAGTTGTTACGTCATACATTGCATCCACAGATGATGTTCACATAAAATTTCTTCATCGCCGACAATTGCAGACAATCGCCGACTTGCCTGTGAAGTTGAACTCAGTTCAATTTCGCAGGCAAGCCGGCAGTCAATGCCTGGGATGGATTATGATTCAGCGATAAATGTTCACATATGCTGTAACCGTGTCCAAGGTATGTCGGTGATATATCAGAACCAGGCTTTAGGGTGATATTTTGTGACACTTCTTTTTGGGAGCTTCCACAGGATTTGCAGAACCAAGGTCACATGATATTTGCAATTTCATGATACAGACCAAAGATTTCAAACAAAAAAGTTACAACCAAAAACAATTCACAGTACTGTAATACATAAAACTAAGAGAATTATCAAAAACCTGAAACATCCTGCCGTTCTTGTGTAACAACTGGACAGAACATATCTTCACTCATCTCGGGTTGTGTGGGACCCGGGATTAACACAGGACTTTTCTCTACTCCTTTACCATTTCCATCATCTGGTTGAAAGGGATCTACTGTAAGAGATGATGGAGAAAGTGACAACTGGTCCCTTTGTGGTGCTTCCCTGGGGCATTTTGCCTTGGAAATTAGAGGCACGGCTTCACTATTCTCCAGAAAGCTCATATCCACTACTTGTACAGACTGTTCTTTGCTGGAGTTGGATGCATGTGTCATAGCTTCTGCCTTTGGGCCTTGGGAACCTGAACTGCTGGAAACAAGTGCACTGACAACTGACTGCCACTGCTGCACCTGAGAAGGTTGTGGCTCACCCCTAAATTGATCGTCCTCTGATGACCCATGTGAGGAACTGGTATTTGACGTTGACTTCTTCTCATCGGCACTACTACCTTGCTGGTGTACCTCTTGCTGTTGTTTTTGTTGCCATTGAGGTAACACCACTTCCTCATCATCTGATGACTCCTTGCATTTGGGGGGTGCTGGCCTCTCAAAATGTCTCTCTTGGTTTTGTGATAAATCAAATGACTGTACTAATGCTGCTGCCACTCTTGAGATCTCCGACAGCTCCTGATCTGCACTCAATCTGTCACCTCCTGACTGAACTATCTCATGACCCTCTTCAGTCTGCCTTTGAGAAGAACCCTTCTCAGTGTTGTTCTCTTTCCCACAGGAACTACATAAATTAAAAATAAATTATATTTGCAAACAATTTATTAATGTCCTCCTTCATTATTACTTCAAAAACACTGGCTACACATTCAATTCGCAGTTAACAAGCATGGCGGAGAAGTTGAAATTGGGTCTACTGTAAATCAAGTTCAGCTAGTGGAAACAGAGCTTGACTTAAACCTGTGACCTATGGATTTCATGTCCACTTCCCGGGCTGCCTCCCCCCCTGTATAACTGATTGTTTTTCTTAATAATAATAAATAATAAATGGTCCAGTACTGGTATTATGTTAAAGATGAAACAACAACAACGACGATATTAAATATTAGGAGAAATGTAGACTCGGAAAAAAATTCCGAGTCCCAGATGGGATTTGAACCCAAGACCCTCCGTGATCTAGTCGGATGCTTTAACCACTGAGCTACTGGAGACTCTATGGTGAGCAAGGGCCAATTTGTGGGTCTTGACTGGAACCGCATCGCGCGGCTACACAGCCAAGTATTGACTAGCATATGTGAAACTCACTAACAGCATCACGCTGTCACATTAATGCATATCAAGATGCAGCCAACCAACCTCCAAAGTGAGTATGTTAAAGATGAAACAACAACAACGACGATATTAAATATTAGGAGAAATGTAGACTCGGAAAAAAATTCCGAGTCCCAGATGGGATTTGAACCCACGACCCTCCGTGATCTAGTCGGATGCTCTAACCACTGAGCTACTGGAGACTCTATGGTGAGCAAGGGCCAATTTGTGGGTCTTGACTGGAACCGCATTGCGCGGCTACACAGCCAAGTATTGACTAGCATATGTGAAACTCACTAACAGCATCACGCTGTCACATTAATGCATATCAAGATGCAGCCAACCAACCTCCAAAGTGATTCCATGATTCCCTGCAGGTGCATTTGATAGAGGGAATTGGCCATTCAGATTGAGGTGGCCTCTCCTATAAACCTGGTAGTTTTTATAGTCAAGAGGTCTCCTTGCCCAGTCTAAGTTAGAGGGGTTTTTAACAGAGTGGCATAAAACCAAAACCAAACCAAATACTCACCAATTAGACTACTCAGCCAATCACAAAACCGTAGTAAAACCAAAACCAAAACCAAAGTAACTGCATGATTTATTTTGACACTCAATTGAAAACCACTCTAATGTAATTAATAAATACCAGGGCAGTCATTAAAGGCTATAACCTGTAACACCTGTAATGACTGGGTATGCTTGATTGGCCCTTGATTTTATGGGTAAAATTACCTGTGGTTGATAGAATTCACCCACAAAGTAACAAGATTGTTATGGCTATAAAGAATAGGGCTACGGGGAGCTCAAAACTTAATGACCACCCTGAATACTATAGTAATGTTGTTTCTTTAATTACCGACTCTCTTCTGCTTGCTCCTCTTCACTAGCAGTGGGAGAAGACGGATCCAAAGCTGGAATTGAGTTGTACACTTCTGGTGAAGGTGACACCTTATCAGATGACGAGGATGATGTCTCTCTGACACTTGGCTCTCCAGAGAACTGCAAGCTCTTAAATGCAATATTGTCAATTGGTGTCCCCTGGGAGGGAGGGTTATAAATAAAGTTACCACCTTCAATGGGTGTCGATGTCCGTAGCTTAGTAGTAAGCACTTTCTTGTAGAGTGATTTCTCATGGGCATTTTCCTGATGGCCTTGAGAAGAAGCGAACAAGTCTTCTTGTGAAGAACATACTTCAGATTCTTCCTTATCACTTTGCTCCTCCTGTACACTCACCAACTTGTAGCCAGTGACTTTGCTGTGTATTTTTTCCTGATCTTTACTGCCAGCACTGGTGCTGCTGCTATCGCTTGTTGACTGCGTCCGAAGCATTGGATGAAGTGGAAGGTGCTTACGCACTTCCGGGGATACAGGGAGGCTGCTTCCACTTGATAGACTTGATAGATCTCCATGGTAACTACTACTGCTGATAGTTGAACCTTGTTCAGATCTAGAATGTCCTATGCATTGAAGACATTAAGAGTTCAAAGATGTTTATTGATGTACCAGAACATACTAAATGTATGACAAACTACATGTAGAGCAGGGCAGGAAAAAAAACAGATCTGATTGCCTGGGGCAAGTAAATTTTGCTCTCGGGCAAGTGAAAATGGAAGTTTGGTGATCTGGTGGATAAATAAAATTAGCCTCATTAGTCTTGTTAGTGATAATTTCCAATCAAACTTAAGAACGCAAGATGAGCAAAACAATACATTGAAAACATGGATTAGTATAAAATCCAAGCATACTTTGTATCTGACACAAACTTTGTGTCACCCTCCAGTATTGTTCACCTAGTCTATTTAGTACCAGAAAGCTCTTTTTGTTATTAGTCTATGACCCTGTAGAACATAGTAAATGATGTAGTGCATAAGGCATGAACATTGCATGCCTATAGGGCAAGTAATATTTTAACTTGGGGACTGAACTGAACTGAAATGTACTGGCCCACTGAGCAACTGGATTTCAATAGTTTGTTCCTGCCCTGGACTAGTGTAGCTCAACTGATGTGTGGATATCGTAGGCCCTGGGCTAATACTTGTTCAAAAGCATTTGGCGATCGCTTATACATGTATTTGGGACATAGGGACTGAAAACTTAATATAAGACTGCTCTGACTCTTTAACAGTACCACTCGGTACAGCTCAGAAATGAGCGAACCATCAAATGAACAAAGACACAAAAAACAAAACAAGTTCAACAATCATGAGATGAACGAATGATACCGGTTTCGCCTCACAGAAAGTTTGCCCCCACCGAGTTTACCCCCACCTTTATTGAGTTTGCCCCAACTTTTCGAGTTCGCCCCAAAATTTTGTATCCGACCAAGTGTCGCTTGAGCATCGATCAAGTGTTGAGCGAGTGTCGATTGAGAGTATAGATCAAGGGTATCGATTGACACTCCACTGCTGATGCCTTTAGCACAAATGATCTGATAACTGTACACTTATTGCAGGCTCATAGCAACAAAGTCAAACAAAGCCCATTGATCGATCAGTTGACCTTAAAAGGTAAACAACTTTTAAAAGTATGAACTATGTTTAAAGCTTATTATTAAACCACGTTTAAAACGTTTTATTGCAGCAAGTACTGATAAAAAGTTTGGTCAAGGTTTTCAGAATGTGAGTTTGCTTCATTTGTAAGTCTGAGTAAGTCAAATCGAGTCAGCAGCAGACTGATTATATCACATGCTTGACTTGAGCATGCTAATTAATGTCCATTCACACAAACAGTTTGATATCTGTTAATTATAAAAACAGGATATAGAATAGTGTCACAAACAAATGACGTCACTCAGACAAGCAAACCATTCCATGCACTATTTCTTCGAGAGCCATGTATGGAACAACAGCGGTCGTGAGGTTCAGCATGATACTCAGCAATTTATTTCGCAATTTGATGGCCTCTGTAGCTCAAAATGCTTGAGAAAGCCCACAACATGGACGCTGGAATAATAATAATACAGAGTTTGAAGGACGACTGCAAAATATGATGGGCGTCTCATTCTGATAAATGAAGGCCATTTATAAATACACTCCTTGCATCCATAGCAGAAAATAATATTATCATTGTACCCGACATTCAGGTGTATCACTGACAACAAAGTCAGCAAGCCAGTAAAGAAATGCTTCAAAGAAATACCGTAAATCCAATTTGTTGCCTTGCCGTATAAGTGAAACTGATCCACTCTGTCTTCACATATAAAATACAGTTTTAGCCCATGCTATTTATGTTACACTGGTATCGCGCCAAACATATCTATGAAATACATGCAGTTGAGGTCTGCTCACAGTCACAGATTTGTTTATGTGGCCAGAGAAATGGCTCTATTAAAACATTACACAGTACACCTAATTCTGCTATGCATTTGGAATTGTCTCAGGGTTAATAATTATGTCCTCCAACTCTATCGTATCAAATTTGGGAGTTTCTGGCAATAAGTCAACTGATGAGTCTTTTCTTCAAGACCAGGATAAACAGCAGATAAGTTTCTTCATAAATCATTTTCCTGTGAAGAATTCTGATCAGCTAGTAGCAACCGCCGTGCAAAAAGTTCTCGACTTCCAGTTCTTGAAGGTTTTGAGATCTGTCAGACCGCCACTGTGGCTTTGTAAGATCCTCATGCAATTAGTGACATTTAGGCTCCTTTCTGGACACCTTGAATCGGTTTCACACTACCCATGTGTTTGCAGTGTTTGCTTTCAAAGAATATTCAAGCTAATCAAAAACCTAGACCACCAATCTTTCATTTTTTGCCTGATTTTCTGGTTTAGAATACAACATGCTCATACAAAACCTTCTACCAGACTGTATTTCTTGTCTGAGTTAGGTGGGGGCTCTCTGGTGATGTAATCTACTTTTAGAAACTCTGTGATGCTATTCGAAATTGAAAAGTCAGATACTGACATGGGAGCAAATTCAATCTGGTTGGGAGTGGACCCACTCTGGTTGGGGGCAATTTTGATAAAGGTGGGGATGAACTTGAAATAGAAAACGTATAGTGGGTTTAGATTGGGGCTAACTTGATCAATCGATGGGGGCGAACTCACTATGGGGCGAAACTGGCAGCTACCAGATGAACAATAGAAGTTTATAAAGTATTAAATTAACTGCATAAAAAAAAAATTGTTAATTTCTATGAGGTGATAATTGATTTAACCTGAGGCCTCATCAACTACAGCCTGCGAATGCAGACATATTTCCAGCTGTCACTTGGTCAGTAGAACCAAGTGAGAGCCGGAAATACATCTGCGTTCACAAGCTACATCAGCTATCACCTCATAGAAATCCTGAGCTCATAAATAGGAAACGACGAGAGGAGAATTCAGATTCTTGATTTTCAGTACCTAAGTGTATATGAATGTTGGGTGATTAACCAAAGTCTTACCTATACTACAAGAGCTTGTTGACTTTCTCTCTACTTCCACAGGCGCCGTGGATGCTTCACTTGAAACATCAGCACCAACATCTCTCCCCTCCCCAATAATACCAGTTGAAGCCTGACTATAGTTATCGCTGGATTCATGCACACTACCTCCACTCCCGTGACCGGTGTCTGGACCCAACAGTGGCGCATCTTGCACGACCTGCACCACAAACTTCTGTCCTTTCCACTGGTCATTATTACTGACAATAGTTTCTGGGCGAATCAACTTTGGAATAACATCACTTGATGATGACGATGGTTCCTCTGAATGAGGCGATTCTTCTTCATTTGTACTGGGATCCTGGCCGTTGTTGTCATTGTCATCATCATCATCACCGCCACCCCAATCACCCCCACCAGCATCTCCACCTCCGCCTCCACCACCACCACCACCACCACCACCACCACCACCACCACCACCACCACCACCCCCACCCCCACCATTATCCCCACTACCACCGCCACCTCTGTCGTCACCACCACCACTTCTATCACCTCCCTGCCCCTGCTGTTCCCCATTCCCCGGTTCCCGACCCGGATCCCCTTCTTCTTTTCCAAAAACTTCTCCACCAGCCGTAGGACAAGTTACAGCAACAGCTAAAGAGTCAGTTCTGGTAGACAATCGAAAGATCGGCAGCTGTACTTTCATTATCGCCAAATGCTGATCGCTGTCAGATCGGTCCAGTTGCTGCGATTCATCGGCCTGGGAATTCTCAACTAAAAAGCAAGGAGAGCTAACTTCAAGTTCGTCCGGACTGAAATCCATTATACGTTCACGAACATAACAATAACAATGAACACAGTTTCTTCGATCGTAGAATCAAACCGAACCGCGTCTGGGCTCGTAACATCCCATGGCCCCTTGCAAACTCAATCTTCAGCTCGCGAAGACTTTTGGGAAGGCCTCTTTCCAAGATGGCGTTGCGCGTGGCACTTCGGAGATTAGGTGAGCAATAATGCCATATTGCCGTTAATGTAATTGGTTATCCGGCGGGTATAAAGACTTTTCATGTTATGGACTCTAGTACGATAATGGTTTGTTGTTTCACTGCTCAGCTCTTAGCATAATTTTCTTGCAAGATACATGTCTGCAATGACTGGATCGACCATCCTCCAGTTTCCAGATCGATATTCAAAGCCGATATTTATGGCAGACATGCATGTTCTCTCCTTTATTCCATATCACAAGCACTAATAGGTAAAACACCACAGCAGTGTTACAGTGGAAGACTGGGAAGCCTGCAAGCCAATCTAGACTCTGCAACTTTGCTGCTCAGCTTTTAAGTACTTTAAGTGTAACACCCTTTGCAATGTTTTGTCCAGCTTGTCTCATAAAGGTACAACAAAGCTATAAACATGCCATCTGGCACGGTGCAGAAAAAAATAACAACTTATGCGGAAATTTTCTAGGGAAAAATGCATCAATTATGCGGAAAACACACTAGATTATGCAGAAATTTCAAAAGTTAACAAAACTGATAACGCCTTTCCAATGTACAGAACAACAGCGAAACGAAAAGCACTTGAAAGTCTTACCCACAGTTTAAGCTCTTTAATAGAATGATCTTACCAAAGATCATGTCTGCCAACTTTGACATATGCTTGATCTGTTTCTAGTATTTGTTGACAGATATTTCTTCATCTAACACAAGTTTTCTGTAGAATTTTGTGTAAAGAATTCGTTGTTGTTAGATCAGTAACAGGCTAACTCCAGCCTTCCAATCACTCTGCTTCACAGAATCCTGTTTGGTACATGCATGTTTTGAAAGGCAGGGGTTAATGAATAGTCTGCTCACAATCTTATTATTCCTAAAGGACTCAGCTTAGAGCAAGTTGGAATTCGTCACAACTATACCGGGACCAGGAAAAATCTTTTGATTGACAAAAACACCAAACTTATATGTCAGGGTTTTACTGGGAAACAGGTGAGAGAAATTTTACTTACAGTGTAGGTGACAAAATACCAGCTCTCCCATTTGCTGCATAGCTTAATTTACCTGAACGTGAGAATTGAATCCCTTGTTTCAGTGGTGTGGAACCGATAATCCCCGTTAATGTACACAATGTAGATATCCTGGATGTTGTATCAAGAACATCTTTAAATGCTGATTTGTATCAGATTTGATTGATGAAAATAATTTGGTTAGATATATAATACAAAGTTAAAGTTAATCCAAGCAGTGAATTACTAAATCTTTTTAAAGTTAAATTTACAATTATTTTGATTACAATTTTTGATTTTGCTGGGTTTTTCTTTGTGCAGACTGTTATTTAATGTGAAGGATATATGAAATAATTCATATATTTGAACTGCGGTTATAGATGAAAGGGAAGAATGATCATCGCCGTGAATTTTCCAATTTAAGCAATTGGAAAGAAGAAGCCTGAAAAAAATCAGGGCTTCAACGGGATTCGAACCCGTGACGTCCGCGATACCGGTGGTAGAGCAGTTGGTAGGGCATCACACTGGTATCGCAGAGGTCACGGGTTCGAATCCCGTTGAAGCCCTGATTTTTTTCAGGCTTCTTCTTTCCAATTGCTTAAATTGGAAAATTCACTGCGATGATCATTCTTCCCTTTCAGACTGTTATTTAGTTGTAACATTATTATGTTGATTTTCTAACTTGTGCTCCATTTTAACCAGGGGACTTTTCATAGTGAACAGTCAATTGCTTATGGAACACAGATGGTTGGAGGCGTGTCACCAGGGAAAGGTGGCCAGACACACTTAGGGCTTCCAGTATTTGACAGTGTAAAAGAGGTAATAAAAATGTTTATGATAGCTTAGTGCTTTACATGCAACTTGAATCACAGGTGTTGAATACTTGTCTCTTCAGGCTAAGGATGCTACTGGTGCTGATGCTACAGTGGTGTATGTTCCACCCCCATATGCTGCCGCTGCTGTTTTAGAAGCAATTGCAGCTGAAATTGGCTTAATTGTATGCATAACAGAGGGAATACCCCAACAAGATATGGTCAAAATCAAACACACATTAGAGCGACAGGAAAAAAGCAGAATGGTTGGTCCCAATTGTCCTGGAATTATCAAGGTTAGTTCTATTTACAAATTTGTAACATTGAAAGATAAGCTTATCAGTCGAGTATGACTGCCAAAGAGCCTGGCCAAAAGTGTTATCTATTAAGTATTATTTATTATCACAGGTATCTTGCCATTCTGGTGTCTAATTTGTAAATTTGTTGCTCTACAGCCAGGACAGTGTAAAATTGGTATTATGCCTGGCCACATTCACAAACCAGGAAAAATAGGTTGGTATATAAACTAACGAAACTGAATGTGTGTTATTAGGTCCTCTTTGAGAAAAGGGGTAACATTTGAGCAATAGTAAGAGCACTCTTTCCATGTTCACATGGCCTCATCTAAACACGAGGAGGATTGGGAGAATTTGAGACAGTTATGCAAACCCTCGACTACATCTTGTGTATGACTTTCAAGAATAAAAAAAAACTACAATGTAAATTCCTATGCAGTTATTAAAGGGAATAAATATAAGAATACTCCCAACCCTCCTTGTGTTTAGATGAGGCCATGTAAACACGGAAAAAGTGTTCTATTGCTTTTATAATATAATTCTCAAAAATATGTGTGAATCTAAAACAATGCAGTGACCATTGGAATGTATCAAGGCATCATCCATGTTATTTTGTGGGCTTGGTAATAAGATATATTTGTGCTTCAATATTGTGAAGGTGTTGACAGAATCTCCATCTTTGAATGTTGTAGTTTAGTACTCTTGCACTGATGTTGTTAAACTCTCAATGGAATTAACTTGAGAAATATGTTCCATCCAAAGTAGAATTCATAAGATGGTGCAAGAAATGTATAATAAGAGAATTCTTGAATTTTGTTTGACCTTGATATGGCACTATTGAAATAAGATGTACTTTAAAGTTCTTTAAAGTGAATAAGGTTTTTGCTGGCTTGTATTTTGCTGCTCTTCCCTAGTTGGAATCGTAATAAAAAAGCGTTTCCTTTGTTGCTGAAGCAAATGTGATTTTTTCCTTTTGTCTGTTAAAGGTATTGTTTCAAGATCAGGAACTCTAACATATGAAGCTGTTCATCAAACAACAGAGGTTGGTCTTGGGCAATCTCTTTGTATAGGTAAGAGGCAATATTCAGAACAGATCGTTTTTGTACAGTCTCTATTCTCATGGTGGACTCTGAACTGTAAACAAAATGTAAACAAGAACGATGTTGAGTATCCGTTTTGCAGCAATTGTCCAGCACTTCTAACAGTGCCATTTTGGACACCTTACCTGCAGGTATTGGTGGAGACCCTTTCAATGGTACAAATTTCATGGATTGTTTAGATGTTTTCTTACAAGATCCAGAGACAGAAGGTATGAAATGTGCGGACAATCATTGTGCTCTGTCTTTTTTACTACTGTTTGTAAGTGATATTTCCAAAGAGTGATCTGATTAACACTTTCATTTCTTGTTACATTTTCAATACCTGGCTGTCTTGATTCACCTATAGCCTTGATCTTCACACCTCCAACAAACTTGTTACTTTATGGTTGAATTATATCAACTTAAGGCTAGTTCATCCATAACATCAAGAGCCTATCAAGCATACTCAGCCATAACAGGTCTTATTGGTTACGGCCCTTATTGACAACCCTGCAACAAATATGTTACGGAAAAAAAACAATCAGTAAGGAATACTGGTACTGATGTTTCACTTTAGGCATCATCTTGATTGGAGAGATTGGAGGTGGTGCTGAGGAAAGAGCAGCAGAGTATCTTCAACTGCATAACACAGGCGAGAATGCCAAGCCTGTGGTATCATTCATTGCTGGAGTCACAGCACCTCCTGGAAGGAGAATGGGTCAGGATTTTGGATTGTTTAGCTTTTGGTTGTTTAGCTTTGGTGACTTTTAATCATTTTTATTTATAGACATGCAATGTGTACAAACAGCTTGGTAAGTATTGAAATTGATAGTGTTCTGTTTTACCACTGTAGGTCATGCTGGTGCAATTATTGCCGCTGGTAGAGGAACTGCTGAACACAAGGTAGTCACAGAGAAAATTGAACTTGAGCTTGTCCTGTTTGTTGGATGTTTTAGTGCCCCATGGGTATGGGCTTATTTGCATTAGAGCTATAATTATGATGGACTTTTTGTTTCAGATTAAAGCTTTAAGAGATGCAGGTGTCAGAGTGACGTCATCTCCAGCTCAAATGGGTTCCACACTGAAAAAGGTAAAGTTTCAATGCTTACGTGTACATTGTAAATGAAGTAGCAAACAGAAAAAGTGAAACATGCTTGAAAAGATCACTGTGAAAAGCATCTTTCTCCAGAAGAATTTACATGATTGTAAGTTTGGTTTGGGGTAAATTAGAACCTGTGTCCATTTTACATGTGTTCAGAATACCTGTGTTAAGAGGATGAAAGTTGTAGCTAGCTGTAGTTTTCAAAATGCTAACAACCTTGCATGCAATTTTTCAGTAGAGCAGGTTAATTAATGAAGAACTTATTGCAGAGTGAAATGTTTATTTTGCAAAGAGAGCTTTCATTGCTGTTTTAGCAATTGCTGCATTTCCACAAACATCACGAGATCCAAACAGAACAATTTATATGAAACATTCATTCTGAGACACAATCTCATGTAAATAATGACAGATGGCAGACTATACTCTGCAAATCTACGTAATTTTATGTTGTGACGACAGTAATCTGTTCTTGTAGTCTCTTGTTAACTCTCCTCTTTGGCTGTTTTGAGTTCTTTCAGATTAGAGCTACAACATGTCAAATCATCTGAAGTAGTGTGAGTCATAACCCTGAAAATTAACAAATTTTGTAAATGTCTTTGTGACACCATTATTCTTCTTTTCAGGTTTTTGAAGAGCAGAATAATCCTGGGAAGATGTAATTAGCGATTCATTCCTCTTTTTAATCAGATCTTTGCTCAAAAGACTTGCTTTTATTGTTTCAACGCGTTTTCTTTGTGTGACACTTTTTGTGTAAGATGTCATGCATGGCATAACCATTGAGGAATGTGTTACAATTGTATCATCACAATGACACTCGAAACAAATTTTATGTGAGCTCTATTGGTTAATTCTTCATAGATTGAGGATGGCGGTGAAAAAGGTGCTTTGCTATTGAAGAAGGACACCTTTTCTGTTATTACGTAATAACAGAGGGGTATCTATCATTATCTTTTCTGTTATTATTCAACTGCCTTCTGTATGAAAAGTAATAGCATACCTGTCAATTCCAATTGTCAATTCCACTGATGGGAACAATCAATTACTTCTTTGTTTGTTTCCAATTCATTTAAAGGAGTGTTCACTCCAAGTATAAGAGATGTATGGTCATGCCTTGTATTCAGCAAGTGCTAATTCTTTATAGTACAGATTCAAAGGAGTTACAGAGGCAGCTGACCAATAAACCCACAAGTACTCTTTTAACCTTGTTTTGCTGCGTACAGTAGGGTTATCAACACATGTATGTCCCTTCATGATGGAGTACAAACATTTTTCGTACAAACATTTGTCGTGTACTCACTGCTTCAACAAAGCTTGCTTTGGCTGGGCAAAGGGGCTCATTTTGAGCTATTTTGTGTTCTCTCGTAGTGTGAAGCGTGCGGGGATCGGGAAAAGAGAAAATATCGGTGCCAGTTTGTATGGGAGCATTGGGTTGATAGATGGCATCTTTTCCTACTTTGTAGAATGTTCTTCCACAACAAAACTCTTAATGTGTGAAGCCATTGGTGGTTGATATGGACTTGCGTAAAAGTTGAGGGTTCGGATTGACCAGTTATCTCACTGACAAAACGGTGGTAGTTTCAGGTTGTATTAATAAAAAATCAAAGTTCTCTACGAGCAAACCGATGAATTTTCAGTGACACATTGTCCTGGAGATGTTTAACGATATATTCACCCGCGAAATAGCAGAATTGCGACGAGAACTTAGCAAATGATCGACCACTACAACCTGTAATCCACAAGTTCCCAAACTAACTAGCTGCGTTGTGGCCCCTTCCCCTCAACGACACAACTTATTCGGTACCATCAGCTAATTTACTTCAGTAGTTTCCAGATGAGAAATTTTAAGGTGATTTCTCAGTATTGTTGCATTGCGCATCCCTTCTGTGCACGATTTTCGTGTCATTGGCGCGCGCACGTACACAACGTAAGTTAAGCTAAGCTCGACAGCGAAATAAATGCTCGTTTTCTCTTTAACAAGTACCGTAAGGTACCTTTTTATTGCAATTAATTAGTCTATAATTCATTGCCTTTCTACTGAATGAGTAAGAAAAAAGTTTTGACGTCAGGTAAAAATTTACTGCCAAAAATGTTTACCATTTCACTCGTGACTTGAACCTTGCCACCCCTAAAAACACATGAAATTGTTCCTTTAAGACAATGCAATGTATCTGTATCAATGTAGCGAAAGTGTTGTTGAGTAAGAGTGCCAGGGAAAGTCTATAAAAGGGTCTGAGACCCCATTATACGAGCACCGTACCAAATTTTTTTTTATCGCACATTTCGAATAACTGCATTATTAGGAACAATCACAAAAAATTGAAAAAAATCTAACGTTTACTGTTTCCTAGGAAATCATATTAACTGAGCTTTTGTTCAGGCCACAAAAACGTGATATCGATAACAAGGCGGCCGTCAACCTCGTTCCCAGGGTCCTCTCTCTACCTCGAGGTAGAGAGAGGACCCTGGGAACGAGGTTGGGTGGGGTGCTCCACTCTTTACCGCCGCTTGCTATCTATTTCACTGTCCTTCACAGGATCCTGAAAGTCAGCTACGGTAGAGAAACCCTATGTATTTTTGCTTGTTTTGCAACCGGAAGAAAAGAAAGAATCGGAATGTCAAAGACAGCAGCTATAATTCCCACAACAAGTTATGACACAACCTGCAGACAATACAGGCCCACTAAAATATATCTTTTGCCAAGAGTTACATTATTGAGTAAACAAACAAACATAATTTTTTACGTTGTTTTGTGCTGGTACGTAGATTCGTTGGCATGCAGGTTACGTAACTATGCTAAGAAGTTAATATTTAAGGGGTTTGTCGGTTAGGAGTTGTCACTTCGACGGCCTCTCCGCTTTTGATCAGTTCGTTTTGGAAATCTTGTTTTAGTCACCTTCCGTGTTTTTGGTCACTTCGTTTTTTGTGTTAATAACTATACGAGGGCAATTTATGTCTGATCAATAAACGAGATGCCCCCTCCTATGACTGGAGTCTCCTTACTTATACTAAGTTAGAAATTATTTTGTTTTCGTTTCACTGCAGAGTGATTAAGTTCAGACAGTGCACCTATTGTACTTAAACAGTCATTAGGTAACGCCTTTGTTTGGTCGGAGGATTTTGAAACAAGGTTGTAATATCAGAATCCGATTAAGCAATTGCTCTGGTTTCATGTACCCCCACGAGACACGAAGATTCCATGTAGACTAGCGCGATCCCTCCTCGCCCTCAGCTACCCGAACAATTTTGTCAACTGTATGGCAGACTGAAAACAACCCACAACTTCAATAAGTAATTTCTAGACGTGATGTTTGAAATTTAATAATGGTTGCACCTAAGCCGGGTGGCTAATGGTAGATAAATGGCTACCCAATAGATAGCGTTCTGTTGGTGCAAATCGTCATCCTCTCATTGGACAACTAGGACCGGCCCGATCCGAAGTACGTTGCAGAGAAAAGCGCGAAATAACAGAGGCCTGGTATGCTCTTACTCGGGCTGCAATAAAGCGGAGCAAATTCTGGAAAGGCATCAAAAACTGCATTACAGTAATTTTATAAAATAACCGAGATTCTACGCGCGCTCTCATTGGTCGATAGGTGTGTTTAGATAAGCGTATGTAAACATGGTTGTGACGTTTTAGATTAGCGCATTTGTTTTGAGAAACATTTCATAAAAGAAATAGAGTTCTTTTTCCGTGTTTACATAGCCACCATCTAAACACTTGTGGGTTCGGAGAATTCTCGAAAGTTATACACTAACCCTCGACTACGTCTTGCGTTTGCATAACTTTCTCAAATTCTCCGAGTGTTTAGTTGAGGCTATGTAAACACGGGAAAAAATGCTCCATTGCTTAAATCAATGGTTATAAACATGGTCGTAGCCAGAAAAATTGTGGCTAAGGCAATGCCCTTGAAAAAGTTGCGACTGAGGCAATGTCCATGGTGAAATTCTCTTCCTAGGTATTTAGTCTATCAGTTTAGAGTGCTTATGATGACCATTAACAAAAACGAAAAACAATGACACGAGGCAAGTGGCTCAGTTCGCCTGTTACCAGCTACGGTCTTGATCAATCCATGAAACTCTTCGTACTGCAACAAATAGATGAATTCAAATTTGACGTGCCTTCCTTCCTGTCTAAGATGACCTTTGTGGTCCCCTAGGTGAATCCTTGACGAAAGTTCTCACCGTTCCTTTAGCAGATTTAGCTCAAACTGTGCTGATCATGCTCATTTTCAACGATGACATCCGGCAATAGCTCGATCAAGGTATGCAACTGTTAGGGACATGTAGTGGTTATCTGCACATTTCTATTACTGGGCTGTTGGAAAGTGAAAGATTGCACTTCGGAATGAAAGTTCAAATCTTGAATTAAAAAAAAAACGATAGCTAACTCGACTGTTTTTTAAGTGTTTGTTTATTGTCCCTTCAATTTAAAATTTGTCATTTTTAGGTGAACTCTTCATCGATAAAAGCCACTCAGTAATTTATTTCTTTATTTATTTATTTTCTATTACACTCAAATCTATTATTTCGCTATTTGACTGTGAAAAGACCCACTATTATTTTTTGTTCAACTTAAGTCCCGGCCAAACGATCGTAACATTTCAACGCAACATATAGCAACATATATCAAGAACACATATCATATAACATACATCAACGCAACATATTTAACAAAAAATATTTTTCAAATCGGCACTCTTAATCCTCACGGTATCAACGAACGCTTTTCATTCAACTAATTTATTCTGTTGTTTTGCACCAACCAATAGCGTAGCTCCATCTTTTTGTATATAAACCAAACACAACTCACAATTCCTCGATTCGCTCCGACGCTTCGCTTTCGAATCTCTTTACCGTGGCCAATTCACAATATCAACTCAGTTGATAGAATCAAATTATCTTGTAATACTCCCCACCGACGCAGCACCACAGTTTCTTTAGAAACTTACCCCCTTTATTCATATAGCAACATTGTTGGTCGCAACATATTTCGCGCGTTTGGCCGCCATGTTGCGACATGTTGGATGGTGTCGCTCAAGTTTGAAAACGGTCAAATTTGAGCCAACATGTCGCAACATGTTGCAACATGGCGGCCAAACGCGCGAAACATCTTGCGCCCAACAATGCTACGATATGTGGCGTTGAAATGTTGCGACTGTTAGCCGGGGCTTTACTTCTCTCCGATTTTTCCGCTCTTTGGGGAGGGGCGGCTGCGACACAGTCTAAGCCGCCATCGGTTGAATCAAAGAAAATCGAGGCGCTTAAACAGTGTAATTTTGGTTTCAAGTGTTGGCGCGTGTCTTTTCACCTGCGTATCCAGAAACTGCGCACAGTTTATGAAAGTGGACGCTTATCCAAACTGTGTACAGTGGAACCCCGTTATGTAATCCAGTCACCAAACGGGCCACAACAAATCTGGCCGTATCAAAATGACTGACTGAACTTTTGTTTGGGCCAAAAGAAAGTGGCCTTAATAACGAGGTGGCCGTATTAACGGAGAGGCATTTAGACGGGGTCCACTTCATCTACTACCGTTACTTCACCTAACAATTACCGCAGTGAAAAACTAGATGCGAAAGTGATATGTCAGTGAATCCCAAACTCCTCATAATGGCGGTTGCCTGAAACGTTGGGTTACTGTTTAATAGTCTTGGCATCTTCACAAACGTACGACGCTCCATCCTGAGGTACAGCCTCACTAAAGATAAATTCTTGTCAACAACGCAAGTGATTTTCATTCATCCTTCCCTTCTGACATATCAGCCTCTTTCGCAGATCACTTCAATCACCTGTGGAGTTAAATTTACCGTTTTCAGTTAAAAATCCAAAGACGGCTAAGGGGGACAAGAGTCTCTGTCGACGAGCTTGTGCCAAATATAGAAAACGGACGAAAATCATATTGAAAACAACACATCGTATGGTCACAATGTTTATGTCCTGTTTAACACAAAAGCCATATTATATCCCTCAAAACATTCTTAGTTTCAAACAGCTCAACGCTTCGTTTTGCAAGTTATACTTCATCACGTAAAGCAAGTGAACACTGTTTACTCACACTAGGCTCCATAAGTTCTGGTGAGAGGCATCTGTTGACAGTACTATTGACGACTTCTTCCAACATAAAGTGAACCAAACTAGTACGAAAGATAGTGAATAAGGTTAAAACAAACTGAAAAAAACTACAGCATTTTGTGGATCAGATGGACACTATAAGCGGGAGGTGTGCCGATGGTTAACGCTCAGGCTGGGGTGTTTGTGTTGTGTTCTTGGGCGCGACAGGAGTATAAAAGAATACACGTGAATTGATACTGACAGCTACCCCCTAAAATCACTATGGGAAAACCTACAATGGGCTACCATTCCATACTGGGCGAGCAGTAGGCTCACAGAAGGCTCGACTGGACTGGACACAATACGCAGAATTGTCAGGAACATTGCTAAACCGATTCCAGTAAAGGTGGAAAGGAAATCTGTCCTTACTTCTCATCAGAAACGAATCTCCATAAGTACATCTGTAGGTAGTGCGTGTCCACTTGGATCTGTTGTAAACCGTATTTTCCAAACGTCCGAAGTCGTACACACTCCAAGAGAGTCTAGAACGAAAAGGAAGAGAAACCAAAAACAAACTGTTATTCTCCGAATAAAAGCCTAAAAACATCATTAATCAAGGTCGACTTCTTGAATTATGACCGAATACAGGGCTTGTTTTAGTTCTTTTTAGAAAAAAAGGAGAAAAAACGAAACAGATGTTCGTCCTATCCTTTTTTACGTTCGGCTTACTTGGAACTATTACCTAAATAAGTACTAAAGAACAATTTGGCCCCAGTTGTTCAAAGGCTGGACAACGCTATTGACCGGATAAATCGCTATCCAGTGGATAAGTCAGTATTAACAAAACAAACCACGCTATCCACTGGACAGTGATTTATCCGGTGGGTAACGTTATCTGCCTTTCGAACAACCCGGGTCAGTCGTTTCGGAACAAGAGGAGTGATATGGGTTAACTTTCAATCCTTGATTGGCTAAATTTCGGCCTATTTGCGTAACATACCTTTAATCCTATTTTGACAATTCCCGTTAACACGGACACCTTGGAGAATTCCACTGAGCTGAAGATTTCGATTCTTTCCGAGAACAACTTCTGAATGTTGCTTAGAAGACTAGAATCAAACGCAGTGCTGAGCGAAAGAGAAAAGAGCAGAAGGACACCTCAAAGATAGATCAACTTCTAGTTTCTCCTTACAATATATAATGAATTGTTAAACAGTCAGGGGAGGAGAATAAAGAAAATCATCAACTACGATATATTGCCTTGACGCACAGGCACAGTAAGAGGAATAGATGGATTCCGTTAAAATGTGGCGTGACTATTCGCCTTGTGGTCACGCAACACTAGAGATTAAAGCACATCTCAAATGAAAGATCTTGTACAGCCCTGGACCGGACCATGCACGGCTAGGCAACATTGGCGTGCCATAGTAGCGCCTGCATGTGTTGTCTTCCATTTAAATGTTCACTAGGCTCGTCACGCAATCTCTTCTCGCTGAAAACAAACTATTGTTATGCGATGGTGTTATCTTCCTTAAACATAGCGTGATCTTTCCTTGTAAGAAAAGAAAAGATTGCATGACGAACCCAAGTAATGTCATTGTACGAGGCCATCTAATAACGAGTCACGCCAGAAGATCACAATTTAAAGCAGACCACAAGAGAAACTACACCGTAGAAAAAAAAGTAAAGTCAGTCTCTGTTAGTTACCTGGCAGTGTAACTCCACTGGTTCCGGCTTGGTTTGGATGGATACGTGTAGGTAAATTTACTAGAGTCTGCAATACAAAAAAGACAGTATCGTACCCTTTAGGATATACTGGCATCTGAGTTATGTTATGAACGTGACCAGATGAAAATACAGACATTGTGTGACAAATCATTTTTGCGCCATAATAGCATAACAATTTTCGTTTTACTCTAAGATGTTCGCGCTACGTTTTCGTTGGCTAAAAACAATCGGAAACTCTTCGAGTGTTTCAGAGAAGATTTGCTACAACTTGCACTCGCTCGTTGACTGAGAACATCTTCCTCATAAACACAGACCGACAGTCGGTTCTTCTAACGACAAACCTGAACTGTGAGCTTTGCGCACTCCCTCCTCGTACAACTGACCAACTTGTGTATCAATGGCTGTCACGTCTTCCACGATGCGCTTCATAACAGCGCGGACATTCCTCGGTTCAATGGTGTTCAGCCAGTCTCTTGTTTCCACGCTCTTGCGGATCATCTGTGTGAAGAAAGAAGATGGCAAACTAAGTAAGTAAGCCAAAAGAGACTGTATACAACATTCCCAGACGGTTATCCTCGATAAGTTAAGGCTCTTTACCCTCAGCTAGATATTTCCGACACTGTAACAAAGTTATTGATTGATTGGTTGATTGATCTCCCAAAGGCCAAAAACGTCAGCTGATTAAAATAATCTAAGGCAGAAACGTTTCTAGAAAGGTAAATCTAATACATACCTGGGAAATGGTCAGCCCTTGCAACCGAACGTAATGATTCAATAAACACTGTTGAAAAGGACAAAGAAGAGACTTCAATATGACTTGATATCAACCCTCCGTGGGAAGTATAACAACGGAAGTAACAGATAGTGTGCTACCTCACTGCTTAATATCCTGCTTAATATTTTCGTACAATCCATCCGGAGACTAGAATCTGATTGACCTCTGGAGAGAAAGGTTTACAATATATCCCACACATAAGTACCCATAGTGACCTGAGCAATTTGTCGGGCTTCAGTGGCGAGATCTGACACGGACGTTGTCAGGCTTCCTCGTCCTAGCTCCTCGTCGACTGGAAATTGCTCGTCAGTAAGACTCAACTGGGCGGAAATGAAAACAAAAAGTTAATCTGTGAGTGACTGCAAAATCACGAATCAGAATCACAATCAGAATCGCGAAGATAAAATCCATCACGAAGCCCCTTCCTCTAAGTCAGGGCCCTTTGGAGATCAACTAGACCGCGCTGGAGGCCAGGCTCTTTTCTTAAGGTCACTTAGATTAGTGGGCGATATGGACGAGTAGAGGAGTCTTTACCAATCCCTATGAAGCTAAAGCGTCTCGCCTTATTCCCCGCTGAATTTTGAGAGAAAAACTGACCGGCAGCAGTCCATGGATCAACAAAACCTACGATTAATTTTCTTCATTTTGTGAGCCATGAAAAGATCAGTATCAACAGTGAGCCAGCACATACCACATAAGAGATGGTTGATTCTTGAAAATCAAGGCATAACCTTGATAACAAAAGAATGAGAGCAGGGGGAGCTGTTCCAGAATCACAAAACTCCTGAGAACGCAAACAGAAAGTTAATCAGTCTTGCACTGAGTTACACGCTACAATATATGATAAAAAAGACAATCTGAACAGAGTTTGAAGTGAACTAACTAGGCTATGAGGTCATAGGGTAGTAGGCCGTGAGTAAAATTGATTGTAGACGGCAATAACAGAAATCAAAGGCCCAAGCCTGGGCTGCCTCGTGTCACTTGTTTAGTGCAAACCAATCCACTGCCAAACCAAACAAGTGTAATGCAAGCGTAAGGCTAGATCAAGTAGACAGGATACATTTTCACTTCTGTTAATCTTACGAATAAAATTCGATTTGCCTCGATCTGGCCCGATTCGACACTTATTGACAATTAATTTTAGCTTAATTTTTGTAATATATACCTGTTTGTTTACTCTCGGAAAGTGCGCATTATATAATAGTTTTTAATCGCCTCACTGTGATCCTAGATTTTACTTATGTTTTGGTTGCAATTATTAGATTTTTGGGACTTCAGTATTTACAACCTTTTATCAAAAGGGTTTCCTAAAACGGGTTGCGATACAGTTTCGAATTCCCTGTCTTCCATTTCAGGAACGTTTACGCAGCTCTGTATTTGTATTCAAGACAATTTTAAGCTTAATTCTGTTGTTTGCTGCTTTATTTTGTGGAATGAAATGATACTGATTTCAGAGGAATCGAAAACCAGTCAGCGAAAATAAGTTCCGGGTAATTAAATTTGCGTATTGCTTCAAAGCTATGCTCTCTAAATCTAAAATCTAAATCTAAATATCATTACGTCGGCAACATCCAGAGGACATCGCGCCAACTCTGAAAAATTAAAATGATAATAAAAACTAAATCTACAAATAAAAGTACCGGTAATAAAAATTGCTCTCATGCTAGCCTGTACGCAGGCTACTCTCATGCTAAAAATAAAAACAGAACGAGAGCGTTACACTTCCGGTAGCATTACGAATGCAATTCGATTTGGCCTGATGCCCTGATCTGATCCATGGTGGTATATATACAGTGAGATTTTGATCAAAGACCTAACAATTAATTTTGTTAGTTGTATACCTGTTTGCTTATTCACAGAAAATGCGTTTTAGAGGTTAGGTTTTAATCCACTCATTGTCATCTTTAGATTTTTCTGCGTGACTGACACCGTCACTTCAACGTTTTAAGCCCGTTATTTGTTGTCAAATTTGATTTAAACGCAAGGGAGTTGCGTCAACTGAGGGCTCGGACACTAACAAAATAAAATGCTAAAACCAGCTTGTCACAAATAGCTACAAATGCTTGAGTCTCCAAGGTCCACATCCCAGTCCCCTCAAAAAAAGGTGTCTTGAATCTGTACAGCATGGTCGAAACAACACCAAACGCAGTCAATGGTCGTCAATTCATCGTCGGTTTTGTACCTGTCTTTCGCCAAAATTGATTATTCGTAATGTTCATATGGTGTTATAAGTCAAAGCGATACATGCAGTTAACGTACAGTTCTGCACATTTGGTCACATGACGTGATAAGTGCTCGCATTCACTTGACACTGACCTTAGCCGATTGCAGCACGTGACGTATAAACTCCACTACCAGGCCCTCTCGGACATCATCGGAACAAAAAGGTCCCCGGAAGTATGGTTTGACAGCAAATGTGATGTCCGATCCAATGAAATACTAGAAAAAGAGTCGAGATAGAGAATGATGTGATTATGTAATGTGACTTGATTTCTGGCTAATCAGTTTCTAGACATTTTCAGCCTCAACCAGGTCGAAACAGCTGTCCACGGTTGCAATTCTCTACTTTCAGTTTGGACTCTATCATGTCGTCGTCCCGTCAAGCTTTCTACGTAATAAACAGCCTTGCGTAATTGTTATTTTTCAGTTTTCAAGCCTGCTTGTAGTTGTAAGTCATCATTTCATGAGGATAATACCTCTTGAAATGGTTACCCTACCTCCCGGAGGAACTCCCATATGAAAAGGTTGGCGATGCTGGTCGGAAAGTTTGAATTAACCCCCTAAAAGAGACCGATCTGGGCGTGGCTCGAGGTTTATTTGACCCTAAAATGTACCACTACAACGGAATAGGCTCGATTACCAGCCGTTGTTTAAGAAAGGAGCCCATGCTTGTAGACAGGACTAGAAAGACCTGTGGAAATCGAGACAGAAACAGAAATAAAAACGTTTTTTATTATTATTTCTCCGAGTGGACCCTAAAAGATACTTTAACAGCTAAAAACAGTGGCGTTTCGTCATGGACACCCAAAGTGTTGGATTTATACCCCTAAGCGAGACGACGAACATCCCCTACCTTTTCATATGGGAACCCCCCCCCCCCACACCCCCTCGGGCCTTACCTATCTGATTTACATGCCTTGAATGTGATATCCCTGCCCTTGTTAACAATTGTTTGTACATAAAGGGGTACAGACACCAACTGTACTAACCTTAAGGCTGCTGAGAATCAACTTCAGCTGGTTAGTAAGAGAATTGGTCATTGTAGACAACAGCTCGGACAGGGAAGGTGGCTTCTCATTTCCTGACGGGGTTGCGAGGGACTGTCTAATATCTGTTAAACAGACTAAATACACAACAAAACTCACTCAGCTGGTTTACAAGCTGTCATGTATGCTACAATGAAAACCAAATTCTCAACCCATCTTAGTCGCATCTTTCTTGGAAATTGACTCAAATACACCAGAAAAGGGACACATTTGTTGTAAGACATCACAGTCTTGTAACGATCTTTACAGACAGTAGAACCGTTGCATCAATAACTTGTCAGTACAATGTTCCCGGCAGCATATCCCACCATTTTTGAGTAAGTTCCAATACACTGCCGGCACACCACTGAGATTCCGCTGTAAAAGAAGCACTCCGAGTTCGACGTACATGAAGTATCGTTTCAATTTCTGATCAACATAACCCTTTGGGTGTGTTCACACTTGGTGCCTGGGCACCGGCAAAAAAGTAGTGTTGCGTTTAGACACTGGGTACTCCAAGTACTATTTAAAGCCCGAATACAAGGTAAAGCCCTTGTAGACGGACACAGGCTCCGTGCCTGAAGTTTGGTGCGACTACTTGGGAGAAAAGGTCTTTTCGCACTGGGGCCCTGCGAGAATCAAACTCGGGCACCATGCTCAGGCACCAAGTGTGAACATAGCCCGAGAAAATCACAGCCCAACTCAATAAGGATTGTCAACAAAACGTACTTTGAACGGTCTTCCAGGCCTTGTTATAGACGGTAACAGGATACTGATTGGAGATTACTTACCAGCAAAGTGCTGTCGAAGATTCTTAGTGTAAGCCTTCACTCTGTTATGAGCGGACCGGGCAACAATGTTCGCTCCCGACCTAGTAAAATTTTAAAAACAAATGAAATCAGAAACGCTGTTACGGTATTGATGTGTTCGAGGGAACGAAGATTCTGATAATCTCAGCGCGTTCGATCATATATCTAGTATTATAACATAACTAAAGCAAAGCGCGCGTTCTGATTGGCTAATTCAGCATCTACTATTTGCCCATGGGTGTATGCTGCTGACGTACTCAATAACTAAAGCAAAGTACGCGCTTTGTGATGTAGCTCAATTTTGACCACTGTGATGACGCGAATCGTTGTCGATAAGAGTACAGACCACGCTAAACTTGGGAGGTTTGCTAAGCTCTCAAAAAGCTAGACTCTTATGCTTCTTTCGTGCTTAGCAACCTCCCGCGTGCATCCATAACTCAATAGTACACGCTATGGCGTTTACCATTTGTTAAATGAATTTCGCGCTATAGAAATAATAAAATTATTATTATAAATTATTAAAAACGTTGTTGATTAGGAGTCAATTTCCCTAAAGATAACTTATAAAAAACGTTTGAGAGATATTACGCAGAACTTCAATGTAGAGCTGCGCATATACCCTAACAATACTTGTACCATAAAAGCTGCAACCTACCGTCCCACGCCAATCTCTGGCAAAAGTTTCTGAACTGCTTGAAGTCTGCGGTGAAAGCGGTCCAGTGCTCGAACCAAAAGAACGTTATCACCGGTATCGGACTAAAGACGCACAGAAACATTATTGTGAGTGCTTTCAGCCTGAACAATTCTCAGTACCTTTCTAGCTAGGACCAACTCACTTATTAATAAGTTTTTCCAAACTGTTCAAGCTAACTTACAAAGAGTCCGAGCCTGTTTTGTTTCTGTATTTTGGATATTTCACAGTGATTCTCGACTTAAAAATTAAGAACCAGACTACCTCTAGTTCAATCCTGGCTTCTGTTAGTTTGAAGTATTCACTCATCAAGGATAGAATAAAAGTGGACAGTTTCTCAGTCACAATCTTGCCCAGTTCTCGTTGATCTTGACCATGCCTGAGAAGAAATGAAGAAAGAAGTTACAAAAGTATAGTTAGACAACAAATTATTAACATTAACCAAGTCGTAACTTAACCATACTACCGCAATTCAAACTGCAACTATAGAAGCACTCAACCGCGGTTGCTGTATAGCCGAGAAGAGAACATTCAAATATCATTCTTACTCAGTCATCTGGCGTTGAATAAACTGCTCCTTGTAGGACGCAATCACCAGGCAGATTGTACTGAGGAAACCATTGCAGCCACAGTCAATGAACTCCAACAAGTCCTTTACACATCAAACAAAAAGAAAACCGCATTTCCAACTATTTATAATTTCATGTATAAGTAGGTAAAAAAGGTTATATAACTTAGTGATCACATACAAACAGCCTAAGGTGCAGCAGTAACACAAGAAAAAAACTATCTTGACAAGATCGCCGTCTACTCCAAACTACCGACCTATGACAATTGTCTTGTATAATTTCTCATTCCAATACTAGTATAAATCTACTGCGTTTTATCATGAATGCCGTTCTCTGATTGGCTACATTACTATTTAACAATTAGATTATGAGCTCGAGATTTCTATGAGGTGATAGTTGATGAGGCAGAAGGCCGAATCAACTATCACGTCATAGAAATCAAGAGCGAATAATCTAATTGTTTTAGTAGAATTCTGACTGAAATTTCTTCTAATTAGAAATGTTTCTAATTGTTGTTTGCCGTAGTATTAAACTTTGCACCTTAGAAAGATCACTCAGACTCAGTTTTCATTTGAAATTGAAGTTGTGTGCACGCATCATCTTTTCAATATTTTCAAGATTTAAAAAGTCAAGAAACCATTAAATGTTCTTCTTTTAGTCTTCTCAGGAATTTAGTTACCATTTGCATCAAAATGTTCCTCAAAACTTTGTTAAAACGAAAAAAACGTAGCCATTTCGTGAACGACCTTCCGGCCACTGCACTCTAATTTTCTTCCGCGTGCTAGTTCAATAGAACTATTTTCAACTTTTTGAGATAAAAGCCATGAAAGCCAAATGATGAATTTGAATAGGAAAACAGACAAAACCCCCTTCATACAATTTCAACTGTGTTTTTTTCTACACGGACCACTACTATCCATCCGGGTATTTTCCGCGGACGGGTACTATGGGCTGATGGTTCTCCGCGGATGAACACTATCGCGTCGCGTGGTCAATTTAAACCAATACGAATCGGAGAAAATTTAGTGGTGAATTATAACAGCTGATAGTATACGAGTAGCTTAGCCAATCAGATTGCAGCATTTTTTTGGTAGTGTGTGAGGGAATTGCACGGTGGGTACTGTCCTTTCTTTTCAAAATAGTGGGATGGAATATTAACTGGACCATTAATCATAAAAACGTATCTCATCTCACCATTGGCCTCAGTGGTTTTGCACTTTCATCTGATTCTTGCTCTCTATTGTCTTCCTCTATTTACGGAAAAGTTAACATTTAAACCATTTGCTACTCAGCACTGAGTAATAATCATTATTATTAAAAACTGGATCATTGGATAATGCAATTCGAGAGTTTTCATTGGCTTAGCCATCATGGGCTATGAGCCATTATACCATGCTCTACGAATATGGTAAGCGTACTTTTTTTAAGTTTAGTTTGCTCTATTTTGGGGGCGTTTTTAATAAAACAATTATTCCACTCACCCTTGTTGGATATGAGATGATTATAGCCAACTCAGCGCTATGCGCCTCGTTGGCTATCTATTATCTCATATCCAACGCGTGCTTGTGGAATAATTGTTAATTATTATACATCAGACTCACTATGAAAAATCTGATTGGTCGAGAGCATTCAATCAATTCACAATAGCTTGTGAACTTGACATGATAAATGCAATATCTGCTGCAGATATTGCATTTATCATGTCAAGTTCAACGTCTGCCTGGTTACTAAACCCCTTGGAGTGTTCTCCTCAGAAACAAAATGGCTGAACGCTTCGCTTCTGTTTCTGAGTACGGCAGATAACACAGACCTCGGTTTTGATAATTCATGATATCCTGCTCAACCTGTTTATTGTCATGTAAATCCCACCATTTCTCAGACAGTTTAAACAACCATTATTAGTCAAAGGAACTATTAATACTGAAAGGTTGTTTTCTCAAGTGATATTAGGAGGCCAGGTGAGAGGGCAAAGTATATCAACTTGAAGGGAATGGAAGGGACTTTTAATAACATTAGAAGCTAAAGAGTGGTTTTCAGTTGAGTGTCAAAAGTAATCAGGCAATTACTTTGGTTTTGGTTTTGGCATTACTAAGGTTTGAGATTGGCTGATTAGTTTAATTGGTAAGTAATTGATTTGCTTTTAATTTTAAGACACTAAATTGAAAACCACTCTAAAACACAGTAACAGTATCATAATAATATTATTACTGTATGCAAATTCACAAAAAGAAGATGGGTGCTTAGTGATCATTACATACTATATCCATGAAAGTTGAGTAAATTGATCACCTTCTAAAGTGACTGATGTATCTCCAGATAACTTCAATTCCACTTGTGTCTTGAGTGTCTTTAGATTTTCATCCAGTCTCTCTTGAGCACTACAAGGTCAGGATAATTAACGCGAGATTCAGTGGATAAGTTTGTCATATCAAAAACAGTGCAATGCTTGCTTTTCATACCACTAATTGGTACAAAATTGTATTACTCTTAACAGCTAAACACAGGCCTTGTTATGGATTCCCCTTAAAATCTACTGCAATACATGTATCACAGGAACAATCGTGGTTACCGTACTTAGAAAGAAAGAAAGAACTTACTGTGAATGGGCTCTTGACTTCCAATAATATATAGACTTTCATTCATCATGAAGAAATATTATTTGTTAAAGATATTATTTATTACTGAATGTAATAGCAGCTACTCTCTGTCTAGCCTTTGGAAAACTTTGAACGTTGGTATTAGTTAGAAAGAACAATTTGTGAATCTTACTGTGCTAAGAATTCATCGCATAGCTCATCAGCAGGTTCCCTTAATTGAAGCAGTAGATCTACACATTCTGCCAACTGCTTGGGTGTTGACTATAGAAAGGAAACAGAAAAAAAAAACATTTTTCATAACAGATTCCAAGGCACTACTATTGTTCAATCAGGAACTTCCTTAAAACTGTTACACATGCACATGTATATCATATAGTTTATACCGTATGCTATGATCTTGTAAAAAACAAGACTTTGGGCATACCATTTTCCAAGGAGGTGTGCTGTACTTGTACTAAGGTAGGATGCCCTGGGGTCAATTTAATAAAGAAATTACACTTGAAGTTTTTACACAATGTAATTTACAAGTGTGAAGGTAAAAGGTAAAGTCTGCATACGAGCCAAGTGGCCCATCAGGCCGGACCTTATCCCGGTTTCCCTAGCATGAAGCGACTAGGAATATTTCTACTCCCCCCTGGATGGGATGCCAGTCCATCGCAGGGTTACCCCCAGCATTAAATTTGCCAGTACCCATTTATACACCTGGGTTGAGAGAGGCACTGTGAAAGTAAAGTGTCTTGCCTAAGAACACAACACAATGTCCTCGGCCAGGGCTCGAACCCGGAGCGCTCGCTACGGAGTCGAGCGCACTAACCATGAGGCCACCGCGCCTCCCCACATGTGTGAAGTCCAGGTTGTAAATACAAGGATATTTCAATAAAATAATTTTCTACACTGGAATTTTCACTTGTATCCTGAGTCAGGATACAAGTGTAAATTGCAGCCTTACAACTCTGTTTGAACGTACATGCATTTTGACAAATGTAAATCAGTTTAATATCAATATTCCTAGGTTGGCAGATAACTTGACATCTCAGTAGCACATCGAGTTCCACGTTACTTGAACACAACTTGTTTTGAGGCTCCAATATCCTTTACAGAAGTCGTACATGTACTCAATGTTTACAAGTGACATGCGACTTGTATTTCGCTCTTGTGTTTTACAAGTTGGACTCTTGTAAAAATACAAGTTGGACTCTTGTAACAGTTTTATTAAATTTGATACTTAACATCCTTTACAAGTGTAGTGCTACACCTGCAATTTAAAGTAGGACACTTGTAACCTGGACTTGTAACAGTGTTTATTGAACTCATTTTCGTCTGTGCTTGTAAATAACAATAGTCAGATTTGTATATTACAAGTGTAAACATTTTATTAAATTGACCCCTGGTTTCAAGTTTAGGCATATAGATCTGGCTAAGGAGATGAAAACACTGTGTAATTAATAACCTTTGGATTCCTGAGTTGTTCCCTCAGTTGAACTATCAGCTGTTTTACAATCTCGTCACAGTCCTGATGAATGCCGTGAAATGATGGCATGTGGCTATAATGGTGAAGGACATCTCTTGCTTTTGTATAATATCTGCAAGTACAAACAAATACAGTAAAAACCTGCATATACATGTAAGAACCTAGTGGTGCAAGAACCTGCTACAAAAAATTTGCCATTTCAATATCCAAAAATATAAGAACCTGTTTAGCCAAGCAAGATCATACAGGTTCTTACATGTACATGTAAGGTTACAGTTAAATATGATAAATATTTTAACCTAGGAGTGTGACTTTGAGATTGCAAATTTACATACACTAATAATTTAATGAAAATACGTATAATACAGTTGTGAATAAATGCTGTCTATTCAAGGACAAAATGGTAATCAAATCATATATCTCCTTCATAGAAATTAAGAACCTAATTAAGAACCTACTTAGCCTAAATTGCCGATAACTACCCCAAAATACAAGAACTTATTTTGCCAGACTTCAAAAAATGTAGGTTCTTACATGTGGGTTTTTACTGTAGGGCTCCACAAAACTTAAAGGTTTACAAATAGGCCAATTTAGATCTCCAACATGATTTTTATGCTTACCGGTAATAATAAATTATATTATTATTTGATTTATTGTAAATTTCCAAACTTTACCTGACAGCCAGTCCATATTGTTTCATTTCAACACACTTGTTTAGTCTTGATGGCAACTCAAAGAGAAACTGAAGCTGTTATGAGAAAAACAAATTGCAACTGTTGTACAGAATTGCAAAAATGCTGTCTGTTTGTACTTACATTGTTTAAAATTATGAAAAAAATTAGATAGTGATTACAATACACACTACATGTAACTTGTACAATTATGTCTGAAAACCAAACAGAGAAACAAAGCACCTTTTTCAGGAGTGCATGAACGCCTGATAACTTAGTGATCTGCTGTCTTTTTCCTTGAAGGGTTCCAGTTATCTTTTCGCTGAACTCTGTGATTGTCGACATGTTTGCTGCCAGCTTATCCATCTCTTCTTCCATTTTCTTGAAATCATGTTTCATCTTTTGCAAATAACAAATATGTAAAATTAATTAATTTAATGTTCAACTGGTATCCATTTCTCTTTACCCTTCTCTATACTTTTCTAGTAACTCATTATTCCAGGGATTCACTTTCATAAATTCATGTCTGACTATTTTGAAAATTACTCACCTTCCTTATCGTGTCAGTAGCACTGATAAACTTGTTATAGTTTTCATACACCAAGGTCTGCATCTCACTGTCTAATGATCTGATTTCTACAAAAAATGATAATTTTATCATTAATAAGTAATGGCACATACTTACATTTAAATCCGGTCTATTCTGTGTGGGAGACATGTTGGCGTAATGGTTAGAGAGCACTGGACTATGGATCGAGTGATCCCGATTCAACCCTGGTCTTCGTCAAAGATACTACAGTTTGAATAGGTATACTCTCACAGAGACACTATCCACCCAGGCATATGATTGGCTACTGGCAAATTGTTGGAGCAACCTTGAGAGAATGCTGAGGACTACCCTGCAATCCAGGGAGGGGGGGTTTCAATACTACTAGCTGTCGACACCTTCAAGCCAGTACTGAGTAGGGCTTGAGAGGCTTTACTTTTCCTTTCTCATTTTATTGGTGGCCACAATAAGGAAAAAAAGAATAATCAAATATTCAACACAACAATATTATTTCATCCTCACGTTTGGAAATATCTGTTTCTCTATCCAGAAGCTCAGTTAATGATTTCTCTTTGAAAAGCTTTTCCAAAAATGTCTCAGGCTTGAAATGTGCACCATTGATGTCACAGGAATCAATGACAGCTGACTTTCCAGGCTCTTCTCCAACTCCATAATACATCTTTAGCATTCCACGGCGCTGACGATGCCTCACCCGGGCCATATCTCCCTCTTCCTCTGCTATTTAACAAATAAAAATGCCTTAACTGCTTAAAAAGATGCTATTAAAAAACACATAAATACAAGTACATAAATAAAAATTAAGATACATTTAAAAATAGAAATTTTCTTCTTATAATGACTTTACCAATACCCTAGTCAAAACCATGGTAGTAAATAACTCCAAACAGATATCTAAATAGTGAAAAGTCTGTATATTAACTATTAACTTTCTACTGTCTGCTGAACTTTATTTTTTGGATTTTAGGATTTTACAGTTTGGTTTATTCTTTCATTTGTAAAATCCATTTATTTTCCATGCTAAAGCTATTTGAATAAAGATATAGCTACATGAAGTTCATACTTAACTCATAACTGTTATGCTGTTACTAAGACAAGCTGTTCAAATATCTGGTGATATTTAGGGTGAATTTTAGATTTTTCAATTTTGTGTGATCGAGTTTGATTGGGTTCAATTAGTTCAGAAATCAAACATGATCAAACTCCCTCACACAAATTTTTTAGAGCTCTTTTCTTGGTTTGATTGAGTTTGATTATTGAACTAATCAAACCAATCACTCAACAGAACAGTTCAATTAGTAACATCGGGTATGAGGGGTCCAGGTATTCTGTTTTAGAAGAGTGACATAACAGTTAAATGTGTATCACAGAAATCCATGAATATCCATGTTATTTCCTTTCCCAGTTTCCCATCAACACAACAAATAACAAAAGAATCAACAAGAACGAGGACCAAGACTTACATTTTTGTGGTGGCTCTGAAAAGAGCCGTTTTATAACCGGTTTTAGAATCTGTTATCTAGAGCCATTTTAACTTTTTAAACTTTAACTTTTTTAACTTTTATTATTTTAAAATTTTTAGTTTCTTAAAGTTTTTGTACAAGGAAGAAATAACTTTTTCTTCTAGAAGTTTCTGATTTTACTTAGTAGAATAGGCTGTCAATCAAGGTCATAGAGCATGCAGGGTTTCAAAATTACCTTTTTTGGAACTACAGTGTATAACAGTTGTATTAGACATGAGAATTGGGAAAGGTTTTGTTTTAACTGCAGTTTGAGTGCATTCATATCCTAATTTCAACACATGCGCATTCAGGCATTGTGTATTTTTTGGAAAAGAAAGTGACCACACCCTGTCCCTCATGTCTGAAGGTGCCCATAGGGCTATGGTTTTGGTTTTCGTTTGAGAAACACCCCTGTTCATTTTTGGTTTGGAAATTATTTATATTTTCCAAGTTGTAGTGTTGGAACGATTTCACTCCTTCACTAGGTCACTTCCTGTTAGACATTTGGAACCTAGGGGGGGGATTCCCATATGAGAAGGTCAAGGATGCTCGTCGAAAAACTTGAATTTAACTCCTAAAGAAGACTAACATGGGCATTGCTCAAGCTTCATTAGACCCCTGAAAGATACCACTTAAAACAGAATTGGTTTAATTACTAGCCACTGTTCAAGAAAGGATCCAGCATGCACTTGTAGACCCGACTTGACTACTCGAGAGATCAGCGGAAAACAAATGAGAGTGTTTCGTTTATTATTATTTCTATGAGTGTACCCAAAAGGATACTTTGACAGCTAAGAATGGTGATGTTTCGTCATCAACACCCTGAGACCAGAATCCTTGATTTGCACCCAAGACGATGAGTACCCCCGACCTTTTCATATAGGAGTCCCCCCTGTGTTTAGAACATAGCGCTGTCCAAGGCTGTTTTACAGTCAATTGCACCGTGTCAAGTTAGTTATTCTCTGAATTTCTGACGCAAATACTCAATATCTTACCGCACAAATGATCTACATTGAATCAATTTTCACACAAATGTTTTTATATAGAGAAGCTAACTATATAATTGTATTTCCCAAAGGTGTCCGCTTATACAGGTTTAACCGTACTTGATTGCCAAAAACTGAGGAAATATTGAAAATATTGATGAGCTATATGAATTTTCGAATTATGTTTCAAGCTGTGATTAAAAGTTTTGGACAATCACCAGACAAGAGAATTGAGAAGAATTTGAACAACGCGTTCCGCTATTATTTATACAGCATTGTAAATAAATACTTCAAAGATGAATAAGGGCATGGCAAAATGATTTGAGCAAAATAGTTGATCAATAGGCATAACACAAGACTGGGAGTTCAGCAGTCACTAATATCGCCTTGGAAAGGGAAGAAATAAAAAGGAAAAATAAGAAGTTACTACAACACAGGGTATTCGTATTTGGTAACCCATCCAAGGAACCCTGTCGAGCAGGGCTTAACTTTGTTGAGCGGACGAGATGTGGTGCAGTCCTTGTGGTATTGTGGTGTTATGACTCTAATTTGGATTTATTTTTTTTATTTCTATGATCTATCAAAAGGTAACAAACAAAGAAAAAACAACTGATATCGCCTGGGAAAATACAGAACGAAAAAAAAAATAGGAATGAAAATGAGAACCCAACTATACTTGCTTTGCTCATTGGACAAGACGCCATACTTTCTTTTATTTTATTTTTTGTAATTGTCTCGGACGAGGATCACCAATAAGTTAATGAATGTTTTCAACGGTTTTGCATGTACATCTCTTGGTGTATTCTCTTACCGTTGCGTTTTGCCAGTGGCCTTTAACTTTAACTTAAGCTACGAACTAAGACCTCAAGTCAGTGGCATCAAAATTGTCACTGTTTACAGACGATCTATTTTCCACGTTGAGTGGCTCATAGCCACTTTGATTCCTACGGAACTTTCGCCTACATCCGAAAAATTATAAGCTAAGCGACACCTGCCACACTCATTTTTCCTACACGGTTTAACACAGATAAAATAGTTGATAACCTAGAGTCAGTGAACAAATCAGAAAGTTAGCGGTACATTATCCGAGGTCCAAATAGAGCTTACCTTCAGCTTCTGCTCTTCCCTCCATCTTGAAATTGACTGTGTATTTTGAGGCCTGGTTACATTGGTACAAGACCTACGTCAAGTAAGACCCAATGTAATGTACCAATACACGTTTTCATGTAGGTATTCAGACGCGCGGTCGTTGTGGATGCGAAGCTTCGTTCTGTTATTTATTGTATAAATCAGAGAAACTATTGGAAAAAGAATTTAAAATGCCACAAGGTAAGCAGTTTGTAAAGAAAAACATTGATTCGCATTCCATCGCTGAGGTTGCCTAGTGCGGACTCAAGGTGATGGCTCTAAATAGTTTCCAGCACTTTTTATGACTCTTAGATTTTGATGGGCCATTTAACCACTTTTTATCAGTCGATGCTACAATCATAGTATCAACTGCCCAATTATTGTTGAACACGTTGTTGTTATCATTTTCGTGACACAATAGATTACCATAGCAAAAGAATGACCAGCTAATAGCACCATTAATTTTAGCTTTAAGTACTCACACCCCGGGTCACACTGACACTGTACATTTCAAAAACGACACGGTGAAACGGGTCTCTGTAAAGTGGGACCGGATGGTCCGGATGGCGGATGGCGGATGGAAAAATGCGGTTGATAAAATGGGAATGACAAAATGCAGATGATAAAATGAGGATGATAAAATGTGGATGGGAAATTGCGAATGACAATATGCAGGTGATAAAATCGTTATGAGGGGAAATTAACTTTAAGTGTTTTCTCACAGTTTTACTTGTAAACAATCCAGGCCATCTTATAGAATTTAGGCCGGGGGAAGTCCATTATTTTTTTATTCAATCACAAAACAGATCAAACATACCGATCAAATAAAAAAAAAAACACCAAAAAGCCTTGATCAAATAATAACAGACTTTCCTTTTATCAACAGACTTTGTTCTTCTTGAGCTTTCGAATCTCTTTACGGTGGCCAATTCACATTTTCAACTCAATTGATAAAACCAAATTATCTGTTCTTATTACTACTGTATCAAAGGACTGTCAACACTCTCTACTCCAGGGAAATTTACGCTGCAGAAAACAGACATTGTCAAATTAAATGCCGCTACAGGTACAGTAACCGATCATGCCCCACTGTACCCTAGTTGAAAAATTTGCAAAGCAAAGTGCAAGTGGAAGAGCACGGACAATGGAGTTTATATAGCAACCATTCCTTGAACAAAGTTACCTGACTGATTGAACTTATATTGAAAGGGTACAGAACGTTTTTAAAGAGCATTTTTACAGCTTTTGCTCCCTGTTTTACTCTGATACAGATTTCATGCAATGAAAATAGTTTCGCTATTTTTTCTGGTTAAATTTAAACAAACTATACCCAATAAGCGTAACCAAGATTGTAGAAATAACGTACGCAATATCAGGGACTTCCAAAATACAATTGTGCAAGGTATATGTCGGAAGAAAAGTGAACAACGCATCAGGGGTTGAAATTTGAGTCTGCAATCAAATGGAAGAATACCAGTACTGGGTCAGCGGTTAACTTAAAAAAAAAATTACTCTGTGAAACCCACTTACACGGGCCTCTGTTGATAGCAGCAAATGGTTGATTGGACCACCTGCCTAAATAAAGTTTGACTTGACTTAAATAGCTTCAGAATCTAGTTAATGAAAGACCACTCAACACTATTGAAGGCGTTTTGAAAATCTAGTAAATACAAAATCCTTAGCCTACTACACAGGTGCTTTTTGGGCTTGTCAGCAGTTACAGTGTAGTAAGTTAATGTTCTGACTGAGATAACAGTCTTTAATTAATTCAGTTTGGCCTGGGTGGATTAGTGTCAGGAACACATTTTTCAATTTTTTTCTCAAATATGGCCTTGGAGTCAATTTTGTAGTCAACATTCAATTGTTATAGAGTAATTGGGTGCCAGTTGGATAAGAGCAATAAATACCATAAGTATCACCCAATTAGTGGACTAATGCAAATCCTGCATTTTAATTGGCTATGCTACTCGAGGACTTTAGCAATAGTCCTCGAGCACCATCGAGCGTGATGCTTTCTGTCGTTTTAGTCCCAAATAAATATTTCTTCAACTTACATTTGTTAACTTTCTTATTGCCATTTCTGTCCGACTAGTTGGGTGATGCTAAAACAATTAGACCCTTCTCCCTCAAGGGCCACAGGTCAATAGCCCATTCGGCTTCGCCTCATGGGCTATTGACCCGTAGCCCTTTCGAGCTAATTGTTAATTATTACATGGCTAAGTTAGTTCAGAGGGCCTGAATACCTAAAATCAACCAATCACATTGCTCCAGTGCAGGTCCAGTATTCTCTAAGTCCCAATTGATCCTGCACAATCACTCTTGAAGATTCTCTGTAACTTTATGGCTTATGTTCCTCAAAGGATTTGCTTTCACACAAAAGATTAGTTTTCTTTTTCTGTTTTGTTTATCATCAGACATGCGTTTACGCCCAGTTGACTCCCAATCAGAATTGCGTGTTTGAAGTTTGAGTTGTTTTTCCAGTCCATAGTATTTTATCTTAACATTGCCAGTCATGTGATAAAAATTAACATCTTATTGTCCAAACTAGCTCAAGAACTTATTGGGAGAATATTGGCGCTCGCACGCTCTTTTTTGTACAGACCTTACTGGACTTGGTCCATACTGGAGATCAAGAAATCAAGGAGATACAATCGCCATGTAGGTCATAAGATTCATTCAGGCATTGTGCTAGACTTGATGTCTTGGCTACTGGGTACAAGTTAGAGAAACTGAGTATTTAAATAAAAACATAACACATAGACATCAAGTTGTCTTGTTAGCCAAGTGGCTTTATTTTCTTTCATTTAGCATGTGGCTTAATTGCTTTGAACTGTTTACAGCTAAATCCCCTGTTAGCAGAATTCCTGTCATTTACAAGACAGTGGAAAAGCTGACTTTAACCCCAAACTTAAAAAATAGCAAACTAAAAAATATCACAAAGCTTTGTGTTATAGCGCCACATTGGTGGGTAAATGCAGGGAAATTCTGCTTCACCCGGAAATCCAAGTGCACACTTCGCGGCACACATTCTTACACACTGGATGGCAAGCCCAGCCACTGCACTTGGTATAGCAACTCAAGACACAGACAATTCTACACACGTTTTTCCAAGTGCGTTTTGTATCTGAAAAAAATGAAAATAGTTCAGAGTGATAACATAACAGAAGTTAAATATAGTTTGAGGCGTCTTTCTATATAGTCTACATAAGTCAGGCTAGCGTTTTGTTTGTGATTTTGTTTGTAAGGTTTCAGTCCCATAACAAATGTCTCCAGGACAATTTGTTTGCTCAAAATGAAAGATGGAAATAGAGTACCTGTAGTTGTGGAAACTCACTGAGTTTTTATATGTTGTTGTTATCAATTATTTGATAATTATATGCTTTACTTTGGTTTACTAAGGGTTCAAGTTATGGTATCAGCTATAAAAAATATCCTGAGATGTTATGTCTTTGCCTCAGAAATTCAGCCTCATTTCTAAGCCTTAGGTAGCTTCACAAGAATAATACAGCTAGCACTTAACAGTTACAGGTAATTCATAACTATTAGATTCTTATTACTTACGTTTTGCAGGCAACTGAGCCTCATCAGCATTTTCCACTGCATCATTTGCTTGATTCATGTTCTGTGGGTTTGAATCATCCTTGGTGACTCGGTAAATTGGGAGCTTTGCACAAAGATTCACCATCTCCCTGCTCAGATGAGAACGGTCTGTAAGGGTACCATGAGCCTTCAACCTTACTTCAGTTTGAGGAGTTATTTTCACATCACCTTTGCCAGTCAGCTGATGAAAAAAATATCAAAGAAAAGCTATGACCCAAAACTTTACTAGATCCAGAAAGTCATTTACACAGAAAGTTAAGTTAAGTTAGACGCATCCTTGGTCCTTTGTGACCCATAAAAAATCACACTTACCAGTTTGAGAAGTTGTAGCAAGTTAGCTGGACTGGGAATATTTTTGGCTGATTCACTCAAAAAGCAGGCCCTTGCTTCTGGCACTCGGATCATTGTCAAGTTCTGCAGAGTTAAAAGACAAGTTGCTTGATTGCACAACTACATGTAGATCCTTTGCCAGTTACAAGACATTTGAACTAAAAAGAACAACTGTGAAATATATTGTGACAGGATTATAAATGCCACCAGTCATGGCCAGTCAAGGGAATCGATTTCACTCCAACTAGCCATGTCAACACCATCAACAGAATGTAAACACTTTTTTGCTGCTCCTCATATATTTCATACAGTACCATACTAACTAGTGTCTCAAGAACAGTATACCCAAGGAAGGCGATTACTCGGGTGTGCTGATTAGTCGGATCAATATCAGTATCTGGGCAACTGCGCACCTACCCCTCCCATAACCCAACATGTTATAATAAGTTAATGAGTTAGTGTTACTGTTGGGTTAGGGGAGGGGTAGGTGTGCAGTTGCCCAGATACTGATATTGATCCGATTAGTCATAGGGAAATGTGAATGAAGACAAAGTTATTGCAAAAAAAAGTTCTCAGAACTTCCCAAGAATGTCTCAATTGTTTGACTCACAAAGGAAAATTTGGGGGTACTCTTTTTTTGCCAATTGACCCCAGGGAACCTTTACCAAAATCACGCACCCAAAAGTGCACGAAATTTCTAACCCCAAAAATATTCTCGCTATTGTACCTGAGCGCCCACCCCTGGGACAGTTTACGTTATTCAACATGAAGTATCAATCGTATTAAGAAGGGTCTGACTGAGTATCCCACATCCCGTATCCCGATAATAGGCAATTTCCGAGATCCCTTTTTGCCTCCGTGTCAAAACGAGTCTAAGTGCGAAACCATTCATATGAGTTCCGCCTACAGCTTCATTTTCATGCAAATCAGACTAATTTTCATTTGAATGGTTTCGCACAGAGACTCGTTTTGAAACAGAGGCAGAAGGCCTATTCCAGTTGCAAAAATTAACGATTTTCCTACTCGACATCCCTTTTTATCTGATCTAAATATCCCGTATCCCGAAAACCCCTAAGAGGGCCTCGTTAATGAATCACACAGAAAAACCGAGAAACTGAATTCAAACATCTTAAATTATGTTGATATTATTTAGATATTAGAGCGTCAGATCCAACTTGAATGAGAGTCGATTAGGAAAAAAGTTGATTAGAATTGAAATTACACACTGAAACATCGTTAACTCTTGTTTTCATTTGATGACTTGCATGACTGTCCTTATTAAAATCTCAGTTTCTACCAGCACAGAGGGTTACACAGAGTGTTATCACGATAATTACCCTTTGTAAGTCGTAGATGATATCTCCAGCATCTTTGCCAGACGAGGCTTCACGCAGGTGAAAAGTCTCTGTTCCATCCCTGACGTTGGCCGAAACGTCTTCATCATAATCTCTTCCATCCTTGGAGACCTTCAATGCGTAACTGGTCAATGAACTCTGTGGAAGTGAAGAGAGTTTTAGAAACTTTACAAATTGTATTAACAGAATTATTGTTTTGTATCCATTTTTAAGGACCGAATGGTTGGGTTGGCATTTTCTACCGATTTTCGGAACAGCTCGGATAGAATTGGTACGGCTCGTGTTGACAGCTCTTTCTTGGAATATACAGGCTGGTGAATTTTTACGCGGTGTTCTCGATCGCAGGGTACTAAATCACAATCCCTCTGGTTCCAACACAAAATGGCCAAGCGCGTTTGAAGCAAAACTTGTTACTTACTTTTTGAGAATTTCCTGCCCTGGAAGCAAAAGTCATCGAAGAGACTGCAAAAAGAAGCAACATCTGGAACATCATCAATCGAGCCATAATTGTCCTTCCGTTTCTGTTTAAAACACACCAGCAGTAAGTTGAAAGAATCACGACTGAGTCACACTTCGATACACTTGCAAAGTACAGAAAGAAGCAACCAAATTTAAAGAAGTCAGTCTATTGACTGCCTATTGTTTAGAAAAAACCTGAAATGTCCCGCAAGAGTTATTTATAACTCAGTTTCCGTTGTCTTAAACGTTCAAGCTACATGAAATTTAAGGCACTGGCCGCCAACGTAGTCTATTCATGTCAATGTAGATTTTCAAACTAAGGGCCTCTTCATATGAGCCCGGTTGACCGGGCTAGCCCGGTTACCGAGATCTCGCCTCACTCCTATTTCCTTTGTAAAAATTTCGATGTGTTCATATGAGAAGGCGGGCCAGCCCGGTTACCGAGATCTCGGTTTTTGCGACCGAGATCTCGGTAACCGGGATGAAAATTTTCCCATATGAACACTCCAGCCCGGGTGACCGGGACGAAACTTTTTTGACAAAATAGCTTCGCTTTCGCATCATAGCGGCCAAAATGGCATACTTTTTGCAGTCTATGTATTTCCACTTCAAAAGTATGCATATTAGCTTTATTAGTAAAGTTACAAGAGTCCACAAAGCTACGACAATCGCGAACGATACAAGTTTATGTTTCACTATTTTGGTTTTGTTTCTTGAATTTCATCCCGGTAACCGGGCTGCAATTTCCCATATGAACAGACCACAAAATTCGTCCCGGTAACCGAGCCAGCCCGGTTAACGGGCTCATATGAAGAGGCCCTAAGTTCTGTACTTGCTAAATTTGAAATAAGAAAAGATAAAAAAGATCGATGAAATCAGCTGAGATCGTCATAATCTCTAGAAAATAAAAAAAAAAAAACACGTCAAATTTAAGTTGCTGCTAACATTCCAGCAGCCAAAAATCGCGGAAATCTGGAATCCCGCTCACATTTGTGAATACATATTATAATTATAAAGGCACACACTAAAGACCGGTCCGGAAGTTTGTGTTAGTTGTCAGGGCTGTCAGTATATATAAGTTGCTATTGTACGTAAAAAAGGCTAAGGATATTCTTGAAAAATTTCTGTTTAAGAAACCGTGATATTCTACCCCGGTATGGATCCGCGCCTGCTAGCATTTCTAAATAGACATTGAGTTCTCTGAAGAGGTTTGATTTGAATAAGTCTTCCGTCGATATTCTGTTACACTTTCCGAGTGTTAGTCTGGCCATACATTTTCTAAGTGCTGAGAACATGGAGATATTACACCACGCTCAAAATTAGAAACTAACAGGGGCACCCAACGTATCGTTTCACTTATGTTTTCGCGGATTGCTAAATATGTCGTTTTGTCAGGTACAAAAGGTCAGCTATGATTTTCGGAAAGGCAATAAGACCTGAGGTTTTTGGGAAACGGACAAAAAGTCCTTAATAAATTCGAGAAGACTCAAGTTCCCCTAGAATGATGGAACGGATAAAAATTTGATAGCACAGCCTAAATAACATAAAGTTAACCTGCAGAGCTCTAAAAATGCAATTGAGAGAAAACCGTTTGGGTGCCTTTGTAAACTGGTACGGTACGTTTTAAGGAGTTTAACTGAATGGACTTGTTAAAGAATTTCAACAGAACCACCTATTTACCCCTTGAAAGTTTCCCATGTTTCTTTAGAAATGCGTAGCGATTCCAAGGAGTAGCTGTTTTGGTTTCGCAGTTTAAAAATTATTGTAGGTTTCATTCGATGATTTCATAATACTCTGATAATTTGATTTCACTTAACCTTGAACCAAATGCTTTTGTGACCCAGTATGTATTTATGGTCGTGTTTCTACAGCCTACGTACAGCCTGCTTGCTGGCCATCTCATTTATTCTGAATCACTTTCTTCATCCAATACTTTCACAAATCAAAGTTTTCTTTTGGGGGTCAAATTTTGCTATGTTGCTAAAGGAAAGGAGACAGCTTGTTAGCTGAGGAACGAAACTTCCTCTAGGAGATCCTTTTGAAGATCTAGATGATGCTTTCACTGACTGTAATGATTAAATCTGCAAAACTGTCACTCAAGCGTATTTTTGGTAACTTATCTAAAAGTTCCTGTTTGAAATTCCTTTTGTACAGTATATTGATGACTCATTCCTTTGTAAAGTTTATGAAAATATAATACAACATACTTTCGCGAAATTCAACGCTCTTTTTCTTTTTGCCTTCTTGAAATCGCGAAATTAAAATCTCGCAAAATATTTCCTCTTAACAGAATCTCGTTCAGACTTCGTTCTTTTTTGAAACATTTATTTCTTATAACACTTATTTAAAGAAAAAGAACAGCAATTTTTGCACATATAGTGTCGCCCTTAAAATTAACACACGAAAGCTAACCGCAAGCAAATTGGAGTGGAACTAACCCCAAGCAATCTGGAATGCCTATTTAGCCAGCAGTATTGCCCTAATTAACAATTTTTTTTAAAATGGAGTTAGATTATGGACCATTTAATATGGTCATTGCCATTTTAAACTCAAGATTTCTGTGAGGTGATACAGTAGTTGATTCAGCCTTCAGCCTCATGAACTATCACTTCATAAAAATGGAGGGCAAATGATTTAATTTTTAAAAAGAATTCTGAAGTTTTCAATTTCTTTCAAAAGAAGCTATAAGATCCAGGTTCGGGGATCCCTGGCATGGTCTCCTCCGCAGCCGTTTTTTGGGGTGTCACGCAACGCTTTTTGGGATGAGCGTTGCGTGACATCCGGAGAGGAGAGGAGAGGAGAGGAGATTAGGGGATCCCAGGGGGATCCTCTTCCTATCTTTAGAAACTCGGTTGTGTAAACATCACCGAAGTGTGTCAGTTTGCCAGTTATACTTCAGCCGCCATTTTGGGAAGGAGTGTTCAAAGCAAGAAATGTAGAACATTTCATCCACGAATAGTTCACTCTGGTAAAAGAAAAGATTCTTCTTTTTATGGGAAAGAAATATTTGCTGCTATATCTATAACTGAGAACAAAATGTCGGGGCCAAACGCCAAAGCAGGAATGAGAGTGGAAGTTGTTGGCAAAGGACTGGTGGGAACTGTGGCTTATGTTGGGGCGACCATGTTTGCATCTGGGAAGTGGATCGGAGTTATTTTGGATGAACCGAAGGGAAAAAATGACGGAACAGGTATGTGATATAACGAAATTATTTTTAAAATTTATAGTGTAAAGATTCAATAAGCAGGAAGTCGAAAATCAGTTAAAAATTGACTGAAAGCTAGTCAATAAGCTTAAATTAAATGAGCTTTATACATTCAGATGTTACTTCGATAGCCAATGATCAATCAGTCAATTTTATTAAGGGTAAGTCATTTACGAAAGTTAACAGTTGATCGGATTATTGATGGTCGATTTCTTTAGAGATACAGTTAAGGAAGGTGAAAAAACAGACTTGTGATTGTGGACTAGAAATTTGAAGTTTTTCGAAAAATTATACCGGTATAAACTGGGGGATTTATGTGATTCACTTAAAATGTAGGGTATTTTGTAGCATATTCTCGGGCAGAACCTATTCGGAGAAAAACATTCTGAAGTATTAAAACAAGTAATGGGGTGTTACATAAACAAGATTCTCCATTTGGCATGAAAATATGCTCGGATATTTGCCCACCTTGACAATATTGAGCTTTGCGCTAGAAGCTAGGGAAGAATGTACAGGCCATGAAAATCCTTGGTTTTTACAGTAGCGTTGAACCCGAGATTGACAAACTGACTCAATGTTGGACTTCGCACAAATCTGCACACTGCTTTCGGCTTCTTCTTGCTTCTGGATGATTGTCATTGGGATATAGGAATTTGAATGAAGAGGATTGCTCTCTCCTAAGCGTGCTGTACTGCGAATCTCCCACTTCCCATCAGTCCCATCTTCCTTGCATCCTGCAACAATTTTGAATTACACTGTCGGATGTTCACATACATGTACATTCTTCTTAAAAGCAAAACATTGTTAGTCCTTAAAGTGCCACTATGATCAAATTCTCGATACCCATTTTGTTACATTTTCGTACACAATAGGTCTTTCCTAGATATCTTGCCAAATTTCAATGTATTACGAACATTAGAACTTGCGGTTTTTGGACCTTTATTTCCGAGAATTTACGGCCGCCATTAATTTCCCTTGTTCCAAGTCTTGGTGGAGAAGAGGAGAAAATGACGTAAATGGGTATCGAGAATTTGATCATAGAGGCACTTTAATGACATTATGTCTCCCTGGGTACAATGATATTCCATAGCAGGTTTACTCTTAGCATTAAATTTGCCAGTACCCATTTATACACCTGGGTGGAGAGTCGCGCTGTGTGAGATACAATGTAAGAACACAATGCAATGACACAGCTAGAGCTCGAACCTGGACCACTCAATCTAGGGGCTTGTGCTCTAACCACGAGGTCACCTCACCTCCCACTTGTGACTGGAATAAGAGTCACCTAAACCAAATAGTAGATGATTTTTGTTTAATTTAGTTTAATTATTTATAATCTAATTTATTGACTACTTTCATAGTATTTTCAACTCTTCAGAGGGTTGCTACATTTTATATAGTGGACAATTCAGAAAAGATCATACACTGGGTACAACTCAACATGTCTTATATTTTAAATACTTAGTGTATAAAATATCATAATTATCTCACAGGAGATTAAAAAATATCTTTTCTGTACAGTCTATCATGAATGATAGTTTGCACACCTGTTGAAAAAAATCCCTGTGAACTGAACATTCGCACAACATCTCCAAACATATTAATTTAATTTCCAGACTTTTGCAGTTGCAATAATATTATTGCTGTAATGTTATTTAAATCATTTTAGTTCAGGGTAAAGAATATTTCAAGTGTGCGGAGAACCATGGAATCTTTGTGCGTCAGTCTCAAATAACAGTGCTTGAAGAAGCGCCAACATCACCAGCACCACCCAGGGGTTCAGCAACACGCAGTAGCCTTGGTGGAGGCACCTCTATTCCACTCCCAGCATCAATGAAAAAAAGAGAAAAGGTATGAGTTTATAATTCATGTATATAGTTTATAATATTATGGTATTCTTTCTTACTTTTGTGGTTTTCTATGTCCTCTTTCTTTCTTGTTCCCACAGATACATCAAGGAAGGTGATCATTTTCAGCTGAAACTGTCTTTGATAGGGAGGGTTTGATTGTTAGAAGGGAAAATTATAGATTAATTATTGCATTATATATTTTGTGTCTGGCTCAATTCATTCTGTTGTGTCCCGTTTATTAGCCTCTTGTTAAACACATCTCCTGTCATGAAAGGCACATGGAGGATATCTCAAACCCTTTGGAAACCCTTTTGAAATGCTTTGAAACCCTTTGGAAACCCTTTTGAAATGCTTTGAAACCCTTTTAAAACATTTGAAACCCTTTTGGTTCACTTTGAAACCCTTCAGAACTTGAAAACACTTTGGAAACCCCTCAGAAATGTTTCGTATACTTTTTGAAAAGCCATTTCTCCTAGTTTGCATTCACCATCCACATGCAGGCGAATTCGTATAAGCACTGCATGTCATAATTTTTTTTCACAGAAAAATTATTTTGCGGTATGATTTAGTACTAATTTATTTATAGTTGTAGAAAGATCAAAAGATATAAAGCATGTGAAACTTCTAAGTTAAGTGGCGAAAATTTCTGACATAAATTATGCGAACAAAAGCGTAAATAGGTTATTGTTTACATGAAGATCAACAACACGCATCATTTTCATATTTGCATGATATGCAACCTTTGTTTGTTTGCTAATGCATAATTCTGTCTAAGTTTTGTCTAAACTAATTCTCAAACTTTCCGAAGAATTCAAAATTATGCTCTCTCTATTTATACTATTTTGCCTGTACAGAACTCTTGCTTTCTTGTGAGTAAATATGAAACATGTCGGCTTTTGATCCTGCTATCGAACTATTAAGACACTGTTATTTATTAAAGGCATTCTTTGTTTGGTTTGAATGGTTTTCTTTTCTTCTTTTGAGTAATTTTTGCCATCCTATCTACAGTACATGTATAAGCAGAGAGCAGTTCACACTTTGAATCATCAATTTATCCCAAATAGAACTGGAGAAATTTGTTTTTTTAGTACTTGCTGTGAAGCTCAAGAAGACAATAACAGTTGTTACGATGGATGTAGAAAGACAAACCTTTTCCTCACAGAAAAACTAGCTAAGAGTGCAAAGCGTGTCATAGACCCTTGATTGAATTTCCTATTTTTGAGCAGAGAGTATTTCACCATTATTTTGAATCAATGATTTATCCCAAATATAATTTTTTCATTGCTTGCCATGATGCCTCAGAAGACAATAACAGTTGACAGAATGGATGCCAAAAGACAAAACTGTCTGTAGCAGAAAAACCAGTTAAGAGTGTAAAACATGTCACAGAAACTTTTATTAAAGGAGAAGGTCACTCCAAAAAGCGTATTTGTTTTGTCATCACCAACAAAAAGTTTATATTGAGTTAAGTTACTCACCGAAGTTTCAGCTTCTTAAACGTTGCTGACAATAACTAATCAATTTCCTTGTTACACTGTATATAGAACTTTGTGTTTAAAGACGTACATACATGTACATTTATTTATCATAATTATTGCATCACAATTTTCAGTCTTTTGGGTCTAGAGGTTCTCTGGAGAATGTTGGCAACAGATCTTCCCCTCCTTCCTCCAAGTCGACAACACCAAAATCCAGCACAACTACCTTACCAGAACTTGCATCAGACAGTCCCCCCAGCAAGTCTCCTGCTGCAGCTGCCTCTCCCTTGTTATCAGGCCAAAGGAAGATGTCTACAGGGCCATCTATATCTGCTGATGAATACATGGCACTTCAAAAGAAGGTACATTCATATGAAATTGTTGTTGACTGTTTTTCACAAATATCTTGTCACAAAGGTATGGGTATGATGATTTCAAATACAGTACATTCAATATTAGTATAAATCTACTAGCGTTCTATCACGAATGCTGTTATCTGATTGGCTATGCTACTCACAATGTATTCGGTCATAGATAGTGAGTAACGCAGCAGTGAGCGCTTGTTAACAATATGACGGTTGCTTCTTGGCATTTTCGAAGTGTCTGTGAAGAGGATTTAGGTACTGATAAAATACTTAAGGGTAATCCATGATGGATATTTAGAATTCTATTCAGGGGCAATAGCAATGCTCTTAGCCATTGCCTGCGTAACAAGCGTTCCCGTACGAGCCGAATGAAATCGGACCGCGCGAAAGAGCTTTTTCGTATTCGAGCCGCGCGGGAAGTGGGGCAAGGGCAAAAAGGTCGAATTAGCGGGGTGGGGGTGGAGAAAGAAGGAAACGCTTTCATGCAAACCCCTCAATTCTAAAAAACCCGTTCGCCCACGAACAGGGCTTCTGATTGGTGCAGCGTGGTTTATTTGATTGATAGGTTTGACATGGAGACATCAAATTTTTTACGCCTCTTGGGATCAAAGAAGATCAAAGTGGTAGTGTGGAAGATTTTGAATTGTGTTTGAGCGAAGTTTTGTCGAAGCTCAATGAAACAGGGATCGCTTTTTCGTTGAAAAAGGAGCAAGACAGTGCAATGCGCCATCTTTTTAACGGCAAAGATGTAATGGCTGTGCTACTGACTGGATTTGGCAAGAGTTTAATTTTTCAGGTGTTTGTCAGTGTAAAATGAGGTCGACTAGCCTACACAACTTTATGTACACGACTCCTACGGTTTCTCTGTTCGGTCTCTTGAATTTTTTGCTGCTTCATTTGTGTTTATGAAGGGCACTTCAAGTTGTGTTATAAAGAGGAATTTTTGGTAGAGCTGAGCAGTTAGACTGTGCCATAGCAAATTCTAGAGTTCATAGGTCTGCATGGTTTATGCTGTTATCGGCATGTCGCTTGGCCGAGTTTGACACCTCTGTAATTTGCCATGTGTTTATGCATTGTTTAGGCTCACTTCATATGCAAGATATGTCTTCAAGAATTTGTTTTCGAGGGACAAAATGTTAAATTTACCGTGAACATGTTGCTTACTTGCATCATATATTGTGACAGCGGGACCGGCTGCTTGATAAAACTTCATGCAATTGCAAGTACAGTATGTAGATTCTTATCACGGATATCATATTTTTCCTCATACGTTTTTCTTCGGAGACGTCGTAGTTATACGTTTGTCTAGAGACGCTCTTATGTTTCTTGCATATGTTATGGTTCAATTTTATTTTTGGTTTAATTTCTGTTAAACCAGTTTAAATTTTTCAAACTGGTTCATATATTTCAAACTGGGTTGAAATTTTCAAACCAGTTTAATTTTCAATTTTCAGCCGAATGTGAGCATGTGTCTTAGTAATTTGGGTTAAGCACTCAAGTTAGTGTTTTAGGCCTAAGCACTTATTTAGAATGGTTAGCTTTGATGTTAGGCTGGGAACTTTGCATATGAGTTAGGGGTTTGGGTTGAGCTCTCAGGTTAGTGATTAGGCCCAAGCTCTTATTTGGAATTGATTAGCTTCTTAGTAATTAGGACCAAGTTCATGTATGAATAAATTAAAATTTATATGTATTTTTGAATAAATTAAAATTTATATGAGAGGGGCTTGGGACAATGAACTGATAATTAAAACAAGTATGAGAGCTCTTGCATCCATTGCTTTCATGGTCAAGTGGTAATGACAGTGGGTAGCAGATCCAGAGGTTGGCGGTTCAAATCCTGGTGAGTACGAGATAAAAAGGAAAAAAAGGAAAACCTGCTGTTAATTAGTATTCACGCTTAATGGGGATTTGGGGGAAAGGGGTAGAGTAGGTGGGAGATAATAAATCAGAAGAAACTCAGTGAGAAAAGGAAAGAATAGGTTAGAGGAATGCAAAGAGATATTTTCCCTTTTTTATAGATAGTTGGCAAAAAAATAAACTGGTTTGAAAAATTCAACCCAGTTTGAAAAATATAAACTAGTTTGAAAAATTTAAACTGGTTTAAAAAAAAATTAAACCAGAAGTTAATTTAAACCATAACACATATATCTGATCGAGCTTATGCTTCTCAAGCTCGATGTATGGGTTTATTTCTCCTTTGTTCGTTCTGATACCACATGATTCAAATGTAGCCGTTTACGCGCTAGTGTGTTGACTGCATGTGTTGCGTGTTGTACATGTCATTGTTCGGCTCAGTTCAGGCAAAGCGTGGCCACTGCAAGGGCAACACCGTTTTTATTGATTCCTGCTTTCATCATCTCCTGGTCGTCTTGTCTGCTAGACCCAACCAACAATTCGTTAAACACAGGACAAAAAATTCGCAACTCCTCCAGAAAGATTGTGTTTGAAATGCTTGCCATTTCATCCGGTTTGTTCAAGAGCAAAATACTTTCAGATTTCGTGTAGCTAACCACTTCTTTTGATACTTTTTTTTCAGGGCTTTGACAACCTCTGCCTTGATATATTTGTGTCTTAAAAAATGGTATCTGCAGTTGCTTGCTAATTCTTGTTACACAATTGCCGCACTATTTGTTTACTTTCTTCCACGTGGGGAGTTGGCTTACTCAGTGACAGACTGTCAATCATTGAGTGAAATCATTGAGTGAAATCAACCGTGAAAAGTTGGTGGGCATTTTTCAGAATTAAGGGGTTTGCGGGCAAGCGTTCCCTTCTTTCCCCACCCCCTGCCCTCTTCTTCCACATTTTTGCTCTCGCCTCACTTCTCGCGTGGCCAAATTGCTCTAGCCCCACTTTTTGCGCGGCCCGAATGCGAAAAAGCTCTTTCGCACGGTCCGATTTCATTCGGCTCGTACGGGAACGCTTGCTACGCAGGCTATCTTAGGCACTTCTCATTACGGAAACTGGAGTACAGCACAGCCAAGTGCAAATGGCAATTACTTATCTGTATCCTCTGTGGGATTGGAGTGGGCTTAATTATCGTGACTGTAATAAGAACTTACACATAAAAGCAACTGACAGAAGTGGTTTGGTCTGCATATGTTTCTTGTTTATACAACATAGGTGATTGAAAAGGAGAAAGCTGTTGTTGATTTAGAGGAGAAACTAGAGACCCTGAAGAGTAAACGACAGGAGGACAAAGCTAAAATGAAGGAATTGGAGAAATCAAGGATGCAGCTAGAACAGGTTTGTTTAATTGCTGGATTAGAATAGAAATAATCAATAAATAAATACAATGCGTAGTTCCACAGGCATTGTCAGTAGTAGTCAATTTATAGCCTGGAAAAGATGCATTAAGAAGTTTCAGATCACTCAGGATACCTCAATTCGTGTGAAACCTCTGGATTAGATATCTGAGACAGAAATTCAACATGTATTCCTTTGTGCAACACTTCTTATCAAAACCTGAAACAAAGGAATCTAACTGGGTTTAGCCATTTTTAACCAAAAATCAAATTTATGCCACGACATATCAGATATTAAGTGTTCAAGGTGGAATTGATTCAATTTTCCTGTCAGTCCAGCACAAATTTGTTTGTTTTATGTATACCTTGATAAATTATGCATGCATCAAATTTGTCTTTGTACAAAGCGTTACCTAGTAACTGTTATGTTTACCCAATCATTTGGCTTAAGATATCATTCCCTTCTTTTGCATATCATGAAATTTCTTGTCATCTTTGAGACTTCACCATTTAATTCTAGCAACAACTGAGTTTCTGGTCTAAAAAAGGCATCTACTTAAACATTTTGTGTCATAAGTTAACAAATGGTGATGTGTTATTGGATTGAATGTCAGTGCCAGCTGTTCTTTTGTCAACAAACTATAGGTCAAGTCATTTTATTGTCAGTGATAATGATGCATTGCAGTTTTAGTTGCCAAAAACTCCACTTTCACCAAGTCTTGAGCAGGAAATATTCTTACAGAGTTGCTTTTAGAAACCTTTTGAATCCTGAAGATAAAGTTTATTTTACTAATTAATGCAGCCCCCATGAATAGCATTTAATTATTTGCACTTTGTTACTACTGGGTGCTATAATAACTTATTTGAATGTGTAATGTTGTGGTCATGTTTTGCTGGTGTAGATGCAAGAATATAAGGCTAGGTGGCAAGAGGCACAGAGAGATTTACAAGCTCAGCTTAATGCAACAAAAAAGGTTGGTCATTTTTAATTTTTTTGATGTCTTGTCACATGAATAATTTCTGTGTTAACTGTTAGTAGTATTTCAGTTACTAGGTATATGTGCAATTCAAGTGCTTTTTAGCTACAATTTTGATTACAATTTTGATTAAAATTTCAGGATCCAATCCACAGAGCCAATGGCACCACCTTATAAGAACTAATTTGAAATATTTCTGAAATTACTACATGTGAAGGATAACTTCTTATTCGGTCATTGAGGCTGTAACATGCAGGGGTGAAATAATTTCTAACTGGTGACGCTATTGTTGCTTGTAACTATGAGCTCTGGATTAACAACAACCCAGAACAATCCCCACCAAAAAACAAAATAGTGTTACAGTGAAATTCTCTTTTAGTTAATTTCATTTTGAAACTTGATGTTTCCAGTCCTGGTAAATCATTAATAATGTTGTATTATGTCTACAGTAGTTTGCTCAATAATAACAAATAATGATTGAAGCACAAAAGACCAACTGCATAAATGGTCCCAACTTAGAATAAAAAAGTTGTTAGATAATCATAGCATTATGCTTACTATGTGCTTATGTGGAGGTGGTGTGGCCAAGGGGTTTAGGCTCAAACCTTCCTCCCTACCGCTATCTGGATTTGTTCTCGGTGTTGTCCCAGGGTCAACTCCTTTATCACATTGTGTAAATAGCCAACTGGTCAGCCTCCCACCAGTTGGGATTATTAATAGTTGATATTCTATTTGTAATATTTGTTTATTTATTTACAGTGTTCCCAATTGCCACGACAGTGATAAATACCTTTGACACTTACATATATATTTTTTTATTTATGTACCAGATAAACGATTTTTCACGCAAGCTAAGGTTTTCTAACAAATTGATGTTCAAATTCAGGACTATTTATGCAGGGAAACTCAAAATAATGAAAAAATGTTCCAATCTTCTAATCCTTTTAATAGGAGCTGAAAGAGATTTCTGAAAATCGTCAAGAACACAGCGAAGAGTTGACAGAGCTACAAGAAGCTGTTGAAATGGCAACACTGGATAAGGAAATGGCTGAAGAAAGGGTATCCATTTTAATTTACCCCATTGCATGTTTGTTGTGGTATATTATTGTCCAATACAGCATGCTTATCCTTTTGTCTAATTCAAACCTAACAATACAAATCAATACATTAATGTTTACAATAATTGTTACATTCACATTGTATGTGTTTGTAAATTCCCTTGAAATGAAATGGCATTATAAGCATGTCACATGCAATAGTCATTAAGGGAAACTGTGCTGTCTGAATCAGGTCTTTCAGTGCGGGGGTACATCTTTCATTCACAGTTTGACATGAAAGATGATAACAAGTTACGGTAAGTTGAGCTGACACTTGTAAAATCAAGTGGCTTAAAAATAATTTGGACAAGATTGAATTGCAGTTTCTGAATTTATGTTGTGACTCCCTTTTGGCTTTAGGACTGTTGTGTTTTTAATTCTCTGAAAAAATGAAAATTGGGACATTTTTATTTTCATTTTACCTGAAATGTTCTTGGGAATGAAAGTTCATGTTCTACAATAATTGTCCGTTATTTTAATTTTTGATGTTCATAGCTTGAGTCCATTCAGCTAGAAAATGAGCAACTGAAAGACAAGTTGGAAGAAGTTACTCTTGACCTGGAAATTCTCAAGAATGAAGTCAGTGAAGGAGGTTTGACATATGCTCATGGATTATTTACATCAAACATAAATAATTATTATTGTACAGAAATATACATTTACCTGCTTTAAACACACCAATGTTCAGAAAAAAATACTGTCCTTAATCTGTTGGTCAACAGTTAACCTGCTTTTGAAGAAGTAATATATCAAGCACAAAAGACCATGTTTGACCACATTTCCAAACACCGAGAAGAGATTTGAAAATATGACTTGTGCACAGTGGAGTACATGTATTTTGAAGGAAATTTAAGGTGTTTGGAAATGTGGTTAAACACGTTCTTGAGTGTTTGATATATCTTCTCAATTTAAACTAAAACTAAGGAGAAAATGGAGACAAAAAATCATAAAAATCTCTGCTAATTAAGATCAGACATCCAAGCACTGTCACAGTCATTGTTTTTTCTGCAAAATCACTTGAATTTTTGAATCAAGATTTACAAGCAAAAGAAGGCAGTCTTCACAAAATGAAAAGAAATGATATTATGTCATGATTTTCAGGGAATTAAATAAATGTGATTAAAGCCCCATTTTCATCCTTGATGCAACGCGATCGTTTGTTTTTGTTTTGAAACCAATCTATTGTTAAATGACGCACTCTGATTGACAAACTATTTTTATCAGCTTGTATTTGATGGGAAAAAATCAAAGCTTCGCGCGGCGTTTAGTCTGTGCCACATTGCCTTGTTTAATTCCATTTATAAGTATTGGTTCTTCATGGAAGTGGATGAATCCTTTAACAGAGATGAATCCCAGCAACGAAACGTTTACGGGTCGTTAATGGATGGTGTACACACCACCAGATGTTTGTGCCAAGCCGCAGAATGTCTAACACTCTCACATATGTACGAGTTGCACTAGCAACTTCAGACGCACAGAGTATTTTAGAAATACGGGCAACTGATGAGATCCACATGGAGGATCGAAACCATAGTCTTGCCTGAACTAAGCCAAACAATGGCATATACAACACGCAACACAGTCAACAGACTTACGCGTAAACAGCTACATTTGAATCATGTGGTGGCAGAACGAAATAAAAGGAGGAATAAACCTATACATCATACGTCGAGAAACATAAGTTCGATCAGATATTTGCAAGCAATATAGGAACGTCTCTAGACAAATGTAGAGCTTTCTCAAAGTAAAGCTACGGCGTCTCCGAAGAAAAACGTACAAGGACAATATGATATCCGTGATAAGAATCTACAAACTGAACTTGCATGCAGTTTTAATCAAACGGCATGAGCCTAAACAATGCATAAACACATGGCAAATTACAGAGGTGTCAAACTCGGCAAAGCAACATGCCGATAACAGCGGAAACCATGCAGACCTATGACTCTAAAATTTGCTATAGCACAGTCTAACGGCTTAGCTCTACTAAAAATTCCTCTTTATAACACAACATGAAGTGCCCTTCATAAACACGAGTGAAGCAGCAAAAAGGTTGTGAGACCGAACAGAGAGCCAAATGTACACTGTACAAATGTCACGAACCGTAGGAGTCGTGTAGGCTAGTCAACCTCATTTTACACTCTTCACAGGACAAAATTTACGAACATATACAGAATATGTACAAAATACTTTCAGAAATATACAAAATGACAACAGGAGAAAGTATTTGCAGCAAAGGGATGAAAAATATTCCAAGGATTGCTTTGGGAACAAGCGATGCAAGTTAGCTTCACAAAATCCGGTAATTTCGTGTAACACGAAATTCAGGATCAAGGTATCACGGCGCGCAGTGCATCAAGGGTGAAAATGGGCCTTTAACAACTTGATTCAATGATTACTACATTTAGTAACTTGGTTAAATGGTTTCTTATCAATCTCACTGATGGCATTTTTAACATCATCTTTACAAAGGGATTGAGGGTGCTGCAGCAAATGCCCAAGTCAAACAACTTGAGCAGCAAAACAGCAGACTTAAGGAAGCAATAATGAGGTGAGAAATGTCTTAAAAACAGTTAAAATGTCACCTTTGTTACAAAATGTTGTCAAATTTTACCTGTGCTTCAAATTTTTCTAACCAGTTTGAATTAACTACTTATAATTTTTTTTCACTTTTTGGGGCTTATTTAACAGAATCACATATCATAAGAAATTCAGTTCTGGATTTTTTTCCTGCTTAATTTCAGATTCTGCTTCAAAGAGCTAACCCTAGGTACCCTACCTACACCACAATCCCATATCAATCCCCACCCCACCCTCGACATTTACCGTACTACTACATGATGTTTTTTTTTGTACTCGCCTAGATTCAAACACGCAATCTCTGACTTTGTGGTTCACCTTCATCTCCTCTAGGCCATGCATGCAATTGTTGCAAACTTCCCCATATTTGTTGGTCTAAAAGTTATTGGTTGTGCAGACTCCCCTTTTCCCCTCTTTTATGGATTTAAACTAGTTTGAATTTACATTTTGATGATTAAAGTAACATACATACATACAAGGTACAAGACTTTATTCAGGGGTTAAAAAAATAAAACACAAAAAAACACACCCTGAGAGTGAGTTAAAGAGGTGGAGCCTATGTTCTCTGTGTTTCTATCGAGTTTTACAAACCCTCATGGAAGTTTGGGAGAACTAAAAAAAAAATGCTGGAAACACTCGCCTGTCAGCTAGTGTTCCCACAGCATTTCTTGTTCTCCCAAACTTCTACTCAAGTTTTTCTAACTTGATAGAAATATAGTACATGTTTTCTATTTCTTAAAAAGTGATTATGGCTACTCTGATAATGATAATATTTTATAATGTCAGGCTCAAAGAGGTCCAAGCAAGTGACAAATCAGAGATGCAAGCAATGCAGAAACAAGTCAAAGACCTGCAGAGTGGAAACACATCACTACAAAATGAAAGGGATAAGCTATCTGAAGCTCTACAGGTTACTACTGTTTGTGCTCAAAAGATGTTAAAAATGAACCAGTACAGGTCTAAATTATAGAGTTCATTACTTAGAGGTGTACTTATATTTCAACTAATTCCTTTTCAGGAAACTGAAAGTTCTTTGGCTGAACTCAAAGATCAGGTGAGTCTGTTCACCTTGTGCTTTTCTTTCCTGGATCAGGTGTGCCAGAAAAACTGGCAAAACTTTGTTGTTTGGTACTGATATGTCTGTATCAGGAGGCGCGGTAGCCTCATGGTTAGTGTGCATCAGGATCAAGCAGTGTGGGTTCAAACCCTGGCCACGGACATTGTGTTGTGCTCTTGGGCAAGACATTACTCTCACAGTGCCTCTCTCCACCCAGGTGTATAAATGGGTACCGGCAAATTTAGTTCTGGGGGTAACCCTGTTTGTCGTTCGGTAACATGGTCAAAACTGAATTTATTAAGCTGATGCAAGAAATAAATACATACTATCGGATATGTGCGTGACAATGCTATATAATGCAATTAAAGTGCAAGTGCATGTGATTAAATACCAGGGTGCAAGTGAATGTGCAAATGATTATCACATAGTATAACAACCCTGCGATGGACTAGCATCCCATCCAGGGAAGAGTAGAAATACTCCTTGCTTCATGCCACAGAAACCAGGATACGCTTGGGCCTGATGGGCCACTTTGTATGCAGATGTTTACGTCTGTATCACAAAGAGGAACGTCTTTCTCATATTCACTGTTATCAATGCTAGGTTGACACTGCATTGGGAGCTGAAGAAATGGTGGAAACTCTCACCGATAACAATCTTACTTTAGAAGAGGAAATCAGGACTCTCAGAGAAAATGTTGCTGACTTGGTGAGTTATGGCACTTATGTCATACATGTAAACAAGGCAATGTTTGTAGCCTAAACAAGTAGATGACATTCTTCAAGGCTTGTGCTCAATTTCTTCCCAAAGATTATATTCACCACAAAGAAGTCTGTGTTGATGGCATAACATATCACTCTATGAGAGTGTCTTAAGAAATGTGGCTGGACACAAAATTTATATTCCAAATTGAAGTTCACAACAACCAGTCAAAGACACTGACAGGAATTTCTGTAAAGCTTCTACATTATAATGGAATTTTTAAATAGTGGATGAAAAGAGGTACTCAGACTACTGTACATGACTGTATTATATTTCATTGATCAGAACTTGGTTTACAAATTTTGTTGCACAAAACACAAGTAGCAGAAAACATTGCAAAATAATATGATTAATGTCTTGAGAAAATTTTTAATTCCTTCCACTCCAATAGGAAGCTCTTAGAGATCTAAATGAGGAGCTAGAAGAGAATCACATTCAAACTGAACATGACTTGAGGGAAGAACTGGAGATGAATAACAATAAGCTTCGTGAGGTAATCCTGTTGGTTCTTGTAATGTTATGGGAAACCACAGCCATCAATTTAATTGTCAATCACTAGGTGTGGTCAAAAGCTATGTTGTTAATTGTCTCATGTATTTATTTGGAAGAACTACATTTTGTAAAGTCTTGTGGAAAATATATCATAACTTTTTTTATACTTTATGATATGAGTGAAAATGGGATACTGTGGTATTAAGTCTTTTTTTTTCACATATTGTTGACATCAACATTTGCAATTATTATAATTATTGGCTTACAAAATCAGACTGGTGAAATTTGCAAAGATCTCACCCCAGTCAGTGGAAAGTTCAGTTTAATTTTTTCTACAAAATATAATGAGCAACAATTTACATGTATGAATATCATTTCTATTTGGGCTTTCAGTCTTGATTGTAGGTTTGTTTTGAGCATTTTATTTTGTGATGCTTTCTTAGATGGAGCGAAAACTGGAGGCAGCACAGGAAAATATAGGAGATCACCAGCAAACAATCCTTAAGTTCAGGGACTTAGTGGCAAAACTACAGGTGAGAGTCCATTAAAATGAAGTGAAAACTTTAGGCTGTTTCCATTCCTTAAGTCACATGAGGCCAATAACTCATCAATTCATGCAGTGGTTGGGCCAGTCAGTATAAAACATGGACTGTGGACTGTGGACTACGGACTGGGTATAAAACACAGACTCAGGTATACATGTAAAACGCGAACCAAGCATTGCAGACTGGGTATAAAATACAGACTCAGGTATAAAAAGAGGACTAAGCATTACGTAATGGGTATAAAACACAGACTTGGGTATGAACAAGCTCACACTGGGTGTAAATTACACCCGCTTTCAGTGTTATGTGCATAGGCGACATCTTCTCAACATTACTCTGGTTAAAATTGTATAAAAATATGTACAACGTTTCGGTTGAACCTTAAACCTTCAACAGGGGAAAGTGAAAAAATAATTTGCAAAAAACATGTTTCTTATAGTGTGCCAAATTCAGATCTATTATTAATTTCTGTCCCTCAAGGCAAGATTTAGAAATTCGTGTGGCAAATGCATGCCATCATCACAATTCAGCTGATTCAGCAGATGATGATGCCATCATCACGATGCCATCATCATCGTGATGATGGCATGCATTTGCCGCACGAATTTCTAAATCTTGCCTTGAGGGAAAGAACTTAATGATAGATCTAAATTTGGCACACTATAAGAAATGTGTTTTTTGCAAATTATTTTTTCACTTTCCCCTGATGAAGGTTGAAGGTTCAACCGAAACGTTGGGACTTTTAAAAACATTGTACATATTTTTATACAATTTTAAACAGAGTAACGTTCTTATTTCTTAATATGTTTCTATCACCTGGTTACAGGACCATTTTTAAAATCTTCTCAACATGCTATGTAACCTGGCTTTTGTTAAAAATATATGAGCCGATTAACTACACTGAATCGTTTGATTGATCCTGTAAATCAGGAAACATGCAAAGTCTACAATCTTCTACAGCTGAGTTTTACAGTTAAACAGCCTCTCAGCCGTTTACATAGCATGTTGAGAGATGGCATGTTGAAAGATGGTCAAAAGATGTCTCCTATGCATGTAACACTGAAAGCTGGTGTAATGAGGACAGTAAACATATTATCTTTATCTCGGCAAAAGCTAGATTTTTAATATGTAAAGTTACAGTGAAAAGTGTCTTGCATTAAATGAACTTTTCAATAAGGAAAACAGAAAGATAATCTTTAATAATATCAAACAAGAGGCCTAGAGGCCTTAACGCGGATGCTGTTTAGTGATCATTGTTGGTTTGTGTGCGAAGAGTGAGGCCCAGTTAACGAAATAAGTGAAAATGCTGAATGTTTTTTTGTAAAGGAAAGAGAAGCCTTAGTTGTCATGATTGGTTTTCGATTGAGTTGAGTTGAATCGTGAACAGTTAGAGAGTTCAGCTGAAAACTTTCATTATGGACAGCGCATTAAAAGACGAGCAACATATCTTTTGAGGACTTTTATTCACATAATTATAAAGCCGCTCAAATTTAGCTTCAGACTATCTGCACAACCTCGGCCATTGAATTTTTGTGGCAAAAAGTCAGCTGGGCATTTTTTCTAGCTGAAGATTTCCAAGCCCCTCACAAGCAAGGAAAGCAAAGATTTGGCTTTTGTGACAGTTCGCTTATCCTTTGTGCACGACCGTCACGACATAAACTTGCGGTCACACGATCTTAAAAAATCGGGAAAAGAAAACAAGTAAATACACGAGTGAAGGAAATTTTTCACATATAAGAAAGCTCCTGATGACCTGTTGATCTTAGCTTGATAGGAGTCACATAATGAGAAAAATTCAGAGATTTCCCTTTACGCAAATTAGGCCAGGCTTTACGCGTATAAAAGTCAGAGAATTGTAAACAAACTGAATTTAATACCGTAAAGCCAGCAAATTCTTGGGATGAATATCTTGAAAATCTCATTTCAGTACAGCACTTATACTGGAAAAGAAACAACACCTTTTCGTTCAGAAATAGATAAAACGACCTCGAGCAAAAAAACACGCTCTGCTTACGAGAGAAAAGAAATCAAAGCGCTAGTTTTCCGACCGCTATTTGCATAAGTATCCCCTGACTCGATCAGAACGCATGGATGCTCTCGAATCAAATATATTGTTTTCTATCATTCTGAACATTTTATTGCGAATTGTACCCCATGTTTTCTACGAGCCGTACAGTTCTCTCTCGGCTTGCTATGTATGGTACGGGGTTTTGCTCGTTCCTAAAAATAAATGCTTGTTTCTTAACACGCCGCTGTCTGATCTGGAATCGTAAACAACACACATTTGGGACATTTGCTCGGGCGTTCGAAACGGAGCCGTTCAGGTTTAGGTCTTTCAAGTCGAAGCAATTCGTAAATAAATTAAGCTCGAGACAACGAAAACCAAGTATATAATAACCAAACAAGAGGCTATTTCGATGGTTCTTTATTAAATATGCACTAGTCTCCTTCGCAAGCAGTTCGTCCAACGTGCACTACAAAAACAATTGAATATGTTGCGCTGTTCTAAAGGCGGCGAAAACACGTATCTCGTATATCGCCGCTTTAAATGCGGCGACGATATATTCGATACAAAGGCTGTTAACTTAGCTGATGTTTCGAGTTGTTCACAGTCTTCACCTTGCGCGATCAACTCGTTGTTTACGTAGGAGAGAGTGGCTCTACTTTGAACAACAACTTTTGGCTTTGCTGCTCGTTCATTAAACTCACAACTTGTTGTGCATTAAATTTGGTCACATTTCGCGGCAAGTTGAGGGTTTGTGCATCTCGTGAAGCAGTCTCGAAGCTCACCGCATGAAACCTTCCATATTGCGACAAATGCAAACTTGAATCCAGATGAAAAAACAACAGGAGTTCCCATTGGCTACAACGTACGTACAGCCAATCACAACTTGCGTTACAATTTGCGACTACCATGACGAAAAAAAAAAAAAAAAAAAAGAAATTCGTCCCAATTTATAACGCGGATTGCTTCGCATCCGCGTAACAATGTTTTTAAATCAATTACATCCTGCTAAACAGTGATTCATTAACAAAGGACTCAATTTCAAAATCAAATCATTTAGTTAGTACATAATTCAAAACCAATGTGTATTTGGATATTACTTACAATAGCAACAATATGTGAATTTTCAAAGAGCTCTAATCAATAATACATGTACTTCTATCGATCTTAGTACCATTGCTGAGTGCTAACTGTAAACTGCAGGATCGCTTGGGAATATCTCAGAACTGTTGGCTATTTAAAGTGCACCTAACCCAAAAAATATTTTTTTGCTTAAACAAATCCACTTGTTATTTGAAGCAACTGGGGAAAAAAAAATTTAATTTGGTTGAATCCTTGATTTTCTGTGCCCTTTCAAAGTAGCGCTTGAAGTGTTTCGTGACCCAGTTTTAGGGAGTCTGGGACGACGGTCGCTGATGACGTCTATCCAGGAACCAAACACAATAGTGCCTCAGTCAGCTCTCATAATTTGCTCGAGAAAAGGGAAAGCAAATCTAATAGTTCCAGTATGTTTTGGGACTAAAAACGAGCAAGGTTTGTTTCAAAATCATGTATTGTTCATCACTGGAGTCAGAGTTAAGTTTTGAGCCGGGAGACTCTGAAATAAATTTCGATCGAGCACGCTTGACAACTGTGAACTCACTGCTTGGAACTTTGAGAGCAATTTGCAATATTCAAGACAACGGGGAAGTTTTATTTGCGGGCAAGCTGCTTAGGAATGGAAACCTAACCGATGCGAAATGGAGTAGCAGGAAGACGAAAAGCAGAAAAGAAAACTCAAGGACTGCTTTGTGTCAGCTGGATGGTAATTTCGTCACCTAAACACAACATTCCCATGCCTGTTTATAGCCCGTTTACATTTGCCCTTGGCGAGAATGTATTTTGTCAAGGTATGGTTGTTCTATTAAATCTAGTTTGAATTTTACTGTCTGGAATGCTTTATGTTTATAGGAGCGACGTAAGTGTTGCAGTTTTTGAGACTTGATGACCTCCGCACGTAGGTACTCTTGTGGCGTCTTCTTTGAACGGCTCTTTGTTCTAAAACTTGATCCTTTCACAGAAGCGAGCTTTTTTTTCCGGCCGTGCTTTTTAACGTTTAGTCCATCAACTTGATGGAAATAAAGCTTGTTTTTACTCAGTTCTGTTTAAGCATTGGCCTGGCACATACTTTGACCGTGATTATAGAGAGCTTAACCAAAACACTGGCTTCGATCGATTGAAAATCGTAGAATTGTTTAGACATGTATTTTTAAAAGCTGCGGGAGGCAAGGCCGAAGGAAACATTTCATGCAATTACCGATTTCACATTGTCGCACATTTTAGGTCGTAACTCCAAATAACCAATGCAAATTTTTTGCAGTGAAACTTGTCAGATAAGCGAAATGGATGTGTTTCCTAAGCGGTCCACAAATGTTACGCGGTCATATTTTCGATACTATTGCACAGAATTTTTGTTGCATTGCTGATGTCCAAACCTTCGAACAATTCTGCGAGTCTAACAATTTTGTTATCATGTAATTCTAAAGAATTAATCGTCGACTTTTATCTAAATCGAAAGAGAAATAAATGTTGGCTGGCGGGGTATAGCTGCGACCTATTTACATGGCAGTGTATCGGTTGTGACGCCTCTTCAGTGATTGATCACATATCTCTGCCGGCTATGTTATAAATACTGCCGGATTAGAAGATTAGGTTGTCAGTAGTACTTCTACAAATTGCTGGTTGGCTCTAAGCACAATATTTTGAAAATAGCGTTTTGGAAGTAATTCCAGTGAGGGTTCTTCAATGGTTCTCACAGATTCACTTCGCTTGTTTCGGTTTGACAAAATCAACCCATCATTTACGTCTTTATTGTATCATTGACCGATAATCGCTAGAAAATTGTACAGTATAGCTTTCATTAAACCTGGGATATTGCTGCAACAGCCGATAGCAATTCCGGAAGGCATTTCTGCACACTTAATTTCAGATGTGTATTGCACCATTCTGAAGGAAGTGAGAGGACGTGAGAAATTCAAGCTTCCTGGGTAGATGTCACAACAGCCGCTGGACCCATTCTCCCCAAACTCGGTTGCAAAACAAAATGGCGGCGTTTTGGTGCTATTTTTGAGATTTCGTCGCGGCACAGAAAATCGAGGATTTAACCGAATCCAATTTTTTTTTTCGGAGAACTATTTCAAATAATAAGTAGATTCATTTTAGGTTAGGTGCACTTTAATATATTTGAAACCTTTACAGGCTGCCAGTCATTTAGACATATCGACGACAATATTAATGTAAATTACTCTGAATGGGCCCTAACTGCTAATATGCAAAGTAAGTACAGAGTTAAAACCTTGGAATACTTTCATGCAAGTGATGCAACAGGAGTTCTTGTCCTGCTCTTTTTTGGGGGGAAGGGGTGTAAAAACAGTCCCTACCGGTGTTACTTATGGTCCATCCTCTTGTATGGGTCAGAGACATGGAGAGTAACAAAACCAGCCTCCAACATACACTAGGCATACACTGGGCATACACTGGGCATACACTGGGCATACACTGGGCATACACTGGGCATACACTGGGCATACACTGGCCTCAGGTTATAAGAAATGAAGAGTTGTGGGAAAGAACTGAACAGGAACAAATCAACATCCAGATTAGAAGGCTGAGAAAGATCTTGAAGATATACTGGCCAGAAAAAATCAGCAACATGGAAGTTTGGGCACGAACAGGGCAAGGATGTGTTCTACAAGAGATCGCTAGGTGTAAATGGAATTGGATCGGCCACACTTTGCGGAAGCCAACATCTGACATAACCAGGCAGGCCCTAGAGTGGAACCCGCAAGGCAAAAGGAAGGTGGGAAGACCAGTGAAAACCTGGAGGAGGTCAGTAGAAGAGGAGCTCAAACAAGCCAACATCACCTGGAATGCGGCAAAAAGAACAGCTGCAAACAGAGTCCGCTAGTGCAGTACAGTGTCTGCCCTTTGTTCCACGAGGAACCCAATGGTCTAAATACTACTAACTACTACTAAGAAAACCAATCAGCAATATTACCGGGCATGCACTGCGATGGAACCCTCAGAGTAAGTCAAGGTCGTCCTAGAAACAGCTTGAGGAGAACGGTGGACAATGAGGCGTGAAAGGCAGGCTACACTTGAAAAGAGATTGAAAACAGAAGGAGATGGCGGGCAGTTTCCATGGACCTATGCTCCACACGGAGTGAAAGGGAATAAGCTATTACTTATGGTCTTCAATTTTAAATTTCCATACTTCCCATTTTTGTGGAACATTTTGGGGGTACTCAAAGATTTATGGTAGTGCTTCCTAAACCTTGCATTGGAATTAGAGTGGGTAGTGGAATAAAATATACAGTGTACTAGTTCTTTCTTGAATTCCCTGTGTAACAAATTTCAATAAGCATCCCCATAAAAAAAAAACTGTATTAGAGTCAGCTTCCTGGAATTTATACAGCCAAAACAAAACTGAACTAAAACTATATCATGAGCTCCTGGTAAAAAGGAACGAGAATAGACAACTACAGGCATTGGAATGACAGCATCTATAGTGGTGCAAATGTTCTGCAAAAATACCATGGTCCCAGAGCCCCTTCTATGCTAGTTATCCTGCAGCAGGAACTAAACCCCTAGTACTTTTAATACTTTGATTGCTAAATATAACTGAACCTCCACAAGTGGCTTCCCTTCAAAAGAGGCCATGTCAGCTTTTTTCAGGCTTTATTTCTATTTGAATATGGACGCTGTGGTGAGAGGATCTATAATAGTGCAAAAATTTGGCCAGAGTGCCTAAAATATCGTTCCTCAAGTTCGGAAAATTCAATTTTTCCCAAGGGAGTATGCCCTTTTACCCCCCTAATATTACCTACTTTGAATGCTGTACACTCAAACCTACACTAACAACCAGGCAGCACGCCCCTTCATAAAATAGTCAAGACAATGTAAGCTCTGATGAAGATGCAATTTTTATGACTAGACAACTGGTACAGTGTCAAAAACTGTTTAAACTGGCTTGAAATTAGTATATTGTTCTTTTGTGTTTTTCAGACCGTAACAATTTAACTTGTTAATTTTCATTTGAGGGTATCCCAAAAATTAAGGGGTGCTAGTAGGGGGTCAGGAGAAACTTTTCTGATGAAGAGGGGGCATCATTATATATAGTAGGTACTATCTATCAAATCCTACAACCCCCCCCCCTTCACCGCATAGAGAATGAATGGTCCCTAATAACTCTAGCCCACCCCCCCCCCACCCCACCCCTGAAGATAACAACAGCCAGTAAGGCACTTTACTATCAATTTTGCTATCTTGGAAATCGGAACTTTGCGAGAAAAGAAGAATTAATATATGAAACTGTCACCCCTTACCTCCAATGCTGGCCATCTTGGGATGATAGCACATGTGCAGTTTTCCAAGTGACATTTATTGTGCAAAAATACCATTCCCTTCATGCGCCGTGAGATCACTTGCCAGGAGATCGGTATTTTGTATTTTGTATGTTTGGCCATGTTTTATACCCGGGTGCAGTCTGTAGGCCGCATGTAGTCTGCAGTCCGTGTTTTATACCTGAGTCCGTATTTTATACCCAGTCTGTAATGCTTAGTCTGCGTTTTATACCTCAGTCCGTGTTTTATATCCACTCTGTAGTCTGCAATCTGCAGTCTGTGTTTTATACTGACTGGTGGTAGGATGTATTTCTATTCCCCCTAGATGGGATGCTAGCTAATCACAGGGTTGCACCCAACCCTCCCCCACCCCCACTCTTCCCAGCTAGCATTGTCTTTGTTAGGCTCAATGCTCAACAGTTTAGTAGTATATTTGGCACAAACAGACTTTTTGTGAAATGCAGACAAGTAGAGGATAATGTTAATGATTCACAGAACATAAACTGCTTGACTATAATCATGAAACACACTAATGATGAAACATTTAGATGAAGTAAGTAAGATGCTGTTATGTTCGATTTTCTTTTATTTAGGAAAACAACAGAGCTATGCAGGTACAGCAAGAAGACACAGAGAAACAAAAGATTATTGACATCCCTTCACCTGAAATGATTGACTTCAAGGTCAAGGCTGCTGAACTGAAAACTTTTACAAAGGTGATTAACTGTTAAAAGCATTTACACTCTATGGTAATGTTATAAATACAACCTTACGTTGAATTTTAATCTCATGCTGCATGTAAGTTTTTTGTTTCTTTTTCAGACTAGTTAATATGTTTTTCCTATTTATTGTATTTTCTATTAAGACATTATTTGTGCTGGGGGCAAAATACCTCTTTGCCTGTTTCAGTTTTGTCATACAGTTTTTTTAAAACAATGTTGAAAGATAAATACATGTACAGTACACTGTTTAATACTGATGCGCTACACAAGAACCAAATATTTTTCTCAAAATTTATACATCAGAATAGGTTTCCTAGTACTTATTATTTTAAGGATTACTGTTTGGATATCTATATGCTATGTACGTTTTACTTGTGATGGTTTTTCCAAAAGTTTGAAGCTGTCTTTATATCAGATTTAGACATAAATTCCTATTGGCCTTTATTTTACAGACAATAGAGAATGAACTAAGAAAGTTTGAAGTAAAGCAGTCAAATGAACAGGTTAAAATGCTTCACTCATTTATGCCTGAGTCATTCCTAAGGAGAGGAGGTGAGGAAAAATGCACAAGTAATTTGCGTTAAATGATAAATGTTCAAAATATGTTCACAATACAATGTAATTAAATAATAACAATAATACAACAAATTTATACAGTACCTAAATCCAGTTTCTAATAGCATGTTACGAATAATATTGTCTTGATGTAAAAGTACTCATGGCTAACACAGACATTCATTGAAAGGACACTCTGATTTCATGATTCTTTTTTAAGCCTAAAATAGTAATGTGCATTCTGACATTTGATGAAAGCTTTGAAATTGCTATTCAGGTGACAATGAAAGTGTCTTACTGCTGTTACTTATCCCACGGCTGAGTTTTAAGACTGAATTGCTTCAATCACAACTTAGACAGAAGGTAAAAAAATCTATGGTTAAAAAAGTAACCGTGGATCAATAATGGTAACTTTATGTTATGTATTGTATGTACACTATGATATAATTTACAGTGATTCGCAGTCATCAAGATTTTAATTTCTGTCTATTTTGGATAACATTTTTGGTAATTGTAGTGAACAACGGCTCTCCTTTTCAGCTGTTGGTAACCTGTCGTTCAACTGTCAGCCGACATGTTACAGACATATTACCAACACATTACCAACAGTCTACCGACAGTGTTAACCAGGCCAAAAATTGACCCAAAACATTTTCAGTTGAAAACAGTAAATAGATATTTGTTGATCGTACCATTCATACCTATTTACTTGATCCTTGTTTAACTTGTTGCTTGTTTAACCGATCTCCAGACAGTAAATTATTCACTATTATGAGGTTTGTCTGTAGGATATCTGTTCACAAGTCAGTCATTCAATGAACTTGTTCATTTCTCATACAGTATGAGATAGCAGAATGCCTTGAGGAGACTGTTAAGATTCATGGTGAAGCTGGGGAAGGACTTAGTTTTGCTACAGGACTCATTTATCAGCTTGCTACTCTCCAGGCCGTTGTCAGAAATATTGAAAGGTAAAAACGTTGACGGGGTGCTTTGCGCTTTGTAAATTCCCTATGGCAGTTAAACCTAATTGATCAGCTTCAAGTTGGATGCTGTATTGTACTGAATGTAGTGAAGCCTGTGTTATTGATTTGTATGTCTTGTTTATTGGTTTGTTTGCAGGGCTCTTGATAAATGTGATCCTGGTCTATTCAATAAATTGGTTGGAATATATCCAGAACTAGCAGCTCATGAGAGAGCTGTAGATGTACTGATTGACTTGTTCAAGAAAGACCAGGTACATGACAAACTTAAAATCAATGACTGCATTCCCTCCTTCTTTCTGGCAAAAGACATTTGTCACTAGCCAAATATGAATTGCAATTTTTGTTTGTGTCTGTATATTTTAATCTTTTCATTGGCATAAATTTGCTATTAAATGTACTTTATTCAAGTCTGTCAAACCTGTAAGTACAGGATTCTATGAAAAATAATGTAGTGTCCTGTAAGAAACAGTAAGTTACTGTGTGGCCAGATTTGTCCCATGCCTCCATGAACAGCTGTAAATGTATTATTAATGAATCCATTGTCTGAAAGAGCTATTACACTGGTTCAGCACACGCTTCCTGTTTTAATTGGGTTAATTTCTAAATGAGAGATGTAAAAAGTAACATCAGCAAATATTTGTTGGTAACTGTGAAGCATGGCTCCCACTTTAAGCTGTTGGTAACCTGTGGACTGGCTGTTAACAGACACATGTCAACAACTGTTGGCTGATAGTAAAGACAGTAAGCTGATTGCTCTGTTGTCATGGTGTTTGACTGTTCACAACTCAAATTAATTAGTATGGCATCTTCTTATTATTTGTTTTAAAATAAAGATAGTACATGTATATCATTGCGTATTTTCAGTGAAATTGTTCTTGTTTGTTATGACAGTTGGATGATACAGTTACCATGGAACCTTTGGAGAAGGCAATTCATTACTACACTGTAAGTATGCAAATGTCATGCTCAGTTAACTGTGACTTTCAAACCCCTTTTTAGAAAAAAAGAAATAGTTTGCCTCAAAATAGTGCTTGTCACAATGGGAAAACGTCAAAGAAGCGTCATAAAGCAGACACGAAGTATGGATAGTCAACATTGTGTAGAATCAAAACAGCTAACCGTGATGTACACTTGATTTCTGTGAGGACAATGAATCAAGTTTAGGACAATTGCCTTTGTAATGTGGTGTATGATTGTCAAATCAATTTTGTAAAATCTCTTTGTACAATCTTTATATTACTTTATATTGCAATCCTTATATTTAATTAGTATCTTAAGTAAGTAATGCTTCTTTAACATGTACCACACTGTTTTAATTCACTCTTATGAAACTATCTACATCAGAGCTAGTAGTTTAGGTTAATTGCCTTTATGTATGAATATCACAAATCACATTTTGTAAAATCTGTTTGTACAATTTTTATAATTGCTCATAACATGTACCACACTGTTTTAATTCACCCTTATGAAACTATCTACATCAGAGCTTCTAGTATCTTAAGTAATGCTTCTTTTCTTTGCACTGACTGATGTTCAATCCTGTATAGCTCGCTTATGCCCACCCCTGGATTTGTGTTGATTTGTTTTTCAGACTATGGTTCGTTTCCACCTGGCTGGTAACCCTGTGTCACATTCTGAGTTCCTAGCAGATGAACTGAGGATCTTTACAGCTGGTACAGAAGGTGCAACTATAGAGATTGAGAGACTCAAACAGTTTACCAAGGTGTGTTACTGTTGATGAATCTAAGGTATCAAATAGAATGAGGCGTGTAATAATTTCTACATGCTGTCTAATTTTAAAATAACTGGATGAAAAAAATATTAATTTTTAGAGAGTCAGAAAATTTTTGAATTGGGCTATTTTCAAATTGGGCTTGGATGAATTTGTTATAATTTATTATATTGTACGCTGGACTAAAAACACATTTGTTTCTCTATGAAGTGTCATGTTTGGTCTAACGATCTCAGTTACTTTTTGACTTAATCTCCTTCTCACAAGTACTTTATTCTTTTAGAATTGTGATGAAGGAAGTGCTTTCGGCGAACTTGTCCAAGATATGGAACTGAGAAATGTGGAAATCCAGCAGTTATGTAGGAAAGTAAGTTGAAAATTTAATACAATTGTAAAGTAGTTTACTCCAATGCTGGTGTCAGCTTGAAAAGCATTTGCACTCACAGTTCTTCCCTTCACGCACGAGTATAAATGGGTACTTGCTTGGGGCACTCCAATTGAGCCACGCCCACAATGGTTTCCCTCAGGGGCTTAAGTCAAATTTTCAGACAAGCACGCCCGCCCCTTTGACATGTGAATCCCCCAGGAGGTACTAACGCATTGTTATGTTAACCCGACAAAATAATGCGGGCTTCTTACCATGGACTTAGCATCCCGTTTTTATGAAGCATGGCTTAAGTGCGCTCATGGCCTAAGAATGCTTAAATCTAATCTAAACTTTGCATTTCAGATCAAGAGAAGAATGCCAGAGGATCAGAGCAGCACCCTGTCGTTTTCTGATAAGGTTTGTGTCAAGTGGTATTCCGGCGTTCATGATTACCTGGCCGCACTCTAGATTTATTTTGTTATTACGGAATTATTCTTACTCTTGTTAGTTTATAAATACTTGAGCATGGCTTAAAGCCAGTCAGTACGCACGCTTTCTAAGGTGTCTCCTCCTGTTATTGTTTATCAGTAAGTTCAAGCAACTATCTAGTTGTATAACGTTTGTGACGTGCTTGGTTTTTGTATTTTCCAGATACAAGAGTCACTGATTGAATGCGCCAAGCAACAGAATCTGGAACTGAGGTTCTGCCAGGAGCTAGCTGCGGCTGTAGCACAGAAGGCGTCTAGTCTAGCTGGTAGGAAAGTTCTCAGTGCTGACTTGCTAAACATCTATTTCATTGGAGATAGAGTGGAATACAGATTTTTTGAACCTCCAACGGGAAACGAAAATTTGTTTGAAAAATCGAGTACCAGTTAGCGAAATTTGGGGTAAAACCGGCTACAGAGTTCGACTGAGAGGGGGGGAGCTACGTTTGGTTCGTTTGGGAATGCTTAGCTAACTGTGCCCAACCTTTGTTTCTACGGCACAGTTTAGTAGCTCAGTATCTCAGATAAAGTCGATTTTGATCGCTCATTTAATTGGCTTCTACAGACAATGAAAACCTGCTCAGTGGTCAGCTTGATGAGATGGCCAGCGATGTCGCAGTGTTGGTGTTTGAGACAGATGAAGTTCCATGTAGGGATATCGTCAGGTTAGCTGAACTCTGCTTCTGTTAATTAACGACTTTAAGTGCTTAGTAAACCGTTATTAACTTTTGAATAGCAGGTCTTCAGGTTTCTAGGGCCGTAGAACGTTTTTAACGTTTTTAAGAGAAGAGGGAACTTAACGTAACAAGATGAACCAAGTAAAATTGATACCACGCGATTAACAATAACATTACAATATGAAGTTCGGCGTGAACTCAAGCACAGTACTCCACGAAGAAGTTCATTGTCACGGATATCAATTTTCCTTTCTTCTTCCTTCAGTCAAACGTTCCATGAAGTCATCTCTTTCCTGTACTCGTTTGTGACCAAAATGCAGGAAGGTGATTATGATGCTGAACCTAAGGAGGAATCTAAGGTATGATACGTACATAACACGACTTTAAGTCGCTGTTGTGTGACATGAATATCTTGCGTCATGTCACGCTACATTAAAGACTACCCGGAAAAGAAGTCTTCCTCGCAGCTGGTTGCTGGACCTTGTTGACCAGATGCACGGTGGATAGCAAACCCTTGGCTAAAACAAACTCTTAATTTCATTGCCCATTGTAGCCTGCGAGTAGGCTACACTTGTTGTAAATAACCACACAATATGTCTGTCATTTAGATGGACCCGCCTTATCTCCAGCGAGCGAAGGCCTTTAAGTCAGAACTGTTTGACTCGGCCGGTGTGGAGGAGAAACTTCTTCAGAAGGAAAACGAGTTCATGGATCTCAAGAAAAATATGAAGCTAAAGGTACATGTATGACAGTGAGAGGAGTAATTGGCTGCTTGAGTGCACCTGTCTTGGGCCCTGAGTTAAGGGAATAGACAGGGAAAAGCTTTGTGGCAATTGGATTTTTTCTCTAGTCGAAGAAGTTGCAAACAATTTAACATGATTAGATCTTTGATTAGTTTTATAATAGAAAGAACCTTAGCATAAAGAAGGTGGCTTGCATTTTGAGTTCTGCATTCTGTTTAACCTTCCAAGATCTGAATGGAAGCATTTCAGTACGCGATTTGATTGTTATTAAAAGTGTCCTTAGTGCTCTGAAGATTTGTTTGTTTGTTACAAAATGAAGTGATCTTGTAGTTCCTACTGGTGATACGTTCTCTTCACTTGAGAAAAAACAAGTGGTCTTGAAGCAAACAATTGAGAGAAATAAACGAAAATTGTCAACTAGGCAGTTGGGGATATCGTCTTGATGTATCAACTAATTCTCAGAATAAGAAATGCATAGCAATCAGTGTTGGCACGGCTTACGATTTGTTGTTGTACACGCACCCACGAGCTATAAGCTTTAAACTGTACTCTATTTTATTAACGTTTATCAAATCGACATGTCAAGCTTTGGCCTGAAGTGGTTGACATGGTGCGACTGCTTGTCTAAGTATTACCCTTTCTTCCTTCCTTTTGTCAGAATGAAGAGCTGAGTCAGGCGAATATTAGAATTGGACTGCTGGAGAAGCGTCTTGAAAATATCAACAAAGAGGTTAGAGTGAACACCTGCTTTATAATTACTCTGTGATTCTGACTTTTAGCTATTATGTGGAAAACAGTTCAATTAAGTGTTTGTTAAGTTAAATTGCATGTTCACGGACTGAAAAAGAAAGAATTATAAAGACGAACATGAGCCGAATGACAGTATATTATCTATGCAGGCTGACGCACGAGTGGAATCTGCAAATCGTAAAATGGAACAAGCTACTGAGGATCTACAAAGAAAGGAAAAGTAAGTGTGGACTTGTTTTTTGAACCTTATCGGAGCCAACCTACATATTCTAAGTACTAGTGATTGCCGCGCAGTTAGGTTAATGCGAGTGAGGATAGGACGAATGGCGGGGATTAAGAGGAAAAACATCCAAGTGTCCGAGTTTAAGATCCAGCCTTAAATATGAATGGGAGTGGAGTGTTGATTGCTCGAACGTGGTGAGTGGATTGGGCATCAAGCGATGTTGTTGTACACCTAGTTAATATCTTCTTAGTAAATCTTTTCCAATGCAATGCATCTCTTGGGTTCGCCGGCTTTTTCAGGGAATATGAAGAAACCATGGATGAACTTCAAAATGACATCGACAACCTGGAGCGCGAGAAGGTTGACTTGAAGAAACGTTTAGACGCGTACTCAAAGAAATCTCTCTTGGCTGACCTCGCCCGCCATGCTTCTTCGTCGTCTAGCATCGCGGCTGTTGTAGCAGGTACAGAGATTTATTCAGATTTAATCAGTTGAGTCTTTTTGTAATTTGGTGGGAGAATCCTGACCTTTGTGCGGAAGGTGATAGCTTCGACTCTTGTTTTGAGAACTAGGAATTTGTCACTAATTCATCTTTGTACAACTGAAAGGTTATTTAACCTACCTGTACCTCAAAGCAGTAAAAAAGTTGTTTTATAAGATATTCTGAACAAGGCCACTGTGTACTGCCGTGGGAGGCGCGGTGGTCTCATGGTTAGTGCCGTCGTCTCTGGATCGAGCGGTCTGGGTTCGAGCCCCGACCGGGGACATTGTGTTGTGTTCTTGGGCAAGACACTTGACTCTCACAGTGCCTCTCTCCAACCAGGTATATAAATGGGTACCGGTGAACTTGATGCTGGGGGTAGCCCTGCGATGGACTAGCATCCCATAGAAATACTCCTAGTATCCTATTCACTTCATGCTTCAGAAACCGGGATAAGCTTGGGCCTGATGGGCCACTTGGCTCGTATGCAGACTTAACCTTGTACTTACTGTGCACTGCCGAAGTATTGGTTGTCGTAAGTCGCGATATAGGTCTTTTAGAGCTAAATAGTTGACTTATCCTTTAGAAATGGCCAGCGCCCTGTTCCTTGCTATGTCATGAACCTTCAACTGTTATGTTCCTTTCTTATCAGGCGCAGCTGCTGTTAAGAGCGGTGGAGGTTCTCCCCTGCGGGGTGGCCCAGGGACGGGTCAACAGCCTGTGCAAGTGGTGATCAAAGACTCGCCTATAATACTGGCACAGGTAATTTCATTCACTTAGTGTCGTCGTATCTCTTGAAACTCACCTGTACCACTTGTATCGGCGGCCGGAACGAGCCCCGTTATTTCCGAAAACCCTCAAAACCTCGTTGTCATGAAGTTGAATATCTTCTTCTTAGTTAGGTATGGCCGGGTTCAGTGAGAAGAAATGAAAAGCAAATGAACGTTGATAATAAAAACTAACGGTAAAAAACTACGACGTTTCGAAGTCTCCATGACTTCATTATCAAGTAGAATGTTAAAACTGATGTAAAATTGTAGCTCAGAAAATATATACAAATAAAATGTGATAAAACTCATAGAATAATGAGCGTTCATTGTTGTTGGTGTTTAAACGTGTCAGTTCGTGCAGTATATGTTTAAATAAATACTTTTGCACGTATTGAGTCAGACTGCGTGTTTAACTTTGGTTTTCGTTCGCGAATGAATAACATTTCGTGAATTAGGCAGTCCATTTTCCCGCAACATTTCTTGAGAACAGAGAACATTTCCTCTAGGCTAGTGGACGCTGCGCCGTGGGCTTCTTTCAGATGCTTGCCAATGACAGAGGCTTTATGTTCTTCTATGCGTTGATGAAGATGACGTGTGGTATAACCGATATAATCCGCATCGCACGAATCACATTTGAAAATGTAAACAACGCATTGGTGGTTAATCAACGCGGGCTTCTCTTCTTGTATCTTGAGCTTTTCCTCGATCTTACGACTCGTGAAAACTGGTTGTAGGTCAGTTCCGATTTTCCGGCCAAGATCTTTCAGCTGATGTCTTACTGTGTCGGCCGATTTTTGGTCTTTAAATGGCAAAGTTATTCTGACTGGTTTTGGTGTAATCGTGTCAGTTTCAGTTGGAATTTTATGACGGCTTTGGATCGTAAGACTCGTGTGTCTGGCGATAGCTGAGTTGACGAGTTTCACTGGGTACTTAAGCTTGGTAAACATCTGTTTGAGATGTTGGCATTCCCTCGTAAAAGATTCTTCCGTTGATGACAGGCGGTAAGCTCGGTTCAGCATTGTATTCAGCAGAGATCTTTTGTACCGCTGATCGACATGGCTCTGGTAATGTAAGAGCAGTCCTGTATCAGTTGGTTTACGATATACGCTTGTTGTCAGGTAGCAACCGCTTTTCTCGATCATCATACCGAGGAATGGAAGCTTGTTGTTTACAGCAATTTCCATTGTGAACTGTATAGCAGGATGGCATTCATTCAGTGTTGCAAGGAAGGCTGTTGCGGCTTGAATATTCGGCATCGTGGCTAATGTGTCGTCGACGTACCTTTTATAGAAACTTGGTAACTTGTTGTTGCGATCCAGTTTTTCTTCAATGGAGAATGAACGTTGATGATGAAAAAAGTGAAACTACGAATTAAGTTCTTCGTGGACTCGGTTTGGACCGAGAACAGAGCTACTTCTTGCGTTGCTCGATAGTAATTTTCTGTTGTTCTTCTTTGGATTATCGTTTACTGCGCTTTATAAACTCGGACAGGTACATATTTCTCATTCAAAACAGAGAGAAAGCCAATCAGGTTGACAACAAAACTCGTCGCAATACGGCTTTTGATATTTGTTCAGCGTTATTTGTTTGATTACTGTTTCGCAGGTGGATTCACTGAAGATTGCTTTGAAACATCTGAGGAACGAAAATATACGCCTTAAGAGTCAGCAGTTGAAGGTACGATGTCAAATGAAAGAATTACGTTTTTTCCGGTTCGCCGTCCGTCAAACGGCAGAATGCAGCAGTAATTCTTCGTAATGATCTGCGTGTGCAAAATCTTAAGAGAATTTGTGTAAAATACGCTTTATCTATGCAGCGAAAATGTAAACTTTTTTGCGTCTTCACGATCCTTCCTTGTCATTGGTGTGTCTCGTTCTTTGTCCCTTGAGCAAGATAGCCAACTCTCCCAGTAACTCTCAGAAGTCTTAATGAGTACTGGTAAATGAGTACTGAGTTAATGGGTACTGGTAAATTGTTAGGGGACGGAGTGGGGCGAGTAGCCTGTCTTGAACTAGCTTCCCATCCTAGTCACTTCCCCGATAATTCATTCGCTCCAGTCCATCACTGGTAATCTTTTGCTCCTGTATCCATAGGAACAACTGGATGATTTACCAAAAATATACGTACCACCCAAGATTCAGCCGCGCTCTGAACCTGCTGAGGAGCAGCAAGGCGACCAATCAGCTAGCGAGGAGAACATGAAAGACTCGGTACCAAGCCTCAACTCGGTCACAAGAGAAACCAATAAATTGCTTGAGGTGAGAGCGGTCAGAGACGTCACTTGATTGTGATGACACGTTGATATTTTTATTATCAACAGCCATAGTTATGAATGATACGAACTACGAACCCCAATAATGAAAGCTATTAACCCCAAGAGGTGAACTGAAAACAGTATACCGTTTATTTCAAATTATTAACTGTGGTGTTACTTGTTTTTCTCCGTAACTAGAACCTGCAAAAGATGAGTGCCTTTCCAAAAGTAGTTGACATTTCTAACAGAAAACCTGGTGAGTAGGTAACTAGTGATTGCTAAGTAACCATACTTTTTTGTCAGTGTGGAGCGGCTTACCATTTAGGTGTCGAAAAATAGTTGGTTTTGTTTGATGATTGGCTTAAAAACCTCGCGCCACTTTTTCATCCAATCAGAAGGAAAACCAAATCCAATCATTCGCACGCGTTTTCCCGCGCTCCGCGTCAGCTACATATATTAAATTCCGAGTGTTGATTGGTTCACTGGAATGTCAACGTCCTTTGTGATTGGCTGGAGTGATTACTTTGATTTTGGTTTTAGGAAACTCAGTCATCCGTAGGAAAAAAATGGCGGCTGTACATTTTACCACAACACCATACGAACCTTGCATAGCCCATAAAGTACAAGGAAAGCCATAATTTTGCAATATTTGTCCCTGTGCTAACGACATTGTGCATGCTACTTTTAAAGATGTTAGAACATTTCTGTAGGTTTCTATGAACGTTGTTAGAGTTTTCGTGCGCTAAGAATATGGGTAAATGTACCAGTCGCCATCTTTTTTCCTAGGCTGGTTTGAAAACTGCTCTAAAAGTAAATACACTTTTTGTGGTGGGTAACAATTTGTGTCTAGATGCGCTCATCCAATCCAGTTATAGGTAATGAAGTCATGTTCAGAGTAACTCTTGCATTGACAAGGTGATAATATAGAGTCGCGAAAAAATAAGGAAGTTGAAGATTGGAGCTGATTAGAAGCCGTACTATCGCAGATGGCCTGTATTTCGAGAACCTGCAGGGCGTATTCAGGGCTGAGAGATAAACGCAATGTCCAAAAGTAATTAACTTTATCGTGGTTATGAATGCTTCCTGTTTGCAAGTTCTCAAGCTTTCTAACTATTTATGGTTTGTTTACAAACAGGATCAGTTCCTGCTCTCAGTAAATTGACACCTGCCAATCATCTGGTGGAGCGAGCAGCTATTTTACGCGATCTTAAACGACAGAAAGAAGAGGTAAGCCCCGCAGAACTTCGTGTCAGTAAGTAAAACCCGTTTAAACTACGTATGTTGTGGAACTAAAGGAAACGCGATAGTTTTTCAGTGCAAATTCCTGGGGTTGATTTTTATCCTTTGAGGATGGTTGATAAGTTGGTAACGATGGAGATGAAATGTTATTTTGAAAACATGTTAGTTACTGCTCAAAGGATGTTCGCGTCCTGCAGTCGGAAGCGGGGCAAACCCTTGGATACGATATTTTTCTGTAACAACTGTACCTTATCGGTAAAGGGCTTTTGTTCTAGTTATCGATTGAATCGCATAGCTAAGAGGATTCTCGTGCCCTGATTGGTTACCTAGGCGAGGTATTCAGCGTGGAATTGCGACTCTTGAAAGCGAGGCTTTGCGTGATATTACACTGGAGCGACAACAAAACAACGACTCAAAAACAATTAGAAACTATTTCCTTATAATTATGTTTTCAAAAAAGTCTTTTTCAAATGAATTTTACTGACTTTTGACTATATCTGTTTTGTTCCTTCTAGCTCCAAGGCAAAATACAAAAGTTGATAGCAGCGGAGTATCCAGGAGGAACATCCCACAGTTCCTTTTCATCATTCCTGTCGCCAACCTTTTCTAAGGTAATTAATTTTGTGTTATTATTCACGTACGAATTCAGGGTCGTCGCTAAGCGCCGGCGCTGGACAAAGCTTGGTAGCCCCGCATTCAAGCCGTTGCGAAAGATTGGAAACGAATTTCTGTTACGCGCCTTCTTTAGCCGACTCAATGAAAATCTCAGCCGGCTTACTATTTTCTTAGCTACAACCTTTTACGACCTAATTTGCTTAAGTTATCAGCGCCCTCAGTTATCGTTCTTTGTTTATTGAGGTTACCATGTAGGCTGTCATTTAATCGTTATTTCATTTGATCGCCAATTGATTCTACCATTGTTCGTTCGTTCGGTCGATTAGTCGGTCGGTTGAACTTTCATATATTCTGATTATTACTGCTGTACTTTGATAAACGAACTTTGCTTTAAAACTGCATTTTACGTACTGATAATTTTTCTCTTTAATACAGGTTCTACAAGAGAAGGCTAAGGCTCCTCAGCTGGGACGAGTCACAATTCCTATGCCGTCACAAACCAAATCTAACAAATACTGTGTCACCTTGAAACCGCAAGAATTCAGAACACTTCATACTGTATTTGTTAGCTAGACACTGAGAATGTGTACATAAATTATTAAATTTAAAAAATATTTAAAAGCTGCAGCTGAGAAAAGAAGTGTTGTATAAGATCTTTCAATTCACTTTAAAAAAGAAATATAACAAGTGTGCTGGTTCCGTGCGTTGCAGAATATAGAAAGTCGAACGAATATAGTCTATTGTAATGGCCTCGTTTGGGCAATCGAGATTCCGTCAAAACGTTGTCTTGGTAATGGAGTAGTCTCTGGTAACTAAGATGTCGTTGATTTCCAACCAGAAGAAAGAACGAGGTGCTAAACCAAAAAGAGGAGGGGAAGGTGTTAATACCAATGAGTACAGTTCTTCAGACACAAACATGATGTTTGTGGTTTCTGTGTAGGCTAAATTTCAAAAAGCGTTACAGTAGGTCCTTATTAGTTAAATTAAGTTTTCCGTTAGAGCTGTATCATCACATTCTAAAATTAGGAGAGCTGAGAAAGCGGGGAATAAAGTATACAAACTTCTATTAAAGGAGAGTTATGTTTGATTTCTTATTTGAACTATTTGTTCCGTCTCCTACTTACTGATCCTGCTCTTTTGTCAGCGAGGTTACCAAGCTGTGCCCTTTTCAGGTTGTCTGATCAATACTTGCAGACCTAACCTGCGATCAGAAACTCTTTTTTTCCGCAGTGGGAGAAGAGAGGCAAAATTTCACAAAAAAAGAACGCATAGTCGCAGTGGTAGACTACGTGCACGTGATTTATAACGCAAAGATCCCGAATTAGCAATTTAAGGTCGATATATAAACAACAAAGATCCCGAATTAGTGGGCATATATCATGCCGCGCATTTTGTTTAATTATAATTCTACCCTTTCGGTTCCACGGTTGTTCTGGAGACATTATAAAATCTGAGTACAGCTACAGATTGCGATCACGAAGGGCCGATTGAGGAACCGAATACTTACACAGGAAATTTTGCTTTCACCACACAACCGAACACACTCAAAGGTTGAGGCATGGGCGCGTTGGTCAGCCAGGTCCGAGACATGTTTTAATTGTGACAATAAGCTTACAACAAAATGGATAATAGAAACATCAAACAGCATCCCACATGCGCCAAAGCCGGACACGTAAACTGGCCCAAAAACCTTTTATTAGGAAAAATAGGGACCGTGCACCCCCGACCAAATGCAATTTAAGGTCGATATATAAACAACAAAGATCCCGAATTAGCATCTCTTGGTTTCGTGCAGCTACTGGGCGGACCCTATTCCACCTGCTCTCGATGCAACTCAGTCGCAGTTATTAATGCGCGAACTCGAAATAACGAGAGATCTGACTAAAAAAACAAAGGCAGACCGTCGAGCTGTCTCCCTCTCCCTAGTCCCTGCTCCTGTATCGTGCTCTGCGCATGCCCGCAAGTAACATTAGTCCTCGCTGTCCAGCTCAACCTCGTCCCAGAGCTCGCTCCTTTTCGGTTAGCGGTGACCAAACGTGCGAACATAGACTCTATTCATAAATGACTGCCAATTAAAAATTGATTTGTAAGTATTAAATAAGCCCAACTGACTTCGTTTTTGAGTTGATAATTCTAAATTATTTCTACTCTCTAAACGAGGTTAGTTGGGCTAATTTAAATGCATACAAAAGAATTTAAAATTGGCAGCCATTTTTGAATGAGGTCTATACGGGCTTCTTTTTTAAGCGTGCATAATATGCTTATTTATTAAATTCTCAACCTCGGATAATGCAATTCTAGCTTTCTGATTGGTTCACTAGATCTCGGTTATCAGCCATTATACCTGCGTTTGACCTTATATGGAAATGAATGCGGCAAAGGTCGCTCAGCAAAAAATTTTCTATTTTCTTTTGCAACATTGGACGTGTCACCCATACGATCACTTTATTGATGTTTGTTTATTGTTCTCTAGGTCACTTATTCTCCATTGATTTTGTGGAACATTTTGCAAACAGCTGATGAGCAGTTCTGATCTTCCGTTGTGTCCGTTGTCATATTTGGTTACTTTATGAGCGAGGAAATGTGGGCATATATCATGCCGCGCATTTTGTTTAATTATAATTCTACCCTTTCGGTTCCACGGTTGTTCTGGAGACATTATAAAATCTGAGTACAGCTACAGATTGCGATCACGAAGGGCCGATTGAGGAACCGAATACTTACACAGGAAATTTTGCTTTCACCACACAACTGAACACACTCAAAGGTTGAGGCATGGGCGCGTTGGTCAGCCAGGCCCGAGACATGTTTTAATTGTGACAATAAGCTTACAACAAAGTTGATAATAGATACATCAAATAGCATCCGACATGCGCCAAAGCCGGACGCGTAAACCCCAAAAACCTCTTAATAGGAAAAATAGGGACCGTGTACCCCCGACCAAATTCAAATGAACGATGAATCAGATAACGCTATTTACACAATAAAAAATAAACATTATGGAAACGTGCTAGTGGCAAGGCTGACCGTAGAATGTCACAAGTTTTCAAACCATCTCATTTTACAAACGTACTACCCATGAGCCTTTGTGTACTACGCTCGCACCCAGTTCTCTGTTCTGTGTCGGTTAAATATTAATTTATGTCAATACCGATTATCACAAATTGCATTTTCCCATTAGAGGTCATTAGACAATGCAATGCAAAACAAATGCAAAATCTGTTTACGTGCATAGACTTCTTGACATGCTTGAGACCACTCTTAACCGCGAAGAAGAAACGTCTATCTCTGTTTGTAACGAACTAATCAAAGTAGCTGTGTACAACCTCAAGAAGAAAGTAGAAACAGGTAGGTAATAAAATTTTCTTGTTTTGAGATCATCGATCGCTTTAGTAAGTAGCACGTTTTTGGCAGAAAACTGTCGTAAAAAATGCTACAAATTTGAAACATTTCATTAGTCATAATACAGACCTAAAGCTTATTGTATTCATGGTGCATTTTACCGAAAATGATAACACGATATCATAATCCAGCAAATAATATGATAATCAATAAAAATATGCAGTCGATTTGCAATATCAACCAATCAATTTTTGTTAATCGTATCTATAACAAAATTTTCGATCGATTTGTTCACGTAATTAGGGCGCGAACTAGCTTGCAACTTGAACAAATGCGGGGAGTGTTTTCAAATGCAAATGACGTGAATTTCTTTTTGATGATATTCCTTCACATGAGCCTCCATTGCAAGCTAGTGGATTTTTTCGAGGAGGCTTATTTGTTTATGTTTCGTTTCTTTTCGTTTCTTGGTTTCAAAACGAAAGAAAACTTTCAACGATGTGGAGATGTCATCTTTGATATTTTAATCTTAATAATACACATGAAAAAATTACTCGATTCTGATTGGCTGAGAGCAGTGCAGTTCAAGTGTAACACCAGTGCAAAAGTGTTACACCAGTGCAAATTACACATCGTAATTCTGGATAATGATTGGCAGAAAGACAATGAGAAATATTGAAGGTCAATGATATCATGTAAAGCAGTGACAAAAATTTTGTACGGAAACTCTGAAAAAAGTTTTCTCGAATGCGAAAAAATGGCTTCAAGAAATTTTTCTGCGCGAATTTTTTCATGTTTGTATTATTAATAAGTAATCATACGGTTTTTCTCTTTCAATTTGGAATTAATTTGCACTTGTGAGTTTTTCAAAAAGCTGAAATTGCAGCTTTTTAAAAAACTCACTCGTGCAAATTAATTCCAAATTGAACTCGAAACCGTATGATTACCTATATATACAAGAAACTTCTGCACTCGCTAGGTTTTAATACATTTCAAAACTTTAATAGAAGTTTAAATAAAAGACAGATGTCCGCTGTAGTAACATCCTCGGAAGAAATTCAGCAAGCTTTAACAGATCTCGCCCTGTTGAGCCATGGCAATAATATCCAATGTAATGCTTCTAAATGCAAGGTTATGTCTATAACTCGTAAGAAGATGCCAGTACTTGGGGATAATTTTTTTAAGCTCAGAAAAGTTACTGCGTGTGCATGAGGAGAAGGACTTGGGCGTAGTTATTCCGGACAAGCTGACTTCGGGCTCTCATTTGCACTTAATTACGTCAAAACCTAACAAACATCTCGGCCTAGTTATAACTTGTCCATCGTTAACTAAAGTTACAGTTAGGAGGTTTCTTTACTTGGCAATACCCCACTTATGTTACCCTACTGAAGTCTGGTCTACAGCTCTGAAGTCACAGATACTTAAGATTGAGTGAGTTCAGAGGCGGGCCACAAGATGGATTTTACGCCTGGTCAGATATCGTACAAAGAGAGACTGCTCTCTCTGAACATGCTTCCTCTTGCTTACGACAGAGAAATGAAAGAAATTTTATTCTTTTATAAGGCCATCCACGGCTACATCGATAGAGATGTTAGTTATTACGCAACGTTTTTTATTATATGGTTAGCTCCGTGAGCGGGCAAGATGAATCAAATTTTCAGTACCTATTTACAAATAAAAATGCTAGCTATATCTAACAAGCTAATAATACATAATTACATAATACATCATCACCCGAGTACCGTGTCGCGGCCAGACAGCTGGCTATTATCTCATTGTCCGGGTCTGGAAGACCTGCACTTTCTAGGCCTCATATTTTGTTCGTATTGTAAGACTGTGAAACACTATATATAGTATAGCTTTCCCCGACAGCTTCACTAGCCCGGGCTCTTATAAGTCCTTTTTGATAGATATTTTGATGTCCCTCTTAACGTCAGTTTATGATGTAGATCTGGCCTGTATGTGCAAACGTTAAGCAGAAAATTTGCTCAGCGCGGAAAGGTCTAGCTGCGATTTTAGCGCTGTAGTGTTTGCAGGGCGTACCGAGTAAGTTTGCGTATGAAAACAGGAGACAAAGATAAACTATTCATGCTTTTATTTAATTTCTTTATTTTTTTATATATTTTTTTACTTTTTTATTGTTTACTTAAACTTTACAATACTACCGTACACTACTTACAATACAACAGAGTAACAGAGCTAATAATACTACTTACAGTACGAGACAAGTTCTTTGCAATACACTGTACTTACTATAAAGAATCGGTTATAAACAATTTGTAAAAGAACATTATGTACGTATCAGTAATACAGGTACATTTTATATCGCATAACCTACATTAATCTATTGTTGCAATTAACCAATTAATTCATTTCTTTATTTACTCTCATCCTATTCGACAAGTTTGTATGCTCCTTGCGGTGCACAAAACGCAAGAAATACTCACTGCACCTCACGTCAGTGACATTTATGTTTTATAGTACTCAATGAAAAAGTAAATGGGTCTCTGTGCTCAAGTCAGCTTTGAGAACAGACATCCCAGCGTATCTTTAGGCCTTGGAGTAAACACTTGAGTTATTTCAATACTGAGGAGCGGGGATTGCACATTAGTGATGGACAATTTAAGGATGGACAATTATATTTTTGAGAGGGGCTGGGCACCTATATTTTTTCATCAAGGATGTTTTTTTCAGGGTCATTATTACTATTATTTCATTTAAGTTTTTGATTTATTTTCTTTAGCGTGGCTCGCCCGTAGATCATAATTGTGAAAGTTCTTCAATAGTTTCATTGAGTTTCAAGACAATTATTCGACCTGTGGCATCTTCTTATGGACTAGGCTCCTGTGGTTCTGCTCACGCATGGGTAGGAAAGTACGCGGGCAGAAAGGTCGCGGCGAAATAGGCAACAAAAAACGTTTTACCTCTGCCCATAATTATTTTCAACGGTGCATGAGAAAAGCAGTCGGTTTTTGTTCCTAAAATCCTCCGTGCGATTGGAAAAAATCCAAAATGATGCAAATTAGGGTGAAAAATCGAACGAGGGAACGAGAAAAATAAAGAGACTACTCGCATCTAGAGAATTTCTGCAAGCATAGTATTTTCCTAACTACGGCAGCACATTCCTTGTTTTAGTAACCACACAACTGCTAAAATAGAACATTTTCAAAATAATATAGCTTGCTTATAATAGGCTTAGCTGATCAAATGTCGTGTATGTATAAATCAAAAGCGAAAAAGGTTTGTTTACGCTTTTCAGCACATACAACGCTAGCTAGAAATTTAACTTTTTTAAAATATTACGAAGAAAATATTACATAAAACAATCTATAAAGACCCTATAAACTAACAGACAAGGAGGACTAAACTTCCATTGAACGCATACACCAGCCTCGTTCCAATGACCTTCCCCTTACTTGGGGTTTGGTTGCTCATATACTTGTAACGTGCGCAAGAACGCAAAATTGAGATACAGCGTACAACGCCAGAAAACGGGTGAAAACTAAGGTAAAAAGTGTATCAACAACCGCGAGAGAGTCATGTCCGAAGCCACGGAGAACCGACACAAAGATGGAGTATAACACAATTTAAATTCCTAAGGGAACACGCGAGGAACATGCACAGCGGCATCAAATACGTTCAGATAGCAACGGAACCCGACTGGAAGCGTGTGCAGGAACTCAAAAATAGAGAATACTGCAGTTCTCAAGAAAACAGGAGGGATAAAGAATGCGAAATTTAGTTCTGATAACTGAAGATTTCGTAAAACATTTTGGACTATAAACTACATTTTGTAGACGTTTTGTAAACGTCGTATTTTTATATCGCTATGTTTATTCAGAAATTTTTTCCTAGGCCGAATTAGGTTCCAGAAATCATTGAAAAGCCGGTAAGATACTTAAATACCCCCCTTAATTGCAACGAGAAAATCGTCCAATCAAATTATAGCAATGCAACGAGCCATGCATTCGTTGTGTGGTTGCAAGCGTTTGAAATTTATTGTAATTGTAAATTATTCATACGATGAAACATTTGTCACGTTGTGTTCGTTGGTCGTACACTTGGCCATCCACGTTCAGAACTGGAACCTCAGCCAGCAAATTGTACTTTTTCATCACTCATTGCTACAAAACCAGCAGCATCCAGCGTAGGATATGGCTCTGCATCCCGAGATTCCATGTAAAACAACTGATACCGGCTAACAAGAACGTTACTTCAAGCAAACTTCGCAAGACGTAGTTCGTATAAACCAGATATACAAAAGCCGCCTTCTCAGGACATTGAATGGCATTGAGCCCCTCTCAAGGTAAAAACTTTACGCGAAAGTTATGCTGTATTTTCTAAAGTTAGCTAGCTAAACTTAGCATCTTTTCTCTTGGAAAGAGCTATCGAAAACCCTTCTGTATGTTTAAGTCAACAACTATCTTTGCGACGTAGTGCTGGTTATTCCTTGTTCGTTCATAGTTATTCCTTTTACGTGACATAATATTCATGTTTGTCAGAGGTAGCTATAGATTTTCCGGTAGAAAAATGACAAGGAATTGTAATTCATGGCACTGACTAAACAGAGAATTTGGTTACATCGTTCTTCAGCGAGTTTAATTCGACTCGCTCCCAATCTTTTTGTATCTGAATTCCATATTTCACGTGACTACATAAAAACATTAATTTCGAATCGCTTGCACCAAAGATCTTTTCAAGGATTTTGCATCAAAGAAATGCATTCTTTAATCATCGGGAAATGGTTGTGAATATTGCAAGCCTTAGTCGTTCAAATGTTAATTATTTTCTGATCTGATCGTTCCTTCCAGAAAAGAGATAACTTCAACGCTGACAACTTATGAGGGTACCAGTTACAAGATTAGTTCTGGTAAGTTGATCTTTTCGGTTGCAAGTTTGATCCTGAAATGTTAATTTACTTTACATAGATTTAATGAGTTAGGAGATTTTGGTATTACACCAAAGCAGTATAACCTTGCTAATCATAAAAATTACAATTTTCTCGATTGTGATTGGTTTAAAAAACTCCTATTTTCCACTAATTCACCTCCCGGTTTGTTATCGGACAGTTTGTTATCGGACAGTTTGTTATCGGACAGTTTGTTATCGGACAGTTTGTTATCGGACAGTTTGTTTCTGGACAGTTTGTTATTGGACAGTTTGTTACCGGACAGTTTGTTATTGGACAGTTTGTTATCGCACAGTTCAATAAGCCAATCGCATTCAAAGCTGTAGTTTAAATAGACCAATCTCAACTTGAGAGCGACATTAAACAATTTACGCCTCCTTTGTCAGTATTTTAATGCAAATTTCCCTTTTTATAACTTGGCTATTCTTTTCTCGGAAACTGTAATTTTCATGATTAATTAGTAATAAGACTTCGTGTCGGTCAATTCGGTCTGTAATCATACTCTTGATAAACAGATCGGACTCGCTTGTACAGACCGAATTGGACACCACTCAGTCCTATTACCATATAAAGGGGGCAAGTTTCTAAAAAAACTGTGGTGCTGCGTCCGTGAAGAGTATTACAAGATAATTTGGTATTATCAACTGAGTTGATAATATGAATTGACCACCGTAGTGAGATTCGAAAGCTGACGTTTCGAGCGTTAGCCCTTCGTCGGAGCGAATCGAGGAATTGTGGGTTGTGTGTGGTTTATATACAGAAAGATGAAGCTACGCTATTGGTTGGTGCATGGTAACGTGAAAAGCAATAAATTAGTTGAATGAAAAGCGTTCGTTGATACCGTGAGGGTCAAGAGTGCCGATTCGAAAGATAATTTTTTTTTCTAGAGTTTTGCAGCTTTCCGTGCTTCCTTGATGTAGGGAAAGGCCGCAGACTGCCATATGCGGCCTTACAGATATAGCGAGAATGAACTAGGACTTTATGAGGCCAACGTTTTTTAAGAAAAGATAAAAATTTAATTTATACAAAATGATAGCTTATGAATATATTGTTGCTTTTAAGAACTTTGACACTTACGTTGTGTTTTTAACCTCATTTTAGGTTGGAACGATTACTATACCGAGGCGTCTGATGAAATAAACACGATCGTTCGAAAATATCCCGCTCAAGGTCAATCAACTATGGTGAGTTCGTTGTTCTTATCTTATCGTTTATGCGTTATAAATCGCACACAATGCAAAGTCAGGGAATCGGGGCCGGCTTGTTCGAAGCTGGATTAAGCTAACCCAGGAATAGGGAGAATTTTAAAGTTTTACAACTTTTCGGAGAGGTTTTCTGTTTATATTATTTGGCCTTCTCTTTTGAATTCGAATAATCTCAAACTAAACAAAAAATAAAAAGCAAAAACATTTTTATACAAGAAAAATTAATACTTCGGTTAACTTTTAATCCTGGGTTAGCGTTAACCGGCTTTCGAACAACCCGGCCCGGGTGCTTTTGGCCAATTTTCGTTGAAACATTTGTAAAGTTTCAGAGGTTTGTTACCCAAGCAAAACATAGTGCGATTATTTGAGAGATCCGAGAGTATTTTGTAGTTATTTAGCAACTGCGGGCTTTGATGTCGAAATTTTGACCCTAGACTGTGCAAGATTCGATAGCTGAGAAATTACGTTCACACAAGTAATTTTTGCTGTGCATTCCATAAATTTGGGCGTTATTCAATCCAAGATTCGTGCTATTGAAAGCTATTTAACATTTCAAAGCTGGGAATACCATTAATTGCAGCGGGAATTATCTTCAGAATTTTATGATCATCGTGCATTCGCATCTCGGCCAAAACTTTCTTGTGTTAACTTGATATAATATATCAAACACGAGCGACAGTGTTTCATCAGGATATCCAAACACCGAGAAGAGAGTTGAAAATACGACACGCAGCGGAGTATTTTTGACGTAATTCGAGGTGTTTGGATAGCCAATGAAACACTGACTCGAGTGTTTGATATATCTTCTCAATCGAAACAAAAACTAAGGAGAAAACGGAGGATTAAAATCGTCAAAATCTATGCTAATTAAGATCGGGTATCCAGACCTCTAGTCTCCTCCGCAGCCGTTATTAGGGTCGTCACGCAACGCTTCTCCCCCACTAACGGCTGCTTAAACCCGAACCCCATTTGTTTCCGCGTATTAGCCAATCACAACATCGCTCACATATTCCTGAGTCGGTCGCGCCAAAACTAATTGTCCAATGACAACTCGTGTTCTATCGGCTACTGATGGTGACGTCGCTCGAAGAAGCCTTTATTTTGGTGTCTTCCAAGTTCAAAATCCCCACTTTAAATTATCAACAGAAGTTGGCAATTGAAAAAATAGTTTCAAATAAGTAAGATGTTTTTGTGAACCTGCCTACCGGCTTTGCAAATCTCTTATTTATCAAGCGCTTCCACTTGTGTTTGATCACACCACCAACCTTCCGGCGTCGGTGTCAACATTGGAAGGGGAGAACTTCCGTTCAGTTGTGCATTTCAAAAAGCGCGTAAGACCAGACCAAAGGGATGACTTTGAATCGGTGATAAGCAGGAACCAAGCGGCGTTCTGTCAGCAGAAATTGGTGTTCCCAACGTATCCGAATCTTCGTGGATGACAGAAGAAGTACAAGTGGTATCGGCAAATCGCATTTGGATGCTTTTCCTCGAGGTGATGAGGTTGATGTACTTTTGACACCTCTGTCGGCATTCTCATCTGGATGTAATTCTTGGCTTGCACTGTCACGGAATATAAAAATAAAGAGAAACCCATTTTCTCTTGCCTTGAAGACTTCTTCGATTTATTTTCTTTAGCTCCTACAAGTTATCCGATTCCCGATTAAATTTAATCAAACGCTGGTACCATTTGGCTATACACACGAACAGTTCGCCGTTTTCTGAGAAGCGACTCACGTCCACTGATAGCGAGGATCGGATGACTTCAGCAATGTTAGTGAACTCTTTCCGAAAATGAAGATTTTGTTATTCTTGAGGGAAGCCGACGAACAAATGAAGCACCTAGAGCTACTTTTGACTATTTTTTTGGACTTAGATCCATAGGAAATCTCTGGGATGTCTGGCAACATCTCGCGAAGGAGGAGATGAATTTACGCGGGAAACCGACGTCATTGACAAACTACTGATACGTGATTGGTTTCAGAGCTAACAATAGGCAACGCGTGATTGGTGCATTCTGTAATTTTCACGTGAACTCAAAACAAAGGGAAACAAATGGGGTTCGGGTTTAAGCAGCCGTTAGTGGGGGAGAAGCGTTGCGTGACGACCCTAATAACGGCTGCGGAGGAGACTACCAGACCTCCTTCACGGATGTGATTTTCTTTGTTTTAACTTGATGAATTATTAATGAGTTTGAGAAGGCTTTGATCTTCGACAGTTATCCTCAAAACAACTCGAGCCAGAAGAGAGGCCAGTCGAGAGCACATTTTTGCACCAAAATTTGAAACTGCAGTGGTTTAAAACTATCAAAGCGTTTGTGAAAACCTCTTGCATGCTACAGTTAGGGAATGCAGAGAACTCTTACTGACAAGTTCGTTGATTTTGAACTATAGCTTTGTGTAAACCCCTAGTTGATCTGGGTGACCTTGAATAACCTTCAGTGACGTGTATTCAAGTTAACCGCCATTTTGGTTCTCATTATGATGCAAATTAATCACGTGATTAGAAAACAACTTAAAACGAGATTTCGACCAAGGTCATGTTATTTCGTGCTTTCTGAAGGAAATGTCCTTGGATTTGAAACACTTGAGATAGTTGCATGTGATAGTGTAAGAAAGGAGAAAATTCTTAGTTGCGATTTCGTTGATTTGAACTGTAGCTTCTATGAGCCCCACTTGACTTGGGTGACCTTGAATGACCTTCAGTGGCATATGATCCGAGTTAGCCGCTATTTTGATTGTCACATTATGATGCAAATTGTCACATGATAGCAAACAACTTCAAATAAGATTTGGACCAAATTCATATTATTTTGTGCTTATTGAAGGCAATGTGCTGGAATTTGAGACACTTGCAAAGAGTTTGCACAAAAGAAAATCTAAAATGCATAACTTTAAAGAAAACGACAACACTTTTAAGTTTACAAGACATGTTTCGACAGAAACTTCTGTCATCTTCAGTTAATTAATGCACAAAGCGTTAGAAAGTGAATTTATAAGTAGGACTACCTAGGGTATCTAAAAGATAGTAATGCTGCGGCACATTCTGTTGATAGTGACATATTTTACGCAGTGATTTATCTATCTGCGCGTTCCAAGACTTACATTAATCTTTATTTCTCAAAGTAGTGTCAAATCGTGCTGTGTAACTTAAAATCTGTCCTCGTATGCATCAACTTCATGTATGATGACGAGGTGTGAAAAGCGATCGTGACAAAAAAGAACATAGTGATCTGAACTATGTTTGGACATAAAACGATACACATCAACCTCCCCTGAGATCGCGAAAATCAATAGATGTGGAAATTGTAGGAGCAGAAATCTAACTTAAAAATTCTGTACTGGTACGCATTAAATGCCTCTAGAATGTTAACAGACTGTACCGAGGACACGTCAATCACAATGTGTGAAAATGCTAACGCTTTAGCTTAAATTCATGTTTGGAAAAGGAATAGATCGCAGCATGTATGAAATTAGCGTGTTGTACGGTTTTCTTTTTTTTAAATTATTCTACAAACTTTAGTAACGACGATTTCTCTTCATTTACGAATTCGACCAAGGAGGCGAGACTGCTAAGAAATGACATACTACGTTAAAATTAAGATGACACAATTAATCATCAGATTACAAACTTTCACATAATGCATTAAGAACAAAAGCAAGAGTTTTGGAAGTCAAGCACGATCCCTTTCACATCGTTTCAGAGGTAAATCAGAGTAAAACAAACTACTAACCTTTCTCACTGGAATCTATGCGAAATAAGTGTTGTTCGTGACGCAATGCACTCTGGTAAAAAGTGGCGCAGTGCACTCTGGTTAAATGCAATGCATTCTGGTAAAAAGTGATGAATTTGAGAATTCGTATCCCCTTCTATATATTTTTCTTAAATCCTAACTAGGGTATCTAAAAGATAGTAATGCTGCTTCACTTTCTGTTGATAGTGACATATTTTACGCAGTGATTTATCTATCTGCGCGTTCCAAGACTTACAGTAACCTTGATTTCTCAAAGTAGTGTCGAATTGTGCTGTGTAACTTAAACTTCATGCAGGATGACGCATCGATAGTGAGGTGTGAAAAGGGATCGTGACAAAAAAGCACATAGTGATCTGAACTATGTTTAGACAAAACGATTCACATCAGCCTCCCCTTTATGAGATCGCGAAAATCCGGCGATAGCTGTGGAAATTGTAGCAGCAGAAATCTAGCTTATAAATTCTGTACTGGTACGCATTAATTGTCTCTAGAATATTGACAGACTGTGCCAAGGACGCGTCCATCGCGATGTGTGAATGCACTCTGGTAAAAAGTGGCGCAGTGCACTCTGGTTAAATGCAGTGCATTCTGGTAAAAAGTGCTGAATTCGAGAATTCGTATCCCGTTCTATATATTCTTAAATCCTGTTTATGTTGCTGCTCGCTCGCTACGCTCGCTGCGCAGCAAAAAAAAGTTAATTATACCTAAAACGTGACAATGTGAGAATTAAAAGGATAGTTTTAGATTTACATGATGTAATTGTTGATTCAAAGATGGATGTTCTCTTTGAATATGAAATGCCTGTTTTAAACTGCTGACTTTTAACATTCGTAACCATCCGGTTTAATATAAGGAATACTACCTCTATTTTCACGAGGACAAAATTAAGATTGTTTTTCTACTTTTAGCTTTGGACTAGCTTGAATCTTTTAGATGTCTGTTCTATTTTGTTTTATAGCATAATTCTTGATAAACATTGTTGACCTGGACGCGTTTTATTTTTCCAGTGTGACTCCTTGCTTAGTATTGTCGCGGGAAACAGGCACTGATTTTCATGGACACTTTGGTTCTCATGGATTCCAGCAGACGCCAGCTACAGATACCTAAGGACAAGAACAAGGGACTGAATAACTTGGTGTAACTTCCGTTCTGTGGCTTGTTAGGTAAAGAACGATAATTATACCAAAAAATATCAAGTCTTCTTTTTCCAAGAACAATTAGGACATCGAATTAGCTGACGAGACTGAAGCAAGGGAATATTGTCTTGATGTATAATCAAATTCTCAAAAGTAATAATAAAACAATTGTATTATTCAGTAAGGAGAGTTAAGAATTCGATCTTGAAGCGAGCGGACCCATGCTTTGAAATGAGACCTAAATTTATAAATTAATGCCCGGACGTACAACTTAAGTTTAATTTTTTGAAGTCATTTCTTTTGTACGGTGCACATTGATTGTGAATGCATCTAAAAACCCTGCCGTACTTTTTCTTTCTCGAGATTAGAATTTATTGTGGGAAAACGCAAATTTATTTTAAAATATTTTGAGGTAATTTCGTATTCTATTTGGTAGCAAATGTCTGTACTTTTTTAATGCTATGCTACATTTTACAGCAAATTACGCATCAAAGTATACGCGAAAATTCTGAAGTAGAAAAGTTTAGTTAAAAGTTATGAATTCTTATTATTTTACAAGTAGCAAACTCACCGAATTATTTCTGAAGTGAACACTGAATTTCTGGCCAAATTCATTCAACTTACTCTTACATTTTCGTTTGATTTCATTGCATGGGTCCGCCAGTGTTTATTTGTAGTCAATGTATTGTAAACTTAAGAATATTTGTCCGTTGGCAAAAAATTAATTTTAAAATCAGACCTGATTGTTATAAGAATTTCTTGGAAGGACAAAGAGTTTGTTATTTAAAATTTTCTACTACTCAGTATGCAGTTTGTATTAACAATCCATTTTTCATTGAATCAGTAATTTCGCTTTCGACTTGAATACTTGTTTGTGGACTTTAGAAAGTTTTGTTGTAATTAATGCTAAGATATCTTTAGACTTCGTTCTAAACTGTTCTAAATAACTGCTATGATCGACGGATACAGAGAAATTTTACGACTCGTAAAATTACTCTGGATCTATTGACTTTCGTAGTTAGTTAAAACAGTTTTCATACTTGTAAATATATACCCAATAAAGAGCAAAGCTTGTAAATCAGTTAATAAATATTTTATTGAATTGAAATAAATAAGCAATATCAACAAATGAGTCTTGAGTCACTTAATAAAAATGCGCGCTTTTAAAGGGGCCTGGAAACTAGTCGGAATGTAGGCTATCTCTTTTACTATTTTTTGACTATGTAGGGTTGCCGACGCGGGAAAACGTTCTGAACTTTTAAACAGGGCCTAGTAACAAGTCAAAATAAACGCTGACTTTTGAGGGCAAAATCTGACTACAAACTGCAGAGATTTTTCCCGCCAAAAGACTTAGTTTATTTTTGACAAAATTCTAGCCTCCATTTAATAGCGCAGACATTTTTCCCGCCAAAAGACTTGGGTTTTTTTTCGAAAAAAGTTCCCAGGCACCGTTTAAAAGCGCAAGCTATTTTCCCGCCAAAAGACTTAGTTTATTTTTGAGAAGTTTACAGCACATATTTTTCCCGCCCAAAGACTTAGTTTTTATTCGAAAAATTTCCAGACACCGTTGAAAAGCGCATACTACATTCCTGCCAAAGAACTAACAATTGACAAAAAAATGCAAGCAAGTAATATGTAAAAACGTAATTATTTCAATCTGATTAAATATTTGACGAGTTTTTGCGTCTTTCATTAAATACATTTGTGCGTATTCAGCAAAGTAAAAAAGTACACGATGAGAGCTTGCGGCTTTCTTAATTAGCATCGGTCTTCAAATTGCTGTTTAACGGTGCAATTATCTTCCTTCAATCCTGAAAAAAAATGAGTAAGAAATTATAAATATAGAAACACAAAACAACGATAATTCAATTACTTAATATCTTGTTCCGATAGAACAATCATTAAAATTCTGTGCGAAGGCCTGCACAACTTTCTCTACACATTTAGCTACTTTGAAATCATAAACATCGAGCAAAATCGTCGTAAAATGTTCGGGTAAGAGTCAACTCCTTTTAAAATTTTGTATTACCCTAGAAATTCTTGTGTCTTTCATATTTGATTTTGTCAGCCAATTTTTTCTCCCCTCGTATTCTCCAGTGTGTCCAAAATATCCTACACTTTGGATCCCACACAATATACAATTAATGCTCATTTTCTCTCCTTGCTGTGTATATATTTCTCGACAGAAACATTCGATCGACAAGCCAATGCAATGATCATTGTCAACAATGCAACACAGTCTCAGTGTAATGTTCTGGTCGCTCAAAGAGAAGCTAAAACTTCCGTACTAATTTTTAACTAAAATTATTCTAGTCTTTTATTCTTTGAGTGCGTTATACTAATAGTCTCTTCCACGCTCTAATGTTCACGCCCTGAACATTAGAAATGGCGTTGCCACAGTAAGACATGGTGTTAATTGCAGGAATGGCTCCAGACACTTAGAAAAAAAAAGAAGACAATTTTAAAAGCCAAAATCGAGGTCATTTGGGTCATGAGCGAGTCTCGTGACCACTACGCCATCGGGGAGCTGGCTGCCGGAACCTCATTATTTTAAGAATATACAGTGTTACGATTACAAATATTAAGAGCTAACCGGAGCGCTCTGTAGTCTAACCAGATTGATGTCGCGTGAAATCTTAAAAAACTCCATTTCTCAAACTTTCGCTGAAATCTAAACGCAACCTGACTAAATATAACAATGGTAATGGTGGATAAACTTTCAACTTTTGACGTTTGTCTGAAAATGTAAATTCACTCTCGACTGTCATTCTCGAAAATTCTATGTCAAGTTTTTAACTTACACAATAATTGGTCAAGAGAAGTATAAAAATCAAATCTATGTTGTCCTTTCTTTACTTTCGTTGCCTAGGCTATACTCCATTTTATTGTAATTTAAACATATTTACATTTTTTTTATTTTTCAGCTTTTTCACACTTCTTTTTGTATTCTATTTTTATAAAAAATGTTCGCACCCCTTTTTGTATATGCAATTCTTTGTATAATAGACAGAATACAGAAAGTAATTGATAACCGTAGTTTCTCATGTGGTATATTTTAGATTTCAGCAAAGCTTTTGACACTGTTAACCATGAAATTTTGATTAATAAGCTTGAATATTATGGCTTCCGGGGCCTAGTCAAACAATGGTTCAATTCTTACCTTAGTGAGCATCGCCAAATTGTTACTGTAAATTCAGTCAAATCTGCAGAGCGCCGTGTATCATATGGAATTCCTCAAGGGTCAGTACTTGGACCATTGCTATTTCTGTTAATACCTAAATGATTTCAGTAAAAGCTCTAATATTTTTGATTTTCATCTCTTCGCAGATGATGCTAACCTGTTTTATGAAGCTAAAAATCTCTCAGCTCTTGAAACCACTGTAAATTGTGAATTGACAAATGTTTATATCTGGCTTTGTGCTGATAGATTGTCACATAGATAAATCAAATTATGTTTTGTTTCATCCTCCACAAATAAATATCCAAAGATTTAGTTTTTCTCTAAGTATTAATAATCGTCAGCTTAAAAGAGAGTACTCTATTAAATATTTGGGGCTCATGATTGATTCAAAGCAATTTGCATGTGTCCTGCAAAAGGTTAGAAGAGGATTTGGTATTCTCAGCAAAATTCGTCATTATATTACTAAAGACATTCTGAAATGCTATTATTATACACTAATTTATCCTTTTCTAATTTATGGATTAATTGCTTGTGGTAATACCTACAATACATAAGCTACCGACTTCAAATAAACTGATAACCTGGCATTTATAACTATTTCAGGTTATTCAGGTTGTCAGTTACCCTTGTTTTTTTAAATTAATTATTATGTAATGTCACTGTAATTTAATCTAATTTAATCTAAATAAGGGATGAACAAAGCTGTTGTTGTTGTTGTTGTTATTCGGAAAGAAAGGCCTCACACGCGCTAGTTCAAGCAGACTTGCAAAGCAGACTTTTGGATTTTTTTGGTTACAACTAGTATCTACAAGAAGATCTATGCAGAATTGTGTATGAATCAATAATATAAAGGAAAGAGCTAATTTTTCTAAATGTTTCACTTATTCACAGCCACAATTTAAGTTGAATCTAATATTTCTTTGGGAAAAAACTTTTATGAGTTATTTGATACATGAACAGCTTTTAATTTGTAACACTTCTGTTGTTGCCATGGAGATATGGACATTGAGCCTTTCACTTACGTCGTCAGGTGTGATGTGATGCAAAAGCAATAATGTTTTGAAAAACTTTGTTTCTATACTTTCCAAAATGATTTCTAAATCAACTGGCCTTATTCAGTCATGATAGGCACCTTTAAATTGTTGCTATTTAATAAATGTAGATTACTAACAAGTCAGATATCCAATACTATGAAAGTCATTTTAAGGTCAAATTCCCATTCAAACTCATCATTTCGCACATCTTTCTGCCTCTGTAAAAGTGGCAGAAAAAACTTGAACTGGTGGGTACACTGTCACAAAATCAATCTAATGGTTGTTTTCAGCTGTTCGTTTTCGACATAAATTCTTGTGAGTTTGTCAAATTTATCTTTATGATCATTTTTTTTTAAATAAATAAAGAATTCCAGGAAAAAAAAACTAAAGAAAGGTTGGAAATTTGTATCAGTGTGCAGCAGCCAAAGTAGCAAAGCTTTTGAGTTGGCTGCTGCTTATTTACAAGTAAAGAAAGGAACAAGGAAACAAATAATAATTAAGACTAGAATAATCCACAAAGCAGTACGTGAAAACAGGATGGAGATATAACATTAAAAAAAATCACATTCAGAAAAGTCAAAAAACAATATTAGATATGATTACAAAGTGAATTTTAGTTGGAAATTCAGAACTATGACTGACATTTGAGGAGATAATTTTTATATCGCTTTTTAAAGCTACATGTATCAGTAGAGACCTGTTTCAAGTAAGGTACATTTGCCAGTGTTGGTTCTTACTTTTGGTCAATGAATATTATCCTTAGAGGCGTATCTGGTGTTATAGACTGTTTGGAGCGAATCATAAAACAGTGAAGGAATATTGGAAGACTTGTTAAGTATCTTATGTGCGGGTACACATGTACCCAGTTTAACAATGTTATCAAATTTAAGAATATCAAGAAGTTTATAGAAAACTTGGAATGACTCTCTACTACTACTCTACTAATGGATGCTGTACATGTCAGTTCTCAATAACACACAAGACAGTGTACAGGAAAGTGTAACCAACGAACGAAATGATAGAAGAATAATGCATTTTGAAGAGATGAAAAAATAATCTTGGATCTGTCTATATTATATTTTTCTGCACAAGATAATATATGTAAAACTGACACACATTTTTTAGTGTGAATATGACTGGATGACACTGTAATATTCTACTCACAACTATTGGCAGTTTTGCACTGTCTTTTTAAGCCACTAGAATAAATTTCTCACAATAAAAGTGGTTGCTTCAACATGTGTGCATCACAAATCTAGTCACCAGCGCTTTACTTTTGCCCCAGAAAATTAAGGCTAATCTTTTCAATGAACTTAATTACATGGATATCAGCGAAAATAATTTGGGATGAAAAGCCTGTGATAGTGGTCTTTTGCTGGTAGTCTCACTCTGGGATTCTTTTAAAGCCATCAAATTCCTGCTCCAAAAGATAAATTCTCTGGCAGAACAAAGTATATCAACAACTGTACACATGACGATGGGTATTTGTCTGAGAAAACCTGTATGTACACTACTGTGCAAA
>OZ026595.1:21574152-21576652 GCA_964020085.1 Micromussa lordhowensis
GTTCGGTTTCTTTTACTTATAATCACATAGCTTGATTACTTGCGAAACAAAGAATTAATAAGCTACATTACTTTCGGAAGCTTCAGTTAATTATTTCCACTATTTACATTATTTAGAACTCCAAATTAGTACTAATGGACGTAGAATAGAGGATGAAGAACTTATTTTTACTAAGGATTAAAGTAAGTTTTCGCAAAGAAGTTTGAGGTGCAGTTTCTTAATAAATTCGTTGAAATCACATTTTTTCGAACTCAATTTTTGGCAATATAAGAAATATTTGGCGAAGAGTAGACAATAGTTAAATCTAGAGAGTTTATTGTCATTTCCATCATGTAACATTCCAAAAAGTTTCTGGACTATTGTTGGTGAATATTGCGAGTTGCTGGTTGTATTAAACCAGGAAATAACTTTATCAAAGAAGGACCTAGACTCTTCACACTCGATAAAGGAATGCAGAATGGAGTCGGGTTCGCTACAATAAACACACTTATTATCTGTTTCAATTGCATAAGCATATAACTCTTTCTTGGTGACTATTATTCTATGGAGTAATTTGTAGTTGAATTCTCTGAGTTTGTTTTCTTTGCATATTTTACTTATCTGAGTGAAGGCCAAGTTCCAGTTATAATACTCCAGTTTAAGATCTTTTTGCCATTTTTTTTGACCGGTAGGTTCGATTTTGGTCGCATTGACGTACAGCCAATAGTAATCTTTGCACTTCATTTTCGTTAAATCTAGGACAATAGATTCAGAGAGCTGATAGGAAGTGCTACATGCAAAATTACACATGTCGATTGGTGATACGGTTCGCGCCTTTTCAAGTAGATACTTGGGTATCGCTGAGAGAACTTGAAAATAATTTAAGAAATTACCTCGAACGTTATTTTTTTGTTGAAACTTTGGAAAAGACAGGAACTTTCCATTATGATCAAGCAGATCAGCAATTGAGAATACCCCCTTTTCTGTCCAGTAAGGGAGGTATATTGAGTTGCCATCAACTTTTATCTCCTTGTTGTTGAACAATAGCAAGTCTGACAAGTGGTTGGATCTGTATAGAGTCTTGAGTTCTAGAAAGTTCGATAAGATTTGCCTGTAAAAAAGCGGGAGTCCGGATCTCTCTAGGAGTTTATTATCATAGTTACAACGAAGGAGAAAGCTGAGACCACCAAACTTTTCAAAGAAATGCTTTTTGATCTGCATCTTTGCTTTTTGATCTGCAAACGGAACTGTAGTGCCCTTCCTTCCCACACTTCTTGCAGGACACTAACTTTTGGGATGTGACGGTTTTGCTCCACAGTTAAAACAACTTTCTCTTTTAGACCTTATTTGATAAGTAGTTTCTTCAAAATCAATCGGCAATTGGAAACCACTTCAGAGAGCAGCACAATATGGAGCCAGAAGATATCGCAAAGAGATTTTGAATCTTAAGAAAGTGTCAGAACAAATTTGACTGTCTTATTTTTGAAATGTTTTTTATCAAAGAACTGAAACCAACACTAAACAAACAGTGCGATTCGGTTCGCGCCAAACTATTTGTTTAGAGCAATTAATTTGTGCTACAATTATTTTATTCTTTTCCATTGTATATATTTTTAACACTTTTTTACCTATTGTATCATATTTTAGTGCTTGCCACACTTTTATCGATTTTAACTTGTTTTAACATATTTATGCTAATTTAGGCAAATTTTATTCACTTGAAAATGACCTCAGAGAGGCCGAAACGTCGTGACTTTTTAGCGCTAGTTTTTATTTCAAAATAGACTTTATTTGTTTCTGATCATTGGAACCTGTCCTATGGGGCTGATCATTGGAACTTGGTCTGTGTGGCTGCTGTCTATTCCACTTGGCTCCTGACTACCTGTTTCCTTGGAGTTTATGAACTTCTACCTGTAGTGGATCGCCTTTGAATTCTGGTCGTATGTAGCCAACCTGGTGTGCTGTGGCATCCTGATGCTGAGCGATTTTTATTGCCTCTTCCAGTGTCAATTCTGAGCCTTTTTCAGTGCGCTTGTAATAGGCCTCTTTGGAACGTAGCCCAATAACTATTGCATCCCAAAGTAGTCGATCGCGGGCTTCTGGAGGATATTCACACTGGTCGCACAGAATAGTAGCTTTGTCAATGTACTCTGCAAGGCTAAGATCACGTTACTCCAGGCGGCGGAAATTGCTGCTGCTGCAAGTGCGTTGGATTATGGCTTTGTCCACTCCACAAACTTTTTTAACAGCACGTTTGGATCTCCCCTCTGTTCCGCAGTGAGATTCAGTGACTTGATGTGTGTCCTTCCAGTTTTCCCTGCCCAAATGAGAACATAATTTGCTTTCACAGCTTTGCTCTTCAAAGCTAACGGGCCATTCAAAAGGAGTTCACATTCCTCAACCCAATCGAAGAACTTTTGGTAACATTTGGGGCCCGGCGTGAAGTTTCCTTTTGGTGCTGGTAAATACTCCAATTCAGCCATTGTAGATTGCGAGAATTGATATTTCCAAAAAGCTGGCG
>OZ026595.1:21581652-21596652 GCA_964020085.1 Micromussa lordhowensis
ATATTTTTTCTCAAAGGATAGGTTAAACTGAGGAAAATATGGAATATTGAAGATTTGATGGACTTGGAAAATTGAAATTTGAAGTGAAGAATTAGTAGACGGATACCAAACAGTCCCCTAGCAACCTGGGGCTCTCTTTTGCGGGGGTCAACTGTCTGGTAGTGTTTCCAACCCATCTTAATCCTAACAATTTCCTTTTTTATATCACTTCAAATTTCACACCTATTCATGTTTACCCCCGCCTTAATCAAGACAACATCAAAGTCTTCTCTTGGTTCTAGATTTTCAGCAGGTGAACAAAAAGAGAACAAGGAAGAGGTTAAAATATCATCATTCAAATGAAATAAATTATCCTTTAAAACCGCCATAACACACCCTCATTTTCCGCCATACACCCCAGTACAGGTCTTTATTTTACCATAATGGTGCAAAGGACCGCAAACGAAAATGCTGCCTGTTTACGTAGGATCTGTAAAAGATCTGATCAGCCAAAAAATAGAAAGAATAGCAAACAATGATGCAAGGCTGATACTACGTAGAAAGCTTAACGGTGCAACGACATGATAGAACCGTGGACAGCTGTTTCGACCTAGTTGGGTCTCGTCAGCACGGTGTAGCAAGCTATGAAGTGGCAGCGTGCCATTTACAAAACTCTTCTTCTCATTCGAATATTGAGGAAAACTGTTAGGCAAGAGCAAATCCGAGACACAAAATCGACACTACAAAATTGAACGAGCGTGCTCATGAATCGAAACAGTGTATTTTCTGTTTACCTATATCGAACTGAAAGTTCCATCGGGCAGCGTTTATTTGAAAGATTGTGCTCAGCAGTCGAACCCCTAGAGCAAATCCAGTGTTCATATCTAGCATATCGAACTGAAGGTTCAGTCGGCAGCGTTTCCGAACAGAACTGAACGAGGGTGTTTATCATGCAGTCGAACCACTGGAGCAAATCCAGTGTTCAAAATACAAATCGGACCTGTTTGCCACAGAATTAAACGAGTGTGGTCAGCAATCAAACTAGCGTGTTCACTTTCACTTCGACTTTGCCCATCATATCGAACTCAAAGTTCGACCGAGCAGTGATACATTGCACAACTCTTGATAGTGTTGATATTCAGGGAAACTGATGGACAATACTCCTCGAATTCTCAATATCCTACTGGATTGCGTCACGAACGAAAGCAATCTTGCCTCCAAGGGGTGTCATGTTACCGGCCAGTACAAGCGTTATAAATTTCTCTCCGTAATGTTTGCAACAGAAGAGAACCAAAAATCTGTCATGCAGTATTAATAAACACCTTATTTAATATACCACAAATTATTTTCTCGTTGGCACTCTATCGATACATGCAGGTATATCTAGTTTTAAAGAAAATAGTAATTAAGGTTAGCATTAACTGGGAATATCATGGGTTTGCTCATAGATGAGTGACTAACTGCAAGGGACCGCATGCGATAAGCGCTGCCAACGTAGGATCTGCAAGAGACCTGATCAGCCCCCCCCCCCAAAAAAAAAGTAGACTGCAAGGCTGATACTACGTGAAAAACGTTTGGAGACACCAACATGGCAAGAACCGATAAAGCACGATCGCAACAGTGGGCAGCTGTTTCGCCCTTATTGGGGCTCGTCAGCACTGTGTAGCGAAGATATGTAACGCCAGCCAAAGAGCCAACGCACATAAATTGCAAAATGACCCGTTCCATATCAAGTTCCGTACTTTGAACTCACTTGCGCCCAGAAACACGCGTTGCCACATCACGTGGACGGACGATTATTTTTTGAGAGGCGGGGAATAGGAGGGGGGATTTGGGGTAATTTTCCTCAAAAGATTCCTGCAGAACAAAAACTGCTAAAAAAACCGTGCAAGGGGACTCATAGCTTTGCCCACGTGACAAAAAAAAATTAATACTCACGAAATTGCCTAACCCACCCTCCCCTTAAAAAAACAGATTTTACGATAACTGCAGAAATTCTCGCGCGCTCATTGGCTAATTTTTATCGTCAATATGCGGACAGACACATGAATTTGAAATTCGTGCGACGCGTCAGCGAGCGAGAGCGGGCAATTCGACCATTTGGTATCGTAAAAAACAAATTGACGTCAGTTTTTAATGAGTCTGTCCTGTTATTGACAATGAATTTCGTCATCACATTGTCAAAGTAGTCTGCGGATCCACTCGGCTTTATATAATAACCCAAGTTATTCTCTCATTTTGATTGGTCCTCGCCTATGATCTATTAGAGGACAGATGCACGATTGACGTCATCATTACAAAGCACTTCACTCTGTGTTTTAAAATGGCGGAACGTTTTGAGAATGTCAGCTTCTGGCAATACAGAGGTTTATTTATGATCATCAGAAACTTGTCAACTCTGTGAATGTCCTACTTTAAAACACTTTTATATTTGATATTTTCTCTTCCTAGGTCTCGCAAAATTAAAAAGACAGATAACCTGTTTGTTGTGGACCCTCATCACACTGCAGAGAAACCTATCTTACTGAGGCTACGTTGTATATCAAACCACAGCAAACTATTCAAAACCACTCTGTGTGATCCTAAGCTGGTAGAAATTGTTTCTGATCTGGTAAGACTTTATTTAAGCCTCGGTATTTTTAACCTGTGTCCAGCTATTAATCCGTGATAATTCTTGTCAGTGGCTCATTACTGTCTTCAGGGGGGCATGGGCCTCCAGTCCCTGACTGCTTTCTGTCCCATTATTGGTAATGTTCTGGTGTTCATAGAACTTAGTGAATTATATTTAACTGCTACAATGTTAATGGTACTACCGGTATCTTGCTCTATAATATTATTACAACAGCAGAATATATTTTTTTGGTAGAAATCAGACCTGAGCCTGAATTAAACTTTGCATTAAAAAAGTTAGTCAAGTTTCTTTCTCTGTTAGATTGGCCCATCTGTCCGTTACATAAACCAAGAGAAAGTCAACATGAAGCCACCACAAAGCAGTAGTTCTGTGATCAGATGGCATCAGGATTGGGCATTTCTCCCTTACACAAATGACAGTTTGGTTACAGTCTGCATTGCTATTGATGATTCCACGAGGGAGAATGGTAAGCCCCTTTAACAAATAGGCTATTTTAATCAGATAAAAGCATAGTGCTTTGAAAAAAGGATTGTGAATTTAATGCATAATCCAAGTCCCAAATTCTCTTCCAGTGATAAACAACCTGAGCATATATGAAGTGCTTAAAACATTGCCAACCATATGTGCCAAAATAATCACTCAGTTACCTTTAATAATACTAGTGTAATCGACAAAGGCAACCATAGTGTCCGAAAAATGTTACAATCCTGGCACACTGTCGGCGTGGATAACAACTCAAAACTGTTGCCTAGGCAATATTTTATTTTGTTAGTAATAATTACTTAAATTATTTAAATGTCATTTACGTTCTTTTTAGCTTTTCACACTTCTATTATATTATTTTTAGTTTTTAAATTTTTTCCGCATTATTTTTGTATATATGTCTATTCATGCACCAACATTCTTTACTCGTAAAAGGCCATAGACTGATTGCCAAAACCTTATGTTTTAAAATCTTTTCAACCAGAGACCAGTTTTACTTGTTTTAAAATATGTCTTATCCTGGTTACAGCTCTATGTGTGTATTTAACTTGAACAGTGCTCATATATTGTTACCAATTTTCATGTAAACAGGATGCCTTCACAAGTTATTCCTGGATCAAATAAGGGTCCTCTGTATTCGCACTTCCAAGATGGAGTGTTTGTATCAGCTATAACAGATCCAACATTAGATACCACTTCTGTAGTCCATCTTGAGGTTCCCGCAGGCGGAGTTTCATTTAATCATGCTTTCACAGTGCATGGTTCCTCAGCAAATCATTCAAGCCTTTCCCGTCGTTTGCTATGTCTTAATTACAGTGCTGCAGATAATTGGCCATTATTGGGTGTTGGGGGACACGAGTTTACAAACCATGGCCCAGTGGACTGGGAAAGATACTGTTCAACTGTACTGAAAGGAAAACCAAGTGTGTATCCTCGAATGCAGGCATGGCCTGTTAGTATTCCTATTCCATTTGAAGCAGGTTATGACATTTATGAACACAGTAAAGCCAGCGATGTAAGCGAGCCTGTTGAATGATCTCTGTTAATATAATAATAATAATAACAATCTTTATACAGGGAGCTCACTTCACAAAGAGTGATGTTCCAGTCTAACAATAATCTGATGATAACAGTGTGATGAAATATATCAAACACGGGAGACAGTGTTTCATCGGGATATCCAAACACCAAGAATAGAGTTGAAAATATGACACGCAGCGGAGTATTTTGACAAAATTCAAGGTGTTTGGATAGTCGATGAAACATTGTCTCGAGTGTTTCATATATCCTCTCAATCAAAACAAAAACTAAGGAGTAAACGGAGAAGTAAAATCATCCAAATCTATGCTAATTAAGTCCAGTATCCAAACTTCCTTCACGGTTGTGATTTTCCTGTTTCAACTTGATGAATTATTAATGAGTTTGAGAAGAGTGATATACAGTGAAATTTCCATTCAGGAGACACCCTCAAAACCAGGAGCAGCGTCCCTTGAATATAGGTGTCCCTTGAATAGAGATGTCCCCTGATAAGATATAATTATCCAACTCCAAAAAGTACCATTTTTTGGTTCAAAATCGACTGCAGCGATTATTCAAAGCAGCTTCTTTCATATACCTTAAGTTTACACATGGCACAGCACACTAACAATGGATAGCACAAATATGGGGACAGGCATGATTACTGAAAAATAATGTTCACAGGAGAGCTAGTTCACAAATTGGAACTTCAATGTATGAATGAATGAGTGAATCAAGCGTCCGAGCATCTGTGAGGTTTAAGATAATTATAGCTAGACTTGAAGCATACTTTTAATTAATATGTAATTTTTGTATGTCAAGTGTAAGTAAAACGAATATTGTAAGCTACGTTGGCACTGTGAGTAATATCAGGACTGTAAGTTTTGCTAGTATTGTGCATAGTAGTAGTAGTGTAAGTAACGGTTGTATTGTAAGTAATGTCAGTAGTAGCGTAAGTGATACAAGTATTGTAAGCAATGTAAGTACCATAGGTAATTTTAGTACTGTATGAAGTGTTAGTATTGTCTGTAATAGTATCTTAATATTATAAGTAAAGTCAGTAATTGCAAAGAATAAATAAATTAAAAAACATAGTAGTAGACTGCATCTAAATCAAATATGAAAGTGTTGCGCATCATATAAGTTCTGCTCATATTTTCTAAGGCATTTAAATCAGTTGATGTTTTGATATAAGTACACAGATTGGCTAAAACCAGTGATGACTCTGAGCCAAGCACAATTATTCAAAATAGTCAAAAGAGTATTGTTTTGGGCACTGAGTCATAACAAGTCTCTCTCTACTAGCATACCTATTACCCTCGATCAGTTCTTTACTATACAATTTGTATAAATACCTAACCCTCCCTAGAGTCACAGCATGTTTTGGGTTCAAGATCAAGTTGCCCATAAACAAAGCTGGCAGTATTTGTATTTGGAGATGACACGCCTCCACATGTAAAATTATAGTTCTTTGAATAACTAATATTAAACAGCTGTTCATTGTACCTGGTACAAGACAGTACAAACTATAATGCTGTGGCCACTCTCAAAGAAACATATCTTGGAAGTACTCTTCAAATTCCTCCTCCCTGTAGATAAGTGGAAAAAATCCAAAATCACCCAATGATTCAATAAAAGAGAACAGTATGACTTTCTCACTGCTTACATGAACGGAGCTTTTGTATTTTTTGTCATGAACGTATGCCTATAGTCAATATAGACTTGTGATGTTCAGTAACTTTAGAAGTTTTTTGTGCTACATGTCAATTAACAAATTGACGTCAGCTTTTCATGTGTCTGTCCTGTTATTGATCATAAATTTCCTCATAACATTGTCAAAGTAGCTGTGGATCCACGAGGCGATAGCCGAGTGGATCCGCAGACTACTTTGACAATGTGATGACGAAATTCATTGTCAATAACAGGACAGACGCATGAAAAACTGACGTCAATTTGTTTTTTACGATAACAAATGGTCGAATTGCCCGCTGACGGGTTGCACAAATTTCAAATTCATGTGTCTGTCCACATATTGACGATAAAAATTAGCCAATGAGCGCGCAAGAATTTCTGCAGTTATCGTAAAAATATGTTTGTTAAATTATATCAATAAGAATTTTTGAGTGTGTTAAGGTGGCTGGCAACATTTTTGAAACTTTGGAATGCATTCTCAGAAGATGATGAGAGCATTGAAAAACAAGTTAGAAACTCTTGATCTCTCTATTGACTTTTAGTGTGATAAGCATGTCAAGGTACAACTTTTTGAAAATTTTGAATAAATCTTTTAAGGGGTGAAATATTAAGGTGGCTTTGAATCCCTTTCCCTACAGACCATAAATGCATGTATGAGGACCAGGTGGGATCTGCTTGTCCATACATTTATACCCAATCAGTATGCAGAGCTTTTGATACTTTTGCAAATTAGTGTTGCCTAGTGGCCATAAGGCCAGTGGTTTACTCTGGTTTCCATAGCATGAATCAGCTGCATCTGCGTGAGCACCTGATTCCTCCAGAGGAATCCATGCTTGTCCAGCTTTCCCAAATATTTTTGTTCAGTTGTCGGAACAATTTCTTTTTACGCCCAGGGAATCAAAAGAGAGGCGTTAACATATTACCAGTGCCCAAGCTAAGGGTAACTCTACAATCTAATGGGCTGTGATGATTACCACAGCTTTGAAGTTAAGTCTTCAGGAGCATAGTGATCCAAAACATCCACTGCAGGTTACCTGATCTACTGGGTATACTCTGCAAGTTTCCCCTGGCCAGTCATGGTGTGGCAAAATATAAATAAATTGAAAATACATGACATATAGTGTCACATTTCCAGACCAAGAGGTGTTTTGTACTTGAGCAGAGCATGTACCTTGTTTTGTCAACAGTAACCTTTGCAGGACCTTTCCAAATATCTTCTCCTGAGCATGCAGACTTACTGTGGTGAACACCTTTGGAAGATCCACTGACTGCTGCATCTGCAATTTTGTTTTGCTTTAATCACATAATAGTTTTATCAAAAACAAAATACTTAAAAATGTGATTGGTTTACTGCTCACCTTTAATTAGTTGTCATTTGGTGCAACAATGAGTGTGATAGCTTTAAAAGGTGAATGATTTTCATGGACATGGTGTCGGGATCAACCTCAACCTACATAACAAGTGGGAAATGTACTATCTAGAGACTTGATTTGATTTGCTCATTTACCCAAAACGTGAAACTGCGCGAAGAAAACGGGATTTTGAAACCAAAAATGCAGGTTTGAATTTTCAGACGTTTTCAGTGGTGAGATTTTCTGAAATTTCAAGACGAGAAACAAACTTGCAAGGTATGCTTACATAATGCAAAAATGGCTTGGTATCATTAAGTCCCATTTTGAGAGTTCCAGAATCTTTTCTCAAACAGAAATCTCCCCGGGACTCTGACTTGGGCCAACCAACTCAAGAGCAACATTCTGTTAGCAAGCATATCATCGCAACTCTGACAAATTTTGGTTCAAACTAAGGTAACAAGAAATTAACCATCCAGACCAGTGAGAACAAAAAATATATACCGCTCTCTTCATTGCGATGGTTACTATCTTCCGAGTCTTCAGCAGAACTTGAGGAGTTCTCCTCGTTATTTCTGTGATGCTTTTCCTTTTTCCGCTTCTTTTTTGATGTTTTCTTTTCTTTTTTCTTCTGTTTTGCAAGTTTCTTCCTAAAAGTTGTATTTAAAGAAGTTTGTCAGGAAGTCGATTTGGCTAGACAAAATTGCCATACAGTATGTGACCTTGTTCATACAATCGTCTCTGTCAGTTGTCAGGTGAGAAACACAATGAAATGGTAGACTACCTTGACTAGTGTTTGCACATTTGATGTATGAATTGAATATCCTGATGCCAGCCAGATCGGAACAATTTTTTGTGGTTGTATCCTCTTGCTTACATTTCATCACTTAGGCTATTTATAAAATGTTATCTCTGAGGCAATGCTAATTTATTGTTTCAAACTAACAACAGGTTCTGTGTTGTACAAAACAATCACAGGCAAGTGGTAGGTTTAAGTTATTTGTTTCATAGATTGCCATAAGTCAAAGTTCTAGAAATGAAATAAATTGCCTCTAAGACACATTGTTAGCACACTACATGTTTAATCCTGTCTCTCTCTAGCTCCCTCTTCTGTTGTTCAATTTTATTTGGAACATTTTATAACACACAATGACCAAAGAGTTCATGCTAATTTGTTATCTTCCTTGTGCAGGGAGAGGGAGGTGACTTGTAACAATGATTATTAGCTCTGATACTGGTTCAGTTGACTTACTTGTGGTGATAGTTAAGTTTATAGGAACAATCTGGACAGAGCCCTGTGTAAAGATAAAATTCGGTAAAATATAATAGTTAATGGAAATGCCATTAATCAACATTCCATTAATCAACATTCATCAATTTAATAAATTTGACATGTTCTAAAATAGTGTGATGACATGTGCTAATTTAAGTGTTGGTAAGAGTGGGAACAAATATCTATCATGTGTTACATACTTAGTTTTATGAGAGTATTTTTCTTTTCTCCATGTTCCACATATGCAAAATTAACCTTGAAAACAAAATTAACAAAAAAGTTAACAATTGCATCTCTGATCAAAGAATAAAATGTGTTGCCTCTTAGTTGTAAGAAATCAGGTTTGGATACAGCTATAATTTTCCATTATTTCAGTCAAGAGATTGAGCTTTTCTATGGGTTAATTGAAATATGAAGTACAGCCAGTATCTAGATCAAAAGGAGTATAAAAGGTTTGAAAATCTGAAATCAGCTGTACTTTTATATGATGGGCATTTCTGGCATCGAGACTTAGAAATCAATGTACAAGAATATTCTGACTTATTAGCAAATACTACTTGCCTCCCAGCTGCGAAGACCTTCAGATTCTGTACATCTTTTGTCACCACATGTGAACTGTCCTAAGAATGATAGATATTATTGATGTACAAGTACAGTCAAACCTATGCACAATGGCCACCTTGGGGACAGAGGAAATTAAGGCCATTGTAGAGAGGTGGCTGTTATGGGAACGCAGGGGTGTAACATGGGACCTGTGTTTTAGTCTGTATCCAGGAGACTTCCAAATAATCCGAGAGAATTGGCATAGATGGGGAGCACCATGATTGATAATTTAACTCATCAATTTGTCACTAAGTACTGTATACTAAATATCATTACATAACTATAATTATATTATGAAGTGGGCTGGTTGCAAAATTAAGATCCATTAAGATAATCATACCTTTTCCTTCAATTACTTCTTTTTCAATTCTCCATCTTAATGCCACCTGTCATTTGCAACAAGGCAATGAATAATTATTATTATTATTCATTCAAAATATTTCCCCGTTTCTGATTGGTTAAAACCACACGCTGCTGTTGACCAAATTTGCAAAGAATTTTGTTATATTTGGCCAATGACGTCAAAAGTGCAGCCCACTGCAGATTATTGAACCATTGACGCCAAAATTATTGAACCATTGACCAAGAAAACCTGGGGACGAGGTTGTGTTACTAACAAAGAGCAAAATGGCTGCGAGTAGGTTTACATGTACATGTTTACAAGTTTGAGCGAAGAAAATATTTTGAATGAATAGTAAAGCAATCATTGAATTCGGCTTTCGTAGGATATGAAGAATTCTGCAGATCACGGAGGGTTTTCGGCCTCGGTGGATAACACCCTCCTCAACCTGCAGAATTCTTCATATCCTACGAAAGCTGAATTCAATGATTGCTAATTAATGAACACCAGGGTCATAATAATTATTTTACAGATGTATGTGTACCCTTTGGCTAGCAAATAATTTTTCAAATGTTCTGCTCAGTTAAATTTCATGACATATCTCTGTAGAGCAACCATTTTATTATTATCGTTGGATTATTTTACACTAGGAGGGCCAGGAAAAGAATACAAAGAAAATCTGCATACAAGGGTAATCTCATTTCTGGATCTCTTCTGGCCAAAGGCAAGATCTGGTCATTTGATTCTAACTTGCATGCATAGTTACGTGATCTCCTGTCAGAAATGTTGCCGGCAATAAAGGAGCACATGCCCTGGCAAAATGAATTTTAAATTTGCAGCTGTGTCTGATCACGAATTTAAACACGCTTTAAAGCAAACTTCCTTTAAGTCAGGAGGGTACAGTTGACTTCAAGCTGAACCATTGGAGGTCGTATAAACTGTGGTGCCATGGTTACCATCTTGCTGTAATATAAAATAAACTGCTATCTTCTGGTTAAAAGCGCTTGCTCAGATGACCATTTCTTCATGCATGCACTGTATCATCTGTAATATATTATTGACAGTTTGCATGGCTTCTTTTAGTGATTAGCAGTTAGCAGTACATGAATAGTGATATGTAGGCAAGTGTGGCCTTTCGAGGAGGGCAATAAATCCAGTGTTCCTGGTTTCAGTACATGTTCAATAGACTGGCTCTGGTTATACTGAAGAGACTAAGTCACATACAGATGTTATCTGTAATATTCATCACTTGAGAGAGCAGTTTGGACCTTAGTGAGCACATCTTGACAAGGTAGATTTCATCTGAATAGTTAATCAAAGTGAAGAATCAATTACCAGACTTGACTGGACCTTTGGCCTCTTCCACAAGAGATTTGGGAATGAGATTACATCAAGGGGGTCTGCTAAAAATGTATGACAAAACCTTGAAAATCATCATAGCGTATCCTCCACTACTGGCATAAATTATGAACCGTAAAGACCCCAACCACTGTTTTCCATGGCAAGTTATTAAACATTCAATCAATGTTTTAATACTCTTTTTGTACAATCACCTTGTTTTCCTTGTATCTACTAAGATCAGAAATGCAATATTCTTTAAACAACTTGTCGTAATACTTCTTAGCCAAACGCTTTTCCCTGAAAAAAAGTTGAAAGTGGCCTTCAGTATTTGGCAGTCAATGTCTATAGAACTGCATTGAACAGTTGCTAAACATTAGTAGCTACTGCAACACCTTTCACAGCCTACTTGCATGGAGAAACCATTATTTCTCTGGGTGAGACTGGGCTGGAATGAATTGCTAGAATGTACTTGTAAAGCTTTCCTTTATTGATTATACCAGATCACCACCCAAATTTTGTTTTAGGGTAAAGGGGTAATAATAAGGAACTTACATGTCCACTAAGTAAGATTTCCTTGTTTAGTCAGGAATTAGATTCTGGAAACTTGATAACCTGATCCAGGCTAAATATTTACAACCCACGCCTTGTCTAGTGAAATATAGCCATCACTTCTATATGGTAAAGGTTGGGGTTGCTCATTGTCTCAGTCAGGGGCGTTAATCATCATCATCATCATTATCAATCTTTATTTAAAACACAAAATCTTATCATAAAAATGCTCTTCCTAGGAGTCGTATGAAAAATTACAAAACAAAATTAACTATCATTTTCAGGAATACATTAATTATATAACTAACAAACTATTTATTACTAGTGTACAGTAAAAACCTATATCAGGGATTTTGGTCTCATTTAGGGCGTTCAGGTTGAAACACCACTATTTTTACAATGTAGCTGTAAAATATATATAGATAATGCTGTCATTTGTGTTTTAACTAGCCTCTTTCAGGAGTCAAATAAAGCTCAAGCCATGCCCAGATTGGTCCCCCTTAGGGTTTTAATTCAAATTTTTTGTCAAGTATTTCCAGTCTTCTCATAACCCTGAGTCCTCTGCCCGGGATGTGGGAGAGTCATACATACCAAGTACTCTCTGGATTGTCATCTTCATTCCAAATAAATCTGTATGTAAACAGAGAGATTGATGAGCGAAATACAAAATCTGTCACACACTTAACTATCCAATTGGCCATATAGCTGATTGGTTTTTGTAGTATAAGAAGACACAAGCGTAGATAATTTTCATGACACAGACATTTTTGGTTCATGAGAGAAGAGGAGCACTCTGAGAGTTAAGGGACTCCTCCGAGAAAGCAGTGCCATGACCCAGACCAACACTCTGAACCAGACTGCTCTTGAGACCCCAAGTTCTCACCCTCAAACCATTCAGCTACCAGATCTCTAAATTTCCTTGAAACCATCCCATGAAATAAGCCTAATAACAAAATATTGTAAGTAAGTAAGTAATAATAATCTTTATTGAGGTAATCAATTTCACCGATAAGTGATTTACAAAAGAGTCCTCAAAAATTAAAATAAAACAAAAGGAAAAATGAAGATTAATATATGAATATATAAAAATTAGACTAAAAGCTATTTACATTTACATACATTACATTTACATACATTATATTGAACTCTGATTAATTAATTTGTCCTTGAATTGACCTTGCCATTACATTGCATTATTGCAAAGTGTGGTTATGTGGGGGACAGGGGGGCAGCCCGGGAGAATAGGGGGTGGGCGCAGGAGAAAAAGGGTAGGAGGCAGAAGTTCCAAGAAGGCAGGAATAATTTATTTTGCCTTAAAATACTTTTAAAAAAACAAGAACCCAAAGTGTTATTTGACACTTAAGCTATCAAAAGATGTGAGTAAGAGGAGGAAGGCTATAAGCAAAGGGAAAAAGGAAATGTCTATGGATTGCACAGCAAAACGATTATGATGTGTTTTGAGTCTCAGGGGACAGGAGCAAGGCAAACAAGTCGGGCGGGAGTCCGGAGACAAAGGTATGGGAAGTGGGAAGTTATGACCCCTGTGCTATCCCCCAAGTTATGCCTAACAAAATAAAACTGTCACGAAACTCTCAATTCCCTTGTTACACCCAACACACCAACTGATAAGTTACAATACTCTTCAGTACTGAACATTACAAAGCAATTAATATCAACATACCTATGCTCTTCTCTTATGATATCCACATCTCTTTTATCCCTTGAGCTTTTATTTTTTAATGAGCAAAGCAAACCAAAAAGATTAGAACTGGAATACATTCTCATCGAAGGGATAGTTTCACAGCTTTGTAAAAGTGGAAGCTATCAGTCAATTTGATTCTATAATTCATGAAACATCGGGGAGCATTTTTTTAAATGATAAAGCTACATGTAATGACTTGAGAGGAAAAATGCTGATTACTTCTCACTAGAACTCCTTTTGCTTGTTCCAGCCTCATCCACCACTCAAGTTCATAGTTTTGGAAGCAATCAGATACAAATATAAATATAAATATGTAATTTGTTTACCCATGGAGCACTAAGCTAGGGGTTCACAAGAACTCGTTCAGATATACCATCCTACATGGGTGGATAAAAATTCATTTGGGTCAAAGAATTAAATGTTTAACACTGAGTTTTCTGTGCAAGTCCATTGATAAAAATGACTTCCAAAAATGCAAGAAAATTAATGAAAGTAGAAGCAACATGACGTTTTGACAACATCATATCATCATATTATCATATATATATAGAAATTAGGATGCAAGGAAATAAATTAGCAAAGGTGACATGAAAGCATTTAGGTAAAAAGTTTTACACGAATACAATCCACTTGTGTGTTCAGTTTCAGTCTTTTGTTCTTAATCCAAAGCATTTAAAAGATCAAATGTTCAAGCTTGCCACAGCATTTATTTATGACTTAAAGTTCTTTATTAAGTTATCATTTGCTAAGCCATGCTTGTCCCTGAAATGGTTTCCAATCACAGAGTGTGTATGTCCTGATCTATGTGTTATGGAGGTGACGACAAGTGTACCCAGTATAATTGTATCACAAATCACATTTGAATTTGTATATTTGTCGTTTATATTTGATACCAAAAAAATCTGGACGTCATTCATTCAGCCTGTGTAAATTATAGTCTGTGATCACTGAATTGATAAAAAAAAACTGATAGAAAGCACCATACCCTCATGCTATAGTGTAATGTGTGTTACACTGTAAAACTATCCCTTTAATGTTGGAAGTAGTTGACAAAGAAAAAGTGGATTCACAAAGTGATTCACAAACCTGTCTCTCTTGAACTGCTCTATTCCTTTTCCATAATACAAAATGTAATCATTGATCATTTTCTTGTGCTTTGAGTACTGATTGTGGGGAAGTTACGTCAAGGAACTTTAACAGTGTAAATTCAATCGTGAAGCATTTTGGCTAAAATGCTTCATTGTAATCATACCAATATCACGCTTGACAGTATTTCAATCTATAAAATTCCTCCAGGGAAATCTCTATAGACATCATTGTAAAATGTTTACTTCTGATTTAAAGTGCCTATGAAGTAAAAAATAATTGCTGCTGATTTGAAAGGATTTTCAGCGTAAAGTAGAATGGCGTTTTCCTTTTTGGAATACCTTTTTTCGTTTTAGAGATATTCACGTTTTTGTATTATGAGTGATGACGTCATAGGTGGTTCCACTAAAACAGTCCAACACTCAATCAAGCATATCTCTAGAAATATTAAAGCGGTAGCCTTCAAACTTGGCACCAGCAATGTACATCGTAAAAGAAACAAAACGAGACCCGTTGTGCCGTTTCCATGACAACGGTTATGCCGCTGGTCGTGTTTTAATTAAAACTAAAATTCTCAGATTTTATCTTAAACAACGATCATTTACTCTCAACAATCTAATGGGGAGGGTTAAGACAATGTGGGAACCATGTGTGTTCCGAGCGAGACCCTCTGTCCCTTTTCAAAGGGTTGCAAATGGGCATATTTGGTTTGTCACAGAGAGAGACTGGAGCCAAGAGTGTTGCCATGGTAACAAAATTGTAGGTGTCATTCTGTTCCTTTTGTGATGTATATTTCTGGTGCCAAGTTTGAAGAACACCGCTCCAATATTTCTGGAGATATTTATGATTCAGTGTTTTACTTTTCAAGTGAAACGATTCATGACGTCACCACTTCCCTCATTTGCATAATACAAAAACGTAAATATCTCTAGAACGAAAACAGATATTTCAAAA
>OZ026595.1:21609152-21649152 GCA_964020085.1 Micromussa lordhowensis
CATTGATGGACGAGGCAAAGAGAGATCCATAATTATTTGCCAGGAGCCATCCTTTTTTAGGGACAAGGCCTAAAGGTGAGCACTGAAGGGCTGGAAGTGGAAGAGACGAGAAGGGGCCAGCCGTGTGACCTCTACTGACCTCTTTCGAGAGCGCCTCAGAGACTGCATCTGGGTGAAGGAGGGTAGATTTTAAATTCGGGGTGATTCTGTGGTGGCGTGGACCTTGATAGCCAATGCGACAGCCAAACTGAAGATCATGGACCAGATCTGAAGCAAATTGACGGTCAGGATGATTCATAAGTTCTTGAGCCAGCATGGCAATACAAACAGGGGTTGATGGAGAAAGATGGGAGAGACGGAATGGCACATTGTTAGATTCCTTCAGGGCACTGGGTAATGGGATGGGTGCCCCTGCAACCTGGGTTACTGCAGATGTGCTGAAATTGGCAGTTGACGCGACGGCAGAAACGGCGGTTGAAATCACGGCAGGTGAAGTTAGGTGAAGAGGCTGAGATGGTGGCTGGGGAGGTGGTGATGGATGGTTTAGGCGTGCTTGCTGGGGAGCAGGTTGAACTAGTGGTAAATGGTTGAGCGTGGGCTGGAGGGCGACAAAAGGACTGGTTAGCCTGGGAACGAGTGGAACAACTGATGGTGCGGTGGCCGTAAGAGTGACAGGAAATGCAGAAAGGGAGCGTTTCCTCTTTTAAGATATCATTGTAGAGTTGGTCGTTTATTTTGCCCCACAGCAATAATGGGTTGGAAGCAGCCATGTAGCGGAAGGCAGTGTCATACATAATCCATGCAGATGCTCTAAACTTCCTGCTGAACTTACATATCTGATCCTGATATGCAAGGAGGTCAGGGGCGAGGAGAGGGAAGTAGTGTAGGCCTGTCTGAAGATAAACATTCCAGGCCTCCAGCCAAGAGTGAAGACCGTCCACCCGCAGTTTGCGTTGATGAGAGGGGACTATGGCCAATGCTGCGGGATCTTGAGGGTTTACCTCTAATTTGTATTGATTCTGGGTGGCGAGTGATGGGTGAGGGTATCAATTATCGGAGAGAAGGTCAGCAAAATCAATGTACTCACGTTTGGCAATGCGTTGCAGTATTTTTTGTGGGATAGGTGGAAGATTATGGGTAGGGGCAGAAGTACCAGACGTTCCAACCACATTGGTTGACAGGAGACTGGGACCGGGTGTTGGAGTTAAGCCAACGCCATCTTGGACTGCCGTGGCGTTGTTCGCGGAACTGATCGTGCTAGTTGGGATGGCCCTCGAGGGAGGCGGTGGTTGGGGAGTCGCGGGAGATAGCGCACGTATTCGGCTAACGTGTTAACATCCTTGTTGCCACCCAAATCAGATCACGTGATGATTCATTTGGGAGGATACAATTGTTGTGTTTGCACATACCCTCATGCACGCAGTTACGCATAGCAAATTGCACAATTGTAACCTCCCAAATGAATCATCACGTGATCTGAATTGGGTGGCAACAAGGATGTAACCATGTTAGCCGAATACGTCTATTTGCTAAAGAACATAAAAACATTTCTAATGCACCTAGACATCCGAATTTAAATACAGTTGTTGTGTCATTAGAATATGACATAGCATCACAGTGTCTAGCACTAGGGTCAAAAGTATAAAATAAACCATTTGGTTCACAAACAATAGCTAAACTAACATTTCTAAGAATAACAATTAATTTGCATGCTTGTAAGTAGTGAAAGCATTCATCAAGGCTGAACAAAGGGAAATGCCAAGATAACAAGTGTTTTCGAGCTCTACTTGGCAGTTTACTCGGAATGGATGTATTTTGGCCTGGCACTTCAGTACTGCTGGATGCACTAGGAAAAACACAACATCCATGGAGTAGAACTTGATCAATTTCTTGGCACCTCAGTTTGCGAATTGGCAAATATTATAATGATCACGCAGTAGAGCAGCTAAGCATTCATTGATCCTTTTTCTTGCTTGAGATGCATCATTAAGCCATTCGTGACCTTGATGAATAATTCCATAAGCAAATAAACACATGTAGAAAATAAAACATACCTTACTACATGTGCTTGTGAAAGGGAAATCTACCTGGCTAGTGCTACGAACAGGCCCTCAAGGTTTGTTAGGCCTATTCTCATGTGCAAAGTGATGTCAGCGTGGATCCTGGATGATGAAACAGCCAAACGCGCATGCTTGTGATCTTAGATGCCCTGGATAATATGCTAACAATCAACTACACATGCCTGGAATCTTACATCTGACAAATTTTGGATTTTACCCACTATTGCCAAGAATAGGCTGCTGTCTGGCAAAGGCTCGCCATCAAATATGCATTTCCCAAACCAAATATTTTTTATAAATATATACTAACAAGGATATAAAATAACACTGAAGTAAACAAACACCTTGCTTATAAGCTATTGAGTCGGGAACATGAGACAATCTGCCACATTCTTTACAAGGATACAGCATCCAAAGCAATGAATTCATATTTTTGGCTTTTTGCTTCCTCCCTGTAATTTTAAAAAAATCAGTGATGATTTAATAAACCAAGCAGATTAAGCAGTAAACATCTTTTGCAAAGCTTTTTTATGAGATGTACCTGCTATATTCACTGGAAACCATCCGTTTAGATGGTAAACCATCAGTTGAATTGGACTTCCTTTTGATCCCGGACAGTTCGTCATCTCTCCAAGACTTTTTTCTGTTCAATAATTTATAGAATGAATGTCACACAAGATAGCTCTTTGAAAAGAAACTTTACCTTACGTATGAAAACAGACATTTTTTTTCGAAACCTCACCTTTCAGCTGCTTCCTGTTCATCAAACTCAGATCCATATCCTTCACCATAATCAACCTTAAAGAGAAAGATATTCCAAATTTAACATGTTTAGTGGCAGCAGACAACTTTCCCTCGCATTCTCACAGAAAAATTCGCTTGAAATCCTTGCCTGCAGTATATCTCCCCTTGCGTCCACCATTTTGTTTATGCGGTTTCTGCGAAGCACCGCTGACTGAAAAACTCAGGGCTCAGGACTCTTTCTCTTTCCCAGATTCCAAATTTTCGTGACGAGGCGAGTGAAACAAACATCCCGGGAACTATAAGCTTCTCTGTGTTAGTAAAATATATTTGACGCTGAAAATCTGTCAAGAAACAAGGTTCAGTTGGGAATCAAGTTTTCCCAGAGGAGCATCCGGGAAGAAGAAATGGGTCTCTCAAGTTGGTTTCGTGACCTTGGGGTTCCGTGGAAAATTTCAGTTGGAATTCTTGGTGGTGTTGCTGCAGTGACAAGCGCCTATGGACTGTACACATTTTACACTCACCTGAAAGATCGCAAAGACGAATCCTTCAACGGCGAAACAGCTGAAGAAACATTTGAGAAAAAGATTTTAGTTTTGGGATTAGAAGGCGCCGGGAAGAGCACTTTCCTGGCAGCCTTGGCACAGCACGATAGCCCAATTACTTCCGAGCGTGAAGCCACTAAGCCCACCCAGGGCTTTCATGTTGTTTGTGTGTCAACTGAAGGAATCAGCTTAAATATTTGGGAGAGTGAGTATCATTCCTTCATCTTTAATATTTCTATATTTGTATGGTGGGTTTGAAGGTTGATTTTCGTACATCGGCCTGTATTTGTCCGGCAAAAAAAGGAGTTGGTCTTTCCTGGATCACGAGTTTTCTAAATTATGCATTATGTGAACTTCAAGAAGTTTTACTTTATTGTCTCAAAGACAAGTGAAATTTTAAAGATGCCTTTCTACTTTTGCGCTATTACATTAAGCTTATTACTTATTTACTTTGTTTATGGATTTACTTTTATGGCATAAGCTATAGAACGTTTAAAAATCAAAGGTACAATCATGATTTATGTAGATCAGAACATGGGAGGTATTGGTGGCTGGAAAAAATCAAACTGTCAACATGTAAATGTCCAGTAATAAAATCCGTTCTAGATTTCTATCAACTTGATATTATTTCAGTGAATCCTAAAGATCAAAGATTTTTTGAAAAGTTTAAGTGAGCCTTCTAGATAGTTTTTATATTTTGTCAGTTGGGAATGAGGGGGTATTGAGGCCTGCTAGAGACCCGAAAACCACTCAAAATGTATTTCCAAGTGGAAAAACCGCCATAAAAATCACTCAAAACTGAAGACAGCATAAATTTATTTATGATTAAAAATGCAAATATTTCACAACCTTTATTAATCTGCCAGGCTTCATGTGTGCTTTTCTGACATTTTCATTTGAACTTGGTGCCATACATGTACCTTTTTAGCTTATCATTAACTCCTCAATTACTAGATTTTCCCAGGAACAGCAATTAAATGTTACAAATGCCTATTTTCCTATTTTCCTCGTTGAGCATGAAAATGAACATTCCCTTCCACTTCCTTGATAATTTTTGTAGAACAGATGAATGTTAGCCCCCATCCAGAAGACAATAAATTTTTCCATGCTTTACTGTGCATCATTGAGAAAGTGAACTATGGAGTTTCGCACTCAATGATTTAAGTTTGCTCCCAACATTCACTCTTGTATTCATGCAAAATAATTTATAATTTATGCAATGCATCAACAAGCGAGAGTGGACAATAGACCATTTTACAGTTGTCTACTCAGTGACCTAGCCTTTGAATGGCAGCGAGGCTGGAGGTGACCTTGTTTTGATACAGACCTCACTGCTTTTGTCATGTAAATCAAGTTATTCTTATGCTAACTAGGTGCATTTACATGACAAAAGCAGAGAGGTCTTTATCAAAGCAAGGTCACCTCCAGCCTCACTGCCATTCAAAGGCCAGGTCACTGAGCAGACAACTGTAAAATGGTCTATTTGACAATTTGTTACAAAAACAAATTGATGTCAGCATGGATATTTGTGTTTTGTCCATAATCCTGCCTGCCCTGTAAAACATTAACATTGTAAAATCTTCACCATGCTAGGTCAGTTCTCGCCTTATGCAGGATAGAGCAATCAATCCTCTTCTCCAGGGTTTGAGCCAGGCCGCGCCATTGCGCCAATCCCGCACTGTAATTGAAATTGTCCCTTAAAAAAACGGCCAAGGGGACAAATACTTGAAAGGAAGCACACATGAAGAGATTTAATTTAGTACAGAAATTGCGCAAGCTAAAACAGAACATGGAAAGTTTATTTTATCACATTGTCTGTTCAAAGTTCATTCTCAAGTCACATTTCAGTCACGCTCTACTGACCATGTATGTCTCATGCTCAACTAAGCGTGTTAAACGCACCCGGCAATCTTCAACATGTCACATCAAAAACGTGTTTGAACAATAGAAAGCTTTTCCGCTTCAAATTGAAGCCAGACTGAATCAGAGAAAAATGATACAGAAGATGAACAGTGTATTAATCAGGAAGAAACGGATGAGGATCAAAGAAAACCGAAAAAATCACAAACTTTCCAGAAAACTGTCCTCCTGAATATAAAAATGTCCCCCAAGATTTTAGGCGAGGGTGCAAATTGTCCCCCAGTGATCAAATCCTAGTTCAAACCCTGCTTCTCCTACATTTATATTTAGATCTACATCCATTGGCTGATACGAATAAAAATGTTTCTTTTTCTTGTTTTCTAGTTGGAGGGAAGTTCCAATCCTACTGGCCTAACTTTCTCATTGATGTCAGTGTCATTGTGTATGCCGTTGACAGTAGTGCTTCTCAAACATTTGATGAGTCCAAGGATGCCCTGTTAAGAGTTCTTTCAGACGACACCCTCGAGGGAGTCCCCCTGCTATTGCTTGCTTGCAAACAAGATGCACAAGGTGCTACACCATTGGAGGATGTAGCATCATTCTTTGGACTTCAGGACCTGTGTTCTACTCGTAAAGCTCAGATTGCTGCTATTGAAATCTTAGGTAATGGAGAAGCTCATGGAGTACAAGAGGCCAAGGAACTCATTTTAAACTTTTGTTCACAAAAATAGCTGCTATTAGCCACTCCCTTGAAGGTTCTTCATTGCATAGTCTTTTGTACAAATACAGTATATACTGTCTAGTATAATTTATTTCAAGTCGACTTGTGCAGCTATATTAACTGTGATGTAAATAGTCACATTTCAGTGAAAATGAACTCTGATCCAGTAGGTTAAAGAAGTAGCAACAGACTAAACTTATTTTGATTCAGATCCTGACCAGACTGGTCTCTGGTACCAAGAGACCTACCTACCTGTATGATTAAGGATGGAGAGGGCTTGCTATCAGTTAAATTACTGCACCTTTCAGTAAACTGCAGACTCTAAATTCAAAGTTCAACTGACAAATGTTTGTTGCTACCGTCAATCAAATGTTCGGCAGCCCCTCCCAGCTTCCGACTACTGCCAAGCACACGGTAATCAAATAAAATTGTTGAGCACAGCACAGACAACATAGTCGGAAGCTGGGAGGAGCCGCCGAACATTTGATTGACGGTAGCGAACAAGGCATTTGTCAGTTGAGCTTTGAATTTTAGAGTCTGCATGTTATTGAAAGGTGCAGTGAAGAGCCATACAAAGAACAATCTGGCCATCTGTGAAAGAACATTGCTGACAAAAATTTTCTTATTGCATGTGCCTGATATCGCATTGCAGGGGTTTTATTAGGGGCAGGGCACTGGGGAAACTGACAGAAAGCAGAGAGTTTTTCTTATAAAGAAGTTCAGTTCAAATAGTTTTGCCCGCCTGTGAAAAAACCAGTTGGCCTCCTGCTGAAAACGGTAATGAAACCCCTGCATTTGTGATCACTACACCACCAATGGCTTTACTTTTAACTGGGTGTTTTTGCACTTGTTCCAACTCTCATTTCTGTTTCATCTTTTCTGATAAATAAAAGCCTTTGAAATTGTATCAAATTAAAAGATCCTTGTTCTATACGGCTGTGTATTTTTGGTGTTTTTGCAGAAAGTGAAATGCTTTGTTAAGGTTTCTTCAAAAAATTGTGTAAACCTAGACACAATGCCAATTTACATATTCTCAAGTGCTGCTCAGGTTATCATAAGGTTTTAAGTCCACTCTTGACTTGATTATCAGGAGGTAAATACAGCAAATGTTCATTAAGTAAACTTTAACAACAGGCAACCTTTGAATGTTCATTTCCTTTTCATTTAATAATGATGATTATAAAGTACATGTATATAAAATGATCAAATACCAAATCTTTGTTATCCTAAAAAGATCATGCTATCTTGAACACAAACTCTTGTTATAACAATAAACAGAAGTTATTAAGACGGATTCCGCTCAAAGTTCGAGCAATAAGTGCAAAAATTAATTACTAAAAATCTACTCATAGCACAGTAACCTTTGGAATACTATCAAAAACAACTCACTTTAGTTTATTTCTCTCAGTGACCCCGCGATTAAATTCTCAAGCATTCTCGAGAAACTAAATGTCAAACATTGTAAGAATGCTTAAAGTGTGCGTTATTGTGTTTTTCACTGAAGCGAAACGTCTCTTAAGCGAAATATGGACAACTTCAAGTTCAATTTTCTCTCGCGGGGTCAGCTTGAGAGCTAAATTCTCGATGAGTTCTTATTAACTGGCTTCAAAACAATAACGTGCCACGAGGTTTTTTCTGGTAACTTAATTTTTGCCATTATTGCTCGAATGTTGTGCGGAAATCGTCTTAATAACGCTACAGTATAATGTAACAATTTTAAAAAGAGGAAGTGTTTTAACTAGATACCTGCTACCATTAAATCTGCCTGCAGTCAGTCTAATTTTTTACTCTCTCTGGTATTATACTTGATATACTTGTGATACTTGGCCACATAAAAACAGAGAAATAAGGATGTGGAAAAATGTAAAGCCTAATCGCAGATCACTAAAAAACATGACTTTCTTTCCTGGCACTTTCTCAAAGATTGCTCTCAACAGCCCTGTTTGATAACTGATTATGACAAAATGCAAGAGGAAAACCATGATCATAGTTGTATTTCTTGTAGTACAACATCTAACAATTAGATAAACCAAATGCTTGGCATAAGTTATAAGATCCACTAAGAATTCTGCTTGGTATTAAAAAGCAGTAACAGCTGCCCTGGAGGTTTGATAATATATCAACATTGTAGTATTTGAGTCATGTCACTACAAGTTCCAGGTAACAATTTCAGATCAAAGTTTTAGTGAATTATATTTTCATCATTTTTTTAAATATACATAATTAAATTTTATGATCATACTTTTGTGCACAACTGTATACAAGCACCTTAAAACCTTCCTAAACCCCATAACATTTTAAAAAGCTTGACGTAAATAAAATATTTTTTCACCAGTTCAACTTTGAATGTGCTGGCAAAAAATAAAACTAACCCTTGGAATGACATTCCATCAATTACTTCTAGAAAATAGATTGAATGCCAAAGATAAAATATTAAAATCTCATATGTTTGATTCTTTTAAAATTACTGTGTTTGCTTTTAGTCCCTTCACCCACTCACTTGCCGTATAAATGTGGCTCCATTTAATAACTCCTGAGTAAATGATGCAAGAGATGCAGCACATGGATGTCCTTTAAATAATCAGTACCTTAATATTTAGACAAAAATTTTGGCCTTCATAATTGCCTTGTGCTATTCGTTCAAATTGCTTCTTTGTCAGTATTTTTGCTACGAAACAAACCATGAATTGAATCCCTGCCTCAACCCATTCAGGCATTTACCTTGGAAAGTACAATAGAGCATAAATCATTAGTTAGTACTGATGTTCTCCTAGGCCAAGAATTTGAGATGTCAAAGCATGTCCAACATATGCAGAGCAAGTTCCCATTTTGCTGCTTCTGTTCTTGGAGGCCACCTTGCCTCTGCACCATGACAGTTTTGGCTGGCACAATGACTTTCCTCCAGATGACTTTAAACACTCGTCTTTTCTTCATCAACTGTCTCAAAGAGATCTTGAGAAGGTTCTTGGGTATTTTCTTCTGGGGAATCATCATCATCATCGACATCGTCATTACACCTAAGTGGTGCTCTTGCAAGAGCTGAGCCAGAAGAGTTGCTTCCTGTGGAACTTATTGAAATTTCTCTGTGAAGGGTGCTGGGTGTGTCTTCACTAAAGGAGAAGCCTCTTGGGGCAAAGGCACTACTCTCTGTGGGCTCAAAGAGCTCACCTGTGTGTTCCACTGTGGACTCATGAGGCATCTGTGACAAAAAATATTCATCAACACATGGATCTCTGTATCATATAGATGTGTGATCTGTTCCGTGTGAGGTCTGGATTTAAATTCAGGTATGCCAACCACCAAGACACCATACTCTCTGTGGGAGAGGGAGTAGGGTAAACTGTATACCATTCGCTTTTCTTGTGTGTTTTTTTTTTTTTGCATTTTAGTAACAACAATAGAAGGTGAAAAGCTTACCATCAAAAGGCTAGGTTCAATACTTAAAAGGTGCAAGGTTTGTAATTCAAAAGGTGTTACTAGGTTTTTAAAGGCTGCAGTGCTCTAATTAGCTACATAGATATTAAGAACACTTTCTGGCTGTCCGAGTTTTAATTTACAGTAGAAAATGGGTAAAATATTTGCTACCAACTTTCAAAGTTGTACAAATAGAGACCTAATTGGGTGACCTGTCTCACTTACCAGTTGAGGCGGAGCTCTGAAGAGATAGCTGAAGGGATAATGCAGTAAGTTTACACATGAAGCAGCATACAAATCAGCATAGCGGGAAGCTTGGCTTGCAAAAAAAGTCTGCCTGTTACCTGAAAGATGAATGTATGGATGTGTTTATGGCACTGGTTCCTAGACTGACATTGAAACAAGCATTTTCTTCAGTATTTTGTACATGTGGACCAAGAATTTTGTTGTTCAGATAAGTGGTGTTATCATAACGATATGATTTAGTGCCCCTTTTCTAACAAACACAAACACTAGAACTGTTTTATAAGTAAGCTAACCTATTCCAATAAGCGCCCACTTTCAATACCTGCCCTTATAGTAAAAGTAACTTTTACTCTGCAAGTCAAACACTGTGAACACCAGAAATATTTATGGAATGTGGTTAAGCAGGGGGAAAGCCAATTAGGGTTCAGAAAACTAAACTGCAAACAGTAACAGTAATTTGGTTTGTGGTTTGAGGTTTGTTCGCCTGTTCAGAACTTTATTGCTTAAAGTCAGCTTTGTCAACCAGTGAATGATGTAACAATGTCCCAAGCACAATGAACAGGCTTCTCTGCTTTGTAGCAAATGGGGAAATATTGACTAAAACACCATATTTGAGTTAATAAATGGTAAACAGTGTGAATGTTATTCAGCTATGTTCCAGATGACTATAGCAAGGATAAAGAAGAAAATCAGAATAAGAAATTATCCCTCTAGTATCATTACTTTAAAACTAGTTTTGTAACGTCATAACCTGTGACATCACCCAGTGTTTTATTGTAAATACCATCATAATAAAGCCGTAAATTAAATTACCAAAACCATACGATTTTTGGCAACATAGAGCTTTCTACTGAATTATTAGCCTCCCCAGAAAAAACTGTAAAAAGTAAACCAAAGAGATTGACTTGAGAGGGACAGTATGGTTAAGCAAATCCAGGGGGGTGCGGGAACAGCAAAAATATATTTAATTTACCAATATAAAATGATCATCATAGCAAAGAACAGTTTTCAGCATTTTACTCCTCAAGTCAAGGCCTTTCCAATGACATAGCTTTCACTATGAGATTTTAAAAAGTTATAGCATGTTTTTGTGATGTCATTAATTATGATGTCTGCCACAACTTCTAAATTAAAATGAACTGGAGAACACTGAAAGCTAATCTGCCAAAGTTGGCTCAGAAATATATAAATGAAGCAAATATAGCCTACATGAAACATAAGGGGTGGTTTGGCCCCTACGTGACTATATTCCCAGCACTACAAACCAACATCACTGACATGTGCAGGATCGAATTAGGCAAAATGAGAGCAAAACAGCGCCACTAAATAGTAAAAAACAAAGCTTGGGGAAGTCACTGCGAGACTGTTAGCATCAGAGTGAGGTGAACCCAGTTTATTCAAATAATAACACAAGCAAATTTTGGTCAGCCAATGTCAATCTTTTTTTTAAAATTTCATTTCTATCTGATGACCGCTAACTACTTGCAGTCCTGCTGGATCTATCTGACTTCAAACACCAAAAACTTGATTGTATCTTCATTCGAACATCAGGGCACATTTTGCTTGTTTAAAATGTGCTGATGACTTATAGGTTTATCAAGGCTTTATGATGCCTCTCGCCCACCAGGCAGGTATGCAAGGTACTTTGAGACAACACTTAAAAGCATCACATCTTTTTTCTGTTCAATGATATTTCCTTTGGTACATGATCAAACTCACACATTGTGTTTCACATAAAAATATCCCGTGTACACAATCTGCTTCCCAGATTCTGGTTTATTTCCCATTTTCCTTTGACTTACGAGAAGACAGCTAAGATTCTGAGGGATTTGAATTTCACTTTGTACACTATACACAGTCTGTCTGTCTGCTGTTCAACAAATAAACTTCTAAAGATGCCGCCAGCAAAAACCGAGTGGTTTTTTTTTTACATATTATCTCGAAAACGAAGCAATCTTTAGCGAAAAAGTACAGGACATTGTTAAACACACCTACACAAAACCGCGAGCAGAATTTGGAGTGTTCTTGACAAAGTTCACTTTAGACAAAAAATACACAACTCTCTATTTCCACCAAGCCTTTCAAATACCATTTGGATTCTGTGCACAATCTAACTGGCTACAAATTTGTTTTCTCAAATTATAAGAAAGCATGCTAAGGTGATTCCCGGGTAAAAGAACCCGCCATAGATTTCCGATGAAACTTGGTATGGTGTCATTACAGTACAAGGAGATGTTCAAAACGTAATAAAAAGAGGGGGTCACCGTGCTTGTTTTCATGCCACGATGCTGACAAATATGATTATTTTGGTGACTTTTGGTTATCTCAGTGCGCAACAAATAAGCTTGATTATTTTTCAATGCAGCGTGTTATATCACACAGAATTCGACTGTCTTTGATTGCTTATTTATCTACGTCCCAGAAGAAATGGCTTCAAATACCCTGCATTATTAACTGATATTTTTATCCTTTAAAGGAAACATAATTTGGACTTGCTCTAATGGGCCCGTTACGTCTCTATCTGTAGCATTTATTTCATTTGCCAAAAAAGTAGCCATAGATTTCTGCCAAATTTTTTCTCAGTTATTGCGGATATTGTTCTCATTGAATTTATAAAATAAAAAGTGGGGGTCACCGTGCTCGTTTAAGAGGAAATTAGCTTTTATCTCGCTATTGAGCTTAGTTTGAAGGAAATCTCTTATGTTTTGTATGCGCGCGCACGCACGATGACGCAAAATTTGTGCGCAGTAGGAATGCGCAATGCAAAACTCGGGAATCACCTTAATAAGGAAGCACACAAATTAAGAAAGTTGATAGAGTTGCACAATAGTTTTTCTATGTAAATTTGCAAAAAGTATTGGAGACGAACATGCTGAGACGCTCACACTTTTCACTCTTGGTTTCTATCAACATAGATATCAGCTGATTGAAACTTGATGATCAGCTGATTGAACCTGAAGGCCATAGTGTTCTCATTCAGTAAAAGAGTCGCTCCATTTTGTTATTATTCCAGCATTCAGACAATTCCGGTATAGTTCAGTTTGCACATGTGCATAAGCATCGCTTTAAAGTACCATGTCTGAAATAGTTTGTAAAAGTGTTACGTTATTAAACAGCATTTATTTAGACTTGCAGTTGTTACAACACGTAATGTTACAAATGGAATAAAAGACTGAAAATCAGTCCAAGTTGAGTCTGCTCGAGAGAGTTTTGACTGTTTAGTTCAACAATGCACATCACAGCTTGGAGAAATTTCTTCTTTTTAAACTATTCTGTTGTACTTTGGCCTTAGTTCTCTTCTTTCAGCGCCTGTAAGAAATTCAGTTAAGTCCTCTGGCCTCCCTCTTCCATGGTAGGTTGGGTAAGAATAATCCAACAAATCTCCAAGAAACAATTTAGGAAATGTTTTGGCCAGTTTCTCGTCAGACTCTCTTTTGAACAGTCTGGGATTTAATTCAAGACCAGTAGAAAGAATAGGAGGATAAATGTGAGCAGTATGATTATCTAAGTTGTAACCTGAAGGGAGATCATACTTGTGTAGGACAACAAACTTCTCTGGCGAGGCTTCGGTGTTGTGAAGCAAAAAACATGGCAATTCCAAAAGCATCTTTAAGGCTGATTGCTGAGCCATCCGAAGCTCCTCTGTAATAGTTTTTAAACGACTATCGAGTTCGCGTTTTGACATGGATATCATTCTGACACATGAATGAAACAAGTGGGCATTCTCCGTTACACCGTCCTTCTGCGTGCGAATCAGTCCGCGTAGATAATTCACCGTCTTTTTTTCGTAGTCTTCAGTAAAGACGACAACTGGTGGAGACCGCTCAATGAGCTTTCTCTTCTGTCTTGGCAATAATCCTGATGGTTTTAAGTATTCCAGCCGCTGAAGAATCAGTTCACTTCTCAGGAACAACACGTTGGGTTGTTTAAAACGAACTTGGATAAGATCCAATTCGTGGTAAAACGTCTTTAGCGGTTCGAGACCAGTCAATGGCTCTTTGGATCTGGAAAAGCACCTGTATCTCCGCAATTTCATCGGCTCTAAGATTACTACATCAAACTCTGATCTTGAATAATGACGCCTTGGTAAAACACCACCATTGGACCAACCAGCCACGCGGAGGAATTTGGCAAGGTTTCTCCACATTTCCCACGAATTTCTAATCTTGAGCACTTTTGGAAATAAGACGGCGTGTTTGGGTATTTAAATTAAGATCAAAAACCTTACCATTCGAAAAGTAAAGCACGTTTACAACAATCTCTTTCGCCACCAAAGATGGCCGCCAAACACGCACTCTTTCCCAGATCATCACGGCCAAGTTTACCTTTTGTCCATGTAAAAATCATGAAATGCCCCAAGAATTTTCAAATGGAAACCTTGCGACTGGGAAATTTTCTGTTGCATTTCATTTCCATAACTTTCGGATGTAAATGGTTCGCATAAATTTTTGAGATATTTTGAAAACTTTCCCTGAAAATGTTCTGACCCATTCACTCTCTTTCCGAAATTTCCGCAACTCTTGGACGAACCGAAAGTGTCCAATGCTTCATGGACAATATTACTTGTTACGTCAGTGATGAACCAGAATAGTTACTGCGTTACATTTGTTATATACAAATTGTTGATCATCTGCTACAAATGATAACTTAACAGGGAGGTTCCCAGTGCAATTCAGTTTCCAAACACTGTATTTCTCAGTGTCCGTCGATAAAATACAAGGCAGCAATAATTTTTCGCTCTGTCGTATTACGATGCTGTACTTATTTAATCTGTAAATATAAAAGGGAAGGTTTGTAACTTGAGCGCCGTTGTTGCCTAACCCGCCCACTCAACTAACTGCGGTATCGCTTCAACCTGAGCTTCTACAGTTTAGCTTATATTGTTACTGTGTTTTATTTAACAAATAAAGAAGCCTAAGCCGAGTATTACACTGCGATAAAACACGACGGGCATTTGAGAACTCCGAGCGGCTCGTGTTTTCTACATTTCTCGAGTGTTCTAAAATGTCCGGAGTGTTTTATCACAGTGTAATACACGGATTAGGCTTCTTCATTTGCTTTATGATATAGATTTTACGCGCGCAAAACAGTAAAACACGCTTTTTCTATGTTATATACTCTGATAAAACATGGGTTTTGACCAATCAGAGCGCGCACAGGGACCTATCTATGTTATAAACAGGATTATAACATAGATAGGATCCTGCGCGCGATCCGATTGGTCAAAAACCCATGTTCTATCAGAGTGTAATACACAACTTTGGCTTCTTTATTTGTTAACTAAAACAGCTAAATTCTTGTTTAAACATGTACCCACTTGTCACGCCCTCAGAACGAAGCTAAAAACAAAGTATTTTGTAAGCGTAGCTTGTTGGCTCATCTTTCTTCTCCGCCGGCTTACACGGTCAAAGCAGCACGAAACAGGCCTATGTGGGGAGACGGCTCATCGTTGCTGGCCTCGCTTAACTCCGGATCCAAGACTGTACATTGTAATACTATACTCCCTCTGCTCTATGGGATACTACCCCATCGAAAAATATCTTAGCAACTGTCAGATTTCCGGGGCAATTGGAGTTATACATCAAGAAGTGCCAAGAAACATCGCGGTAGTTCGGAGACTAATGGAGTGAAAGATGGAGTTTTTACATTTCTTATATTAAAAATTGTTGTAGGTCATGCCATTAGGGGTGAACTGTTTCAGTGAGAAATAAAATGCACATCGCAATCTTCGGGTTGAAAGACACAATGACTATTCTCAGAGCCCTGCCCAATCTCCTAAAAGAGGATGTCAACGAGTACTTATTCGAAAATCTTTATCAGTAAAGGATAGTGCAAAAATGCAGCTACTAGTCTACGTAACTTCCTTAGCAAATATGTAGAACCATCTGGAGAAGTAGTTAAATTAGCCAGGGGGAGTAGTCTTTTAAATGAGGAGAGAAACAATCCGGAACAACATAAGTGTTTATTAATTCTCACTGAAAATCCTCGGACATCAGCACCACAATATAAAACAATAATTAGCGTCTCATTTGCCGCAAAGGACAAACATATATCCACACATACATAACTTTATTTGATAACGCAGGTTTAAAATTCTCGCAACTTTACAGCTGACGTGGACCTGCCTAAACTAAATCTAAGACTAAACTAATTCAGTCATTACATGAGAATCTATAACCAATGCAAGTAGCTACTTCCTCAGGTCCTCTCAGAGAGAAAGTTAGGGAGACGTTTTCCAGGTATTGTAGATAACCGGGTAGCCATAGAAAGAATTGTACTTACCACTGCGAAAGAGACTACCCATCTGTCCGTAACACGTCTCCATCATGTTCGTTACATCCTGATGGAGAGGGAGAGAAAGAAAGAGAAAAATCATAATAACACCTGGAAGTATTACTCCTAGACAACACAATCAATCTCCTTGTCGCCCCTTACTATGGTGATCACCTTGGATAGTCTTCCTAATGAACCGTTCATTAGGAAGGCTATCAACCTCTTATAGTTAACCCACACCAGCTGATCCTCTCCTTGAACGTCTAAAGCAGGTGTCCTTTTGTCGGCTTGACGAGCCAAAGCAGGCCTGCACTATCGCAAGCTACAGCAATCTTACTTACCCTGATTGAGTTTTTTATTTGAGTGATATCTGGTTTGTCAGTAGCGGCTGAGTCCAAGTTTCTAGGAATAAAAAGCAGCGTTTAGGTCTGTGATACTGGGTTAACTGCTTGGGTCACTTTTTTACTGATGGTGCGGAAATGTGTATCAGGTGGCTGCTATTTCAAGGCTGCAACTGTGAATGCAATGTTACTCCTCACAGCACTCATCTTTAGAAGATGGAAAGTACACAATTAACTCTTAAGTAATTTGGAGCGCTAGGAAGCAACCACTTTATTTTCTTCTGAGCATTAGCCTTAGAAAGAAAATGGGGGACCACACGAGGTTGAGATTGGTGGGATTCGGGATAACCAGAGTTAATTCTCTTCTTTCAAGGTGTTACTTTAACCTTTTCGTTCTGAAAAAGGGGCGGACAGTGGGAACCAATATCTCCAAGCCGTACCACAAGTAATTATAACCAGGAAATAAATGGTACAAAACTAGGGGCATTTACCGAGTGGAAGAACCACACTCAAGTACAAGTGGATAAAGCAACTTGAACAGCTAGTAAAATGCGCCCGCTGTTCTAAAAAACATCACCAGACAGAAGCAGAAAATGATTTGATTAGTGTTGTAAACCCCCACACTTACTTGTATGTGTCAGCTAAGGCGACATCAAGATCACGAAGCTTTTCAAAAACATCTAAAAAGGAATAACAAGCACAAGGTTTTAGTCCTCAGCAACAGAGGGGCAGTACCGCCCAAAACCATATTATTTCTATTTCATTCCAGTTTTAAGCCGAAAAGGTTGGGAAGAGGCACAATCTTGTATAAATATGACTCAATGCTAGCCTTGAAGTTGAATGGCAGTCATCATATTGAAAACTGAAAATCTGACGGATGTTGTTCAAGCGACTCCAGTCTAGTGGAGGATATGCAGCACTAACGCCTATGATGGGAAATTCAACAAGTCATCGTTCCAGAGTATTTAGTGTCGTTGCCCGGGTGAGAATGGTATTTCTTTTCGATCACTCGGTGGTGCAATCACTAACACTTACCCTGTCTCGATTGCCACACCTCCAGTTCTTGAGTCAGCTCAGGAATCACAAGATACGTTCTGGAAAATCAAAGAGAAAAAGTAGCCTTATTAACAGCACACTTTATACAACATCACTCTTCACTGTTTTCCTTCTAATCGAGATTTTGATGGGTCGTTATAACCGCTCTTTATCACTTGATGCTATACAATCATGGTATCAAAAAACTGCCCAATCATTGGTGAACATCTTGTTACCATTTTTATGACACAATAGATTACCATAGCAACAGTATGATCTGCTAAACACACCCTTACTTACAGCTTTAGGAGCTTATAATTCAAAACCGGCACAGTGAAATTTTTCTATATCATCAATTTTAATAAGCATGATAAAACCAACATTTGGAAAGTTTAAAAAAAATCTGTACATAGGGTTCAGAGCCACCCGTATGCAGGAGCTCTGCTAACACAACAAAGAGGAAAGACAGAGAAATTTCTGTTATCTTACCTCCACCCCTGCTTTTTCTTGGATTTAAGAATATCACCAAATATGTGGTCTCCTATGTACAAGATGTCCTGAAATGACATGAAATAAAATAAATAATGCACACACAAACAATATTAATAGCCTCATTTGCAGCCATTTCTTGTGTTGTCACACAATGCCTCTGGTGGATAAGAAGCGTTGGGTGACGACCCAGACAACGGTTGCCAAGGAGACTAAAATACATAGAAAAGGCAGAATTTTGTGTTGTCAAACATACTCTTCTGTCTAATTCTTTACCTTTCCTTCGGCTCCGAGCAAGTTGCAAAACACATCAGATGAACCTTAAGGGAAAGATAACAAAGATACATTTTGATCGAAGTAGTGCTAAAACTTGACCAAGTACCTTCAATCGTAAACAAAATGCTCCTAGAAAAAAAATCTATTGAAGATCAGTACTAAATGAATTGTTTAAGGTTGAGCAAACTGTAATTAGCTTTTAGTGTTTTTTTTTCCAACACACGACCACAGAAATTGAAAAAGGCTGTCAGACTTTTTCAATGTAACATCACAACCTTGGGGTACATCTAACACATTATTATAACACTCCTGTTATAGCTTTGTTCCACTTGTGTAGTAATTTTTAATAAAACTAAACTATCATATTTAGATTTCCATCAAAACAATTTTTTTTTTACTTTGACTTTTGGAGGTCATGCTTATATTTGGAGATAAAGTGATTATATTTCTGAGTGCATAATGTTTTGTTCCCGGTTCTCATGAATTCACAAAGCACCAATAAGGCCAGGTACTAAATGGTGATTGCTACAAATGTACATGATACATTTTTTCTTAAAGTAAATTACCTCCAGAGAAGATTTGTCCCGCCTTTAGTTCACCAGAGTATCTTCCAATGCTAAGAGTTCCAGTCTCCTGTGAAATTACTCAATGTTTAATTCCAAGCTCTTACTTAAATATTTGCTCTTTTCTAATATTTATTTCTCTTGATAATGGCATCGTAGTGACTCCAAAACATCGCATATTAAATCTTTTAGTAATGTTTGCATGTTTTTGCTGTAGCAAAGCTCTTTGGATCATAACAAAACCAATCTTGAAACATCTTGTAATAACTGAACTTAACACGTGATGCTAATCCTGAGCCCTCCTTGAACAACTGGGCTAAATAAGGTACATTCACTCAGATGGTTCTTTGGCTGAATAACATGCCAGGTTTTTACTCTCAAAAAATCTAAATTATTTTAAAATGTTAGCTTTTAGTTTAAAATGCAGACAAGATAGGAAGAAAAAAAGGACTTACTGTGTCCACCCTCCTCAGTGCTGTACCTGGAGGTAATATTATTATATCAAGTTTACATTTCTTTTAATGATAGTAAATTGCTTTTTTACTTGTAATTGTAATAGTGTCTGAACACTGCTGGTAATGACAAAATGGAGTAAGAAAGTTTAACAAATATGACCAAGGTAATAAAGTGGAAACCCTTGTAAGCGGACACCCACGGGGTGTGAAAAAGCTGTCCGTAACTGGAGCTGGGCAAGAATAGTTCTTGTAAGTGGCCACTAGAGTTGTAAGGGAAGATGGCCACCTACGGGAGCTTGCCCAGCTAACAATAAACATTGGGAATGCAAAAATACCACCAAATTATTTATCTTTTTTTGTTTTGTCTTGCCTTGTGCCACAACAGTGGCGATAACTGCATGTACACAGTACTGTACTAGGATGTGCTTTATTGATTAAAAAAACAAATCATAATTGCAGCCAGCATTAACAGTCTTACTGCAAAAAAAGCAGTAAATGGATACAGTTCAAAGAAATGTTTATGAGTTTCTTTCAAAGTCAGGCCCAATTCCTCTCAAGTGTCCACTTAGGGGAGCTTAAAAACAAGGGAAGAGTGTAGATTGTCCACTTATGGGAATGAGTAAATACAGAGTTTGTACAGGAGTTCAAACAAGGTTGTGTAAAGTCGTTAGTACAGCTGTCTGCTAATGAGAGTTAAGAGAGTTTCCACTGTAGTGTTTTTCTGCGAGAATATTTGTAAATTAGGCTTTGTGTTACATATATATTTGACTTCACAAATTTCCTTTCTTTTATGTCTTAGTTCACTTACCTTCTCCAAAGAAGATTGGTTTCATAGCATCCACACCAACATAGTCAAAATACGATGTCCATTTCTTGGTCGTTTTCCCAGACTGAAAAAAAAGGAAAGTAAGAATTTGTGGCCCACAAAGTCTAATGTATGAACCACAATTTTACAATCAAAGCAAAATTAGACAGCAAAAGAGTCGTGTGTTTTGCAGACGTGAGAGAAGTGGGCAGTATTCCAACGAAAGGCCTGGAGCGAGTGTAGAAATGGCGAGGGAGGCTGGGAAGAGATGCCCAAGGATCATGCTTGCAGCACTTTGCGCCCTACTGTTTTGCAGTCTAAAGCACAATTGGTTGAAGTCAACTTAAGTTTCAAAATCATTTCCAAAACTATTTTGCTATAAAGCTAATCAAAACCTTCATGCGACATACCTCATCTTTTTCATCCAACAAGAACGTCATGATTTTCTGGAAGAAAAGTATGAAAGATGGCCTGTTTATTTAATCAAATGTTTGCAAACTCAAAAGTGAAGAAAATTACTGTGACATCGAAGTTCATCCAAGTTACAAACACATTTCTGTACTTACATCTGTGTAAGCGTAGCCACTGTTTGTAAGGATAAATGTCTTGCGGCCATTTTTCCTCATTCTAGAATAAAAACGAATTGAAAAAGTAATTTTTGAAAGTAAAAGTTTGTGTAGGGTAAAAACAAAACTTTCAAATGATGAAATAGACATATAGTGAGTAAATTCTAAAAAAGTTAAACGTACCTGCTCAATAACTTTGCAAGTTTGGGCTAAAAAAAATCAAGAGGAAAAAACATCTGAATTAACTCTTGTGAAATCATATTTATCAACTGAATACAGTCTTCCATTAATATTGCAGATGCTTCTTGAACTCTAGGACATTTCCCAAAATTTCTTTAATCTTGTTAAAGTTCAAGCCTTAATATCTATCATGGTTCCTTGATGGTGATTGCATCTTCTCTGTTAAATGATATGACACTTAATTAACACCTGTAACATTTATAAAAATAAATTTTCTGACAGATGTTATTGTGGCTCATTTTATGGACAGCCAAGTTTACAATGTAACTTCAACAATGGCATCTATACTACTGATGGAAAACTTAAACTCAAGTCATTTATGTGTACATACGAAAAATTGAACTAGACTACAAGTACTGACCTCTTTAATGACATATGTGTCAAGGTTATCAACAGTGTTTTGCTTTAGTGTTCCCTACAAAAAAGACACAAGTTTGTTTAGTGAAAACACATTTGTGTGCTGTTGGAACATTCATCCTAAGGGCAGTGAGGTATCCTGGCAACAAGGAGGTGCAAATGAGACCAAATCGTCAAAGTCCCAAAAGGTTCCATCATGTAAAGACCAGACCCACAAAAAATCCATCAGCATAGAATGGAACACCAAAAAGTCGAAAGAAAACCAACAGAAAAGTCCTTACCAAAATCGTTTGCCCAAAAAAGTCATATAACAAATTTTCTAACCCAAAATAAGTCCTTATAACCCAAAAAGGGGTCTTTGCACCTCCCCATTGTGGGGCAATTTCCCTAATTTATTGTTCAAACTGCACACTCAAATTATTAAAGTGCAAGTAACCCCACATTTTTTTTCATTTAATGAAATTGACTAGTTTTCACAATTTATTCAGCAAAAAAATTATCTTGATTGATAAAATCCCCACGATTCTACAGGATTTAAAGTTGTAATTTCTGCACCCACAACCGAGCATAGAAGGATCTGGGTCAGGCTTCTTATGACGTCATCAAAGGACAAGGCTCAAAATACTCAAGAGACGTTTGACTGGGTTTGGAGCGTTGTGAAAACATATTTGGGATATTTGTGCTTCACATTTCATCAAATTGTAAGAAAGAACTGAATCATTTAGCAATACAATTCTTAGTCTAACTACGATCAGGACGGCCACAATGTATATATTTTTTCGATTTCGAAGTGCTGGTCGCCAGTTGAGCCTAGTCCCGCCACACTGCAGTTACGAACGACAATTTGCTGGCCCATTTGACTAATCTACTCATCTACATACAACACTTCTTTAAAGTGCCCATATCATCAAAATTTTTATTTTCCCATCTGATTCTATGTTTCATGCAATGAACTTCTGCGAAAAAATTTTTCGCTTTCGATAAAAAACGATCTTTTAATGAAGTTCTAAAAACCTGAAAATCCTCTTTCTTGTGGTCGACCCGTGCCGCTGATCACAGCATCGACATGTTCAGAATTGTGACGTAGATTCAGGAACTGCGAGTTCAGGCTTGACTTATCTCACTTGTTTTACCGCTGTAAATTTAGCTTCGTAGTCCATGCAAAATGCTCCTTTCCAGCATTTTGTATGAGCTACTAACTTACATTTACAGAGGTAAAACAAGCGAGATGAGTCAAGCCTGAAGTCACTTGTTCCTTTATCTACGTCACAACTCATTCAAAACGAAGGGAAGACTGGTGCGAATGGTGGACCAAAATGGCGGCAAATTTGAACGATTTTAAAACTTCTAAAAAAGATTGCATTTTATCCAAATCAAATTTTTCTTTCGCAGAAGTTCATTGGGTGATATATAGAATCAGATAAGAAAATAAAAAATTTGATGATATGGGCACTTTAAGTACTTTTACTGAACCCTTGATAGTTCAAAATGAAGAGAGCATATTTTTCCGCTCATTATTCAAAAACACGAAAAATTTGTCTTTTCCCTTTGTTAATTGCGACTGACCATATGTATACAAAGTCAACTACTGTGCACGAACATAAACATTGCGAGTTACACAAATTTGCATTTTTTGTACTAGTAATTAAAAATTGTTTCACAAGATCTTGACAAAAGGTTCAGTATGGTATCAGTAAAATGATTACATTTCTCCTTCACTGTTCTTTTGTTTTAAAGGTCTTTTATATGTTCACTAATAACCCGAGTGTTGTGTTTCCGTCAAGAACAAGCTCATTCTCCTCCCGGGTCTCCTTTAGCTTTATTTCAGCATTACAATCTCCGTCAGTAACGTCAAATCTAAATCGTTTCATGGTGATGGTCTAACAGTCGCAATTAAATGTAGAAATGATGATAGATGCGAATGCAGCCACAACACTACTGGGATAATGACCTGAAAAAATTGTCAGGCTTTGAACAGGATTCAAACCCATGACTTCTGCATTACCGGTGCAATGCTCTCCCAATTGAGCTATTAAAGCCACATGAGAGCGGTCGTGTGTGAGTTGGCCCTTTATGTTCAGTGGACGTAATACTCGGCTCAAGTATATGAATTCCAGTAGAGAGAGTTATCTATCAAATTGATAGATCACTTTCTCTACTGTTTCTACTGTATATGGTTTGTTTATCAAAAAATAAAAAAAAATTCATTAAATAAACATAAAAATGAAAAATGCTTCAGAAGTTTATTATTACAAACTGATATATATTTCAGTGGTGCATGTCATGTGCCTGTTGTTGCCTCTTAAAAAAACCTTTTGAGTGCAATGGTTTGTGAGCATTTTGGAACCTTTCCAGCAGGGTCCACTAATCTTAGAGTTTGAACGCATTTGACAGATTCTACAGGACATGTCATTGAATATCGACAGCATTGTCACAGACTTACCTTCAAATGAACCCAGTCTACTGCTCTCCTGACATCTTGATGAATGCTCTTGTATGTCAAAAGCAACTCATCTGAGCTAATAACACCATTACTTGTTCTGTGGACAAGAATCCAATGGCATCTTGCATTTCAGTGGTATAACAAACTTTCAAATCATTCTAAACACAGCTTTAGTTCTATAAAGTCACTGCCAGTAATTCAAGACCTTCAATGTTTTAAAAGCTCACTGAAAATGAGAACAAAGTTAACTTTGCAAAAGTTAGAATTGTTTTACTTTACTTACCGTTTGAAATCTGGACTATTGTCAAAGTAATTCACTAAACAGGCCAGCAAATGTGTTTCTGTAATAAAAAAAAACAAGTCAGAGTAGACATTCCTTCAATAAAATATTCTTAAGCAACACAAAACATGGTAGTTAACAGATCTGAATTTTTCACCCCTGTACTACACAAGCTTAAAGGAAAATTTGTCCATTAACAACAATATTAGTTCGTATAGTATGATCGTCCGGGTGAGTGTAGTTCTGAGAAGAACTGTTGTTGGTGACTGACGTTTCGACAACCTGAGCGGAAGTCATCTTCAGAGTCAAGTGAATAATTAAGGTATCATGGTAGGTGGATTGACAGTGTTTGGAAATTGCGCCCTTACGCTGACGCTTACAAAGAAAACCCCATCATCCTATACATTTTCTGAAAGCTAAATAGTTATAGAATACAATCATACCTTTAAAAATTTCTAAAAAGACAATGACGAAGTGATATTAAAAGAAATCCCCAGAAACACTGCTTCGCTTAAATTGGTTCGCTTCCGCGCGTGAATCATCGGATTGGCGAGATTTACATCGGAAATGTATTCTCACACATCACCCTCAAAAAGGGTGTCTGCGATTTTCCAGATGTGGTTTGGTTTTTTTTTTACAACCTCCTAAAGTTTGATATTGTCAATGCGGACATTCCTTTCTGCAAGAGGCCATAACTTGGAATCCTAGAACGTGGCTGCCAATGTTCAGCTAATTCTGTCGGAAGACGCGCGTAAACGAACTAAAAATGTTCACCCTTATATGCAGTTTTACTTTATCGAGAAAAAGGCGAAAAACGTTTCGTGTGATTTCTATAATGAGGTGTTAAAAATCACCGCATGTAAGAAGATTTGATGAGGCATTGAAAGATGTCGGCACGGACCAGTTTGCAGTATAATGAAAATTACACTGCTATTCGCATTACACGTGACAACCAGCGGTGAATTTTAATTGGCGATGACAGGAACTTGTCATCGCGCCGTCAGGGGTTAATGAGATTCAAAAATAGTTTCTTTCCGTATCTCAAAAAGTAAAAAAGCTTTTTTGCTCATTTTTTTTACAAAATATTTATCACAGTCTTCTCAATTCGAACGCCAAAAAAAAAAAAAAAATAATAAAATCTATTTTTTCGTCAAATTCCACCTACCATGATACCTTAAAACACGGAGTAAGTCTCTGCAGTTACAATATGCTAATGAGGCAACAATTTGACCCAATATGGTCTGAGCTCGAGAATAAGGGCCTCTTCATATGAGCCCGGTCAACCGGGCTGGCTCGGTTTCCGAGTCTCGCCTCGCCACTCTTTCCTTCGTTAAAATTTCGATGTGTTCATATGAGAGGCCGGGCTGGCCCGGTTACCGAGATCTCGGTTTTTGCGACCGAGATCTCGGTAACCGGGATGAAAATTTTCCCATATGAACACTCCAGCCCGGGTGACCGGGACGAAACTTTTTTGACAAAATAGCTTCGCTTTCGCATCATAGCGGCCAAAATGGCATACTTTTTGCAGTCTATGTATTTCCACTTCAAAAGTATGCATATTAGCTTTATTAGTAAAGTTACAAGAGTCCACAAAGCTACGACAATCGCGAACGATACAAGTTTATGTTTCACTATTTTGGTTTTGTTTCTTGAATTTCATCCCGGTCGACCGGGCTGAAATTTCCCATATGAACAGACAACAAAATTCGTCCCGGTAACCGAGCCAGCCCGGTTACCAGGCTCATATGAAGAGGCCCTAAGTGACCACCTCCCATAAACAACTGCCTAGGCTTGTCATGTTGGCTGGTTGGCTACGGGAGGTTCGACTGTATAGCTAAAAGATCAGAAAGTAACTAGGTACCAGTTTATAGTTATGAATATCAATATCTGGTTATGGAATGAACTATATCATTAACCTAAAATATACTTAGGTCTGTATCAGGTTAAGTTTCAGTTTTTGTTTGAACGACTTAAGTGGAGGTTGTTTCAAGTTCTCGTCTAAATCATTCCAAAGAGCGGTGGTAGGTAAACAAATGTTAAATTTGCCATAACTAGTTCTGACAGTATGAACAAAGTAGTTGATCGACCAGCAAGTCTAGTATTGAAGTAATGCTTTGAAGATACATGTATAGTCAGGAAAAAATTACATTCTTTGCAAAGTATACCTGGCAAGTTGAATAATGTATTCAGTATGAAATATCTTGAATTGTCTACCTGTAAAATAAAATTATTTGATATTTGAATTGAAGAATTTTACAAAGTTATTTTATTTAATCAATATTTCAGAACTCAACATTCAAGTTTGTCTTAATGACTGATATATTAAATTTTCTTGTTATACTAGTTTGGAAAATTTGGTCATCTGGAAATAATGATGTATCTTTAATGATCAGTCAGTCAGAATCTGATGGTTGGTAAAAATATGCATGTAATAATGCAATAAAATGTATGGAAAAGCATATATTGATTGCTCTGGGATTCAGAAATAAATTTCACTTGTTTCTGAAAAAAGTAAGCATCAAAAATTTCTTACTTGAACAAACTTGTTGGGGTACAATTTCCTCACTTCATAACTGTAAGTCAGAAGAAGGTACATGTATTATTAGATAAGAGACATTTGTAACATAAGTTAACACCATGAAAATCAATCAGAAGTATATTAAGATGCTGTAACCAAAAGAACACAAAAGAGCTAAAGAGCAATCTAGCCTCCTTTGGGTTTGGTCCATCATTTCTGCAATGGATTCATACATTTTACAACATCATCTCAACTTGTGTCTTAAACAATGGTTTTTCTACTCAGCCCTTTGCAGTTGAAAGGGGAGTGAGACAACAAGACCCCCTCTCTGCCTACTTGTTCATCATAGTGCTAGAAATTCTCTGTATTAGTATGCACAATAGTAAAGGCGTCCATGGTATTAAGGTAGAGAAAGAAGAGATCAGATTAAGCTTTTTTGTAGATGACCTTACTGGTTTTCTGAAAGATGATCTTTCACTGATAAACTTTCTTAGGCTTGTAGAAGATTACGGAAGTTGCTCAGGTAACCACAAGAAATCAGAAATAATGCTTTTAGGTAATCGCACCTATACTATACAACATGACAATGCTGTTACGGACAGGTTAAAAATTAAAAAGGCTGTTAAAATCTTGGGAGTTGTTATTATAATTTATCCTGGCTAGTAGCTTATCCTGCATTTCTTAAAGATCATCTCATCTGGATGACATTTATTGCTGATGAAAGTGAACAGAAGTTAAATCAAATTTTCATAACTAATTAAAAATAAGTATTAATCTACCGACTATGTATCAGGAATGCCATTGCCTTATTGGCTGTGCTAATTACTTACTATCTAGATTCCGTGATAGATAGTGAGAAGCCTAACAGCGAGTGGTTGTAAGCAAAATTGCAACTGCTTCTAGATTGATCTGTCGATAGTTGATCTTTCGTGTGATAGTTGACTTGGTCAGCACCTTCATCGACTATTATGCGATACAAATCTTGAACTCATAATGTAATTGTTAGATAAAACACTGCAACACTCAATAAACATTTTAGCAATCTAATTATAATAACATGATAAATTTGTTTTTTGCTTTCACTAAGAACAACTACCTCTGTCAGGTATTTCAGTACAAAAGATATTAAGTAAATGCCCATTACTTTCAGAGAAATTTCACCTACCCATTCAAGAAATTAAAGCCATGCACACAAACAAGAATGTTTCCATAAGTGTCGACCTACAAAATAAGTCATATGTTACTACATATGTAGCTACTTTAAATGATGTAAAACAATAAGAACTATAAACAGTTATCGCTTAACAGTACTTGATAAGAACATAACCTGTAATCAAGTGCCCAATTATTTGGTAATGCTCACTTGGCAGACATCGAAAAATCAGCCAAAGAAAACTGCACGCTGACAATGTACATGTAGCTCTACTGTAATCCATGCTAGCAGTTTCTCTGATCATAATGGGGTTTTGCTTGGTTTTGAATTTTCACAGGCAAGTAATAATGGTGATCATAATATGTTACGTAATTGTTGGATGCGGTATTTCGTGATACTCAGAATAATCAAGGGGAGATAATCAGGGCTTCTGGTAGTTTGCGGAAAGGACGCAAATTTAGCGGGATTTCAGAGACAAACTTGCAGAAAAACAGGCAGATTTTGAGGGAATTTCATGGGAATTTTTCTGGGCAAATTTTGCCAAAAAAAAGATTGGTATAAAAACTGATTTTGTGGGAATTTTTTTCGCCTGAAAGTGATAGGTTTTGCACTGATTTGACGAACCTGTTTAATGAATCAAGACAGCAATTTTGCCATTTTTTGGGAAAATGCTGAGTGTTAGCCTATGCATTAATAACAACTGAAACACCCACTACTTATATTGCAGGAAAATTCGAGCAACTCATTTGAACTATTGTACGTGTTTGCTATTTTTTTCCCATGAAGTTCTTTTAACAGAGATCATCATTTAGATTTGCTCTTTTACCAACAATACACTCAAGAAATGCACCAGTGGCAAAGCTTTTTGCATCATGGCCAGTGCCCAGTTTTTTGCAATGCAGTGATGTAATGGCCGTTTTTATGCTAGAGACGTTTAAGTTGTCTAGACACCTTTAATGACTAAGACGTTAAAGCCATCTAATATAAAAACAAGACGCATTTAAGTGCACGGCCTAACAGAAAAAAAGAAAAACAAATTTAAAAAGTACCGGGTTCTATACTCAGAGGACACTGGAAAAAAGCAACTTTAGCCAACTAGTAGATTTGTTCGAAAATGATGCCAATGTACGAACAAAATATGACACAGTCAAAATAAAGTTTTACAAACTCGGAGCTAAAAGTTAAAACTTATGAAAATAGCTCCGAGTTTGTAAAACCTTTTTTTAACTTTTAAAATATGACAGGTCTTTTCAAGTCTTTTTATCGGTGTAAGGGTGTCATATTTTTATACTAGACAGGTGTTAAAGGCGACTGATAAGAGCATCGTTCAGACGTTCTTAAAAGAAGACATTCTTCCTTATTTTCCGTTTTTATACTAGACATTTAAAGTCGTCTCAGACAGCTTTAACTTCCGAGACGACATTAATGTCCCTAGCATAAAAACAGCCAATTGGTGCAAGTTTCCTGGCCCGGGTTGTTCGAAAGGTGGACAATGCTATCCACCGGATAAATCACTATCTGGTGGATCATAGCATGGTTTGTTTTGTTAACACTTATCCATTGGATAGCGATTTACCCGGTGGATAGTGTTATCCAGCATTTGAACAACTGAGGCCAGATAAATTTGCAAGTTACAGCAAGTAAACAGCCCCAACAGACAAGATAAGTTTCAATATGTACCAACATGCATTTGGTAGGATTTCTAGCGAATTTTGCAGTACACATAAACATGTATTTTGCATGTTTTTGTGAATTTCAAGGTATTTTGCAAATTTACTTGAAATTCATGGCTCCACAAACGTGGGAAATGTCAGAAGCCCTGGGTAATGCTTACCAAGACCTTCATTATTCTGAACATTATTGAAAACCACATCCACTAATCATTGTCATCTTATTCTTATTGCTGTCTCAACTGTTAAATATAAAACACACACCTTCAGGAGATTTCCTAACTCACAGTCAAAGAAGAGACCTCTACCAAGAAAGAAGCAAGCACATAATTATTATTAAACTCAAGGAAGCCACACAGCTAATAGTTAAATGCATTTTTTATTAAATGCTGTGGAGCATATCTCGTGGCATTTTCAAAACGTACCTGACAGGAAAGTCTTCACTGTATTCGAAATTGAGAACATCCTGTAAAAGAGAGGGAGAAAATTAAAAGACAGTACTGTACAGTAAAAGTTGTTTTCATCATTACCTAGAATTAAATCTATGAAAATGTACAGGGTTGTTTTCCACGAAATATTTTTTAAGATTTTTTTAAAATCTTTAAAAAGCATAAAAGATTCTTCAAAGCCTTTTGATTCAAAAGATATCCTCACAATTTCCAAAGCATAAGTCCATCTGTTGAATCTTAAATGTCCCCTGAGTGGGAAAGGAACTGAGTTTAAGAAGAGAGAGGCCAGTTTATTCACACTAGTATTTCTAAGATTCTTAATAATAAAATCATATTACCAAATATTTCAATTTACAATTAACAACCTTACATGTAGTTTGAAAATAGAATGGTACATGAAAATCATTTAAACAATAGATTTGACTTGGTTGTTCTCTGTGCATGTACAAATAAATTGTATTAATAGGCCATTTTACAGTTGTGTGCTTAGTTACCTGGCCATGAATGCAAGCGAGGCTGGAGGTGACCTTGCTTTGATACAGACCTTCAAGCTTTTCTCATGTAAATGTAAACTAGTTAGCATGAGAACAACTTGATTTGCACAATAAAAGCAGAGAGGTCTGTATCAAAACAAGGTCAACTCCAGCCTCACTGCCAGTCAGAGGCCAGGTCACTTTGCCAACAACTGTAAAATGGTCTATTAATTCATCATTTAATTCAAATTACCTGTGGGTAACCAATAGAGGCTAACCTCTCACAGACTAAGTCAAAGGCTTTCTTTTCATAGACTGGAGATTTATAAACTAAAACAAACAAAAAGCATGTGTCTCAGTTTGATATTAATAAACGCACTGTTTAGGAACATTTCTAGGGTAACTAGAAAAACTTCCTACAGTATGGGGATTCAGGCTGTAAAGGCCAAAACATTTAAAGCAGTGCCATCCTGTACCAGGCAATGGGTACATGTAGTAGTTTGGAAGCCATGAAATGGGCTGCAAACGGAGAGGCTAAAACAGGCTAAAAAACAAATTTTTAGTACTGTCCTTCTTTGATTGACATGTACTGAAACCCAACTATTTTAGTTGCATATGTTATGGTTCAATTTTAGTTTTGGTTTAATTTTGTGTTGAACCAGTTTAAATTTTTCAAACTGGTTCATATTTTTCAAACTGGGTTGAAATTTTCAAACCAGTTTAATTTTCAATTTTGAGCAGAATGTGAGCATGTGTCTTAATAATTTGGGTTAAGCACTCAAGTTAGTGATTAGGCCTAAGCACTTATTTATAATGGTTAGCTTTGATGTTAGGCTGGGAACTTTGCATATGAGTTAGTGGTTTGGGTTGAGCTCTCAGGTTAGTGATTAGGCCTAAGCTCTTATTTGGAATTGATTAGCTTCTTAGTAATAAAGACAAAGTTAATGTATGAATAAATTAAAATGTATATGTATTTATGAATAAATTAAAATTTATATGAGAGTGGCTTGGGGTGATGAACTGATAATAGCCCAATTTCGATATATTAAAATTCAGCCTAAAACAAAAGACCTCAGCACGAGGCTCGTGGGAATAACTACAGAGTTTGTGGGGTTTATTCCCACGAGCCTCGTGCTGAGGTCTATTGTTTTAGGCTGAATTTTAATATATCGAAATTGGGCTATTAAAACAAGTATGAGAGCTCTTGCATCCATTGCTTTCATGGTCAAGTGGTAATGACAGTGGGAAGCAGATCCAGAGGTCGGCGGTTCAAATCCCGGTGAGTACGAGATAAAAAGAAAAAAAAGTGAAACCTACTGTTAATTAGTATTCAAGCTTAATGGGGATTTGGGGGAAGGGGTAGAGTAGATGGGAGAATAAATCAGGAGAAACTCAGCGAGAAAAGGAGAGAATAGGTTAGAGAATAGGTTAGAGGAATGTTAAGAGATATGATATTTTCCCTTTTTATATAAGATAGTTAACAAAAAAAAAACTGGTTTGAAAAATTCAACCCAGTTTGAAAAATATGAACCAGTTTCAAAAATATAAACTAGTTTGAAAAATTTAAACTGATTTAAAAAAAATTAATCCAGAAGTAAATTTAAACCATAACACATACAACTGTATGTTCATACATATATCTACATGTATAACAAAGGATTTAAATAAATGTAGAATGATCAAGATCCTGCCTGCAACTTACCTGCTAAAGTATAGTCCATGTCAAAGCCAAAGAATTTAATTTTGTCCAGACTGAGACTTCTATTGACAAACACTCTGGAAAAAAATGGGAATGAATTTAATTCAAACTTCACTGTAGAACATACCTACTACATGAAATTCAGGGTTGGAAGATCGCAGGGGCATAGCTACATGAACGCACGGTACGCACACGTGCGCGTACCTAAAAAAGTTGAAAGTAAAAAAATTAAATAAGAAAGTGAAAAATAACAAATAAGCAAAAAATGAAAGACAGTTGTTTTAAAAAGCACAGTTTGCCTCAATTCATTAAACTGTGCTTGCTCCTTATTTTCTAAACAAGGGACTGTTGTTGGTTTCCAGACTAGCGACGTGATTCATTGGTTGAACGAATCTTGAATGACATATTTAGAGAAAAGGCAGGAAAATAGCGTGCAGATAACAAGCTGGATGGTAAAGCCGAACATGTTGTTTTCACCTTGGCCTGTCTTGTATATTCGATTTGCTGGTCTTATGAGAAAAAAATTGATCACAGATTATTACCTTGCCATCGGCACGGAAAGAATAACAGGGCCACTTTAATGTCAAGCGTTTACAATGTTAACATTTCTCAAACAATGCCATTCTGGCCGGCTCTACACATTATTATATAGCATGCTTACATACCATGCAAACATTAGTTTACATATGGTGGTATACACATTACACGTCATTACATCCCTCCCCCCTTACATTAGTAAATTGAGTGTTCTAGTCCGAGGGCTTGCAGGCTGTCGTTCCCTTTTTGTCTCAAGTCCTCCAGCAGTCTCTTTGATCTTAATCACAGTTAAAGTCCTTATATTTGCTGTCCTTAGTGGACATGGTTTTTCTCAGGGGCCGGTCACGTATCGCCCATCTTTGTTCCCTGTCGCCCCTATCATTACGCTGCTCTGCGACTTGTAGGCCTTCATTTGCTACGGCTTCTTCCGGGTCCAGGTCTGGCTCTGCGCCTTGTAGACCTTCATCCGCTACAGCTTCGTCCAGGTCAAAGGCATCCTCATTGTCTGAGTTGTCACATGCAGCTGACTGCCTGCACCCGTTTTTTAGTAACTTCCAATCCGAGTAGTTCCTGGTCCGAATTTTCCGGTTGTTCTTGGCGGTGATCATGTCTCCCTTGATGCCAACGACAACCATCAGAAAGGGGTCGAATAGGGGCGTCAGGCTGTTCTTCCTTTCTTGCTTGCATGAAACCGTGTCTCCCACAATTACATTGACGTAGGTGATTTTACATGTGTCACACAGCGGTAAAAAAAATCACTCATTTGAAATAAAAGTCTGAGATACTACAAGCTTGTTGGCTTATAAATACTCAAATTTGGGATGTCTACTTGAAAACTTATAAACAGCCCTGTTACTTGCAAATTGACTCTTCTGAAGTCTCCTAAAGGTACACTGTAGTTACAGGCCTGAACACCCAAAGTACAGGTAAGCTTATATGCCACAGGCTGATTACAGTTAGATGACCTGGAATGGGGTGGGGGGGGGGGGGGGGAAATGTTTAGATATGGTCCCATACTGATTTATTACAGTACCACTACTTTTATTGGGCCACCTAGAAGAAAACTAACTATTAATAGTAACCAAAACATAAACTGACAACAATACTGATGGACTGATATGTTTTTCGTGAAGGCAAGAAAGTTCCTGTTTGACAAGTACACTGTAAACTCTAACACTATTGTTTATATATTTTTCAATGTTATTGGTTTATTTAAGAAAAAAGATCGCTATCCTTTGTTCTTAAGAAACATTCTGATTGGTTAACTCTTTTCCAAGTGGCCCTGTTTTGTTCAAGTATTCGCACAGTAAGCATATTAGCCCTATAGCCATCAATAATTTGCTGGTATCCATTTTATACACCCAGGTAAGGAGAAGTGTTTAGAAGACTTGCTTTTGAACTTACCTGTTAGCAGTGTCTCTCTTGAATGCCTTTGTCCCATCAAGAATGTCCATGCTAGTGTTAAGGTCATAAGGGTGGGATGGGTACGGCATCTTTAAATCTAAAACTTCTTTAGCAGCAGTCTGCTTTTTCTACAACAAAGTACATGTAGGAAACAATACAATTATCATCACTTCAGGCTCATCTTACAATTTATTTAAAAGTTATTCTCATTACCAAAATAATTATGATGTTCAAGTTTATATCAAGACCTATCGCCTGACAGAAGATTATGTTCTTCAGTTTCACTGGCACTTGTCTACCTACTAGTACATGTATATAGAAGATGGCCAACAATGCAAACTACATGTAGGTGGCTAATGAAGATCCATTTTTACTTTAGTTTATAAGGTTAATAACAGAGATGGTTCATATAGGTGGTAATCAAAGTGAATTTGCTTGACACGGATAGCAAAGTTCACAGGTTGCTGAAGAAAATTGTTATTGAAACCTCTGTGTCTAACACTGAACCGATATGAAAGTCTGGTCTAATCCAGCTGAGCAAAGAAACTACAACTGGTGTAGGCAGCTCATCAGAGCCAAACGTTTAGAACTCTTGTTCATGAGCAGAGAGCTATTAGAAGATATTATTTCTGTCTCTGGTTGTGATGACAGTCTGATCTATAATGCAAGTTTCATCAGGCAGCTCCAACAATTTGCTAGTGCTCACAAATTTACTGTTAGGAAAAGGGAGGCATTGTGAAACTTAAGAGTCGTACCCACGAGCAAAACACAGTGACTAAACTACTGACACTGAGTCCAGCATATACTAAGTCCATATTTGTAAAATGAACTGAATTGTGATATAAAATAGAGAGAAGATTACATTTGCTGAGTGACTATGGGTGAGGCTGCTCATAAATAGGAGATGTTTTGTTGAAATCAGTTGAAAAAGCCTGACACTTACTTGAAGCACAAACATTTAATCAATAAAGCTGCAGAGAGAATATATTGAGGAAATAGGTATGTAACCATTACATCCAGTATTAAATGTACCTGTCCTCAAATCATGAGCAGGCTTTACAATTCATGAAACATGAAATGAAAATGCATCTTTCTTGCTCTCTGAAAAGCAGTTAGAAGTTATGGAGTAAAGGAATGCAACAGTTTGTATTTATTGCCAGGTGACTAAACAGTATTAAGATTAATATAAAAGATAACTGAAAAGGGGAAATATTAATTAACTAGAAAATTTGAAGCATCCCGACATGACTGTATAGATTGACTTGAAGTTACTGTAGACCTTCAGAGGTGTCCTACAGAAAAACCTTTCTCTATGTGCTGCTTTAAAGCTTATGCTGCTTTAAAGCTCATGCTGTTTTTAGCTCATGCTAAAAACGTAGAATACGAAAATAACAATACATATTGCCAATATGTATTGTCAATGGTAACACAAAACTCACCAAATTTGCTAAACTGAACTATCAAACTGACAGTCAAACTATATCACTCAGGAGATTATAGGCTAACAAACTGTATGGGGCTTTTTCGATATTTCTATTGGTTGCTTGTGGTTAAGTAGGTCACATTTAAAGTTTTGTATGACAAAATCAGCCCTTGAAGGTCTACAGGAGTCTTAAAAGAAGGCAGTAAAGGGCTTATGACATATGTATGAAGATGGCAAAAATTAGTGTGTGACACATATGCATATAGACATTTTGAATATTATTACACTTTGTATGTGAAAAAGGGTCATGACCCCCTTAAAAAAGTAGGAAGGTATGGTTAAGTCCGAATACAAGCCAAGTGCCTTATCAGGCCGGTGCTTATCTCTGGTCTCAGTAGCATGAAGTAACTTGGAGCATTTCTACTTTCCCCTGGATGCGATGCTAGTCCATTGTAAGATAACACCCAGTATTAAATTTGCTGCTACCCATTTATACACCTGGGTGAAGAGAGGCACTGCAAGAGGAATGTGCCTTGCCTAAACACACAACACAATGTCACCAGCTGGGGCTCAAACTTGGACCGCTCAATCCAGAGGCAAGTGCACTAACCATGAGGCCACCCCCTCAAGTGCTACACACATAAAGCATAGAGTTGCCAGTATTTCAATAAGACATGATCCAGGGCTTTGGGGATAAACCTAGGATGGCTGCTAATGCATGCACAAAATATGTAGCATCCATGATGCATGCAGTTTAGTCTATTACATATGTATGGGTTATTGACCAAGTGTGAGGTCAAGATGGCTGGATATTGGCCGAGTTCTTTTTTTGCGTGTTTATGGACCGAGACGGAGTCGAGGTCCATAAACACGCAAAAAAAGAACGAGGCCAATATCAAGCCATCTTGGCCGAACAAGCTTGGTCAATAAAGGATTTATTATATGGCTTTTGGGGAAATTTTTCTTGCGGGACAAGGCATGTAGTCCCGAGCGGGCAAGATGGCTCCATCTTGCCCGCTCGGGTAGCCAATGACAGCGCAGGATTTGATTCATCTTGCCCGCCCGCGGAGCTAGCCATATAATAAGTGCATTTATAGTATATGGTGTTAACCACTCTAAATAATAATAATTTTGTTTCGTTTTGTAAAATTTCATCATTGTATTTGTTGTAAGGAAACTAATTGACATTTTTTCCCTCAAAACGTTTTGCCACCACGATGATTTTTTTAAAGTAATTACCTATCCTACAGATATGCCCTAGGGTATGCAGAGAAGTGAATGTCATGCAAATTGGAATGGAACCAAAATTTCACAATTTATTAACATGCTGAGATTGTAGCATAAAGTAAGATGGGGCGCATAAAAGTTTTACTTTGGGTTACAATTCTCAAAAATCACACATTTCTAAATTTTGCTATCTATTAATACCTAGAATTTCAAGCAAAATTAACAAATCAGCATATTTTACAGCTGACAAAGCAAAGCACCATCCGTGAAAGGTTAGCTATTTATACCGCCAAGATTGGAAAGCATCGTTTACATAAGGTTAAACTGAAAGTACAATCCTCTTCATATAACGTTAAGAAGTCCTTATTATAAAGACAAGTTATGAAAGGAAGACGTGGAATTAACGAGTGATTGCTACCAATTTCATTCAGACCTCTCAACGTCAAATTTCAACTACATCGATCGATATAAGACTTAGTTCAACATGATACCATAAACAACAATTGTTAAGTCGTATGAAAACCATATAAATCAGCTGAGATGAGCAATAAACTAAATGTTTTTGATAAATAAAAGACAATGATTTCATCATTTCATTTACCTGAACGGCGTGAGTCACGTCATCGCATAAACCTTACCTTCAAGTATTCGTCAACCCCATTTGCGCTGGTTTTTGTCTTTGAATTCATGGTGCGTTATGGCTTCACTGACTTCGCTTTATACTCGAAATAAGGCGTATATGAAAGAAATTATGTCTGCCGAGTTCACCGGAACAAAGGCCTGAAAGAGTACCTAGTCCGGGCGAAAAAGTTGCTCACGAGTGTAATAGCTAACCAAAACAAGAATGTGATTGGTCGAAAACATAACAATAGCCGTGCAATGCACAGTTCCTCACGCAAGGTGTTTTGGCCGACAGCTTGGCCACAAGTTCGGTAAACTTCTTGTTCCACTTTCGCTTATATGTAAAAGCTCAGACGGTGTGAACAAAATCTTGTGACGGCGACGAGCTCCAGTGATCAGGCCATTGTAATCGCAAACGTGGCTGAGCAATATCTTAGCGTCAATATTTTAGCGTCTAAAGCTATGTATGTAAGTCAAGTTTACATCAAGCCAGCCACAAGCACAATTTGACGCTACACAATAACGAATTGTCAGTAAATACTTACAGCTATGCGATCTTACCTTATATTCTTTGTAAACGAAAGAAATCTTCTTAGATCAACCTAAAACAGCATATTCTTGGACCTTGGATTCCAGGGCATCGAACCATCTTGACCCACCATCGAGCTGTTCATATGGGCGTCATATGATTGGTCCAAGTTCGTATTTTTCCAGGATTAACCAATCACGAAGCTTTTTGAAATGAAATTATTGAGATCAGTGCCTTACTAACTTGCTTACGATGAAACAGCGGCTACAAGCACACATGGTCTAAAAACTTAACTGTATTGACTTGACGTTTCGTATCTTACAACATACAGACGTGCTGGCGCGAATCCAGGTTTTTTAGGAGAGGGGCCCGGGAAGAGGGGGTTCGATGAAAGGCAGTAGGGGGGCCTGAGGGCACCTTCCCCCGGACATTTTGGAAATTTCAAGTCTTCGGAAACGCGATTTCCGCCATTCTGAGGCAAAGTCAGCGTGTTTTAAAATCTCATTTAAGATTGACTGTATTTATTTAATATTGTTGAGTTTTTCTTGACATAAAATCGTTAGCTGTTTTAAGTCAAAGCCCCCGAACCCCACCCCCCAAGATCCGCCCTAGAAGTGACGGTCATAGCTATAACTAAAACTTATAAATTTAAAAAATAAGAAAGCGAGGCACTGGTGACAAGCTAAAAACTTCTTTTCCTTTTGAAATTGAAATGGACAAAGAACAAGAATACATTTATGATCCTTTTGTTTTTTTTATCAGTCAGGTGAAAAAGCTGGTGACGCTAGTGGAAGGCAAATCTTCGCTATACAGTGCTGACGAGCCCCAATAAGGGCGAAACAGCTGTCCACTGTTGCGATCCTTCTTTATCGGTTCTGGTCATGTTGGTGTCTCGAAACGTTTTTCACGTAGTATCAGCCTTGCAGTCTGTTGTCTTTATACTTTTTTGGGGGCTGATCAGGTCTCTTGCAGATCCTACGTTGGCAGCGCTTATCGTATGCGGTCCCTTGCAGTTAGTCACCCAGAATTAATAACCGGAAGGAAAATCTTTGGTGTTAGATAAATGGTGGTAAAGTTTGGTAAAGAGAACGAAAGGGAATTCATGGAAAAATAAAATACATCTAGGCACTTCATGAACTAACAAGACTACTATTATAAGATTTTGACAATTGACAATTTTAACAATTGACTATGATTTTTAGAATGTTTATTCCTATTTCAGCGAAAACAATTTTTAAAATCACAGTTGATAGTACGATTCACAAGGAAAACAATCCCAGCCCTTTCACATCTCAGAGGAAAACATTTGGCCATTCACGATTGACGAAAGTACCTTTTACTTTATACCACCCTCAGAATGAAAATCTGCAAAATGAAGTAGTAACTACAATTCTCGGAAGGGGGTGCAAAAGTCAGTTGTCAGTTTAGTTTATCAGTGGTCAGTTAAATTTTGGGCCATCTGTCAGTTGTCAGTTAAGTGGCTGTTAAAAATTAACAAGTTGACATCTGTTATAGAAAATACAGTCGAACCTCTCCACAACGGCCACTTTGGAGACAAAGGCAGTGGCGGATCTAGGGGAGGGGCCCGGGGGGCCCGGGCCCCCCTTCCTTATTTTGGGTAAAAAAAGAAGAAATGACTGAAGGGAAAATGGCCGCCATGGCAAGTAAATCAAGACCGGGCCCCCCCTTAGCTCAAGGTCTGGATCCGCCACTGAAAGGAAAGACGCTGCTGTAGAGAAATGGCCATTATGGGAAGGAAGGGTGTAATTTGACACCCGTTTCTTCGGGGATGCAACAACTGTTTTTTAAAAAAAGATAAAGGATTTTAGAAGGAGACCAAAGAAGGGCGGTACGGAACAAGATTTGTGACCATTGTCATGATTAGCTGTGAGAGCTTATTTTGGCAGTTCGGACGTGTTTTAGTGCATGACCGTTGTTGTTGCGGAGAGATGGCTGTTGTAGAGAGGTTAAAATAAGAGTGAACGCATGGACTGTCTGCTTGGACTAGAAACAAGTGGCCTTTATAGAGAGGTGCCCGTTATGTGATCCCAATTAAATGCCAAACCCTGAATGATCTGCTCCTTTACCCACCTCCTGCCTCTTTTCGTTTGCGCAATTTAATCTTCCACGGTTTTAATTTGTGTCGCTAGCTCGAGCGCTCGACCATCCTCCAAGAAAATAAAGTTAACCTACACTTCTCTATTAACCTCTATTTTGTTTATTTCTTGGTGATCTGCGAAAGTAAACGAGATGTGAACAAACAGACTATGGAAAAAGTCGTTTTCAGTTGGGGTGTGATCAGCAACATCAACGTGAAACTAAAGATTCAAAAGTGAATATAGAATATCCAATCCTATCCTCAGAGACACAGGAGCAGCTAGTCGGACGACGCGATATTTTCAGTTGAGCTAGCGATATTTTCGGGCGAAAGTTTACAAGAAGAGCGGGAGAGCCCTGACTAGCTGCTAGTTAACTGTTTCCCTTACTTCTCAGCCTTCAATCATGGTAAGGACACTGTAACAGATAGAATGTGGGTCACATTAATATCAACAGGACTTAATTATAAAAAAATCCTTTTTGTAGAAAA
>OZ026595.1:21654152-21659152 GCA_964020085.1 Micromussa lordhowensis
CTTGCAAATTATAAAATATATATTTCAATGCTGTGTCAATTGTTGTAGCTTGACACCAGACTCTCAAAGTATTACATGCTGTGTATGACCCCTATGCACTTGAGAAAAGGTTTTTATGTACAATTTAAAGCAAAAAAATGTCTTTGTATTCTAAAGTAAACAAATGTCCAGCTGTAATGAATGGGGGATTTGCGAAATGTGTCGAAAAGTGTCTTGCTCAAGCACACAACACCATGATCCTGGCCAGGGCTTGAACCAGGGTTTATATGGGTCAACGAAAACCAGGAAAGTCATGGAATTTATTACTTCAATTACCAGGCCTGAAAAGTCAAGGAATTTTAGTGAAGGTCATGGAAAGTCATGGAAAAGCAATATGCTTTCGGAAAATGAAAAGGCAAAAACATTTTAAAAAATTGAAAAAATAACAGACGAGTCAGCAACAGCCTTTAATTTCAGTAGGAATAGACAAGCACCCATTTTATGCATTATAATGCTGGAAAATATGTTAAATAAATAATTGTTATGGAAAGGTCATGGAAAAGATCATGGAATTTTAAAACCTTCGAAGAGTGTGAACCCTGTTGAACTCAGACGGCTTTGTCCAGAGGCCAGTGCACTAACCATTAGGCCATCATGCTACCCACACTTGACTTCTTCGCCTTTTTCAAACCCTAAAATTTCTATGGTGTAGCATTTGTTTCGTGGAAAAGATTGTTTTGTGTTAATACAGTTGAACCTCCCGTAAGTGACCACCCAATATGTCAAGCTCTGGTGGTTGCTTACGGGAGGTGGTCGCTTACAAGAGCTTTGACCATATAGAGTGCGCATGTGACGTCATCAAATTCTCAAATCCAAAACTAAAGAGCCACTAAAGGTTTTATCCTCATCCGGCATAAGAGGTACTGAATTTAGTCCTGTTTACAACTTTCTAGCTCAATAGCATCCTTTGTTTGGAAACATTGCATTTTAAATTTCGAAGTTACGGCAGTATGTGACATAATGTGAAGATTGTGTTTGTCGAAAAATTATCTCGTGATTTTTAGCCATTTTAGGAGTTCAAGTATCAGGAAAAGTGCTTTTGTAAATATTTTTTTGTTTGGTTCAGATAATCAGTCGACTAGATAGCAAAAGTAAGTTCCAGATGTTTACACTATTTACTGGCCACCATGCTGGAGGACTAAAGAGGTCCTCCAACATGGCGGCTCCATACAAGGCTCTGTAATTTTGTGCGGAATGTTTCAACGAATATCTCAACTTTGTTCATGTGAAAAGTCAGTTTCGAGAAAAATAAATCTGGTACTTCCCATTTAGAAATTTCTGTCTGTTATATTACCCAGGAATGTGATAATGTTACCCCTTATTATCCAATTTCTGCTCTATTATCTTTTAAATGGTCGCTTATGGGAGGTTAAAAACGAAAGAAAATTTCAAACTTTCATTTCTAAAAGTGGTCATGGTCGCTTACGAGAGGTGGTTGCTTACAAGAGGTTCCAAATACAGTGATTTGACTTGGAAACTTTTGGTATTCTGGAAAAGTGGTCGCTGAGGAGAGGTGATCGCTGAGGAGAGGTGGTCGCAACCGGAGGTTTGACTGTATGTCAGGAACAAATGGTCTTGATTTTTTAACATTCATCTTATTATTCCAATATTATTAACAACCAAATTGTTTTACCTTGTATTCACATCTCTTTCTCCAGTTTGGAAAGGAATAATTAACTCAAGACATTTTATTGTACGTTCATCTTATTATAACTTGTTACCTAAACCTACATATATCTGTGGTGTATGTTGTAATAACTTTATTCTGTGTCAAGTAAATACTAGCCAAAGGAATGATCCTTGTACTAGTAGGAGACACATAAAATAATAAAATATAAGAAGTACTTTTTACACGAATAAAACAAAATATGTGATAACTGTTTATGAGTAAAGAGAAAAGCTATATATACATATATTAGATTTCTGTTGCATGACAGCTGATGAGGGTGCAACCTGAGCCAACCATCATGCATAGATATTAAGATCAAATTATCTAATATTATTGTTCTATAGTATAAATCTATTAGCCATTCAAAACTTGAACAATCCTCTTTACAGAAACTTCAAAAGTGGCCACAATTGTTTTTACAGCAGCACACTGTTATGTAACTCACTATCTACAACAGAATATATAGTGAGTTATGTAGCCAACAGCATCATGGCATTTGTGATAGAACACTAGTAGATTTATACTGATGATAAAAATAGAAACACACAGACCTCGAAAGAATGGAAAACTCTAGTCTAACATAAGTAACAGACAGACACTTTGAGTCAGAAGGGAATCAGTTAACAAATGCTCCTTGGTAAAATTAATAATACTTTGGTTCAGAGGGAACATTATTGATGGTTGGTAGTAAGCTTGGAGAAGCAATTTCTGCATTAAGGCTGTGTTTAAAACTGCAGTGCAATGACCTCATTGCATCATCAGATTGTGAAGGAAACTTGCCATTGGTTGAAAAACACAAAAAAATATTTATCCTTTACTTTGACTCATTGCTTCAAGATTTCCTGGTGTCACGTTACCTTGATGCCTTCTAAGACGAACACTTAGCTGCCGAAAATGAACAGTAGATACTGGTGTCAACAGTGTCCATCTTAGAAAGAACTTATCACAGTTAGTGAACAACTGGTTACAAGTAAAAAAAATGAAAGTTCCTGCCTGGTTATTTCACCAGTCATGATATTTCCTGAACTTCTCCTCAACTAACACCAGATTCTCTTAGCAAATTGTACTTGGTAAACTCTGGGGCAGCATTATATTGAAAACACAACCAGATAGTTTAGTACTTATATAACAGGGGTTTCATTAAAGGCCAGGCACCCGGCAAATTGACTGGCTGTGAGGATGATTTTTCCCGCCTGGTTTGACCATCTAGGGAAGGTTTTTCTAATAAAGAAGTTCAGTTCAAAAAGATTTACTCACCTACGTGTAAACCAGTTGCCCTCTTGCTGAAAATGTTAATGAAACCCGTGATATAAGGGTGCTGAGGGATGTTGTCACAGGCTGTGCTTTACGATTGTCCATTGGCAACCCTCTAGGGTTGGGAAAACACGAGGGAGGAATAACTTTCCAGCAGTACTGAACATTTTTCCATTGAAGACTGAATATAGTATTTTTTGAGTTCCTGATTAATAAGACCATTTTACAATTGCCTGCCTGGTAATCTGGCCTTTGAATGGCAGCAAGGATGGAGGTGACCTTACTTTGATACTGACGTCTCTGCTTTTGTCATGTAAATGTGCCTAGTTAGCCTTAGAATGAAACAAAAGCAGTGACGGTCTGTATCAAAACAAGGTCACATTCAGCCATTCAGCCATGCCAAGGTCACTGAGCAGACAACTGTCAAATGGTCTATTCTTTTCTGGAATATTGCTTTTGCTTTGTGCAGTCACGAAGACAAGACAGTACAGTTTACTGTGATTAATTATTATTTTGTTCTGTACTTCACACCTTTCTTGTACTTTACTAAGTTGATTTGGATAACACTAACAATATCAGTTCGTCTTTCAATTTAAAAAAACAAAAAAAAAACAAAAAAAATTATTACCACCTAAAACGGATTAACTCTTATTGAAACTTTCCTATCGGCAATGGCCATTAATGTATGTGCACAGGTTTAATTTTTTTTGACAGGTAATTTTTAAATGATCTGATTATAAATAATAATTTATAGGTAAACCCAATTTATCATTTTAAAAATGATAAGTTGAAACTTTAAATAGCCATAACTATTGTCAACTCTAGTGACAAGTGTCTTTTGCTAGGCATGTAAAGTTGTTTTTTAGTTGACAGATGCAACAAGACCAATAGGCCTCTGGGTTATTATGCAATGACTATATATAGCTTGTAGAAACAATGACCAGTAAAATCTATTTTCTGAACACATATATTGAGAAGAGCAGTATCTAGAGCTAGGATTACTAAACGTGGAAATTGGAACACTACCCTGTCAATACCTGCTCAATTTGGACACCTACACATGTACTTATTAAGGATAGTTTTTTTGACCTGATGAATTTATCTTGTGTATGCCCTCCAAATACACAGAAACACACTCAAAATAATAATTTAACTTCGCTTTGCGGCAAGAGTGGTTATCTTTGCACGTCTTTGTTATTTGGTTCTTTGTTATTTTAAAGGTCGTTGCACTAATTGTACCCTGTTAGAAAATCATTTAATTTTCTTTAAATTAATGTACTTTATATTAAAAGTCATTGTCATGATTTTTGTTTGCATGTTTGAAACTGACAAGAGATGACTGGTTTAAGAACGAGACATTGGCAATTTGGGAGAGCAGAAGGTTACATTGTTTTAACATGAGTCTGTGACATTTGTTAGTGAAGTCTTCTTAATACGGACGCACACCTGGATAATGTTTCTTTTGTCTCTCCCTTTGGTAGACAAAGTCAAGCGCAATGACTTGAGTTCATTGTGTTGTACAGGAAACTCTTGCACCAATCCAAAGAGTCTTCCAAATATACTGTACTCTCTGAACTGATTCTATATCAGTTCTGGTCTCCCTCCACTGACTGATCTTAGTGTATGAACTGGCTTATGTTTGGAAGTAGTGGGTCCTGGTTCCCCTGCACTTATGCCATTACTGAGAGAGACAAGCTACGATTTCCCTTGACAATCCCTATTCATTTGATTAAGACCAAGTTGCTGGACTGCGGGGTTGATTTTGCTTGTTGTTGACTACTTCCACTTTCAGTGGTTTTGTCAGACTCCATGTCAACATCTGCCAGACAGTCAACTGATTTTGATAAGATCTCAATGTATTCCTGAGGATAAAAAGATTGTATCTTCTCAGTGAGTTTTTTCAATGTATATACAGTTGAACCTCCCGTAAGTGACCACCCAAAATGTCAAGCCTAGGTGGTTGCATCAGGGAGCTTAGACAATATTGGGTCAAAATTTTGCCTCATTAGCATATGGTAAGACATTTAAGGGGTCCTCT
>OZ026595.1:21669152-21679152 GCA_964020085.1 Micromussa lordhowensis
ATTCCATTGTTATGAACCAATTAGATGCAGGTCAATAACTCCAGTCCAGAATAAAACCACTGTCCAGGCCAAATAACTAATGCAATGTTTAACACCAAATTCAACATTTTCTATTTAAATTGTTGACATCATTTTCTGCTAGCTTCCGTACAACCATATTGCTACAAAAAGGTTATCATTCCACTTTCAAAAAATCAGTCTGGATATTGAGAAACATGTGAAAATGCACTTAATGCATTTTCAAATTTCCCACAAGTGTTATCAGCACACATCCGATTTTTTTATAAACAATGAAATTGAATGATTAACATTGTAGCTTGTGCATATGCTGAGCCACTAAACAAATTACAATACAATAATTACAATAATAACAATAATTTAATGGTGGCCTTATACCTTGCACTGTGCAGGCCCCAAGAAAGTTCACAATGTTTTTATGACTTCCTATTTCTTTCATGGTTTCCATTTCGGATATCAGGTCAGATAATTCAGCATCAGTGGCATTTTCTGTAAGAAACACAAACAAGAACTTGATATCAAACTTACATGTGGCTTACTATTTGTTTTTATAGGCTGGTTAAGTCCACTTGAAAACCATAAATTTCCAATATAACAATATTATGTTTAAATATCTGAGATGTAATATTGTGTTACTTATATAATTTTCTGCAATACTGCACCAGTACCAATTACTGTTTGTTTCGTTTCTACCACATGTGAGAACAACTTTTAAACAATTTGGTTAGGTGTCGGAGGTTACTTACTAGCACTATTCAATCATTGTCTGAGGGAAAGATTTTTAATACAATACAATGTATCACAATTTAATGTATGTTCCACATTGCAACTTAAAGGTGAGACTTGAGAAATTTTTGAAACTTTAAGGTGGCTCTGAACCCTTTTCAAAGAATTATTAAAAACTTTGCAAAAACTTGCATCTTATCATGCTGATTACAATTTGATGACAAAAACGGTGGTCACCAAGCTTGTTTTTAAAAAAATAATAAATAACGATATTTGGAGAGAAAGCAACATCCTCTGTCCTGGTTGAATTGGAATTTGGAGTGTTGGTTTTTGTGGAGGGAGGGAAACTTGAGTACCCGGAGAAAAACCCTTGGAAGGCAAGAACCAACAGCAACTCAACCCACATATGGCACCAGGCCAGAATCGAACCTGGGCAACATTGGTGCCATTCCTGCTTCCCTGAGTTATAAGTGCTTAAAGCTAAAATTAAGGGTGTTGAGCAGGTCATATTGCTGCTATGGTAACCTGTTATATAAAAGGATGACCTCAACTTGTTTACCAATGATTGGAATTTGTATGATACCATTAATTTTGTAGTATCACTTGTTTAACAGACTGTCAGTGGTAGTATTCATCCTTCAAAGTATAACTGTTAGAAAGTGCTGGAAACTGTTGCCAGCCTCCTTAAATCGCAATGTTTAAAATATCCAACCTTTCAACATCTTTACAGCAACAGTGCAAGGTGTAGTAACGTTGCATGGCAGCTCAAAAGCTTCTGCTTTTGCAACATAACCAAATGCACCTTCTCCAGCAAAATCTTTTATAAAAATTGACTCTCTAGGAACTTCCCATTTCTCATCTAGTGGATCTTCAAATATATCTGAAACACACAGCAATAACATGTAAGATTTAGAACATTTGAATGGTTCAAGGGTTAGGTTTGGAAAGAAAACAGTAATTAATTTGTGTTATACTGTCCTAAAATCTCAAAAACACTACATATCTTCAAAAACGTGTAGAAAATAGTCCCATAGAGTTTTCCATGTTGTAACAAGTTCTTACAATGATCTCTTTTTAGCCTGCCAAGTATTATTGATAATTTCGTTCCACACATCTTAGACTTGCATTGACAAAGCTAATCCCAGAAGTAGATAGGAAAGCTGTCCAATCTGAACCTAGTTGTGTTTCATACATCCTGTGAGACTCTTTACTGTGGTAGAGCATCTGACAGAATTCTCCAAGTAACCTGTGCCCTTGCCTGACAATGTGTTTCAAGATTTATCCATGGGTCACTAGGTTATGGTCACAACAAATAGCAAGAACAGGGGATTTTTGAAATCCAAATGTTTTAAAGCTAAAATGAATGAAGGTAAAATGGAATTTCTGGTGGTTTCCCTGTTATTGATTGTTGGGAAGTCCGCAAGGTCCATTTGTGAAATGATTCTCACATATTTCCAGCAGACTTTGTAAGGCCATTTTCATAGACAAGCTATGCTCCTTTGACACACCCTTTAAATCCAAATGATGATTAATAATTTTATTAAGCATACCATCTGCAAATGTCAGGACTGTTCCACCAGATGCAGATGATGATAGTTGTGACCTGTAACTACTGTTTCTCTTGTGTATTATGGGTATAAGGGAGTCTCTTATTGAGTGTCCATTTTGAAAATTCGTTGGAAGAGGAGGTGCACTATCACGTTCTTCACTTGGTGCATTTGATTCTTGTAGAATTCTTGGCAGTCCCTGATGCTTAAGTTCTTTTCTTTTCCACATAAGGAAGAAGATTATAATAGCTGCAACAACACCTATGACTGCTCCTATGCAGCCTATAATAACTTTGATTCGATCGTGCCCCATGTTACTTGTCGTAGTATGTGTTGTCCAGGTACTTGTTGTTGCTGGAACGACTGCAAAGAGAATAATTTTGTTAGTCTTGTCAAGAGTATCTGTTGACACTCGACTGCAGGTGCCTTAGTACCCATGATGGGCCTTATGTGCAAACATGCACAATAAGGACTCTGTGGTGATACTGTGGAGATAGTTGAGCTAGATATGGCTTTATAATTAAATTTTGTTCACAGTTGATGACAATTTGATTATTTTCACTTAGTTCTTATTTTTTGGTATCTTTTACAAGTCAAATAAAGCTTGAGTCATGCCAAGATTAATTTCCTTTAGGGATTAAATTCAAATTTTCCAATGAGCATTCCTTGCTCCTGACAAACGCCCCCTCCCCTCTGCTAGGGATAACACAACACTAAATGACTGACCCACAGGAAACAGTATGTTTTGTTTTCCCCTCATTTGCCAATGACCCCCTCGGCAAACATCGAGGAGGTGGCCTGGAAACAAAACTGACACTTTTTCTTGTGGGAAAGTCATTTTGATTTAATGTTTATTGTTCACAGGTTGCCAAAGATCATCTGTTACTTCCATAAAAGGATAAACAGTTGCAGGCACTTTCTTCTGCAAAAAGTGTTCCATGCACAGTTTACTGATGTATGAAGGTTCAGTGTGTAATGGTCCACCAACCTGAAGTGATGTTCACACTAAGAAAGGCACTTCTGTAATCTCTTCCATGCGGGTTGCATACAACACAAGAGTACAACCCTATGTCATCCTGTGTGACGTTGTGAATCCAAAGGTAAGAAACATAATACAACTCCTCTTCCTTGGCTGGCTCCATTGTGTATTTTAAGTTTGTATGTATAACAGTGAAGTTTCCAAAATCAACATCGTGTTCTGACACTGCGAAAGGGATGTTGTCCCATTTTATCCAGTCAAATTGGAGTCCTGTTAAACCTGCTTCATATTTTGTCTGTAAACACTTAAATTTTGCAGTGTGATTCGCTTTGACACTGATGTTCACTAGGTCGACCCTTGAAATTGTTGGTGCAAATCTCTTATCTGAACCTGCAAAAAAGAATCAATAACTTGATTAAGGTGAGAGCATTTTGTGTTATGTACATTTGCTTTGGTTTTACATTTGATATTCAGAGCTGTGTTCTAGAAGGGCTCGGGTGTCACAGGCGACTAACTTTTACCTTTGTGTGACTGGAGAAACTCACTTTTTTCATATACGCTTAAGTGCTGGGCACCCAGGGTTTCATGGTTAGGAACCTTTGGGCTCCTTAAAATTTTTCTTAGACCACAACCTTGATATTATACACTTTGTGATTGGTTAAACTCTCACCACTCTCTCAACTAATTACAGTCAAACTTTTATTGAGTGGCCACATGTCAAGCAGGTAGTTATCAAAGTCCCAAGTAAAATGCTGTAACTAAAACCTCTATTAAGCAGCCATGGCACCTTTTGACTGTGTCGATGGGTGTTTTCAATTGTCGTCACCCATGTCAAGAGGACACCCAAATTCACATTGGCCTTTTGAAGGTCAGGGAAAAGTGATTTGAAGGCTGGAAGAAACATTAGGGTCACTGATCTCGATGATGTTGTTCCACTGAAGAAGTAAAATTTGTTGAAAATTGTTAATGTTAATGATTTGATCAGACTGGAAAGGACGGCTGTAAGGGGAGGCTAGAAGCTGCTACTGTTTCTGACATTTTGTATTTATTTGGTTTTGGGGGATTTATTTTTATCGGGGGATTTTATTTTTATCAGGGAATTTGAAAAGTGATGTCTGTGGCAACCATATTTGTGGGCAGAGTGGGGATTTTTTCTCGAACAGCACGTGGGACCTTTGTTGTAATTTTCAGCAAAAATGACAACAACTTGTGTTTGCTGTATTTATAGACAACGAGACATGTCGCCCGGCGCGGGCCAACTAAAATTCAGATATCACTGAGTTGTACTCTTAGTGTGTACATAGGTTAGAGATATTTATTCCTAAGGCATTTCTCAGAAACCCATTATTTCTATTCAAGATTCAAGTTTCTAAAATTGCGAAAAACGCGTTGAAGGCGAATTATTGTTTATGTAGGAATGAGGATTTAATATAGTACAACATTTTTAATCCTTTTAGCGTTATGTCCAATCCCAATTTTCCTGGTTGAGATTTTCAGAAGTGGTTTGATAATACGCCACAATTTACTAAAACTGTAAAAAGTTTCCCTTGTTTTCAAATAAGAGATTCGGGAATTGTGTGATTGTGTTGTGCTGTATTTTTTCAATGTCATGAAGTAGACGACACGGCATGAAATTAAATATTACGCAAACAGCAAGCTGTAAAACAAACAGGAAATTTGATGTAATCATAGTTAGCTTTCACTTTGACGATTGCATTTGCCTGCCTTAATAAATTAACTAATTTCCATTTTTGAATTTTTAAAATTGTAAACAAACCACCAGAAAGCTACAACGTTGATAAGCCATGGATTTAGTCGAATTAATAACAAAAAATGGAAATAAAATTATATTGTTCCATGACGATATGTTTACGATCAACTGCGTGTTTCTTGAATTTTTTTTATTAAAGAATAATCACGAGTACCATAGTACTCCAAATCCTTTTTCCAACTATAAAAAAGGCTTCCGATTATGACTTTATATTGAAATAGATGCCGCTGATACGCTCCTATGCAAATTTAATCCATTCTCGTCAATTCGTATTTACTTTAATCTGGATAATCTATGGGGAGATGTCTAGAATGGCGATTTCTACACCGCAAGTTTGACATTAAACAAACTCGCAATGCTATAAAAGTGAAGTTCTATACAAAGCATGTCGCGAGAAGGGCATTTTCTTCCAAAACGTCGCTGTCATCACATACAGCAATTAGTATACCCAACTGTAACTGTCAACAATGCTCCCACCACGCTGCCTTTACCCAGCTGCGACAAGGTTTTCCATTTAATTGATCTAACTCCACCACTTTCTTTTCCATTCATTTTGATAGTCGCCAGTTTTAAAATACTCCCATGCAAACCAATAATATCAAGTCGGGGGCGCCTTATCATTGATCGGAGCACTCCGTCCGGAAGTCCTACGAATCTTTTTTGATGTATACGTAATGATTTTACCCAGCTGCACTTCTCAAGCCAGCTAATTATCGCTGCAGTTTACATTTTCCTCTCAGTTGTATTAAAAACATAATCAAACGTACGCAACTTACAATTTTGAAATTGGGCATCCCTGACGCACCTTCCATGCTCTTCGTTGCAGCTTGGATGCTGTGGTTGCGCCGCCGTTGCTGTTTAGAAATGAAAAGAATTGCTTTGTCACAATGATCAGTTTAGTATCAAAATTACAATAAACTTACAACTGCTCTCTATAACAAATACTGTAGGTGTGATCAATAGATGCGTACATATTTAGAAAGGTTGTTCTAGGATATTTAAGACGTAGATGAACAAAGCTCGACTAAACGATGACCACAACGAGGGACTTATACCTTGTAATCGGTATCCGACGAGCAAAGTCATGTGAAGCCAGACTAGATGCACGACACGTTTGATGGCCATTCCAGTTTTTGTTCCCGTGCCTTGTTAATTTCTATTTAACCAAGCCATTCCTCTGCCGTTCTGAAAAGACCATGGCGACAAATCTGGCGACTAAGCTTCTAAAACCAATAGCAAATCCGTCCTGACTCCCGTGTGAGCTCGGAGGCTTGGAAGTCAACTGAGTCACTGTGTCACGTAAGTATTTGTCAATATCGGCGGAGATCTAATGGTCGAACTGTCGTGTTAAGATCCCTTCGTAGATAACGAACTGTAACTAACTCAAACTGGGATCTGGCGAAACTCGACTTGACAAGTTGCATGAAATTCAGGTATGCCAGAAAACTGCTCTAATATTGCCAACACCTGACAAAGCCAAATTTTGCAAAGGTGCTTTGTTCCAAGTTTTATTGCACGTCCTTCATTGGACATTTCTAGCCGCAGGCCAAAGCGCGAATGACGTTTAAGCTCTCATGAAAGGAACCGCTTAAGAGAGAATTCTTTAGCGGTGAGCCTAGAGGATTTTATAGTTCATAATAAACTAACTTTTTTCCGTGTCTTTTTTGCACACAGGCGTCTGAATTCTCACGGCTGGAAATGAAAAGCAAATGAAATGAAATTCAATGTTAATTGTTGATAACAACGCTGTGTGTCGTTTAACTTCACGGGGCAAATATTGCTAATGGGCAATTAGCGAAGCTTGAATTTTGCTTCTTTTGACGTTGTTCCACGAAAGCTGTCAGGGTTTAAGCTTCTGTAAAATTAAAGATCATACCAACCAAGGAAACACAGAAAGGAAATTCGAGTCCATAGACAGGTGTAACACTGACGCAGGTCAATACCAATTATCGAATCCAAGCGTGCGTAAATGGAACTCGTTATTGCTAAAAATCGATTGAAGTGCTTTGAGAAGTGCGCTTTCGATTTGTTTTAACTCTTTGTGTTCGATGAAGAAATTGTTTTGTACTGCTCTAGCGCTAATACGGACAGGACGACACGTTTAATCCCAAGGTGCGAAAAAAAAAACACCACTGCCCTCTTTATTGTTGCTATTGGCACCGCACATAAAAAAAAATATATAAAAAAAAACCAAAATAATAAAATATCTGTTTTAAGTTTCATTTTCAGCAGCGATTTCTTTCCTGCAACGTTAGATCTGGTGTTAAGTTAAGGAATTAAATTGTCTGTAGATTAGGATCCAGCAAGGCTAAGAAAGATAGACAAACGGATAGACAGGACGGGGTACGTTTGTATGTAAATTTTGCCATCTTTGTCATCTTTGTTATGGTAACATAATCACTGGGTAAGTGAATACATATTGTATATTTTGGTTTGTTTTGTCGGGCTTTATGAAAACATTTTTCCTCACATTTTAATCTTTAAGAAGGCAGCCCTATATGTATTGTACTTTTAGATAAACTCAGTCGTAGAAAACACCGTGATCTCGTGAAAATACACACTGGTCAGAGGTTTATTCGAACTTCCATACGGCTACCATTTTGTTTTAAATGAGGGATCGTCTTCCAAATGATGATTAAAAGAAAAATCCTGGGCAAGTTTAGTCTTCAGACACACCTTTACATTTTATAATTTTAATAGATATTTGTTTTGCTCGCCGTTTTATCCTCTTTTGGCACATTTTAAAGTTTTTATTCATTTTGCTAATAATTAATCTCGTTGATTTGATGTACTTATAAATACAGTATATGTATAATATTAGCACCTTGCAAAAAATATATTCATAAATCAATTATTTTATTACAGCAGAGTTTTTGTTGAAAGCAACTCAACTGTTGACACTGAAGCATATGGGTGAACCAAAGATGGATTTAGCCCCAGGGATTTAGCCTTTTCGATCAAATGTGCGTACACTGCTATTGTTTAACTGTTTACTGACGTCTGTCCAAGGCGAATCATTTACAATGAACGTGACTTGCTTTGTGATCGACTACTCGAGACACTTGTACGGTTTAACAAGAATATAACTTTTCATTTCCTGACTGCGTTGTTGTGATCAGTTTCCTCACGAGTGCAATAACATTTGTGTTTGCTTCTACAAGAATCGGAATGGCTCAAAGGGTTTCTTAAATTATCTAAAAATAGCAGGTAATACCCTAATCATGTTCTTGAAAATCTACACCACAAAAGAAATAGAATCTTCGATGCCCTTTAATACGACATAAACACTTGAGACAGGTCAGGGGCCACCTCTTGGGGAGGCTGAAAGCATGAAAAGGAGCTCATAATTTTTAGTTCTGGTTCCTTTGAAGTATTCACCACTCGCTTGTCGAGTCCCTGTATGTTTGATATGAAGGTTGTCCATTGGCAATCCCTTGCATTGTGCATCAACGACCGACTGCCATCACTTGCTGTCGCGAAGCAAGTCATATCTTGGCTTATGGCCTAAAAAACCATTTTTTTTATTTTTCTTCTTGTCGATCAAGTCTGAAATTCTGCAATGAATTATATTTCACAACACAAACACGCCTCGTGTACAGAGCTCCTGCTTCAACATTTTTCCAAATTGGCACAAAACGTTAACAGTTGTAATTCTTCAGTATGGCCAACCACTTTAATTCGCACGAATTTCAACGCTTTCAGTTTTCAGAGTATAGTGGGAATGACTCGCAGCCGATTTGTTTTTAGCAGCAAAACGCACAGCCACAGGCACTTTGTCGTTACCTCATACTCTAGAGCAGCTTTCTGTTTCAAAGCATCTTTGGGAGAGAAAACGTCTAAAAAGAAAAAGTCTAGCCAAACAAAGCGATGATGCTTTGACGATGAGATGGTGCTTTTTAGCCGTTTGAGCCGATAATAATAATAATATAATAATTATCAGAATGGTATCATATATTTTTATGTCGCAAACGTGCGACCCCAGTAGCCCTCTGGGGGTAATGCCCCAACAAACGTGTCTAACAATTTATGAATAACGGGGTAAGTTTCTAAAGAAACTGTGGTGCTGCGTCGGCGAGGAGTGTTACAAGATAATTTGGTTTATCAACTGAGTTGATAATGTGAATTGGCCACCGTAACGGAGATTCGAAAGCTGACGTTTCGAGCGTTAGCCCTTCCCAATCGTCGGAGAGAATCGAGGAATTGTGGGTTGTGTGTGGTTCAACTAATTTATTCTGTTGTTTTTCACGTTACAACGTATCAACGAACGCTTTTCATTCAACTAATTCATTCTTTTGTTTTTCACGTTACCATGCACCAACCATTAGTGTGGCTCCATCTTTCTGTATTTTAACCACACACATCCCGCAATTCCTCGATTCGCTCCGACGAAGGGCTAACGCTCGAAACGTCAGCTTTCGAATCTCTTTACGGTGGTCAATTCACATTATCAACTCAGTTGATAAAACCAAATTATCCTGTGTAACAATTTATGTTGCGACAAAAACAAAAAAGTCCGCAGTAAGACCCTTGCCTTTGTTTGCAAGACAGGGAAGAGCAATAAAGAAAGAATATACAGCCTTGTTTAGGAAAGAAAATAAGTCATTTCTGTCAGTAAATGATCTTTTATTGTTTTTGTAAAAGCAAATACGCTAAGTTCTTTTAAATGGAAGGAATTCGAAGCTCTTTCCAAAGATCTGTTGTCATAAAAGAAATCGTCTGCTTTCCTAGAGTGTTTTCACATGACGTCACGACAGCCATATTGGTGTCTTCAAACAATGAAATGGCGGCAATGTTGGTGTCCCAAATCAGTCTTGTGGGATTTGCTCTCTTCGTATGTTCAAACCTTTTGTTCAAATAAATCTGCATGGCTGCTGCCGGGCGACGTGAGTGAAAACACTATATTTGTCGTTGGGAGTGGTTTGTATAAATGGAATGCACAAATGTATAAATGGAATGTAT
>OZ026595.1:21686652-21791652 GCA_964020085.1 Micromussa lordhowensis
TATATCATGCTTGCTTAGCTTGGAAATTACGCCCGAAGGAAATATTCGACTTGGCTTTTCTGATGTCCGCACCAAACCTTAAATACGGTTAAGGTTGTTTAACTAAACGTGGCCTACTTCGGTGTGCGAAAAATATTCTTGAACCAATCGTGAATTGGCTAAATATGGTTTCTGTAAACGAGAGATATGCTGGCGACAGTCGCCAAGGACATTTTCCCTGCAACACTTTCTAACACGTCAAGTCCAGTAGTCGTATTGGACCAAACTGCACCATTTCTTTTTATGTTGTCTTATTGCGGAATTTCTTTGTTCGTTTTTCTTTTCGCGTATAATCAACCTGCTGCGGATCACGAAGCATTTGTGAACAATGATATTATAAATCTTCATATTTGGCAAAGCAAGAAGTTCGGTGTCTGAAGGAAGTATATGTAGCCCTCCACTTACAACGAGTAGAAATTAACAGTTGGAAAAGCGTCCTTATATATCAGAAAGAACTGTTATTACAAAGGAATAGGTTTAAGGTACGCATATTGAAAAGTAAAGACTGAATATGATTACAGTTGTCTTTCGGTATCCGCAGCAACAAGAGTCAGCTTTGTTGAAGATGTAGCGTGAGCTTGCCGCAGATTGGTACACTGTGTTGTGTGATAAACTTCTCCAAAGGCAAGGTTTCCATGACAGATTCGTTGATTTTGTACTTCAAGCTGTTACTTGATGTTGACTGCGCCTGTTTATCCTCACGTGAGAATCCCTGGTAAACGGCTCCGAAGTAGAAACGCAATGATGAATTGTGTTTCTGTTGAACCTAGTCCAGTCTCAAAGTACGACTTGAGAACAAGCTCGTGACCATCCATGTTTTGCATCCATGCATCGCGGTTCAATTTACCAATGCTATCATCTTCTCATGTCAACTGAGTTTCACTTGTAGCTCAGTTGGCTTAAGAGAAGGAATTCGACGAAGCAATCGATTTTTGTTTCTTACTCCAAGTTGCTGCTAACACGAAGACTCAGTTAGACCTTCATTATTTATGTCCGAATCGTCCGTTATGGGTGTTTCCATATCGTGCGCTAGGTCGTCTATGGATTGGGCCAAGATTTCCAAATACTCCTGTTAGAGTGCGAGAATATAAATTAAACACATTAATATGACAAAAGAAAAATATAACGGATTTTGCTTCTAGCTGCCAAATCACCGAATAAGTGTCATAAGCGGGTCTCGTCCTTTCACCGAGGGTTTTTCTATGGGTTTTCTCCCTCAACAAAAACTAACACTTTCCAACTGTGAAATGACAAGGACCTAAAACTCCACTGGCTATCCCCTAATTGCTCTAAATGATCGAATTTAAAGTAATTAGAGAGGAATTTGTTTTACAACTGATCAAAATTATTTTCCTTAGTATTGCATTGCGCATCCCTACTGCGCACGATTTACGCGTCATTAGTGCGCGCACATGAGCGCGTGCACGTACAAAACCTAAGAGATTTCCCTCAAACTAAGCTCAATATCGAAATAGATGCTCCTTTTCTATTAAACGAGCACGGTGACCCCGATTTTTTTGTTTGATAATTGCTAAGAACAATCTAATAAAGAACATATTTGAAGAAGGAAGAAAGTTTGATAGTAGAACATGATTATTTTTTTTTGCAAAATAGTTCCATACTGGGTGTATTTTGGCCAAGGCGAGGACTTCAAGCTAACAACGGAACTGTCCGAAAATATTCCCGCAACCAGGCAATCAAAAACGGCTTAAATGAAGCAATACTACTTATGTGAATAAAAGAAACTTCACTTTCAAGATCAAATTTTGTGTCTTTCAAGTAATCAAGACTTAATTCTGTATGAAGATGATTCGAATTTTTAACGCGCAACCAGTAATAATTCCCCATTTTCAGAGCCTGCTGACGCGTAAACAAGCACGGTGACCCCATTTTTTTATTGCAAGTTTTTAATAGTGATATCATGAATGTTAACTATGCCAAGTTTCAAAAAAAGTTTGATAGTAGAACAATTCCAAGGGAATTACCTTAAGTGGCATGGACTCTGCAAACGTTTTGTGAAAAAAAAACGTCTACTCCACCAAAGGTATTGCTTAGCCGATTAAAAAAATACTTACTTTGCTCGCCATAGATGATAACATGGCATCAAATCGCTTTCTAAGTTGTGTGAATGACGCTCTGTTCGTGGAGTTTTCATCCCAACAATTAAGCATGATGTCGTATCTAGTTTTAAATATTAAGAACACGTTAGTCTTACAATCGATTGTTCTTTATTAAGGTCTGTGCTAGTTTGTTCTTTTCGTAAATCAGTGAAAACTATTGGGTTATAAACAGCTGACTTCTAACTGAGGTGGTATGGAGATAGTGCTTGATGACAGTCACGTGTGTTTGGTTCATTTGTCCTATTATTGTCCTGGCTTTTCGAGCTATGTCGGGTACGCAACATTGCCCTCGTAAATCCTTCCTATGATTCGATTTTCTATTTGTTTAGAATTAAAAACTTTATTAGAGGTTAAATAAAAAGGTATCAGTAGAATCTTGAAAGGTAAGTCATTCGTTGACTATCGTCAGTGTTGTTCTACGTGCCACGGCTGAATCAACCATTCACAAAGCGATACATATCATCGCCCATACATACCAATGCAGACCCTCCCCGTGACTGGTTGACATTTTTTGTGTTATCAGTGACAGCGCACTTAACGCCAGAACAAGAAAATACTTGAGTGTATTTCCTGAGAAACTTCCTGAGTGCACCATCGATCAAAAGTTCGATTTAAATCAAGGCCAAGTATGTGGACCGCCACCCTTAAACACGATTCTTATTCGCGAGGAGGGTCTAAAGGGATCGAAGATCGCTGAATTTGGGGGCTAACTCAGCCCAGGATTTACACCGGTAATTGCAGGTCTGCAGATTGCGAAAGACTCTGGTTTCTTTGTTTAATGGAAGGCACTTGAAGATTAGCAAAGTTTGCAGCTGGAGATAGGGAAGGGGAGCGGCTTAAAATTAATCTGCTGTGGGTGCTCAGCTTCTTTGCTCTGGCATTCGCATTTTAGCCATTACGTATTGTACTGTTTCCTTTTTATTAATTTTGTGTAGCGGTGGAAATGGAGAGAAAAGGGTGAACTTACATATCGCTTGGACAGTTTTGAGGCTTCTGCATCCTATAGCCAGACTTCAATAGGTCGAACAGCTTTTCTACAGGTATCCCTGGATATGGAGAACCCCCTACAACAAAACGTTGCCACTTTTAGTTAATGAATTCTAAGAAAGATGATAATGTAGCATGCCCTGAAAACATCTCATTTAGGGTTAGAGAATTAAATCATTCTCGAGCGCTGGTTTAAAATAAAGATGAACTAGTTCTAGCGTGATTCGTGGTATGTTAGCAAACGGAATCAAATTTCGCTTAAATTTCGTTGAAATTTTTTTCTATAAATATTGTAACGCTATTTTAGGGGTCACGTACTCGTTACAAACAAAAGAGTACAGTTCTTAATCTCTCTTGGGAAAAATTAATACCAATAAACGGACAGTCTTACCAAGAGTAAATATTTCCCACAGCAGTATACCGAACGCCCAAACGTCACTTTGTGTAGTGTAGACTCGATCAAACAGTGCCTCGATGGCCAGCCATTTTATCGGTAGCCGACCCTGTGAGTAGAGATTAAGAAATCGGATAATTAATAACTGGAAGCTAATAAATAGCATTTCTGTCTTCCTCCGCAAATGGTCATTCAGATCATGGCTTAGTCTTCATGTACTCACATCGGTGGTTTTTCTGTAGTATTCCAAGTCTTTAACATTCCTTGCCAAGCCAAAGTCGGCGATTTTCATCACGTAATCTACCCCAACAAGTATGTTTCTGGCCGCAAGATCACGATGAACACACTGCATTTAGAAAAAGAAACAAGATCAGACAACCGAACTCTTAGAGTAGCAGCGTGCTAGTGTCAGAATATTCTACGAGACTTTTTTCTTTTAGTTGGTATACCAGGCTGTCTGCAATTAACCAATGGTTAAAATGATAGGGACTCTTACCCGTGAGTGAAAGTAATGGCAAGAGCCCTAGGACGGGGAACTTTTACGTAATATATCAAACACGAGCGACAGTGTTTCATCGGGATATCCAAACACCGAGAAGAGAGTTGAAAATACGACGCGCAGCGGAGTATTTTTGACGAAATTCGAGGTGTTTGGATAGCCGATGAAACACTGTCTCGAGTGTTTGATATATCTTCTCAATCGAAGCAAAAACTAAGGAGAAAATCGAGAGGTAAAATCGTCAAAATCTATGCTAATTAAGACCGGGTATCAAAACCTCCTTCACGGATGTGATTTTCTTTGTTTTAGCTTGATGAATTATTAATCAGTTTGAGAAGGCTTCATAAAGACCTAGTTACTTATGGTAATTTGGGTGTTTTTTGTTCCATCTGAATGCGCCGAGGCAGTGGTTAACTGAAGAGCATCACTAACATACGCTTAATTTTTAATGGTTTAAGCAAAATGAATTTCGAGATATTTCTGTGTGGTTAAGCTTTGATTACTAAGATACTGTACCTTTCTTGTTCCAAGGTACTCCATTCCTCTTGCTATTTGAAAAGCAAAAGACACAAAATCCCTTATAGTGAGGGAGGGGCCAGAATAACTCTGTCTACTGTGCTGGTATTCGGAAGGCCTTCTTTCTCTCAAGAATTGACGAAGATTACCGTGAGGTGCAAACTCGACAACGACAAACAAAGGACCTGAAATACCAGATTCACGCCTGTAAGTAAGGTTTCCTGACCGTCTTCTGCTTAAAGCAACATTATATTTATACACTGAAAAGTAAAGAAGCAATGCTTATGTAGTGTCTTATCAGGTTGAGATGGAGTGCCAGTTAAAACTGACGCTTACTATTTTCCTGCCAAAAAAGGTCGGTAGCCGGCGGTTTGCTAGGTACTGTGTATTACTGTAGTGCGTGCGTATAGGTGAGGCTTTGTCTGTAAGTTTACTGCGAAACAGTCCAAGGAAAGCAGTATCCCTCACCGTGTTGCGTGCATGCACCAATCAAGTTGATGATGTTCTTGTGCCTTCCAATTTCCTTCATCGTGTCCATTTCAGACAAAAGGTCTCCCAACTCGTTCTCAGTAGCATCAGCTGCAAAATACGAAAAATTATACGCATTTAAATGCACCTGCGTTCCCGCAGTTGTCAGCGCTGTTTTTGGTATGTGTATGCACCAGTATTCCATGTGTATCCAAAGTTCGTTTTATCTTCTCGAGAAGTGAGCGACATGGTGTAATATCAACTGATATTGAAATTGGAAGGATCAGCTTGCCTTCTGATGATAGTACAACACAAGCCATTCAACGCATGTAGAATAACATTGGAAAATTCTACTAAGGGACATTTCTAATGGTTACCTGGTCAGATCATTTATGATTAAAATACTTATAGTACTTACCCTTAAGCATTTTCACAGCAACTGAACATGTTGAGGGCATGTCAGGCAGCCCTACAGCGTCACCTCGCATGACCAAACCAAATGCACCTTCACCAAGTTGTTCTCTTAGCGTTATTTGAGACCTGTCAATTTCCCATTCTTCGTCACAAGGTAGTTCAAAAAGCTCTGGCTCTGTGATGAATAGAAATTATACTTTAAGTAAGCATTGCTACTAAGTCCTTTAGTCATTTGACAATCTAATAAAGATAGTCACGTTCTAAGATTAACTGTGATTTGAGAACTTGCAGTTCGTAACATCTCTTTAATTCGGCTTAAGGCTTGTTTTGCCAAAGGCCCCATGCCTGCAACACAGACTGCACTTTCAGCACAGTCTGGTTTGATGTGACATGAGTGACACGTCCGGCTGTACGGTAGACTAGGGACACTTGTCTTACAAGAAGAGAGGTACAAAATCTTATACCTTCAGCAATGTTCGAGTCAATTCTCGACGAGACTCCTGAAGAAAATCGTGATCTATAGCTTCCAGTTCCGTATCTTAATAATGGTGTCGTAGAATTTGTAGATCCAGAAGAACTTAGTCTTCCCCTTGTAACTGGAAAAGTGAACGTTCCATTATTTCCATCAGTTTGATTGGGTGTTTCAGGTTCTGATGGTATTAGGTTTGATGATGGTGGAATATTCTCCAGTTCAAATTGTCTAAATTCCTTTTGAGACTTTGAATCGCCTGAAAACTTCCCCTTTAGTCTCTTGCGATAACAGAAAACAAACACAACAACTGATATAATTGCAGAGAAAACAACTGAAGCCAGAAGAATGATAGCAATTAGGCCAACTTGACTTGACTTTATCTTGTCATTCTGGACTAGCGTGTTCTCAAGAGCAGAAGCTGTTGCATTCTCTAAAGAGTCGTCTTGTCTAACTGTGGTTCTTCGATCTAATGACAGCAGAAAAGTAAAACAATTTTTAAATTTTATGGGTATCCATCAATAACAGGAATAAACGGGCGTCATTGCAGGGGCAACTCATTAAGAACTCATTTAAGCTTACTTAACCAGAGATGGTCTTGCACATGGGTTTCAACTGCAGTATTGCAGTATTTTATGAATGGTATGCACATGCTGCAGAAGCCTAATGATCTCTGTTTGCTGAAAACCAATCAAGTTCTCTGCTCTAACATTTCATGTCATGCAAGGAAAACCCTGGAGATGGCCTGGGCCCGTTTCTCAAAAGCCCCGGAAACTTTTCGGGCCCGTGAAACCATACAGTTCATCTGTATCTGAAAACGGAGAAGTGTGTACGCCTGAAATTTCTTTTGTGAAGAGAACCTCTCTTTGTATTAATAATATGTGGATAAAACAGCTCTGTAATCATAAGGTTTGAGATTTTGCTATGGCTTTCCGAGTGCGAAAACTTTTCGGGACCTTCGAGAAACGGACCCCTGGTCCGTGATATTGAAATAATCCATGTGCAGGGGGAATCTAGTATGGCACATCGCACTCCAAGGGGTAAAACATTTCGGTAAAACATTAATCCCTGCATTCAACACTTCAAATGAAAAAGCTTACAATATTTGATAAGTGACACTGAAAGATTCAGGCATGCGGAATCCACTAAAGGAGTGGTGCAAAGTTGGCAATATACCAGAACTAAAATGTTTTTGTGCATGTTAATTTTAGCTTTTTAACTTGCATAGTAATCTAAGTAACTACTAACCTTTAACAGGAACCGTGGGTTTCACATATTTACTAAGGAAAGCACTATGGTAATCATTGCCAATATGATTGCTCACAAAGCAAGTGTAGAGTCCAAAGTCATCCTCTGTAACATTTGTTATTCTCAACTCCACGCCGTAATGTTCCTTGACTTTGATAGTCTTGTAATAATGTGGGTCTATAAGGTGGTATGATCCGTTCTCCAAGTCGTCACCAATCTTGATCGATGACACGGATTTGTCCCATTTCAGCCATCTGAAATCTGGAAGTGTTCCACTAAGGAGCACAATGCATGTCATGGTTGCATTATCTCCAATCTGTACGGTTGTATTCTTTGGAACACTTTTCTGTAAGATGGGCCGTATTCGTGGCTTAGCTGTTGAAAAGATGATGGGAGTGTTTTTGAAAGAAATTAGATATATTACAACACCAAAATGTGTTAGTGCTGCATGGTGCAGAACCTCGGCAAATTAAATCACGTTTTACTTGCATAAAATAGCTTTATTTTTCCATTGTTTTTTGGAGGTCGATGTGCATAATAGAATACATTATTTGCTAAGTTTTGCTAAACTTACAAACGAGTTTTGCTAAACTTACAAACGACCTGGAGCGTGTAAGTATGATTTATACTGCCATATGGATTGGACACTATGCAAGTGTATTTCCCTGAGTCCTTGGGCACTAGGTCCTTCAGTTTCAGGTACCAAATGGAAGTGTTCAGATATGGGTCCATCCGTCGCGTGGGCACTTTCTCTCCGTCCTTTAGCCATGTGTATTTCATAGGTGGTGTTCCAGTTGCTTGACACTTTAGTCTGATTGAGTGTGATGCTGGCCATGCTCTGAATGCTCTTTTTAACATACTTGGATCAGAAAATCTTGGTGCTCCTAAACCATGAACAAAAAGTATGCATCACCAATTAAGTACTTACGCAAACATTAACAGGCCTTACCTAATCATATTTTTGCACATTTAGATTTGCCTTTAAAGGTGCTTTAGTCCGCGCTTTATTGAGTCAGTGACCTGCCCATTCAGCTATTTTATATATAATTACGGACACTCACTTGATTCTTTATTCCTGTCGGAGGTTGTGGCATCTGAAAATAAAGCATCACGTTACCATTTTGTAACACACATAAACTCTAAAAAAACATGGTGAACTTCCCAGGCAATCGATTATTTCAGGCATCAGATCAACCTATATTCAAGTTCTCATACAGCTGCTCACTTATTTCAAAATAACTGATTGCAAATCTTAAGCTTATAACTTTTAAAAAATAACGATTCCCCAAGGGTCATAGCTTTCTCTTACAGTGAAGCATTTAGCGTTTGAGGGTAAAATTCTACGGCGGTGAACAGTACTTTGCTACGATGATATTTATTGTACAAAGTTGTTACATCGAGTGCAAATGCGACTTAACTTCAAGTAGTAACGTCCCTTCAGTCAACGTACCTTGAGTTTGCACCTGGGTGGTTAGTACTCGAGTTGGTGCTGTTAATTTGGAGGTCGAAAGACTTGGAGAGATTCCTGTTAAAACAAATGAAATCACTGTTAGCGATGTTGATCACATTACGACGAGTGGCTGCAGGAAAACGTGCTCAGCATTCAACTTGAGCTTGTCGCCGTTTCAAGTGTGCTGCTGATCAAATTTCTTCTAATTAGATTGAATTACGCTTCATTGCCCTCAAAAAAAAATAGTAAGTAGAAGGCATTGACTATCTTCGCTTCTTCAGTTTAAGGGTGGACAAACAGAACGTGCAGGGTCTGTGATGCCATTTACATTTACACTGCGTGGTGTACAAGTCGTACAACGTTTGACAAATAGTCCAGTGCAAGAGGCTCGCTATGATCTACGATGATAGTCTCTCGTCCAGTGCAAAAGCGAGTAAACTAGAATTTCAATTTATTGCCAAAAAAAAAAAAAAACTAGAACAAAAGCTACACCAGGTTTCACTGAAGGTTGCTTCATTCTTAGGTTTGTGTTTGCCCTTCACCTTCTACTGTTATAGTGGTCTGTTTATCGTTCAATTTTGTTTTCTGTATGACGCCTACCTTGGCGCACTTTAAGTTCCAGAGTCAAATTTAGTTTCCCGAGATTATTTTCAGCGATGCAGGTGTAGTTTCCTTGGTCTCGAAGTATGACTGTCCTGATCTTTATGGTTTTGTTGTTGTTCAAATTCTTGACTCTTTCTGACAACTGCAAAGGCTTGTCATCCTTGAGCCATGTGATGGTCGGTGGTGGCTGTCCAATCACTCTGCATCGTAACCGTTTGACCGCTCCTATCTCGGCGTCATACTGGAGGTTTGGAGTACCTTGACTGCGCGGTGGATATTTGTCTGCAAAGTTGCAAAACGTCACAGCCGTCAAGCAACTTCGTTTTGTTATTTTCTGTTACTGTGGAAGTCGTTACCAGTATTTATACTGTCACTATGAAAGTGAGCCTATCCATATCAACGAAAACATTGGGTTTTCAAAATTGACTTATAGAATTATAGGTAATAGGCTAATGTACAGTCTAGGCCGCGGATTTAAAAGAAAACTTATTAACACTGCTTTAACTGAGAAATATCGAGAATTTTACCTTCAGGGCAGAAATAAGAGCACGGCAAATATATGACCCCATATATATTCCACGTGGTATTTATGGAACTGAGTGAATTCGCACAGTTTCGACAGCTAAAACTCAGTGCGAAAGGCTGTACGTGTTATACCGCTCTATAAAAGGATACCGAATTCAAGATAGCAGACACATTAAAGAACACTTTTAAAAAGAAAGCTAATTCTCTTTAGAAAACAGATTTGCCCATTTCGCAGACTACTTATTTGAACATTTGTATTACCTTTACAGTACTTCAAGTTTTAAACGTTATATTTGTCTTACAAGAACGTTATTTTTGGAATTCTTAATGAGCAATGAAATACAGTATATTTCTTTTTAGAGTGTACTGCGCTTTCTCTAAAAACTACACCGCGCAATGTGTAGACAGTAGTAAGTTAAAACACAAGTACTCATTCAGCTCATGGTGGCGATGGAGAATTAATTAAAATTAGAATCCGTTTGTGTTAATATGTTCCACAGCCACACTTATTTGTTGATTGCGCCGGAAATTCCCGTCATTTACTTCCACAGACAACACGCAACTGTACTCTTCAGTCTGCCTATAGCTGACACAACATACATTTGTTTACTTTTCCTTTACCGATATTTTCCCTATGTAACAGTCCAGTTTATCCAGATTTTCAGTAAATAAACGAGCTGAATAGTGTATCCAACAGACGCAAAGTTAAAACAGGTCTTTCTAGATAAGAGAGATTTGTCGCTTAAAAAGGTGGTTACCTGATAGGCTAACTTTTGACGCATTACTTTAAGTCCATAATCAAATTGCGACGACAGATCAAAGCTTTCTTGCATTCGCTGAATTTTGATCTCCAAAAAGAAGGAGTACATCTAATAAGAACCGAAACATGTTCTTGATGTAAAGAGCAGCTGAATATCGTCGTTACAAGGCTGAAAGAAGTTAACATCGTCCTTGAAAAGTAAAGGATTGTATTTCGAAGTGTTTTAGAGCTTCAATGATCCTTTTCCCATCGCTTTGTTGAATGATACGAAAAATATGGCTATTCTAGGTTATCGTTTCTCGACTATTTGTATTGCTCTTTAAAACGTAATTGTATTTATCGTCAAAATGTGAATAGTGTAAACATTAAGTACCAAAATGCTTCCTGTCTATTATTTTCAAGGAAGTGATGGCCGTTTCCACTAGTCAATGGACGAGCTGTTGACTGAACACACAACAGACATAGTCCTTCAATTTTGGGAGCCAAAGACAAAAAAAGATAGATTAGATTCGCTGGGGGACAAAAAGGAGTAAGGAAAACGTTTTCTCAAGTAAAAGTGATTGACGAAAGGTTTCTCGTTTCGTGTATAAGTGAATTCCTCTTCCCCCCCCTTTCAGCTGGTATTTTGGTGTGAGGGAATTCTGCCAGTAGCTGTTAAAGATATTTATCTAAGGTCTTCATGATTCTCTAGTCGGTAGGAAATCTAACAATAAACTGCATCATCACCTTCTTTGCTTAAACACCGCATCGCCTATTATTGACTATGTCCATTTTAATAACTATCGCGCAAACTGCATCACAACCTGTTTTTCACAAACATCTGCCCTCTAGCTCTTAATTTAAGTCTTAGAAATTCTCAACTGAAAATAAATTAACGTTAATCACTTCAAGACCTTACAGATCAGAGTGACGTTTTTTCACAGAATGCACAATGCGTGGTAGTAAACATTGACTTTGCGGTTTTAAAGAAGTTTTAAGACAGCAATGAGCTGCATCACCAAGTGTTAATTTATGTCAAGCTCGCACCGCCTGTCACGTATCTAGCTAGAAATTTTAATAAGTTATTTTTCTCGGGTTGTAGACAGACTAAAGGTAGTCATGTCATTGACAGTAGTTGAGACCCTACGCCTTTGAGGTTTGGACCTTATTTACTGTGGTTGAAAATTTTGATTACCGCACTGCTACGCCACCGGATTGCGATCGACCAAATAATCGAGGTTGCTTATGCGTAGCAAACGCACCCTTTCTCCAAGCAAAACACGAAAGGACAGCTGGATCCTTCAAAATGTGGGTCAAAGATAGCTTTCGATGAATATTTGTATTAAAAATATGATTCCACTATGTTCCGATATCAGTACGATTTAGGATATCGGCACCTTCTCTCCGATGAAAGCAAGGTGCCATGAAACGATCACGAACACGGAATAATCCACTGCTAGTAACTGATGCTTTCTTCGACTATCGTTCTGCTTTACTAATGACTATAACCTTTAATTACTAGTGTGTAGAACGCAAATTTGCACCTTGCTGTATGAATGATTGATAAACGTGAGCGCATATGTAACAGCTGGACAGACCAGAAATATCACAAGGCACAATGGCGAACACAAAGGAAATGGTAAACAGCAGCTTTTAGAGTGAATCTAACGTCTTGTTTGCTTTCTACTTCGCCGTGCTTAAGAGTTGAACAAACATTTGACGATATATGCCGAGCTATTCAGTAAGATTTCCTTTGTCGCTGCTCGCCAGTAACGAGTTTTTCTTGCATGATTCGAATGAATAGAGCCATTGATCTTGACATATTACCAAAAATTGATTTTTGAAGCGTGACGAGATCTCGTACACGACTTTTATACTGTCCCACAGAACGAGCGGAAACCGCTTTCGTTGTGTGGTGAGCTTGAACAAAGATCTACCAGAGTTAAACAATTTGACGAAAGTTAAACAAGAAATAGTAAGGCTAGGAACACGTAGTCTCTAGAATGTGATTGTTGCAAAACAACTAGTATGTAGATATCCACTTACCGGGCTGAGCAGTCTGCGTATTGATAATAAGGTTGATCAGCAATATCCACCAGCACCGATTTGCCTGCATGCTCACATCAACCAAGGCCTTTCTTTACGAAGTAACATTCTGTTCACCATTCAAAACCGGCAATCGATCGAGCGGCTGTTGGTTACTACGAAAAGAAATGATTTTCCTTGGTGAGTTGATGCTTTGTATCCACACGGTCGTCTCAAGTTGCCTGGTTTGTCTTAGGGCTGCGCAGACAATTCATTTGCTTGTTGTCAATCTGATGGCACAATACTGACGTAGTGCCAAAGAGCAAAATACTTCACTTTGATGTCAACGTGACAGTTTCCCCGATTTCATGAGACATAAATATCGATAGCGAACAAATCCTTACGAAAGATTCCGATCGCCAAATTCCCTTAGTAATAGAGCGTTAAGCACTATGAAACTGCGACACGAATTCCGCTCTAAAGGGAATTTTGATTGGCTTAGTGTTTCGCTGGTCTCGGTATGTTGGCTTTGGTTTGAATTTTGTGTGAAATTTCAATGGTTTCAAGTGACAAATTGCCACGCCTCTATCAATCATGTCAAAATACAAAGGATGTCAAGTACACACGCGTTTCCGGTTGGATGGGGTTTTTGTACCCTTGGGGTAAATTTATTATCAAGTCCTAATTACTTCATCTTCTTTTTGGAAGCATATCAGCAGTGTCCGAACAAAATCACTTAACTTCTTGCTTTTAGTGATACAGACAGCCTTGAAAAGAAAATCAGAAGTTCCTTGTTGTAACAACAGCGAGGAGAATGTTTAGTGAAGGTACAACTGCACAATGGCAGTCTTGGAGAATAGAAAAGTAAATAGTTACAGGCGACGGAAGACGCTAATCCTTATCACTTATGTTTTTTCCCTTCTTGACAAGCTATGTCCTATTTGCTTAATGACAAAACTTTCAAAACTAAACAGTATTTCAACAACATTCCTCCATCCTCTTGGGGTTTCCCACTAAATAGCCAATACGTGTGATAACAAACTGTTTACTCGAGGTAAACAATCGTGTCTGTATTTACATGAGTACAGCCACTTCAAGACAAAGGCTGTTGGCAGTCGTGGTGCGAAATATTTCAGTAAGTAAGTAGGTAGGAAACTGTTACATCTGCTACGGGAATAAACAAACCAGCTTACCTGACGAAACTTATGACCTTGCGCTGATTCAAGGCTCGGTATTGTTTAGTGCCTGTACGTTTTCGATAGGGAGAAAATTGTTCTATTTCAACTAGAAATTTACCTTTCTGCGATTCTCCGTTGCACTACAACGAGCTACAGGTGAACTAAGCCGACTAAGCGAGAGTAGCCGCAAGTTCTTATTCCAGCTGCAAAATTGGGGTGCTAATGGATCGAATGTTTGTGTCCGCGTGTTTTAAATTAACGGCGTCTCCCTCGGAATGTTTGTTGAACCTGCTTATCTATTCCGATCCTCGCCCGGATTGTCCGGATATCTATTTCATCAGCAATTGTTTGAACTTTTTTTCGTTACCTCGTTGCCTGAAATGGTATATGTAGTTCCTGGTGTCTTGATATCTTAACCGGGAAGCTCTTCAAGTGTGCGAAGATTGGTCTGGTCGTTTTGGTGTGTTTACTTTGCAAGCAGGAGGGCCGCTAGAGAGGCACAACTGACGAGAATAGTTTTACCTGGATTCCTATGAGAAACACGAGATGCAACACTCCTTTTTTTGTGGCTGCTTATCGCGCTCATCTTTCAGCAATTCAGCCTTGGATTGCTGTTTTTTCAACCTATGTTACCATATCTTTGATATCATCAAAAATTCATGTAGTTTCACCCTAAACGGAATTACAGAAATTTGTTCTCAGCGTAACTGGTGACTGTCGTTCGAAATTTGTCCAGGAGCTAAGTTTAAACATTTTCATGCTGTGAGATGTCCACTTAACCCTGTTAGGATGCTCTTGACTGTTGTAACGATACCAAGATCGCCACTTGTTCTTTCGATGTATTAAATTAAATTGTCACTTGCGCAGAGATGTCCATTTCGTGTTTAATATATGTATATAACATTTGCTTAACGTATGGTTAGAATTTCAATATTGTGAAAATTAATTAAGCTATCGGTTATTTATACCCTTTGGAAACAATAGATTTCAGAGAAGACTTAAGGTGTTTTCTAGAGGGGTCTATCGTCGGGCAGATGGCCAGTGCTAATGTTTTTTTGCCATAAATAAACACCAAGAAATGCTCAACTTTGGGAGCTTTATCATCCCAAAGATCTGTATTTTTCGTAAAAAAAATCTGCATAAGTTATTATCGAGCCATTGAAATCTGATAAATTTTAAATTGTTTTGTTTTTTAATTAAAAATAGACTCCTTGACGACTTCAAATTCAAAAGTTTGTCTCGTGATAAATTGTCGGTTCGTGCTTCAACAAGAAGCTACGCTTTCTATAAAACGATCGATAACAACACTGAACATGTTGTATGTTTTGTGCGTGATGTGTTGCTTATCGCGTGTTGACATTGCCGAAGGAAGTGCTTGAAGTAGTACATTCTTTAAAAACGGAAATCGCACAGTAAATGAACACGTGTCTTAAGAGCTTCTTTTGAATTTTACACTATCGGACCCATACTCAAATTGTCCAGGTTTCGGACACTTTTTACTTCCAAACGAACCAATTCAGCTTAGACCTGTGGCAGATCCCTCAACAGGTCGATATCTAAAAAGAGCTTTTAGGCAGGATCGGAATGCCGTTCAGAAAACCGGTGTTGATGGATGGCGTTTCAGAATTCATAGCCGGTCAGTTAGTAATCACCTGGCTGGCGCCAGAGCAGATCACATTTATCAGGATTTATGATCTCGGGATGATCTCATTTGCAACTAAAGAATTTGTTTACATTTAAGCTTGACCGCTCGAAGTTCATAGTACATTATGTAAAAGATACTTTATAGGTGGAAACCATTCTCAGTCGTTTCTGGTTCAGCGCAAAAATTTCATGCTAATCTCATAGAACACAAGGTTGTATTAAAGAGAAGTGTTTATGTATTTGTGGGAGGAGTTTTTGAAGCTGGTGTTTCAAAGGAGAGAAAGTAATTAGTAAAATCTAGCCTTTATTTCCTGATCACGCTGTAAAATGCTTTTTGCAGGTGCTTTATTACGCACGCATAAGGAATATGTTAGAACGGGATGTTATTAAGAATGTTGTTCAATCATTTCTTTGTCACAAAGAAACCATATGAGTAAATATTAGCGAACTGAATGGCTACGAATGTTAACTGTCAATCTTCTAAGACTTAGCACGAGGGTATTGCTTCTCAACTACTTCCTTTGACCCTTTGAGTTTGATTACAGTGATTGGTCTACGTTTGGACGAGTAATAGTTGTGGCGAAAGGCTCTAACGAAGGTTTAATATACGTAACAGATAGTCCGGTTAGTAAAAGTGTAGTTATGCACTGTGAAAAATGTTCGTGCTGCATGAAGGCAAATGTCGAGTACGGACTTCAGCCAGGTCAGGTCTCAACGTAATAAGACTCTTATCTTGCACGCGATCGTTCAAGGAGTACGTGAAATCGTGTGCTGCAGGCGACTGGAAGTCCACTCGCAAACGTAGTTCATAATCAGTCGCAACAGATTGTTGCAGTCCCTTTCCCATGCAAGGTCCGACGCGGAGTGGTTCCACCCCTGGCGTCATGCCAAACCCGGCAAAGTTAGGATAAAAACACAACTGAGCTTAATGCCTTACTTACTATCTTACAGTTAGCTGGAAAAGTGCCTCATTTGTCTTCATCTCGGCGCGGGAGCTTTAGAGGAGGATAACTACTGAAAGCCTTCCTTGGTTGATAAAGTCACTGGTTCAAAACAGATTGAGGGCGTTAACCAAAAAGATTTTTCAAAATCCTTATTAGGACTGTCAACGTGGCGGATTTTTAATGGCACTGCGTTCTACCTAAGCTGGACGGTTTCCAAAGCAAAGTGCAAGGGGGAACCTAATTTTTGAAAAAAAATTGTATTTGGCGTGCTAGACTGTACCAATCAACCATCGCACTAACTCTGCAATGTCAAAGAGAAACTCGACCGTGGCGGGTGTTTTTATATCTGTTGCTTTCCACCGGTCTTTCAATTTCGCGAATTTTCCTAAGCCGTTTAATTGACTCAGTAAGCTGCTAATCGGCTTTTTAAGTTCTGTTTTCCGGCTAGGTAATCTTCATAGAAAAAGTGACCGCTAACATTCGGTCTCGATCCTTACTCACCGCCAGTGCTCTTCTGTGGTTTGTTAACGCCTAAGTTTTCCACTTTAGTTGAACCCTTTTCATGGCACCTCTTTAGTTTCGAAGAACATTCTACACATAGAAAATATCATGATGTCTTTTAGTTTAGATTACCATTTTTCGCCCTTTAATCCCCCAGCACGATGTACTTGGTCTATATTTATCCTTATCTATCAATACATTGTCATCAACTGCAATTAGGAAGATAACGAACAGCTGATGTCAAATTCTGATTCCCAAATCTCTCGGCTTGGCTCACAAGAAATCTGGAAACGAGATTTCCGTACACTGTTTTGCTAAGTAGCATTAAGTCTTGATGGCCTCGGAATATTGTCTAGTGCCTGCCCTAGGTTTGTAATCGGAAACTCTTCAGTCAGAAAGGGGCTGGGTGGTGAGGGGCTGCGGGGACTGTGGGGAGGGGCTTGAGGGGGTCCACCTAGATTTGTCCGAAACGACACTCAGTTCCCTCCATTGAGACGAGGAAAACCATGTTGATGAACCCCCAAAATTGACTTAAAGCTTGTCAAGAGTAGGCAATATGCAGTGTTTGCCAATTAGTGAGGTGAAGCTTGGACTACCTGACGAGTCTTGTCGTTTACTTCTCTGTGATCACTGTATTGTTTACACACTTTCTTTAACAAGAGGAAGAGTGCAAATTCCCGCTTTTCTCATTTTTTGTCAGTTTAAACTGATGATTTACTTCAGGTTAATTCTGACTCTAAGTTGTGTTTTACTCGCCTAAAAATATGGGCAGCCTGTATCAGTGGAACCTCGATATAACGAAGGGCCAAGGGACTGCAAAAAATAGGTTTCGTTATATCGGCGCTATTTTCCATCTACATTTTACTCTTACTGGGCAAATAATATCATTGTTGTACCATACTTCGTTAAATAGGGGTTCCACTGTACAAAGAAAATCGTTTACCTCCAAGTAAAAGGATTTGTTATTGAACTCTGTTATCTTTTTTTGATCCAACCGCAATGTGCATGATAACTACGTGATATAAATTGCTTTAACATGGGAAGTTCAAATGAAATATTGACTGAATGTAGTCCTTGTGTTCTTTATCGTCCCGATTTTTGTCTTTTTTCACCAAATAAGATACAAAGATTGATAACCTGATGTATGCTTGACTCATCATTTTCTTCATCTGTCTAGAGTAAATCTCTAGTTCCGACGAACTGACATGTTCTGATATTAATAAATTAACATGTAATAATAGTGAATATCGGTAAACCGTTCATTAAAAATTGAATTTAAATGATTTGGAAAAAGTTAAGAGAGACCTTAGTAGCTTTATATTGCGAATGCATTGTACTACAGTTGCCAAATGTTTGAGACTAAAAAAGTATAAGTTTTAAATGATATATTTGCTCAGTTTCCTGTAGGTCTGTGATGCTCTTTGTGTCTTGATTGAATTAAAGTTTCAAACTGATTTCAAAAGCTGCTTCTGACGGTTGTCTCCGGATCAATTGTCAAATAACGCACTCTGTCTTTCCGGAACGATAAAGGATCCCTATAGTCTTATGATTGCTCGTGCGCTGAAGGCGAAACCTTTAGTAACCGCGGGCTCAAAGGGGAACGTCATCAGTGTTCCTCGATATTTCATGACGTCAACATGAGCACGAAGCTAACCTGACAGCGACTTTTCTCGCGTTTCCTTCCGTGAAATTCCATAAAATTTGGCGGACTGGTAGCAAATATTTTACTTTAGTTCGCTCTGTTTTCAGGGAAATCTATGTGATCAGTTTTTCCGCAGCGGTAAAAGATACAAATTTGCAAAAATCGAAAAAACTGCCTGTACAAACCCTACTTTCTTTCGTGTTTAAAATTCGTATCCCGCCGGGTTCGATGTACGGTGAAAATTGTGGAAGATTTCAACGAAGGAAGTTCAAGAAAATCGCAAGTAAAGCCACATGAACGGTAAAAAACGCATTTGTTTGAGCATTTATAATTAAACACTAAAAGCCAAGATTGTAACAGTGATGAGTGTAAAACATTATTACATTTAATAAGTTTGAGAGGAGTGAGTGTAAAAAGAAATGCACAAACAGCATTCCAAATACACCACTAGCACGCACAACGCAATAAATGATTACCTTATGGAAACACCTTAGCTTCCCACCTTTGAGAAATCGGCAACTTTTTCCTATCAAGTTCTGTATTATGGCGACTATAGCGATTCGAAACAGGACAACATCTTACTAGCCGAACTTGAGGTGTTTAAATTAAACATCAAAGTTCAGAGAATTGTGAACTCAATGGCCTCTTTTTGTTATTTTTTGTAAGGAAAATTGCACTGGATGTTTTGTTGCGTTCCATTCCTCAATTGCAATGCTATATCTGGAAGAGAACGATTTCGATCCCATACAAGTTAGCCGTGGTAGTGAAACTCGTAATAATTACCGAACAGTAAAATCTGAGCGCTTAAAAAGGGTTTTACTTACTTACTTGCAGCATTTTCAATGCAATGTAGTCCTAAGATAATCAATATCAACTACTTTCAGTCAAAATTAGTTTTGAACAACAAAATCAAGCCACCTGCAGGATTTATTATTTTCCAATTCATTTTAGCATTCATATCGAATAGTAACAGGGTTAAGCAATCACGACTCGCACGAAGAAAATGTAAATAAATGATTTCGTAATATGTATGGAAAAACTGTTAAATGATGGAGAAATGAAATTTCTCGAGTTCTCTAACCCCCTCTCTCACAGAATGAAGTGAATTGTACTGATTATAAGGCTAAGTTATGTTTTCTTTCATACCTGCATGTGTTTAACTATAGTTCCCTTCGAAGCTTCTAAAACGCATTTAACAGAACCCAAAATGCTGTCTCGGTGGGCTCTCCAACGCAATCGTCGCGGATCTTCACCGCTCGTTATAACCTTCTCTTATTTTGTGAACGCAAATATCGCCCTTTTTTCAGTATAAAAACGTGGACAGATAGATTGGGTCTCGCTGACAAGGATTGATTCGGTGAACGGGCGTTTGACAGGCATACAATCGCATTATCTTTACCTGAGGGCAAAAGGCAGGTGCTTTACAAATGAACTGTCTCCTTTTCATTTGTCATCCTCATCAAAAGCAATGGAAATTTCCACTTTGTTGTCATTCATTTGTATTAATTTTTCAGTGGCTGTTTTGGATATCAATAATGTAATTGCTCATGGCCGGTTGTGAACCTTTTACAATTTCGGCACGCATTTGTGTCTTAAGCTTTTCATTCATTTCCGCCGAAATAAGGTTATTGGTGAAGGGTGAGTGTTTAAGGACTTGCAAGTTAAAGCTTTCAGATCGATAGTTTATAATTAAAAATGCGAGCACCGTGTTTCCGAAGTGCAGATAAATTGAAATACATAATTTACCGAGTAATTAATGGTAGCTGTTTTGCATTTCTGATCTCTTGGTGCTCTCATCCCACGCAACTGGTATAACTTTAAATTTGGGTACAACTTCAATATATCGGAAAGACAAATGGAATACAACTTGTTTAACTTGTAAAATACTAGCTGACAGTGATGCGTGCTAAGAAATTGTTAATGTGTGCGGGGAGGGAGGGGCGGACGAAACGACAGCTCAATAAATGTACTTCCCCATCCTTCGATCCGGCTATAATTTAGTCGTAGATCAAGTGAACTCACAACAAAAAGACGGTGGCGAGCACGTACGCTAATAGCTTTTAGTTAAATGGATCGACGAAAGATCATCAGGTTGAAAGAAAATGTCAAAATAAAGAAGATAACATTTTGGTATCGATAGTTTTCGTTGAATTCACTTAGTTTAACGTCTTTATCAGAAGTGTGCGATAGTTCTATTTAATAAATCGTAAACGTCTCATTAGTTGTTAAATGCCAAAAGTTCGATCTGAAAAAAAATTACTGAGTAAACTTGCGAAAGGCATCGCCTCTAGAGGAAAGTTTGTCATCACAGAGAGATTCTTGAAAATGTGGAGTGGAAATGAAGTTGTTTCTAAAGTTCTGTGGTGTTCTTTCTTGCCGTCATTTTCACATTGCCTCTAGCAACGTGGGAAAACCAACACTGATGAAGGAGACATCACGGAAGCTTCACTTTCAGGAGAGAAATACATTGAAAGTTACAATTTCAACGCAGTCTAACATTTTTTATTCCTGTATCGAATTAGGTGAAAAATGCTTTAAAAATAAGGCAAAGTTATTTCTCTTTGTTGATTGCATCAGTTTTCTGTGGCCTTTGCAAGCTTCCTAAGAGAAGCTAGATGACAATAAACGTACATTTAAACATATAGTTCACGTCAATTTTTCACAAAGAGATGAATATTGCCATCTTGCCATCAGCTCTATTCTATATAGGAGTAAAATCTATAACTTAATTCTTAATTGGGTATATTTACTTCAAGCAGCCCTACAAATAACACTCTTAATTGATTAATAGTTGCTTTGTATTACAAGGTGTAAACCGCGAGACGGCTTAAGCATGGTAACCAAGCAGACCCCTCAGGACTGGGGGAGAAAGACATACTCGTCACGTGGTTTTCTTGAGTGTCCTGGTCGTTCAATCGAGTCCATTATTAAGGCTCTTGGTGGTGCACTCTTCATGAGTTTTCGTTTTTGCCAAAAATACCACGCGATGACCGCTGAAATACCAAGACCTCCACACAACAGTAACAGCATGAATGCGAACAGATTTTGTCTGAGTCTTTTTTCTTACTTGAAATCCTGTCCAGAAAAGAAAAAGAGAGATAATTGACAGGGAAGAAAACTTTAAGGCAGTCACACAGACAGTAACTCGTTCTACCAACTCGTACAGTATTTGCAATTTTAAAAATATTGATCAAATGAAAATGATAACTACTCATTTTGCCCCCCTTTCTTTTACCCATCATGCAAGAAAAGTGGCGATGCATATCCACTTTATAACTGCGGTGAATGGATTTCAACCGCTCACCATCAGTTGAAGCCCGTCTTGCAGTGTTGACCTCAGATGTCTTTACAATTCTTGGTGTTGTCACTGTAAATATATTTTTTAATGTTCCCAGTTTGAGAATAACTCGTGAAACACTATCCGACTGATTGGTCAAAAATCGATGCCACGTGATGTGATTCCCATCTCACTTTCCCCATTCCTTGTCTGGCACTACATCATTGACAGCGTGGTGGCTTTGAAGGAAATTCGAACATTTGCCGTCATTTTCTAGCTTGATTAAGACAGTCATTTGTAGATTTCCGAAGAGGAGCGCAACATTTCTCGATTATACACAGGATACGCTCTTAACCTTGCAGTTAAGATATTGCGGATATAGTTTTTTTGCCATATCAGAGATATTTGCGTAATAATTATAACTACTGACCTTTAACTTAGGCGGTGAGTTTCCCATCTTTGCTAAGGAAAGCACAGTTGTAATCTTTGCCTATATAACTCCTGATTGCTCACAAATCAAGTGCAGAGTCCAAAATCATCCTCTGTCACATTAGTTATTCTGAACTCAACGCCGTAATGGTCATTGACTCGGATGTTCTTGTAATAATGTGGGTCTATAAGGCGGTATGATCGGATCTTTCTGCAGGTACCGGAGCACAGATTACGTAAGCTTACGTAAAACAAAAGAAATAAAAGACAGGAAACAAAACAACTCCAAATAAAGACTAATCCCAAGTGACCCAAAATACAAAGCTTTCCGGTACCTGCAGATGTATCCGTATGATCCGTTCTCCAAGTCGTCACCAATCTTCTGTATTGATAACACGGCCGGATTTGGCCCAATGCAGCCATCTGAAATCTAGAAGTGTTCCACTAACGAGCACAATGTATGTCATTGTTGCATTCTCTCCAATCTGTACGGTTGTTTTCTTTGGAAGGCATTTCTGTAAGATGGGCCGTGATCGTCGCTTAGCTGTCGAGAAGATGATGGAATTTTGTCAAAGAATGAAATGCTTCAGTTGTTGCAAGACCAAACGTGTCAGCGCTGCATGCCGTGCGGAAGCTCATGTTTTATTTTATAAATAGAATCGTCTCACCGTGGGTTGTTTTTTTGGGGGTAGATGTGCATAATTGACTACATTTTTGTTTTGCTAAATTCACCAACAACCTGAAGCGTGTCAGTGTGATTGATACTGCCATATGGATTGGACACTATGCAAGTGTATTTCCCTGAGTCCTTAGGCACTAGATCTTTTAGTTTTAGGTACCAAATGGAACTGTTATGAAATGGGTTTATCCGTCGCCCGGGCATTTTCTTTCCATCCTTTAGCCATGTGTATTTGAGAAGTGGCGCTCCAGTCGCTGGACACTTTAGTCTGATTGCGTGTGATGCTAGCCATGCTCTAGATGCTCTTTTTAACATACTTGGATCAGAAAACGTTGGTGCTCCTAAAACAAGGACATGTAAATAGAACAACTATGGCCATCATTTATGTCATGATGTGATGAGGACGATTTGTAGTTTGAATATACGTCTACAATCTTGAAGACATGGCCAGTTGTGTAGTTGGCGCAAAAGCTGAGTTTGAATTATAATCAATTTAAATGTCGAAGTAAAACTTGTAGGTAATAGTTTGCAAGTGATCATCATATTTCTCCAGAAAAAGGCATTCAGTAGTGCGGTTATGATCACTTATGAAATTGCCTGTTAGGAACATCAAACGTAATGCCGGCATTTGTAGAAATAGAAGAAATTGCAACTGGGACGCGATAGACAACTACTTTTCCTTCAGCAATCAGGAATTGCGATAGTTGTCAATAAACTTCCGAAGTAATCCGAAATTGCTTTAGTTTTGTCTCGACAGGTCATGTGATGTTGTTACACTGTGCAATCGCATGCCAAACCATAAAAACGTTCACGGTATAAAAAGATAACTTAAAGATACTTTTTATTACAATTCTGAAGCAATTCCATCAAGTGCGTTCGAAATCAAACATGCAAAATTGTTGTGTTCTTGAATATTTCATTTGCAATGCACCGTATCTTGAGATTAGTGGAGGCGCGGTGGCCTCATGGTTAGTGCGCTCGACTCCGGAGCGAGCGCTGGCCGGGGACATTGTGTTGTGTTCTTGGGCAAGTCACTTTACTCTCACAGTGCCTCTCTCCACCCAGGTGTATAAATGGGTACCGGCGAATTTGATGCTGGGGGTAACCCTGCGATGGACTAGCATCCCATCCAGGAAGGGGGGGGGGGGGAGAAATACTCCTAGTCGCTTCATGGTACTGAAACCCGGATAAGCTCCGGCCTGATGAGCCACTAGGCTCGTATGCAGACTTTTTTTACTTATATCTTGAGATTGGTAGCCTGCCAATACCTGACTTTAGCTAGAGCAAACCCTACTCGCACAAAATGAAAGTTTTCCTGATTTCGAGTTTTTCTTTTTTACCGTTGCCATTAACAGTCGATTTTTGTAGAAAACACTTCTTACCGAAATTCTGTGAAATTCCAGTATCTAGTGCAATTTTGACATGGAAACATGATTAAGGGAAGACCGGGTAAAAGCTTAGGTATGGCCCTGGGAAACATCTAAAAGGGGTGGTTCACGACTCGGCAATAATATTTATAAATAATATATAATAAAGTTTCTAAAAGTTTAATAGTTATCGTACTTACCTTTGCTTTTTCATCTGGGTAGCTGAGAAAAAACGTTTCATTTTAACTACAAATCTTTCCAATTCTTCTCAGTCCACACACATGCTACTCCGATTTTAGTTACTTTTATGTCATGTTAATGCCCAGGATAGCCAAGACATTGTTCAACATCATAGCTTTTGCATCCATTACGTGCCGTTTATTGTAAACTTTATGGAAAGTTTTGACGTACTGATCCCATTTGCGGCATGTGATTCGCTGACTCGTACCAGTTGTCTTCTTACATATATTCATCAACTGGGAAAGAGTCAGGGATTTTCGAATGGCATGGTAACTCCGGTATGGGTCAAACTTGACTCGAAGACAAGGGCGACACAGGGACTTGTTCCACGAACAGTTCTCACGAAGGGAGAACCATAAATCATAACTTTTTTCAAACCAGTTGAAATTGATTGGACGTCTTGGTTCTCTACGTCTAGACCTTTTTGAACAAAGGGGCAGTATAGTCCCGTAGCCCTCTTGCATTGCTGACCTTTGAACACAGTATATCATATTGTTTACACAACTCAGCATTCCAAAATGTCCGGTACCTCAAATGTATGATGGTTAAACTTTGCAATCGCTGGATGGCTTTCAAATGGCAGACATCTAAAGCATGAAAGTGAAATTATCTCCATGAGCTAAGGTTGAGCGCAATTATATTATATAATCATTGATTGTAAGTTTATTTATGGAAGCTACATTGTAGAGCACTATCACGCAACACACCCAAACTCAGACCCAATCAAGGAAATTCCACAGAAAATTATTTCCTTATACACTCTGTTTTATGGTTATACTATAACTGCAACCATCGAGTTATTTACAACGCAACTCCGAGTGAAATCTTCGCTTTCATTTAGGTTTTCTTGCCTGAGCTACGCAATCCCGAGCGTTATATGACTTTAGTCGCATAAACAGTCATGCGGAACTTTCACTGAAAGTTTCTCAGTGGTACTTGCCTGAATAACTATCAAAGAGAAAAAACCGATGAGTAGAAGCATCGCGCACAGTTTCAAGCCGGCTTCCATCGTGCTTCGAGTCAACTGCGAGACTCTGTGTCTGTGCACTGGGGGTCTGTGCGAATTTGCAGAAATCTAGAAAGGATCGTAAGTTCATTAGGTTTGATACCCTTATTTCCGATGTTCTAGGATTTTGATTTGATTTGATTTTTTCTAAATAGTATAGCTTTAGCTTTATGACCTTCTATCACCAAAATATTCAACAGGGAATCACTTTTTGTCTCCTATACTAAGCTGCGAAAGGTTGTAGCGTGGTGGTACACAAGAACAGAGGCATCAGGGGCGGCAACGGATTCCTTTCAGGCAAATCACACCTTAGAAAAGTCTTCTGTTCAACTTTGCTGCAACCTTGCCTTAGAGCAAAACCCCTGGTAGCTAAACGATAATCCAGAGATTTCCAGTTTGCTCTTTATCGGTAACAGTAATATGCCCCTCGGACTGGACGACTCGCATTCTACCACAGATACAACGCCAATTCGTTACAATATTTAATGAAACAAAGTTAGGAAAACAGTATTTTCCCGAGTTATGCCTTAGCATTCATAACTATAGAAAAGACCTGATCTCAGCCGCGAATTAATGTGTGTCACGCGCTAGAAAATGCGCCCAGCGCCAAATGGACATATATCTCGGGCTTAAAAGTAAAAATGCTCACGATTCTCTGAAACACGCCTGCATGTATCATGGTACCTGGAACAGACTATAGTCAACATAGAATGCAGCGTCTGGGTGACCATTTTCTTATCTTCAAGGGAGTTATTTCATTTGCGAATTAAGACTTGAAAGAATGGAGCTGTTTCAGTAAAAGCAATTTCTTAAGGAGACATGAGACAAACTACTATCATCATCATGCACTCCTGCTGTGTTCTTGAAAGGAAACTTTGGACCGGGTACTCGGCCATCAAGTTTCTATATTTCGTGAGAGACAAACACAGGCAATTTCGACATAACCATACCCACCAATTATGGGTCTTTCAGCAATTGTATGGAGCCCTTGCTAGTTGCGATACCTGGCCATTGTGCATTGTCCGTCGCAGTTGACTTAAAAAGTTGATTTGTTTACAATTTTCACTGTTTTACTTGCGCCATTCGAAACGCTACTTTGTAAAAATAGGATCGATTTTTGAAGATTTCTTACACATGAAAACGTAATTCCATAACTGTACAGTTGCAATGGATGTTTACGTCCACAAAGTAAATGCAAATCACTCAGTTCACAACACTCCAAAACTGCTCCACCTATGTCAAGGATTGCACGCCAGTGAGATGCATGCATGCTCCTCATGATAAATATCACCAATTGTCATTGTTAAAGCGGGTTACTTCATTTGACGGAGAGAATTATGTATGCTGGTAAAGGTTCAATTACACTACTGTAAAATTGATATTAAAATCATTTAAAAATCCGAGCTTTCGCCGATCTACGGCATCATCATCTTTTGTGGACTTCTTGCGAATAGGGACAATTTGTGATACTTATAACAGCATGTATCTTATTAGCGTGCACTCCTGGAAATTTCTGAACTGAATATTGTAACAAGAACAGACACCTTAACTTATGTTGTATTTACCGCAAACGAAATGAAACTGAAGTTTGCATACCAGCAAGGAAAATTTGTGATCCTTATAGCAGCATGTATCTTATTAGCGTGCACTCCTGGACATTTCTGAACTGAATGTTGTAACAAGAACAGGCACCTTAACTTATGTTTTATTTACTGCAAACGAAATGAAACTGACGTTTGCGTACCAGCAAGGAAAATTTCAAACTGGCCTGTGGCAGAAGTTACACCTTGAGTTTTCGTTTTACGTAGGTGAACTTTTGTATATTTTTATGTTTGGAACTATATCAGGGAATGTAGTTTTTTCGTAGACATATTTGTCAACATTGTAGTTGCAATGGGAAGAATAGAAAAGAAATGTTATCATTTACATGTTCTCCCAAATTTACGTCAATAATAGTCACAACACCGGCTTTTAATAACCAGCAATACAAAGCAGAACCGACTTCGGATATATAATTTAGACAATTCGAGATTAAATACACGATAGTAATACTTGTGCAAAAACAACCGTTCCATGGGCAAGATCTACAAAACATCTGTAAAGTGCGTGTAGGTATAACTTGCCCAAATTTCAGGTTTTAACATTGTCACATGTGCTGATTCTTGTCCAACTTTGCTAGTGATCGCTAGAAAGATGTACCACCATGTTTTACAAGATCTCTATTCCTGGCTTTGTCGCTGTGATTCTTTTGTGATACAGATGGCACCAGAGAAGGGCGATTGTTGTAATGATAGCCCAGGTGCTTAGAACACCTATAAACACACTGAGGGGTATCTTGGCGTCTTGGGATCTGGATAACACAAGTTTAGGCGATGGCTTGTCCAGTGTAACGTTGGTTTCTGACGATTAAACAATTGAAAAAATAAAAGAATTACAGTTTAAATTAAAATTTTCCTAGTATTTTTTAAATACTAATTATGCCATTTTGTAACCGCCGCCTGGTTAGCTCAGTTTGTCGAGCGCCAGTCTGCTGTGCGGGATCTGTAAATGGTTAGACGTTCAAGTGTTCTCGGACAAGGACTATAAACCGTAGGCCCCGTCTTCTGCATCTTTAGTATTACAAGGCTAGCAGGGGACGTTAAAGAACCCACACAATTATTGAAAAGATCGGCACGTTATTGAGTACACACCGGCGATTGACAAGAATGAAAAAACAAAAAAAAAACAAAAAAAAAAAACAGAAAAAAGGACAATTCTGTCAGAACTGCCAAGGTTGTGTGTTTGCCACAACAGCATTAACTTTGAAACTTGTATTCTTGCGTTGTATGTAGCTACTTTTTCCGTCAGGTAACTTGTCAGGACATCATGGACGAGTTGCTTGAACTAAGAACGCTTTGTCCTATCCACTGAGTTAATTTTTCTGGGCTTGTACCCCATCACCGCTCCGGGATCTAGCCATGCTAACTCATCGTTTTGGTCGCCTCAGCACTGAGATGACCGCCATATTATGGCGGGACTGATGTTGCCTTTGCTATTTCTTTGGGTGTGCTCGGGGTATTTGGATTTGGAAAAGGAGATTCGTGCTTTGCCAAGATGGCCGTCAAAGACAAACTAATAAGATGTAACCAGTTTTACTCGCAAAGTGACCAAATACACAGAGAAATAGAGCCGAAAAGAGAAAATAAATCTATGACTAGTTTAATCTTACCTGCAGACAGCGAGGACTCTGTGTTGTGATGTTTCGCGAGGTAGTTTTTCTCAGGATTTGCTGTCGTGTCTGAAAGTGACTCTGTCGATCAGCGACATTAAAAGAATCAAAACATTGATATGCATTTCAAGGAAGGTCGCATGGGTGAGAATTTTTGAAGACAGCCGTTTTCCAATAATTTTTGTCTTTATCAAATCCAGAGGTTCGGGATGCCACCCGACCTCCTACAAAATTCTGTAGCATTGATCACTACTCACAGCTAGTCTCTCTACCTCCGTTTCGTAGTCATATATAAAAGTGTGCATATGAGAGATTAAAGTAAAATAACTGAAATAACAAATAAAGTACACCGACTGATGTAGCACAAAACAAAGTATTGAAAGTTAGAAACAAATTTAAGCCGCGTAAATTTGTTTCTCAGTTCATCACAACAGTGTTGTGATGAACTGAGTACTACCTGATCGAAAAGCGCATCGAAAAAATCAAGACATGTTTTAGCTTCGCGTTGTTGTATTTAATTAACTAAACTTGCGTTAGTTTGTGTGGAATTTATTTTGTTGGATAAGCAGTTTGCGAAAGTGAAGCTGAACGTAATATGGCAAAACATTGCGAAAACACAAACAGCGATGAAACAAACGTCTAAAGAGTTTCCACTAACAGGAGTTAGTTACGTTCACTGAATTTATGCAGAGAGGGCATGAAAATTTACAAATGAGAATGACACAGTTGTAGAACAAAAGGTCTTTTGGTTGTGAAGGAAGAAACATGAGAAATTTATTTGAACAAGGTGGACTGTATTTTCTTTGGCCTAGTAAAAACACAAACGCCAAAAAAAAAAGAACCATTTCGAATTGACGAAACTAGCACTGATATGATCAAAATGTCTTTCTACATAGAGAGCGAAGTAGCTCTTTTTTTTTATTTAAGTTGAGAACGATGATCTGGCGGTCATTTTGCTCATTCGACTGAATACGATAACACCATACTTTACACATCGATAAATTTGTCTTCCAACGTCATTAAATTGCTTAACAGGCGAAAATATGCGGATGCTCTTAAAAGACCCTATCACTTCGTATTTAGTAATGACAAGCGATTTTTTTAGGACAAGGCATGCTTTTTCACTTTTGAATTAGGGATAGTGTTGTTTTTCCGACACGTATTCTGTTACCTTAAACACGATTAAGACTACCGAGAAGGAACTAGTTAAAAGAACAGGAAACGTCGAATCTTATTTCATTTTATATTAAGCTGCCTATGAGCGGTAGAGGAGTTAATTAAAGGGATATAGCCCTGGGCTAAGATTTCTAAACTACCTAAATGACTTCTGTCACTTTCGATTAACTACGGTGATGTGATTTAATCATGATTCCAAAAAAACCCAGACAAATTCAATGAGATGAAATCAAAAAAGACAACTTCACTGAGATGAATAAAGTGTAAAACACTTTACTTGTAAACAACTGATTTAAGTAGATTAACGATTCTACCGCTCTCATAAAACACTAAAAGTTGGACGAACTGGATGTAGTTCTTACCTTCTGATCCTTTCCACCTGTCCGTTCTCTCGCTTAATAAAAACGCACTCCTGTAGTCTGAACCAAGATGGTTACTAACGTAACACGTATACAGTCCAAAATCTTTGGGTGTGACATTTCTGATGTTCACTTTAACGCCGTATTTTCCTTCAACGTGAACGGTCTCATATTGCACAGGATCAACTAGGGTGTATGAACCTTTTTCAAAGTCAAGTGAATTGGGGTACGTGCTGGGGACATCATCCCACTTTACCCATCGAAAATCTGGTAGTGTTCCACTTACAAGGACGATGCAAGTCATCGAAGCGTTTTGTCCAAGCTGGACGCTGGTGTTTCTTGGGGAACCGCACTTCAGAATGGGCTTACTTCGAGATTTTTCTGTAAGAGAGAGACAAAAGTAGGGATCATAACTTCAGAGTTTAACTAGTCTGGAAAGATGAGCGTTCTGTTGAACGAAAAAATGATCTTCATAGTCAATAAGCCATCACCTACCAATCAAGAATGAGGTTGTGAAGCTTCACAATAATTTTAAATCGTATCGTTGCCTCCACTGAATAAACAATGACACCCTACTACCCTACAAGCTTATCCAAACTAACTGTTTGGACCAAACAACTGAGTAGTTCAGATTGTATTCCAACGTAGTAAAGCTACCAACTGGTTCTAATTGCATTTCCTTCAGCTCAACTGTAGCGTTCACGAATAATAGTGGAATTAGATTAAGTGGCGACTGAAGCGAAGGTTGAAAATGGTGACAAATTCAATCTCAATTGTAACTTAACCTAGCAAAGTACGAGATGTTTTCAAAGGGCAATGAGCTGTTGTGTTACAGAACTTCAAATAATGTTAGTAGAACGGTCACGGTTTGTGTTTATCAGTTGTAATCTCATTTATCCAGTTTGTTCCCACAAATGTTTCGATAACAGTGAGACTTTTGACATGCCACCAAACTGATATGAAACCGCTGCATCAGTGTACTTTGTTATCCTAGATTTAACTGCTTCTTTTTTTACTCTCTGACTACCTACCTACAACTCGTAGTGTATAAGTATGATTGATCGAGCCATAGTCGTTGGAAACCACACAAGTGTATTTCCCCGAGTCCAGAGGTACCAGGTCTTTAAGTTTTAGGTACCACATGTTTGTCTTAAGCCTCGGCTGTAATCGTCTGTGTATTGAAGGATCTCCGTCCTTCAACCACTGGAATCTCAAAGGACTCGAGCCATTGGCTCTGCACTTCAGTCTAACAGTGTGACGTGCTGGCCACGCAATGAACGTTTGTTGCATTCTGATGGAGTCCACAAATCTGGGAGAAGCTGCACACAAAGAAAGTTCGATCAGGTGAAAATCAACTAGGTGAAGGATGGGATCTGGGCGATGAATGAAAACGTCGCCTGCCTTTCAGAGTAACAGTTTCGAAAACAGAAAATAATACATATCTAATAACTTGGAATCAGCCCTTCGTCCACATTCACTGTCTAATTACATCCCCTTTTACTAAGTCTGTCAGCATTGAAAACATACCGTAAAAGAAATGAGACAAAGCAAAAGACAGAGTCGACCAACGACGAGAGCAAGAAGTGACTTAGGAAAACGGAAGGTAGGCTTGGCAATGCATCTTCGATTGTTAGTCTTGGATAGTCTTCCAAATTTCAACGAATTCATCAGAAGCGGGCATACTTTTAAAGAATGAATTTCCACGACAAGTACTCTGTTGTTCAAATTCCTAAGGAATTGATTGATTCAATGGCTATGGAAATGTAACTGGAATTGGGGTGTTCCAAAAAGTGCCAAGCAACGCGAAGCTTATATCTCTAATGCATCTTCTCGTGCGTTGTACAATTGTGGGCGCTACATTCTCTTGATTATTCCGTTTACGACTGAATGAACATCGTGAAATGACCAAATTTTGTATTTTCTGGAGAACTGGATTAAGACAGTAATTTTTCAACGACTTTATTCGAACGTGGACGCCTTTTCTCCATTTTAGGTGTCTGCATTAAATGTAAGTCGCTTACTGAATTGTTATCAACTATATTCAAAGGCACTCTGGGACAAGCAAGATATGCAGTATTTTCCCACTCCCTAATAACCAGACCAACCTTGAGCATCTCCAGAATTCGTATTTGAAGAAGATGACGACGTTGTTCTCATCGCCGTAGTGCTCCCTAAAGATCAAGAACAGAAAACTATTAAATGGCAATGCATATACATGAAAACAGTTCTCTTTTAAAATGGTTTGTTGATAAGTTGACAGGCTAATACATGAAAATGGGGCCAGCTTTAACATGGACCTTTCAGGACTTTCATTGATAATGTTCATTTTGTTTTGTCTACGAATGAATGAAAAAACGTGATCCTTACTTCTGCATAGATCTCTCTCGTAGTTAGAGGTCATCGCATTTACGGTATAAAAGGCACTGGAGGTACACCTTGAAAGGCTAGGCATTTTTAGCACTGTTACCAGAGTATGCGAAAGCCCAGAATACTGATTCACAGAACACAAACCTCTTTCAGATTACATCCAAGTGAAAGGTTACAACCTTGGGCGGATGTTGTTATCTCAGTAACAACGGCCAGTCCCTGTATGTTCATTAGACGTTCCATAACGATTCTGTTTGATAAACTAAATTGATTCGGGTACTAAAACCTACTCTCAGAAACGGGCAAATTACCCTGGCATGGTTTGGATTGCTCGTGTCATCTTTCTTATGACGCAAATGGATGTGGAAGCATTCGTGAATGGAGCTTTTACGTGTAATTGAGAGTTGATTACGCGGGAACAAAGAAACTATTGAAAAGAGGTTGGAAATTGATAAATAATGCGTCTGAGCATTTGAGTTGATAAAAAGAGCTGTTTTGTATCCTGTCAAATGAACAGCCCGGTTTAAAACATTGCCCGACCCAAGTTCATTGACCAAGGACTACGATTGAGTTGGGTCGCTTATAAGGTGTACGAAGAGCGAGATGTATCGTCTAGCAAACAAATCAAGATAGGCTGCATTTTGTAAGGGGTTTGCTTATTACAATAAATTTCGTGCAAATTTAGTGTCATCTCCCTTTTTCAGTCAGCAGGTTTTTTTCACAGATTACCTTGATGTCGCAGTCAGTCTCAAATGAAACGATTATGGACGTTCCTGATTGATATGATTAGAACCAGTATTAGTTTTTTCGTTTCACAGGAAGCAGTACTCACGCCTTTGTTACATCTCAGTCTAATATGTCCTATAAACTGTCATAATGTATGACGTTCGCTTCAAGGCATTAATGTTAGGTTATTTCGGGAAACAAGTGTTTCAACTCTGAAAAAACACAAGATAATACGAAGAAATGTTATCAGTGCTAATGCGACATCTTGACGCTTAGAAACACTGATCAAAAGACTGATGCTGTACTCGGTGAAAATTTCAATGTTTGATAAAACTGGCCATGTTCTTTCAGTCGCATTAGCGGCTTACTCGTGGAAACGTGTACCACTTATATTGTTCCACGACCAGTGAAGACTAGTCTTTCTTAAATAGTGTAGAACTTTGCAAAAGGTCAGAAAATTGGTCATCATCTTTTTGAGAGTTACGTATTGCCACTTTAGTTCTGAACAACTGTTTAAGCCTTATAAGGAATGAAACGTAAAAGTTAAACAGTGTTTCCATCATCGAGAAATACAAGTTTATCGCCAACTTTGACGTGCAATCTTTTGCACTGACAGAACTTTCCGGTATTTGGCAAACGGATGGCAAGTCGCGTGTCATTAATAGGAATAATTGTGTGGCAGGCACGTGTGAATTACAAGGCGAAATCCTGATTTTCATGTCGTCGAACCGAAATTATACACGAGATTCATTGTCCTCAAAGGATCATCCTCTTGTTGAAAACCACAGACTATTAAGCGGGCAGATTCTAACAGTCGTCACGGCGTAAGTAACAAGCGTAACATTGCTTTTGACACAGTGTTGATCTAACCGTTATTGTTTTGGTCGAAGACAGGCCTGAAGTTAATGTTGACAGGGTATGCAAAACAATCCGGTTTGAAGTATCCTTTACGGAAATTAAAGGGCAAAGGACTTGGACAAATTAAGATCATAGTGGGGTCGTTTTTTATGAGTACATTTGTTCACTGTTTTCAGCTGATGTCGTTTTCGTAGTTACAATTTGTAAGTTCAGGAATTCCAACATGGCACGAACAGTGAAACAGGCGGCGATTTGGGAAACGAAGCTGTCAGGTTTTGTGGAGAAAAATTTCACGCCCCTCATCATATGTTCCCCTGCTGATTCCAATCTAACATTTATCCCTGACGTAGTTAATTTTGTTCTAGATCTTTCGTTTATCTCCTAAAGGGGCAGCATATCATAACGCCTTTGGTAAACTTTGAAGAAAGAGATCAGAAAAGCAACTCGTTAACCTCTTTCGCGCAGAAATGTATTCGGTGATATTTATATTTGTTCTTCACCGATGGTTTGTCTTGGGCGTCAAATATAAACTACTTAGCAGTACTTTTCCTTAAGACCGTGTTGCATGATGAGGATGGAAACAAGACATGTTTTTCCCTTAATGGTAGAAATATTTTGACACTAAAAGAACAGCATGTTCCCACCAGGATAACAAAATACAGACCGTAGGTGTGAGCACCTTTGGTACCGATCGTGCTCCTACGCACCCCGGACTACTGTAACACTGACACTTTGTACCAGTGCCAAAAAAACAATTTAACACACCCGCGGTTCTATTCGCTGAGCGCTTATTTTTTCGTTTGCAAGATATTTAGAGTAAAGGGAAGTTTTTCACCCATTGGCAGTTGAATCGCACGCACCTCCCTGGCGCAATAAGGACAGAAATTAGGGACATCCGCGTCATACTGAGAACCATCGCCTGAGGGAGGGTGTCTAAATATTATTACTTCTTTGATACTGATGCAGTTAACGAAACAGAGAGTAAACACAAAGCAATCTAAATTATTTATTCTTGCCGTACCTGCCGCATCCGTTGTGATTTGCATCGCTAATGTACATGAAACGAAAAGGACTCTCCAATCGGCCCTTTGACTCATCTTGTGCACCTCACCTTGATGGCAACTTTGCTGCCTTATCTTTACACCAGCTCCGTAACGCGTTTATGTTTTTAAAGTTTTCTGCAGCTTGTTTGTATTAGAATTGGCGCACTGCAGCCAGAAGTGCGACCAGATATCGTGCGGGTTGGCGCCAGATGGCGGAACCTTGATGTTTTATCAGGAAGGAAGTTATCTGTGTTACAAGCTCATTCCTCGGCACTGGAATGGTTAAGATCTCTCAACTTCCTAATGTTTGACAAGGCTTTCCTATTTTAGATCACCTGAAGAGCGCCCATACAAGTTCACGGTTTCTGAAAGGCCAGAAATGTTCAGCACGGTTGCGTTCGTTCCACGAATTGACGTAATCTTCCACAACCTGCAGGTTAAATACCATTGGTCATATTTACAAACAGGGGATTCAAGGGATAAACTGTTGAGATAAATAAAATATTGTGTTTAGTTTCCAGTTGGCTGCTTACCGTCTTGGCTTATTTCAAAGATCTGTTATCTTGCTCAAAATGAGTTATTTCTCACGCGAGTGGTGTCATTGTCCGTGTGCTTACTGGGTAAATCAGGCTCGAGTTTTGCACCTGATTTTGTTGAAAACACCAAACTGTTTTGTAATAGATCGCGTATTTGGAGACCTGCTGGGCGAGGGTATTATTGCGCTAAGCCTAATTTTCGATTGTCTTATGAATTCTACCTATCGTTTCAGGTAAACGGCTGGTAACTAGATCTGCAGATATCACAGCGTTCAGTTCCGATGCAGACAAAATTTTAGCTTGTTGGGTGCGCAATCGATAAAGGAAGCGTTGCTATCAGATCAGCTTAACTATCGACTGGAAAGGATTATTTTGTCCTGACGAAAGTAGGCGGATGCTTTCAAGTGGACGAGTTTTCTAATGGATTCATTTGTCGAAAAGAAACGGAAGAAGCAGTTGAATTCCTGCACAATGACACGCAAATGGCCGTGAGCATAGCTTGAATTATCATCCTTGCTTACTCAGCCCATTATTGTTATATAGAACTAAACAAAACCTGCAGGAAGCATTGTTAGAAGGCTTCCTTCTTCACTCGCTTTTATTACTTGATCTTTAGTCCTTAGCCCATGGTTGACCATGGATCGTGATATTACGGAAAAAAAGAATGAAACTCTTTTGAACATGCCTCAGTTTTAAGAGCGATTTTACATAAGGATACCAACAGACTTTCAACGTCCCCTTGACTCTGGACTTTGAGATGAGTTACAGCCATGGACGTCATCGACTAATGACTACTTAGAACACTTGATCTGATGCTGTTTTGACGGCATTAAGGCTGTATAAACCTGACTGAGTTGTCTCAGCTTCAATCTCTGTTCAATCTCGACCGTCGTTGCACATCTTTGATTTTTTTTTTGGTTAATTTTGTTTTTATCTCAGTGTTGCAATAGAAACCAAGACAAATTAAGCATTGACATACTGACACAAAGTGTATTTTTAACTCTGTGTAAATCCATAACAGCTGATGTGCATGTTAAAAATGGAATCAGTGCTAGCATGTGTGAATGTTCGTTGTTAACAAGAAACATAAGCTTGATTTATGTGTGTCCGCAAATTACATCTTTCAAGAAAGATTTTATAGTCTTCGGTATTTGATGCATGTGGTATTTTTGATGCCAAATATAGGTACACGTTTCGTTCAAACATGCTTGTTGGTTATGGCACTACGAAAAGAGGGCAAATCGTATATTTTTTTTTTAAAGATTTTATCGACCTCGATCGTCCGCGTGGAAATCGATACGCAATGAATAAGCCGTCAACATTTGAAACGCGTCCGGAAAGCAAGGTAAAGAAATCATGTCGTACAAACTCGAAAATACTCGTTGCTGTTTGTTCTTGTAGTATTTCATTGACTGACGACGTCCTCCCATTTCGTTAACTTCTACCTACAGCTCAGTATTATATTTCAGGAAGTCCACAGAAGCAAAGAAAATTAAATGTAAGCACAATTAAATTTGGCTAATTGATTACAGACTTGTGCTCTTCATTAACTTGTTGGATTTCCTGATTTTTATAACAACAACGTAAATTACACAATGTACACTTGTTAAGCTCATTAAAACACAGAGTATGATCTCTAGAGTAAGCGGCTTTTGACTTAGTCTTATGCGCCGTTATTACTAACGTCAACAGAATAACGGGTAATCTTATAATTGATTGTGGGCATCTGACATGGACTATGTTTTCAGTTACCTAAAATGGTAATTTTTCTTCAGTTGCATGATAGAAACGGCTGTTTTCAAACATGACGTAAAAGCGGTAAACGATTGTTGGTCGGTTCATGGAATTGATTCAAGAACTATGGTTAAAATATCACGGATTCAATGATGCAAAACCACCTAGAGGCGAACTCGTAAACGAAAAATAGAATGAAGGTGGAAAAAGTTGCAAGGTGTATTTTAGGTAGCGTCAGAATTCTACTAAATCCGCTGTCATTCTTTTCAGTCATTTTTGGCATAAGCTCATTATGATCAAATTCCATCGGCAAATTATCTTCGTTGAGGGAAAAGAACTTTAAAGCGTGTTAATTTAAACTAATGTGTCTTGCACTGAAGAACATTTTTCACAATTTTTTTATCTCAATTTTGTTTCTCAATCACGAGCTTTTACCTAAATCGTTGCTACCAATTGCAAGGTTTCGCGGCCGATGCCACGGTTGAGAAATCAAAAGGCGCCTGGCTCAACGCGACGAAATTTAATTTTTTTAAAGTGTAGTAATCATGTTCTAGTGACATACGAAAACAGTTACAAGTATAAACTTAAAAGTTGCCTACAATTTTCAGTTGAGATCTCTGAAAGATCTGTGCAATTTAAATAGTTGATTATGTAATCGAGGGAAAACAAAGAAGTAAATTTCAATTTAATGGCCACCAAAATAGTAACCTTTGTGAGCTTCTTTTGTCGCTTAGTTTCCTTTAGAGAGTTGAATTGGATACCTAAGATCCTTTCCAGTTTACCTTGGAGACTGTTCAGTGAAACATGGCTTGTTCTGTGTTGAAACGTATTTACCCGACTCGCCAGTTGCTTTTTTTTTTAAGTTAAGAATCCTTTCAGTGTTTCAGTGGAGTTTTAGACCGGAGGATTAAAGTCACATTTTTGATGTTAGGGACTTGGAAATCATGGCACGAGAAAACGTTTATGTCTTTTAAAACGCGTTTCGCTGCGCAAGGAAGGAGCCTGGGCGGAAGGATGGAGCCTGGGCACTGGCATTGGTCACCGAAGTTGCAAGCGCCCACTTTCCCCTGGGAAGAATGACATTCCTACAAGTCTATTTGACAATACTCAGACTGCGATCTACGGTTGCCTGCCGTTATGTAAAAAAGTCTATTAAAATAAAGCTCTATTTTAATCATGTCCCAGTAACTGACATGAAATCTGCAAATACACAAAACACTGACTTTTTGATGGATTTAGTGGTAATTTTAGCGGCGGTTAAGGATAAGCCGCGAGCGCGCTCCTACTAGATTCTAGGCCGACTAGCGAATGGCTGTGGATCGATGGACGGCCCTTGCGTAACCAATGAGATTACTAATTGGCTAACAATCTGTCAAGGCCTAAAAACAAACAGCAGAGTACACTGAAATCTTGTATGAGAAGCCAGGATAGTCCAGAACTGTCTGAATTGAGAATATGCAACTTATATGGATAAAACATGATATATTTCATTATTGTAGTCAAATTCTATGGCATCGAGTAATTTTGTTGCTGTCAGTACCGGAAGCTTGATATAATTTATTATCCTCTGGCCGGACTGTCGTACATTCCTTTTAAGAGACGATATGCCCTTGTTGAGGACTTTTTTCCATTCTTGTCACCTGTTGGCAATCTATTGATATTGTAAATGGAAGGATTGTTGTTGTTGTTTTACTAATAGATCTCAAATTTACTCAAGGGAGTAAAAAACAGGCTTAACTCTTTCATGAACTTTCCATGAGTTTGATCGATCATATTACAATCGAGCAAAAAAAGAAACTACACCGATTTTTGCCATTTATTCCAAGTCTTGTGATCATCCTGTTAACGTTAGTAATTCTCAGTGACAAAATTCGTCCTTATTTTGCCACTATTCTCAAATACTTAATAAGTTTAATTTAGCCCCACAAAAAATCATCGAGTACAACTGATCAGTGAACTGCAAACAACGCCATATGGAGGTACCAGACAACTTTCATGACTTTTCATTTGAATTGCTTTTCACACTGGTGTTTCATCCACAGACTCAATGTAAGATCAACATTAATTGACTCAAGGTTTGAACTCTGAGTCGAAAGCAGCCGACCACGGATTTCCGTAGGTTTACGTCGTCAAACCGCGCAGAATAAACCACTTGACTGAGATTTTGGAACACTCAAGAAAACTTGCAGATCACACGTGTCCTCGACTGACAATTCACGGCGATCTCGAACTCTCTTCTTAGCAGTTCTTCCAATCTCTACACATCCTGCGCGCTATTGTCTCGGGCTATTGTCATGAGGGTAAGCCGAACAATACTACCTCGCGCAGCTTTTGCTTACTAGTAAGCTCAGTTACCGCTTAAATTTGATACCAATAAAGAAATTACCAAATGCACTGCAGTCTTTGTATTTTTTTATAGACCAAACGATACCCTGGGAACAGCAGTTGGAAACATTTCTACCCCTGAAAAAAGAGATTGCGAAATTGTCAAGATATGGAACTTACCGGCTAACTTCAGCGGAACGGTTCCACAAACTGGTGACGCCGAATCTGTCACTGCATCTATTCAAAGGCCATAGGGAGCTTTTATAACCTCTATGCCAGATATATGCTGATCTGTTGGCTAGATAGAACATACAGCTCAGCTTAAAAGATTTGTCAACAGATATAACATAGGGTAAATATGTAAGTTTCCACAAATATTTAGCTAGATAGCGGAAACGTAGGACTGAAAGATTACAGGCTATCACGTACGTACGCATGCAAGAAACGCTGGCGATTCAGGCATGTGAAGATCTCTTCAGAAATGCTGTTTGTATAACGAATAGAGAAAACAATGCATCTGCAAACGTTTCGAATAAAGCTCACTACGTTTGAGAAATAACTGATCGCTTATTGTTTTGCGTGATCCATGTGCTTGTTGCTGTAATTATCACCCCAGTGGTGGTAGCTAAGCAGGATATGGATACGTTTTAAGATTTCCGTAAATCATCAGCAACTCACTGTTAAATATGTTAAGTGTTTGTAATAGGGATTAGGTCTGTTCTTATTCTTATGTACAAGAAAGGTCTTTACTTCGATTATTCCTCATGAACAGCACGAACTGGTGAAAATGTAGTTGGATGTTTGTTACAGCTTGAGAAACAAAACTCTTTTGTCAGATCTCGTAGAAAGGAACATTTTTACCATCGCTGTCATGCTTGTTAGGTTGAAATCGAAGAGAATTTGCGTTGAGATTTGCTCTTTCTGAAACGCATGCTTCAGGTCCACATTAGCTCATGATCAGCTGCATGTTCAGTTGTGTGGTCGTCTTTTTCTTGCTGTGCGGTTCGTTTTTCAAAGCTCAAACGGAAGGAGAATCTTCATAGAAGCCAAAACACTAACGAAGATCAATATTCTCTTATGCAAGCTCGATTAACCATTTAAGTCCTAAATGTGATCAGCATCGTGTTTCTCCATTAATATCGATGCATGAAATACTTGTACTGTTTCGTGGGAATCAAGGAAATCATCACCAATGAAAAGTTACCTGGGCTCTTTCTTTACGACGAATCCTCTTTACTGGTATGTTAAGAAATGTTCTCTTATCACTAAGGAGAATTTCAATGTTGACATGAGGGCTCCAGGGGTTAATTACGAACAAAATGCTTTACAATTTATTTGTCTCAAGAAAAACAACAAAAGACGGCTTACGCTTAGCCAAACCAGATCAGTTAAGGCTGTCTTATGTTCTCAGGAGCCCATCACATACGGCTCCTGACGGTCTCCAATTTGGTGTTTTTACTTCTGATAGACTGGCATAATCCCTGCCAAATATTCAAGTACCACTTGGCCTTACTTTAGGTATGACTGGATTTTTCAATCTACGAAATTCGTACTGAAGAGGAGCCATAACTTCCACTCGAAGCTTAATAGACATTCCTAGGGTCCTGTGTAATCGTTCTAATTGTAAAAAACCAAAACAACAACAGCAACAACACGTACTGTATGAGAATTTCTCTTACGCTCTCTAATGTTGTCTCCGAGGAGACCTACCAGATTAATAGTTTCCAAACCCTGAGGAGTCGCAATATAATTACCCAATCATAGCATTTATATCAGTTTAGCATAGTATCCTTTCGGGGGGAATTTTGAAATGGTTTTCACTACATATTCTAGAATTCAGTAATTCATTTACGACCGTATGTGATTTCCAAACTTGTAATAAGAAGGCCTGTATCCTAATCGGTCTTGTTGCGTGTAATTGTTGGAAGAGATCGTGGATGGGACCCTGGCTCAGCTAGCAGTTAGACTCATCGCTTTTACGTACGTTCCCGTTAAAAGATGTGCCACTTTCAGGCTCAAAAGGCAAACTCATGACAAAATCCATTCTCCTACTGCAGACTAAATAAAGAAGCTTGACGTGATAATTACCTATCTAGTTTGCATCATAGGAGAGAAATATCTATCCGAACTACCTTGGCTTTTCGAAAAAATTTTAGTTTAAAAGGTGACGCAGAACGCCATGTACAGATGTTTTAAACTTTACCAAAAGTTGCGTCTTATCCTGCTAATTAAAATTCGATAGCAGAAATTAAGGGTGTTTTTAGCAGTCCATACTGTTGTGGTTAACTATTACGGAAATGATAACAACACGTTTCCCCTTTAATTGGGCAGTTTTTTTATACTGTGGCTGTGGCATCAACTGATAAAGAAAGGTTATGATGACCCATCAAAATCTAAGTCTTGTAAAAAACGAGCCAAGCGCGACCGCGTGGAGATTGGAGAAGAGAACTTCATCTTTGGCACCAACCTCCGCACAATCGCCCTCTCCCTGTCTTAGATGATAAAAGATAGGTAAATCGTTTATTAAAAAATACACACCTAGCAGTCATGTGACTGAATTACGCGTGGAATTTACGTGCTACTAGTGAATTACAATAACAAATTACACAAATTCATTTCAAGGTAATTTAAAAACTATTCACAAAGCATAGTGCTGAACTGTACTGGTACAACCGTGTGACGAAGTCGGAAATTACCCAAATTAAGAGCTGAATTTTTATTTTCTCTGTCATAAACCACCTCCATTCCATCTCTAGTTTTGACTTGACTCCTGATCAGTTCTTGACATGTTTTCTGTTTACTTAAGAATTGAAAATAAAGATTAGATTAACTTATTTTTTCTTTCAGTTGACGACTTGTCAAGTTGTAAAGAACATGTACCATTAGCGATTTAAAAAATTGAAACCTTTTAGGCTCTGTTTACAAAACGTAGAGGTTACCTTCTTCTGGCCTCAACCATTGTTGCTAAAGTAAGTGAGTTCTCGTTGCTCTAGCACTCACTCACTCCAGGGCTGCCACAGGTCAGGAAATTGGTCAGGGGAAAAATTCTTAAAGGTTAGGGAAACATCAGGAAATTTTATTTTGAATCAGGGAAAATTGACATTTTGAAGAAAAGTTAGGTAAAATTGAAATAGTTTAACACGGATTATTTACTACTATTGAAAGCAGGAAGAAACATTTGGGGTCACTTTGATGTCAACGATGTGTTTCCTTAATAAGCAAGGGAAATTTGTTAAGAAGCTTATCAGTCTTATATGAATGGGTGAAAATGACGGCTGTAAAGGGAGGCTTGAAGCCCCTGCTATAGGTGACATTTTTGTATCAATTTAGTCAGGGAAAAGTTATTTTGAAAAGTGATGCCTGTGGCTACCATGTCAAACCTTCTTTCCTGTTTTCATCGATGTCAGTTTTCACACCGAGGTTGCTAGGGTTACCTAGGCACTAGGGTAACTCGACTGAGCTAGCATTATCTTAGTACAAGGGTTATGGTTTGGCGTTTTCAGCACGGATTTCCTAGGGATAACCAGCCTACCAAGTCCCTATTTGTTAAACGAGACGACATCCAAAAAAGTTGAATTTTATTCATTGCTGTAAAAAGTTATGTAGTTCATCTTAAATAAAATTAATAACGATCTTTGTGGAGCCAGTTAAACCCACTTCGTACTTTTAATGAGAAAGCCGGAGTCTTGTAGTATCTGCGACTGAGACCGAGACCGAGTAAGGATGAAACGCAACCTTCCTTCCCTGAGCTATTTAAGTCAATAAAAAAATTAGCCTGTGACATCAGGTGATAGCTCTTGGTTCATCCTCATTGTATTCTTCAAGTAAGGGACAACGATGTGTCCTGGAAACAATGTGTACTGATGATGTAGAGCCAAGCAGAGCTTGGTAGTACTTGTAATTGGTTCCTAATCGATCACAAATATTTCAACCAATCATAAGCACTTCTCAGAGGTGGGTGTCCCTACAACATCATTAATATGAAATTGGCTGACACAGCAAGGGAGCAAAAGGACATCTGTTTACCCAAGCTACTGAAAAAGAAATAAAGTAAATGCTTTGTTACAAACGAACTGAGTAGGGAGAGAGCTATAAATTAGTTTTATGACATTGTTCCTGGATGTAAAACCAATACTAGTACCACTCGAGCTAACTACATTCTCAAAACAACAACCAGCACATTGTATTTTTTTTCTCTTTTACCAAGGAAGTCTATTTCTAAGACAGACTTCAGTTTGCCGCGTAAGTGATATCTTTCCTTATTTTTACACCAACTAAGAGTGTTTAGATAACAGAGTTTTCAAAACCAGGTACTAACGAGTCTCGCAGAATTGCAGTTTTCATCGACCCGAAACCAGCAAAATATACAGATAACATGAACATGTTTAAGCTTTTGTGTGAACCGAACAACGAGACTAGCAACATAACTATATTCGAACGTTATGGAGTCTAAAACTAGATTTTAAGAGGTTGACAAGATCCATGGAAATCAACTTTCCTTATAATTGTCTCTTGTGAAAACATAGCGGAGGAACTGTGGCTTATAAGCTAACCAGTAACTTACGCTCGGTCATAACAGTGAATAGCAGCACTGATCAAATCAGCACTTTAGTCAAATAACTGACGATTGTCAAGTGTAATGACATGTATGCATTTTGTAGACGATGTTTGAAGTTGTGAATGTTTTCTGAAGATTAGCCATAAGTCAGGAAGTCCCAAGCTAGCCTGAAATTCTATCTACGGAGACTTTTCCTGCCCCAGCACCTGTGCATTGGGGCGCACACATTGGCTTATTACTCTGCCAACGGCCTCGGCACTTTACGGTATGGCCCATTTAATCACTGCTTGATTAAAGTTAATACAAAGCCGCCACAAATTCCCCAACAAAAGGATTCTTGAAACTTCTTGTCACTACTGCGGGTAAGCGAGAACGATAGCTCTCAGCTCTCTTAAAGGAGCTCAGTCACGGTATTTTGAGTTATTTTGGCCGCGCACAAAATCATCTTCAAAAGGAAACCTGAAAATAGTATTTTACTAAGATGGACAGGTAATAGTCCATGAAGGAACAAGATGGTTAAAGATGGCGAAGATTAACACGGGTTACAAACGACAAACTTGAAAGATTTAGCCTAAACTTTTCAAGATTCGCAAACCGTAACGTAGCTCCTTTAACTTCAGTAAAGCAAGTTTGGCTTAATGCACGTGACTAGATTTGAAGATTGAGCGCTTGAATAGTAATGCATACTTTCACCGATTTCAGACGTCACCGGCCCTATGGTGTTGATCAGCAGGGCATTGTCGATTTTTGTTAGTGTCAACATGTTGGAACTGTTTTTAGTGTATCTATACCCCCGAGCATTTTATTTCGGAACCATTAGATTCATTGAAGTCAAGTTCCTCTCTTTCGTGACGCTTACGATGGTTTGTTCTGTTTGAATGTGTTCTTGGAGGTTCATTGTGGATAATAAGACCGTCCAGTGGCGGATCCCGCTCTATCACACACTTCTGATGCTGTGAATCACACTTCACAGGCTGTGACGCACACTTCACGTTAGTGCCTGACTGTTTCTCAGTCAGGCGAGTCTTAGCTCTGTCATTTGGATAGTCAACATAGACGTTAAAACTAACATTCCTTGTTTCCTCCTTTCCTGGTACTTTAATTTGCGACGATAATTCTTTCTTAGTATCTTGAGGTAATGGCCCGTTGTCTTCATCTTTCCAGTGTTGACGAGGGTGATGTTTTCTTGTCATAAAATAGCACCAAACAATTGTTCCAATTAAAAGTATGAGGACGGCAATCGGTACACCGATTAGAGCGGCCAAAGGTATTTCCTCTACTAATATTTCTTTTTCTGATTGCGTCCTTGGTGGCTTTTTTGGAGCCTTTGTCATTGAAGACTGTTCAACTCCTATGCCTCCTCCTACGTATGGTTCATCGCTCTGCAGCGCTGCAAGAAAGCCACATTATCTATATAAATCCCGTGTCAATTATTTCTTCAGTATTATAAAGGGGCTTGTTACCGTTTGTTTAGATCGTTTTGAAATCAACTTGCAGAAAGGGGTCGAGGCAGGACTGAATATATTAGTAAAGCGGATTGCAGTGAACTGCAGTTGATTTGCTTGGTAGCGCACCTTTAAGAAAGGTGTATGAAAAGTAGCAAAGCAAATGTACTTTTCCCGCAGCACCGTGCTACATTACTTTAGCAAATCACCATCAATCAAAGTGTTTTGGGGAAGAAAAAAGAACCAAGAAGTTGGTATAACTTTTGTTACGTCTTGACTCTTGGAATGAATCTTCAAATATTACAGGCCAGTCGTAGGAACAAAATGCATTCGCATAAATTAGAAGTCTCACATTGTAGCTGTTAGCCCGCGAATACAACTACCTCTGATCGCTCCAGGCCGGTTTGGCATTTCTCTTTTTTTGAGAAACGTTACAAATCTTTTCTCAATGCAACCCCCCAACCAATTTGTTGAGATAAAACAGCGTAAATCAACAACCTCGAGAGGGTGCTGTATTCGCACGCTATGGAGGTTTTAAACATTATTTATTATTGTTTCATCTTTCGATCGACCTACCTTCTAGGCTCAGGACGGTAAGGAACGCGTGCTCGGACACATATCCAGCAGAATTCCCCACCACGCATGTATATTTGGCTTCATCCGCCAACGTGACATTTTTCACAATTAGGCGATGGGTGTAAACTTGCCGTTGTCCCTTGTGCTGTCTGGCTATCTCCCGAATCTCACGGAACTTTGATTTGGAAAAGTCAACGAACTCAAAAGGATCAGAACCATTTGAGACATTTTTGGAGGACTTCCACTTGAGAAAGTGAAACTCTGGATGGCTTTTGCTGAGAGCTGAGCACACAAACGTGACGTCCTCGCCTACTGTGGCTGTTACGTTCTTTAAAACGTTCTCTAGAATCTTAGGTGGAAGTTCCTTAGGAATTGGTGGGACATCCCCTAAATATGCAAAATAACATGGTCAAAGGAAAAGCTACTATGTTGCTACGGGTAGGATGCAAGGATATAGATCACGTTAGTTCGGCCCTTATTTTGCAAGTAATCTGTTCTTGATGTGGAATAGTGCTTTGGACTGTTTTAATCCAATAGATTGGATAAGCCAACCGGCGTCTGAAGCAAGGATGGACTGGAAGTATTTCTACTCCTCCAGATAGGATCTTAGTGCAACTTAACCCTTAACATTCAGTCAGCTTGCCCTTGACGTTCTCTTGTACCATTTTTGATAACGGATGGAGAGAGGCACTGTGTGAGGTGAGCATCATACTCAAGGCCGCAACACGAGGATCCCAGTTAAACTATGCATGAAACGAAAAGAAAACAGCAAAGAAATTCTAGGGAGTTGCAGAGGAAAAAAGGAAATCCAAAATTGTACAAGGCTGAGGAGTAGCTTGACTTTTTTTTGTCGTCAGTTTCTAATATCCCTTATAACCAATGCAATTTTTTTGCGTGCGATTGGACCAAGCATGTCACGCGAGGAAGCAACAATTGTGAAATATCCGAGGCGTTAAGCGTACGTTAAAATATGAAAACACAAGAACATATCTCACCAACAACTTTGACGACAAAAGTCCTCTGAATACTGCAAAATGCATTTCTCACAGTGCAAGTATATGTGCCCGCGTCATCGAGAGTTAATGCACGGAAATTGAGTACCCATCCTTTGGATTTCAAGTGCCTGCGACCGGCTTTGCTTAGCGGTTTGTTGTTCTTTAGCCACGTCACGTTCAGTGGACGCGCTCCCTGCGCATGGCATTTGAGTTTGATCTGCTGACCTTCAACGAAATCCAGGAATCGATCGCGGTTTTTTGATGGATTTCTGAACTTTGGTGGATAGTCATCTACGAAAGAAGAAGGTTAAAGAAATTACATTTTCAAAAGCCCTTTGCGCTGAAATCTACAATCCTGGCTAAAAGTCCTTTGGACACTTGACAAAATGCCAACTGGTGATGCATTGTTTTGAAGTAGGAGGTCATAATTTACTTTTCCGAGCACCCTCCCTCCCTCACCCCCAGAACAAAGTAGGATTAGTGGATCTACTTTGGATGAATCAACATCAACATGGTGTCGGGGGTGGGGAGGAGAAGGTGGACAGAAAGCCCATATGTTGGCAAAAGTGCAAAAGTGTCCCAGGACTTAAGACCAGGATTGTAGGTACTTGAATTAAGTGTTTACTCTTTGATGACAATTTTCCATGTTTGGGCTTCATAAAAGAGTTAGCGTGTACGTGGTTTGTTTGAAAAGCAAAACAATATATAAAACAGCAAAAACGCAAAATAAAGAGTTTGAACTATGGTCATAACGCAGTGAATAAAATGGCAGAAAGTGAAGGAAGACTGAGATGATAACAAGTGATGTGCGAGTGCAAAGAAACGGAAAAACAGACAACAAACCTATTAGTGGAATTTTTGAGGGCCTTATGTTACATCTCCGTGGAGGCCGTTTGGTGGCGGTGATGGTAAGCGGGTATCTTGCCCGGATGCTTGAAGCTATGGAGAAAGCGACAAATAATTAATTAGAATTCTATTTAAGCAAAAGACCGCTCTTTTTAGGGGTTTACCAACACGGGAACTGAAAGCGCAGTTGTATAATAGGAACTGTTAGACGAGTGATTTACCAACTTTTCGAAACACAGAACTAGCACGAGCTGTTGACGAAATGATGGTGCGATCAAATATAAGATAATTTACATCATGATAATCGAAATCAGTAAAGAAGTGAGCTTCCTAATTTTTTTTATCATCGCGATGTTTTCTAAAAGAAATAGAAAACATATTCTACGTGTTTCTATCGAGTTTTAGCGTGTCTATCGCGAATGCCGTTCTCTTTTGGGCCACGCTTCCCACTATCTATTCTGTTTTAGTAGATTTCTACTAGACTACTAATGCAAATGCTGCAATCTTATTGTCTCAGCTACTTTATACTATCAGCCAATAGAAATCGAGAGTGAATGATCTAAATGTCAAGTAGATAGTGGGTAGCCTAGCATTGTGCAGTTGGTAACCGGAAATGGCGGCAGGCTTCTTTGCGTTCTTAAGAGTCTGAGGAGAGTTTAGATAATTTACTAGTTGAGGCTAGAAGATTTAAACTTAAGGAATTAGATTATTCGCTCTGGATTTCTATGCGTGATGGAAAACTCGAGCTCATGATCTAATTTATGTGGCAAGAAATTATTAGATCATCGAAAACAAACAGCATCGCACCGGTATCGCGGAGGTCACGGGTTCGAATCCCGTTGAAGCCCTGATTTTTTTCAGGCTTCTTCTTTCCAGTTGCTTAAGTTGGAAAATTTACTACTGCGATGATCATTCTTCACTTTCATCTACAACCGCAGTTCAAATATGAATTATTTCATATATACTTCATATCATTTCACTCCCCACGGGAAGATATGAACTCAATTAATTGACCTTGCTCCTTGGTAGAGCATCGCGGAGGTCACAGGTTCGAATCCCGTTGAAGCTTCTTCTTTCCAGTTGCTTAAATTGGAGAATATACTGCGATATTCATTCTTCATTTTAAGAAACCTTTTAGTTGCATTCATTCAGAGATGCGGTGCTATCCTTGGTGCGCAAAGTGCGGTTAGAAAGCAGAAACGATGGTTGAGGAACGGTATAGTTCGTGAAAAATTCTGCCTGCTTGTATAATAAATATAAATTACCTGAAGGTGTTGAGGTCGGTTTGGTGATCGGGACACTTCTTGTAAAACTGCTGTTCGATGCTGTAAAACACACATAATAAGGATTTGATGAAATGAACGAACGAATCCATGCGCGAGTGAATATTTTGGAGGGGGGAGGGGGGGATGGATAGATTATTATAGGACGACCACCATTACACTACAAAGCTGAAGTGTTTTTCAATATTTTGTATGTATAAAGATGAGAAATTATATCAATTTTGTACTTTTTCTCTCTAGATTACTTTCCTGACCTTCAACAACAAGCTGTATTTTTTCTTTGACTTTTCCGAAGTGATTGTAGGCAATACAAACGTACGTCCCCTGATCGTGTAGCTTTACCCTTCTGATTTTAAGATATCTTCCAAGCCGCATTTTAAACCGCTCATATTGGTCTGTGATAATGTCCCCATCCGGATTTTGCCATGCCGTTAGAGTTCTGTTGTCCGCTGAATCATTAATTCCAGAGAACTTGCACCATAACTTGACCGTCTCTCCTTCTTTGACTCTGTATTCTGGCTTCACTGTTCCAAGAAGTACCGGGGGATCTGATGGAATGAACGATGACGTGAATTCGATTGAATTTTTAAGTGAGTTTGAGCAAATCTACCTAGCAGTTCTCTACACTCGTAAAAGGTTAACCCAGCAGTGTCTCGCTTGGCCACCACACTTATCAAATAGATGATGACTCAATTTTCCAATAGCTAAATACCTATCCAGTAGATAAATGAAATGCATTTAACAGTTATTCGATGAGCCCGCGTTGGATGCTAGGTGATAAATATCAAAAAATTGTTATTATAATCACTTGATGTGATAATGTGAGCAATTACAGTGCGACTACTCCAACCAAGGCCACCCGACAAAATTGTCCACAAATTTAATGAATACAAATTATGGAGGTAAATAGCAAAAGTTTTTCAACAAATATCCATGTAATCAATCTGTACATTACAAAGGCAACACATTTGTGGTTATTTGGATAATTTGTTGCAAAACTATTCGTAACCTCTACGATTTTCATTCGTTAAATTTGTAGAAAAGTTTGTCGTGTGGCTTTGGTTAGAGTAGTCGCACTGTAATTTCAGTTTGACTTAAACCAATTGATGTTATTAAAAGACCGGAAAAGTTGCGCGCGTTGCTCTCTTTTCGAGTTGAATGAAGCATCTCGTGAAGGCAAGCGAGACAGAGTCTTTTTCTGCAATACTCCTCGCATAAACTCCTCTAAGGTTTAAGTCGTCTACATTTGGGAAAATTATGACACGAGAAAGGTCTATGGGAAGATCGGAACGAACAACCTTACTTAAAATTGTGAGCCGCGTGCAACTCAAATCAGTTGCGGAATCGAGCTTTACTTGTCATGGTAGATAGACTACTGTGTTGCTCAGAATCGATCAAGTTCACGGAAGTAAAATGTAAGGTAACAAACCGAAGTGCTAAGCTTTCTTTTTACCAAAAATATGTTTTCGATTTCAGAACAAAATTCTTTTGGTTTTTGGATCGATCTTCCCACAGATTTTGCCGCCCTTCGTCTCGATTCAGTCACTTTATTGAACGTTTGAAGCCGTTTTGTTCAAACTTCACGTTGTCGAGACGTTCTCTCGCATTTTGAAATTTTCGGCGCGGCATAGCCCATTATTTCGTGTATTTCCTTGGTAAGGATCTTGGTAATCCAGAAGTATCCGAGGATGCGAATTTAGTAACTATTCAACCCGTTGATTGCAGTTATTGATAAATTTTTAATTGACCAACTCTTTCACCTACGACACGAAGCAAATGAGTTTTACGCAGAACAGAACAACGTTTGAGATTGAAAATTGCGAATGGCTGACCAAAAATAAATGGAAGTAATTCTGTCGACTTGCAGCCAATCTCCAAACAATCCAGTGAACCAATCAGAATGAAGTAAAAACCTTAGTACCAGTACTAAGCGCGGGAAACTCTCGATTTGTTTCGCTTTTATCTAATTGGTCAAAACAAGAATTTATTTCATAAAAGAAATCTCGAGGGAAAAAACTTTGCGCTTTTTCCAATCCTCAACTCAGCATCTATCATTCTCTGGACTCCTGTTAACCAAATAAAACTCCATAGAAACGTACACAACATTTCCATTTCTTAAAATCTACTTTGCCCCGGGGGGGTACTCCTAGAAAAATTGGGTGGGGGTGTGCGACCCGCTTCCCAAACCTCTTACCCTACTTATAAACCAAAATCTGTGATTTTTCCTACCCTATTGACTTGACCAAAAAATTGATGCCCTATTTATGGCCATTGCGGCTGGCACAGTTGCCTTAAACATAATTTATGAAGGACTTTGGTTGATGATCTTATCGATAATGATGAAAAAGTAGCTTCTTCTAAAAAAGCATACCCAGTTCAAGTCGAGAGCAAAAAGCATACCCTATTTATGACCAAAATGGCCAAAATTGATGGCCTATTTATGACCAAAACGGCTGAAAAACCACACCCTTTGGGGCTGCACATACCTATATAGCCTATATAAGGGAGTACCCCCCGGGCTACTTTGCTTTTTCGGAATCGCAAAACGATAAGAACTACATCTTGGCAAAATATGCTTTGAGGTGGTTTGTATAGTAGTCGCTTAACTTGATCGCGAGTTCAGCGCGCAGTTAAAAGGATTTAGGGCGAGGCTGAGTTCTCTGCGTCCCATCCAAACATGAGCGAGAGCCAAAGGTCATTGCTTTCAGATTTGTTCATATTGCCTGAACACACTTGCGGTTTGTCAAAGTGACATGTGCTTCTAGATTAATTATATTGTATATAAACGAAAAGAATCACATTATAGCTGTTGCTCATGACCTATAACTAATTGTTTTTGAACTAGTAAATTACTTTTATATCTGTCAGATAATTCGACTAAAGTACTCATGGATTCCATTGCGGAACACAAGGAAACGTATTTTTATGTGGTTGCTTTTCAAATTACCTTCACACTTTTGGCCAAATGCGAGCTAGTAACCATGCACCATCAAAACTTGCACGTGATATTAGCTCTCAGAGATGTTTGTGTCCTAAAAAGCAATGACCTTACAGGCCACACACAAAGTAGGGGGGTCCCTTTTGCCGCCTCTGTCAGTAACTATATCGGTTATAATATACGGCGTATTCGCTTTTATCTTGTTGTTTTGGCTCCCAAGACTGTGTCATCTGTGCCACTTTGCAGCGCTTCCGACTAGAAAATATACAGCAACCCAGAGAAAGAAGAGCCCCATGCCAGCTTAACAATCCTTATCATCAAAATTTTCCTGATCCTCTTTTGTTAATCGTAAATATTTGGAATTCTCGTAAGGCAAATGTTTTCCATCTGCGACGGAAACTGCACTTTAAGCAGCAGGGGGTAATGTTTCCTCGGGCCATGGCCAGTAATTATTGGAAAGGGAAGAATCAGTTCAAAACTAGCTAGTGAAAGACAAAATCCCCCTGGCTTTGTTCCCTCCTCTTATTGGATCAGCGGATTAGCTTCAAAAGCTCTATCTGCTGCGCTTCGTCGGCGAGCAAAGAAAAATAATTAGGTTACTGTCAACCTGGAGTTAAGAGTGTGTTGACCAACGTTTTGAGATAAGAGCAGGTGTCGTTGTAGGCGCTAGACAGCCCCTCATTCGAGCAAATCGATCAGATTTGCTGTGATGGAGTGCAAGCGCTCGAAACGGCAGCCCAATCTCGATTGTAAAATGGATTAGAGCGGTGGATGATTAATAGAATCACTAAGAGTTCTCGTCTCATCTTATTGTATATCCATTATTGGCGTTTTATAAAAGAAAAGTGGCATTTTGCCTTCTGTTTCAATATTTATTGGCGTTGCTCAGCGTGCGATAAAATCTGACAATAGAGTTTTCATTTCAAGTTGGAAAACAGCTGTGAGGTAAATAATACTTAAAAACAATCGCACATTGTTCTTGTTCTAATTTGTTATGTACACCGCCAACGGATTCGAGTCTTCCACTAAAACCTTACCACCTTGATAGGAAAAAGTAAATTTTGAGCGCCCCCTTAATAAGAACTCTATATTCTAAAGTGAGGAACGAATAACAATTACCCTGTTCAGAGATAAGACACTTAACGCTAATGGTTGATCTGTGGCAAATTAACTTAAAGAATTGTTTTGGCGTCTAGGAGTATATTATAATTTCCTTTACAGCTTCAAATGTAAACAACTAAATGAAAAGCTAACGAACCAAAGCTTTCTCGAAGCAATTGGTCTGTAGACAAAAATACGTTTTATAAATATTTTGCTGGGAAAATTAACTCAGAGAACGTTTTTTGTGTGAAAGGCAACAGCCTTAATTTAATTAAAAACTCTATCTTGTCGATGGATATAAAACTCTATCGTCCGGATTCTGAAACTTGCTCTCTAAAACTGACACGATATGAATGCACAAGTATCGTTAATTCAGACTAACAGTAGCCGCGGTTTCGAGTTAACTTATTGTTTAGCGAAGAGTATAAGTATTCTAGCGGCCTACAAGAAGCTATTAAGCTTTAACAATGGCCTCAATTTGCCCTTAACGCCCACTTCGTATCTTTTGCGATATGAAAGGAGTTCAAAAACAATTAGCAATCACCCTTAACGCCGAAGGTGTTAATTGGATTCCACAGAATTAGGTAAATGCAGCAGCTTTCTGTTTCAGCTTGAATACTCCTTACTTCTGCTCTCCTTCTGTACCCTTCCCCTCTGTTTCTCTCCCAGACAAGTTACAGCATCAATTGCTGATATTGTACAGTTAACCACTGTCTTATCGTGCAGTCATTGAATCAATTGGTCTTATCAGTCGTCTTAAGTAAAGTATGCTCAAAGAACAGGGCAATAACAAACAAATCCGCAAATACTTACATGTAGTTTATTACATGGTTGTAACTTCATAAATCATGCTGTTGGCTTTAGCTTGATAGAAATGTCGTTTTGAAGTAGCGATCGAGGAACCAGACATTGGACAGGCTACGTTGAAATTAATTTATGTTATCTGCTCTCCAATTTCGCCGCTAATTAACAGTGTTCCGTGTTGCCGTATTTTGGAAGGACAGTTCTGACCACGTGTTTCCGATTTCTTGTTTAGCTTTTACTTCTGAACGCGATGTACAAACCGAGGTTTCGACCCAAGGAAAACGTGGCAAAGTCCGTCAAGCAAACTGAAACACGCGGGAAGTCAATCGAAAGCTTTGAATTACTTCTCAAGTAGTCCATTTCAATAACCTTATTCGATGCCTGTCAGAGAAGTTTCGGAAGGTAAACGTGTTAATAAGTGACAGAGGAATCCGGTAAAAATTGAAGCAAGGGCATATTTATAAACAAATTGAAAGGCCATTTGCATGATGTTAGCACTCTTGTTTTTCTGCCTCGCGGTTAATCAAACCATACCCCGCGCTTACGCCAATCGAAAGGAACATACCTTTACAGTGAACAACCACAAAAAGGAATAAAACGAATTCCAAGGAAACCGTCTTGATAAAGCGCATTCTTCGACCAAGGGCCTTTCCGTCCACAATCAAGCACAGCTGCGCCCCGCGGTCCTTCCAAGTCCAAATGCTGTCGAAAAATAACAAAGACACACGGCGGCAGGTTAATAAATTTCTATGCATATATGAATGAAGATATCGATTGCCCGGTACACTGACCTTGCAAGTAAGCTAGCCACTTACAGCAAGAGGTATTCATCGGTTACCTTTTCATCAGAAGGGGGCTTAGACAGAAATATCTCACTCGCTTGCCGTTCTCCACAGGGAAGAATATTAGCATACGCTTTTCAAAGGTCGGATCGATTTTACATTCTGTAACATCTGCTTGAACTCCCTCCCAAAATCGATTTCAAAACCTGTCATTTGAATTTCGTAAAAGATAATGTCAAGGACAAGGAGATGTTAGGTTAATAGTTCTTACGCTCGCAATTCCAAAAGATTTGTGTCCACTGTAATTTTTGGACCTTGATGTTCGGTCGGTATAAACATTCTAAAGAGGAGAAATTTAAAACCGCTTTGTCGAACACTCTTAGCGATCCTAATGCACTCTTGCTTTTCAAAACGCCCAATAGAATTAATCCTGTTGTTGTCAACGAAACCCTTTTTGGAACGAAAATAAAAGTAGCCCATATCCGTATTTTGAGAGAGGCCTTGATTATGCAGCCTAGTAATGGCTTCTAACATGAAGACGGACAAGACGCGGGGGTCCAGTCTCATGCAATGACTGTGCCAAAAGCGTGGATATATTCTGGCAGCAGGATGAGGAAATTCTAACTCATTGAAGAGCAAATTCAGGTGTAATCCTATGATACCAAGGAGGCCGAAGTAATAAATCAACTTAACTCGTGCTTTCAACATGGTCTAATGGGTCACAGGCTGTGAAACGACACTTCACGATGTATGGAAACCGAAGAAGCACTTCACAGCAAGACGGAATTGGAAAAACAATCGGCAAAACGCCCTAGTGACGGCTGGCGAGTTTGTCTTCGAAACTGATTTAAAAAGAATATTACTAAATTCTGTAATAGTTACAGCACGTGTAAATTATGACGTTCAGGTGTCGCCGGTTAATAATCAAGGCGCAGTCATCAATCATTTCACATTACTCTGCCACTTTGAAGAAAGCTTTCACATACAAATGAAAAATGGCCTGTTGAAAATTTCGGGTCCAACAAGACATGCTGAACAATCGCGCCCAGTCGGAACACACATTCACCTGCAGTGCCTCACACCAAATAAACAGTCCACAGCACCGAAGCCTGCTATGGCTAACGACGATGTAAAAACACCCCGGCTGCCAGTGCTTCCCAGACAAATTCGAGCTGCTATGGTTTAACTATGGTATTTCAATCCGTGTTTGACCCGAGAGCACCGCCTACAGGACGGATATCCGAACAAGCCACACATCAGCAATACTTACGCAGTGTTTCAAGCTTGAGAGATCGCCAGCCAAGTATCCCTGTATGCTGATCAGAACGCACGATAAAGAGAAAAGCTCGTAATGCCCAGGATTTCACTGTCCAGCCGAGAATTCATTTCGCTCGAGGCAAGGCAAGGCGCATGCCAATCAGTCGAACAATTACTGCCTGTCAAGTCACTGATTACAGCACAAAGATAACCTATTGTTTCCAAACAGTTCCCAGCTCAAGTGAAAAGGCGGTCTTTACGCAAGCTGTTTTCCTTTCCTTGACGACTCTGTCCTTACGTCCGCGGATGCCACATCTAAATAAATAAGACGCTCGACGTAAAATTGCAAGATTGCTGCGAATGTAAGAGATCGTTTAAGACATTCTCGTGCATTCGTGGCCACATAACGAGCGGCTTAAATGTCACATAGACAGATTCAGCGGAAGCCACTGAATACAGTGCAGGTAAACGAAGCCACAGCCTTCTCGCTATCGCGAATGGTCGTCTGGAGGTCAAATCAGATGCTGTACGGATGATGTGGCGAAAGTGAATTACACTAAGGGGAGATCGATAAGGAAAGTGTCGATCTCGCGGATTAGCGTCTGTGCAATTTTCCACAAGGCGAATGATGCGTCAAAATGTAAAATGAGCGATTGTTGACTGAAACCCAATCCGCTAGAACCTTTCTCTGTTCATGTATACACAAATATTTGATTTGAATTAGAAAATACTTACACACTAGACAGCCAATCAGCGACAGCCGAAACCAGCGCGAATTAATTGACTTAATTGCAAATGTCCATAAAGGACAAATCCTTTCGTCTGATGTGTACCGCTTGTTCACCTCGCGAACTGCCAGAGATTATCATCGCGATTTTTATCGCGATACATTTTGAAGATTTCTTCGATATTTTCATCACAATTTTGAAACAAGTCTCGCGCGCTTGGCCACCGAGGGAACAAATGTGCGCTGATGATGATGTAATAAAATGTTCAGCTTTTCATTACTTTGGCTCAGAACGGAAATTTGTTTACGATAGGGTGGATTCCAACCAGTGATTTAATCACAAAAGAAATGATTCCTATAAGATTTCGTCTATTTTTAAGTAATGAAATAAGAATCGCCTTTAACTTTTGCCATTGTCAATTTTTTACTCGTTATAAACCTGTGCTCTGCCTGAGTTCTGGAAATGGAACGCGGCGTCAGAAATTTATCCCTTTGTTTTTCATCTTTCATCGAAGAATTAATGAATGTTAAGATGGCAGCAAAGACATAACTGAGATTAAAAATTAAGAACAAACGAAAACCTTTCGACCTAAAAATAACCGTTTCGGATTTGAATAACAAGTATTTTTCTAGCTTGACTGAGAATTCCAATCGGAAATAACATCTATAAAGAAATAAGACATATTTTTCGATTATTTTTGGACCCTTTCTTTTCGCCACGCAGGAAAGAAACAAAATTGACAACAACATTAAAACGCCGAAATAACTGCTTACTCTTATTTTGTCTAGAGCAGGTGAAAACACGACAGGGGGGGAATTCTTGACCCATCAATGCTAAAAAATGATGAACTATAAATTCCGTGCCGCTAACAAAGATAACAGCAACATATCTGTACCTACCAACCGGAATGCAAAATTCCTTACAAGGGTTCCGGCCACCCGATGGTCTCCTGGCGGGAGAGAATTTTTAAAATTCTAAACTGATTCTTAGTTCGTCGTTGAAAGCGGTATTTTGTGCGTTGTTTTTAACCTACAGCCGTCTTTTATCTTGATGTATGAAGACCGATTACGGTGAACCACACGCTGAGTCGCATCTGAAGGGATCCCATCAGAAAACTCGCGCTAAAAAAGGTTCTTTATCAAATAATGTACCGATTAAATGAAATACAGGATAATACAGGACGGTATTTGTAAGACTTCCGCAGAAACTCGCGAATAGTATTATCGAATGACGTGCAAGTTCGAACGTGGCATGACTGACCACTGTCAAGATTGTGATAGTTTGATCGGCAGAGGAAGAAAAAAATGCTGACAATTATTACATTACTTAAAATGTCCCACTTAATATTTCTTGTTTTTATTTTAAATCTGCTGCGTTTCACTTTGATTTGCGAATCGCTTCATCAACTTCTTCATTCTTTAGTTTTATCCCAAGCTCTGAAGGAAAAGAAAGAAAAGCTGTTTTTAAACATATGACTTCCCGCGTCTTATAATTTGAATGATAATGCTTCAGTGGTGGAAAGATATGATAATTTTATGATTGCTGGCAGACTTGTCAACTGAAACAGGAAAGAACAAGCAAAAGAGCTCCTTTTTCCCGCTGAGCAATAAGAAATGAACGCATCAATACAGATGCCGTAATTTATACGGTGCATCAAGTTATCAAAAATTAAACTATTTGAGAAGTTTGAACACTCCGCAAAACAGCGAGCTCTGTACAACATAATTCTTTTTTTCTTATTCCCTAAACGGCCAGAACCGTTCTGGTTAGGGGAAGGCGTGCCTATAATTGCTCATACTTTTTAACCGATCATGTTTTCTCTGGTGATACAACGGCCAGTTACACTTCGCACAAAATAATCTTGATATCAGCTCATTTTTTGTTTCCAAAACAAATATTGAAATTTAGACACTCTTTTGTCAAGTCATTCGTTAGCACTTTCAGCATTTATCAACCTGTCAAAGCACCCCGGGACTTGTTTTTATCGAGTTGCGGCCTAATGCCGTAAAATTCACCTTTCAATAATTGCCAAGAAATAAATTATGCCAAAGCGGATAACATTACATTGTTTTTTCGCGCGCTTTGTTTGCTATAACCTACACTATTTCCTTCAATTAATTTAAACTGGTATTTAAAATTTCACCTAGTTTTGGCACTACAAATCTTCGATTTTCCTCTCAAATTAACTGCTTAAGTGCTAGAACCATGTATCACCCAAGATTCAGTAAGCAACGAAGAATATTCATCAAAGTATATCTCGATGAATAATTATCATGTAGTATAAAGTTATCTGGTTAGAACCTGAAGTCTCTCCTTGAGCGTCGATGCTTCAGTCAAAACTTCACTTCCCAAGGCTAGTCCAGGTGACTTTGCTGCTCCAGTAACAGAAGAAAAACTGTGACTCTAAAATACTCGCTAAATTCAGTCAAGCTAGCCGCTTTGTTTAGAGCCCAGAATTTTATTGGCTACTTTGGCTAAAAGCTAGCAACTAAGTTATTACGATCCAGGAAAGCCTCGTGAAACGGAAGAGACAAAACAAGCCTGAGATGGACCAAGTGGGACACAGATTTCGAACATGCATCGTCAAAACGCTGATGACGAGATATTTAGAGACGTGTAGTGGACCGCAAAGCTGGTACATGTAACTTAGCCGATGAAATTATAATTAATTCAGTTTTGAGTTAACCGCCTAACCTGGTCGAATGCACCGCTTAAATAACACAGGAAAAAATGTGACTATAAAACTTGTAACTCAACCACTATTAAGCCCGGATTTCTATTGGCTAAAGTGGTCTGAGAAAGCTAAAGACTTTAAGAGCATTTCAAGAAAAGCCACATACAGATGAGACACGGAATTATTTAATTCGAGCATTACCGATCGATGAGCTTGTGAATATGGCGGACCAAAGCCATACCAGCCAAACATAAAAGCGTCTCGCTTAAAACAATACGCCTTCATGATCAGTTCGTGGGCCGTATTCAGTCCAAAGTAGAAGAAGTGATACAAGCAGTAACAGTTTTGCGTTGCTGAAATCGTTGGACCGGATATATCAACGAAGACAAGTTTCCTGACAACGCTGACTCAAAATGAATATTGTTGTCTATGGTTTAGTTTTCAACACAAATTCAAACGCGCGTAGCTATAATATAATCCTCCAAGGAGTAAGAGGATTTGCTTTGTCCGCATTCATTCCTTGATTTCTTTGTAAACTCGCCGAGCCATAGCTACCTGTTCTAGCTTAAACTTACTTTTCTTTGCTGCGAAGACAGGACGGTCTCTTGCCAACGCGTGCCAGTCGTCGGAAAGTTCCGTCCTATTCTAATAGCGTGCCTCACTCGTTTGCTGTTTTGACACAAACCCAGCGCGCTTTCCATTAGTAGAATAAACAGAGAATAATTTGCTTGACGTGGAAATAGCACTTAGACGCCTGCTCTCTGACCTTTTCCAATGCTGAGAGATCCAAGAGAAATCGAAATGTCTCAAAAGATGGCAACCTGGGCAAGTAATTCCTTAGAAGATTCACCTTATTCACAGCAAGACTTGCGGCGTTATTTTGTACCGAACCGGGCTAATTTAGTCCCGTGACCGAACAAGAAAGAGCTTTCGTGAATGAACGAGTAATTCATTGTATGAAGAGTGACACATTACTCTGAATTGAAAGGAACACTCGGAGATAAGTCATCTAGAATTGATGTGTTGACATTAAGCTCAAACCACGTAATCCGCAGAGTTTAATTTTTATGAGGTTCTGAATCGCTAAGGAGTTTAAGAAAAACCATTATTCTCACGGATTTGTATTTCGGACAAAGTGTAGCTTTTCAAAACTCTAAAGCAAACCCGCAATTCCCTCCCCTGAGGAAAAGTTTACTTAATGATGTTTATCCAGCAGAATCGAACTATATATAAACTTTACAAAAGGATGCACAATTCGAGAGTTTGTTTTTCAAATAGCTTCGTGACTGTTTCGAGTGTAATGCCAAGATGGCCGCCCACTTACTTATTTTGACCTGCCCCTAATTTTAATTCTGACAACCATTAGTATTCCTTTGACTGACAGCGTCACATCACCACCAGCTGCTTTTGCGCTCGGGGCCTATTTTAAGAGCTTAATACTGTGTTTCGTCTCCTAGGATTTGCAACGTATATTTCAATTTCATGTCAGATTAACGTTATACCGATATTTTGTTATATAAAGGACGTTGAGTGAAGTTCAAACGGGGTTTCCTCTCTAGAGTCGATGTTATCTTAAGGCGTTTTACTATGCTTCCGTGCTTGCCTAGTTACAAGAGCTCTAAACACAAGAAACAAATTAATCAAAATAAAATATTCATCACGAATTTACAAACTGCAAGGTATTTCTTAGCAGATAGACCACAATGTTCTCCAATCTCTTTTCAATTATCTCACGAGTAGCCTTGCGTAGCAGACGTTTCCTTTCCATTTTCCAGGCGGGGAGGTTGAGCAAGCAAGCGACACCTGCTCCTTAGGTTTTCGCACTCGCTCGCAGTTTTGTTCCCTTCGCGTGCTTTTGAAAATGACTGGCTATCTTATGACCAGTTGACGATCTGGCTAATTTTATCGTGCTTTTTCCTCTCTGTATTATACTTGGTCGTGCGAAGCCATGTGAAGAGAATATATTGAAAGTTCTGAAAAAATACCCTGCAGGTTCAGGTTATCGGTGATGCAGTCTGGTTTTTCCAGCTGGAACTGAGGTGCCTGATTCACAAAGTTGAAGTTGTTTCTAGAACCTCCCAGCGCGGCTTAGCGGTTACTGAAGGAGATCGTCGGTCACGTTACTTAGACAAGTTTTGCCTTTCTTCGTTAGTTAGGAGCTCCGTAATTGTTTGAAAGGGAAAAAATGGAAACCGTGACCTCACATGCAGGGTTGGGGTGCGGTGGTGTGATGTTAATTTTCTTTTTTTTCTCGCGGAAGTGCACTGAAACTGAGGAGCCCCGTATTAAGCAGAAGCAAAATAGAGTCAGTGACACCAGTTAGCACTATTCTCATATCTTAACCAAGTATAAAACATAAACTAAAATTTCTTTGGAGAGAAAAACAAATGTGCTACTAACTAGACTATCTATCCTTCCTTTCGTCCCCGAAAGCACTGCTTAGTGTAGAAAGCAGTCTATTTGATGTCCACCTGTTGTTCAACTAAACTCCTAATGCCAAATCCCCACACGATATCTCATTTTTCTCTGCAAAACAAACCATTTAGCAGTTCTACAAACCGAGACGAGTTGGCGATCCTAATGTAAACGGCTGGTTGAATTTTAGAAAGAAACAAGCTAAATGTTACCTCGGCCAGGGTAGCTCGGGGGGAGGGTTGTCTCGGGTACCCGAGACCATATAACTGGGCCCTAACACTAACAGAGCATGTCAAACTCACGCCTACATACAAAGGCTTAAAATTTGCCTTTTTAGATCAGTTTTCATGATTAACTATCAAACGCCGACAGGATAAGGTAAGTTAAAAAATATCCTCCGCATTTCGTTTGACTACGGTTATCTTTGTCACTACGGATTGTAAAACCCGGTTTTATGACCCTTTTTAAAAAATAACTGAGCTTGAATCAGATTATACAATATTTCACTCAGACTTTTGTGTCAGCTGATTCAAAGGATCTAACATGAAGAGAGAGTGTTTTGTACAGGAAAAACAAATTGCAGTTAAGTAATAGTTCTACTAGGATACCCGATAAGTGTGCCGTAAAAACTAAAGAACATATAGGCAACGAAATGATACGATCGCGATGCAAGTGAATCACTCCATCCTTAAGTTTTCTCTTTCAGGAATGTCAGGCAGAAAGCATCACGAGAGACATGGGGAAAATGGCGGCAAACTGGAATTTTGCTTCTTGTCGGCGACAACTTTCAAGAGTCACGCATGATGAGCATAAAATGTTTTTTTAAAACATTGTGATCATTGTTTAGATACCTCCCACTATGTCTTCACTTAGCAGCTAGCATTATTATTGTTATTAATATTAGGCTATGACTGAGCTTCGGACAGAATTGTGAATGTCGTTCAAAGAAAAGTTCATAAATGCTGTACACATTACAGTGTCACACGAATTCGCAATAAACAGGTGAAACAGCCTCAGTGCTTTTCATGGATCTTAATATTCCGTGCGGCCAACTTTTGAGTTTATCTGATGTCGAATACCTCTTAATTTCATCAGAATTGTTTTAGCATGTTTTCAGTCCCCCAAAGACAAAAAAAGTAATTAATCAAAAATTCGAGCCGGAAAGCTATCATGTTTATGCTCAGCCCCTTCTTAATTTATCATAAATACGATCAGAGAAGCACTCCTCACTACAATGTAGTTCTAGCACTGTAATTGTCGAGGATATCACTCGACCTGTAAGGACATGTCTGCTTTGTGCCGCTGTTATATTCTACTTTCACCACAGCTTGCGCCGTAGCACTTGATATAACTCGACAATAACTGTCATCGCTTGTGTTGCAGGCGTCACTCTTTACCAACAGCTTGCTTTGACATTAGCATTTGTTCAGAAATTGGTTTGCACAATTGATCGAAATGTTTGTTTCATGAAGCACGCGGTTTAAAAAAGATCAATAACTTGCGCAAGATTGTTCAAAGATCAGCCCATGTTGGCTCATAAGACAGCTCTCAGTATCATATGCATGTATAGTACCACAAAACGAGCCTCCCAGCGTTTGACTAGTAGCTATACCGACTACTGACAACTCGTCTCGCTTTTTGACATCTCAAATGTGAAACACACCGCCTCAGGGCTTGAGTTCTATTCAAAACAAAGACAAAACGAGCTGTCTGTTTTTATGTCAATCGTAAAACAAAGGAGAACTGCTCGTTTTGAAAAAAGGGCGCCGTGATGGATCGCTTGAACGATCAGTTTCGCACCCAGTTATCAATGTTAACTGGATTTGATGCGGTTATCAAAAACGGTTTGTTTAAATTAAAGGAAGGGATTAGCAGATGAAAAAACACCCATCTTTTGTAGAAGTGTAATTGTGAAGGATTACAGTTTGATAGCTGTCAAACCTTCTTTCAATGTTTTTCAAACCTAATTTCGCCCAGTTACGCCGTTTCTTTTTTTCCTGAAAGTCATTCACTCAAGGATGGCTCAAGTGTGTTTTTGTGCCAGTGCGAGATTTGCGGGAAACATCATAAAATGGGCTTCGTATGGAACGTTTCTGCTCGGAACATTCACCGATAAATAAAATTTTGAATTACTTACCTCTCATCCTTCGTTGCAGTGTCTCAGTGCTTGTACTTTCCTTATCCCTCAAAGGAATAAATCAATCAATCCATCACATTTGTCACTACAAAGAAGTGTTAAAATTTTGATGCAATCGCACCCAGAGACAAGTCGCTGGAATTGGACTGTTATCTGATCAGATACGAGAGACTTTGGCTGTCGAACCAGAAAACTGAAACGGGTAATTGAATAGCGCTGACTTCGTCAGATGATCGGAATTGTTGATTGAGCCACGTGCACAATTAAACCACACTGTCATCCACTGAAAAGAGGCCAAAAGCTATCAAAGGTGTGAAGGAAGAATACATTTCAGATCAATGGCCCCGATTTCTCATGAGACAGACAATTTTGAAAGAAAGTGATTATTCATGTCAAATACAAGAAACAATGAGCAGAATATGTCGCTGTCGCTTATCTGTACAAGCAAGTACCTTATTCTTTCTCATTCCTGCGTATTAAATTCCGTGTTTTGCAAAAAATCGCGAAAATTAATTCTCGCGAAGAAGACAAACAGAGCGCGCGAAAATCCTAAACGACCATTTAAATTTCAAGGAGAAAAGAAAGCAAACAGCGGTTACAAACATAACAAAAAGACGACGCATGATCTAAAAACTTAACTGCATTTACTTAACGTTTCGTATGCTGAGTCACGGGCTTGATGGTAATTTTTCGGTTTCTGTCTTTGAAAACAGTCTTTATGGTTTTCAACTAGTTAGCACTAGTCCTTCGAATCACTGTAAATCCCCCAAAAACTAGCTCAATAGTACAGTCTTCAATCTGTAGGCGGTAAAACTGGGTCCGCGGAATCAGGATTTGTGAGATTAAAGCATTGGTAAAACCGCAAACTTACGTCTATTTCTGTACAGTTTTTCCTGGAATCGCGAAAATAAAATACTCGCGAAATACAGCTCCCGAATTTTAAAAAGAACGATAGCAATAAGAATAACAATAACAATAGAAAATTACAATTTCCTCGATTGTGATTGGTTTAAAATCTCACATTTTCCTCTAATATTCACTTGCCAAGTTGTTATCGGTAAGTTTGTTATTGGACAGTTTGTTGTCGGACAGATTGTTATCGGACAGTTCAATAAGCCAATCACATTCCAAGTTGTAGTTTAAATCAACCAATCACATTCAACGTTGTAGTTTAAATCAACCAATCTCAATTTCAGAGCGACATGAAACCATTTACGCCTGCTTTGTCGGTCTTTTAATGCAAATTTTCCCTTTCTTTTATAATTTGGCTATTCTTCGTTTCTCGGAAATTGTAATTTTTATGATTAATTGGTAATAAGCCGACTTCGTGTCGTTTATTTCGGTCTGTATTCATTCTCGTGATAAACAAATTGTTATAACTTGTCTGATTACAGACCGAATTGGACTCCACTCAGTCCTATTACCAAAACCAATACCAACAACAACAACAACAACAGTAACATTAGCAATAGCAATAATAGTAATAATAATAATAAGAATAAGAATAAGAATAAAATCTTTATTTATCCTGATAAAAAACCCTATCAGCTGAACCTAAGGGAGTAGCTTGTATAAACCGGTGATCAGTAATATAAAATATATTCATCTAAAAACACATCCACACAATAATATCCGAAGAATGTTAAAAATCAGAAAAAATATGTATACCCACTAACGAGCAATACAATTATGTTCCTTGAGATCTACGTCTAAGAAATACTTAAAAACCTTATTTTTAAAACTAAAAACAGAGCTTAGTTCCCTTAACTCTTTCGGAAGACCATTCCAGTCTTTCGCAGCATCGTACTTAAACGAAGACTGTCCCACTGCTGAAGACATAGGTCCCCCTAAGTCTAATAAGGTGACTCTGATCGCTTAACTAAAAAATTCTTTAACTGATCTCACAATGTTAACAATGTTCGCTTCCATAATGGCTAGTTCTCTTTATCTGGCGAGATTGTCTCACTGTTTCTGGACTGTAAAGTGCAACTGCCTTCTTCAGCCTGTGTGCTGCTTTGGCTGAGATACAGTCAGAAGGACACAAAGTTTTGTGTCAGTAAATAAACACTTTACTGCTGATCGCTAGTCCCTCCGTTCCAATTCAAATGATAGCAGGAACGAGGACGGCTCATCAGCGGCAACGGCTCTTAATTCCGATTTTGGTATCTTAAGCTAAGAGTATCTCCATTTCCCATGACGGGGTTTTAGCCTAATTTACACTCGGGTATTATATCAGTATGGGCTATCGGCTACCAACTTGTATACCCCTCGTGATTCAGAGTATAAGGCCTTCCTAAGGGGAGGGATAGCGGAGGAGGAGAGGAACTCAAGGATGTCAGGCTATCGTGATTTGGATTTATCAGGAGCCCTGGATTGAACCATTAATACACCAACGCATCTCTCTGTTGAAAAACGAAATCAGAATTGAAAAAATGATGCATGCATTGCGCAGGCAATTACCTGTCCGAGCAAACGGTTCAGCAGATACAGGTGTTCTTGGTTCCGTGATTTCAATCATCTAATAGCTCATTTTTTATAATGCTAGGAAGTGCATAACTACCAAAATGTCACTTTATAATTTTGATTACTTATTCTTTTTTACTTTTTTAAAACAATGCTTGTAAAGGCAGGTCCAATTTGGCTAAAATGCTTGAGCCTGTATATTACTAAATAGTAACCTGTGAATGTCTTACTGACTAGCAGAAAAAAAAGAAAATTATTTGCATCTACACATCGTTTTCGAACTGGTTTCACTTCTCCAACACTGCAGTTTTTACCATTCCGGCCTGTCTGGGTGGCGCCCAAAATTTTCGCGGGCCCATTTATCCCAGTACTTGCCGTTTTGTTTTTCGCTCGACAAACCTATGAGGTCTGTTCTTTGTGCAAAGTGCTTCGGCCGTGACTGGACAAGCTTTTGGTTATTGAACTGGACGTCAGTGGGAGAGAGTGATAGTATGTTGGAATTAAAAGGGAACAAGAGTTTACACTGACCCTCGGAAGTTACCGTCGACATCTGCGCTCGATGACTCGCGTCCTTTTGTGGAAATTGAGCCTACTTAATTAGCCCTAATGATAGTCGATATATATCAGACTCATTTTTTCAACTTTTGAAGAGTCTTAATTCTAGAGGAACGTTGTATAATTTGCGATCAGGTTACCGCGTACACTTATCTTTCTCCGTAACGTGCGCCGCGTGCGATCTACAGTACTTTCACAAAGAACGCGTAAAAACGAGCTCAGCTGTTATGTAGTCACTAATCATAGCGGCAAGCAACTGAAGTAACGCCGGCAATTCGCTTATAATAGGGGAAATATTGCTGGCCAGTCCAAGGTCTAAATCGTATTGTATTCTAGCAGTAACAACTAAATGCCTTGCCGGTAGTGTTACAAGAACCAATCGAAACGCTGCATCAGGATCTCAAAGCTAGACAGAAATGGAGCGCTCTGAATAATTTATTACATATACTGCAATCACAGTTTGACAAAACACGAGCTCCAATAGCCTTCGACTATGGCTACCTCTAATCTCATACAATGGCACCTTGGCACGCGCTTTTCGCCGGAGGCTGCGTGTTACAAAACCCAGCTAGATTTGCGGGCCTCGTAAAATACAATTTCTATAATGCAATTCAAGACAATTCATAACTTTATCATCTCTTTTTTAATTACTTTTTTTGCCATTTGTGGTAATAGATGCGTTCGACGCTCTCTCAATGGTACACTCTCATCTTCTTATGCACAGTGAAACCTCGCCTTACGACCAAGCCGTTAATACAACCACCTCGTTATCACAGCACCTTTTTGTGACCTGAAGGAAACGCGTACTCGGTGAATTTTTTGTTTGTAGGGCAGTAACTCCTTTATTACAACCTTAATTTTATGGCCCATGGGTGGTCGTGTATCAACAGTGCTCCACAGTGTCTTTATCTTTGCAGAAATAGTACAACTCAGTTTCATTCTAATAACTGCTGCGGCCTTAACTATTTATGATGTCGACGCTAACTACACTCTCTCCTTTCTCTTCAAACGCCTCGTACCTGGAAGAGAAGGGAGGGGCACCTCAAGCTATTTACCACCTTTTACTCTCTCCTCCCTTGCCAATACCGTGCATTGACACTAGTTCCTGATAGCATGGTAGCAGCTTTCAAAACCCTTCGGAAAGAGCACTTTTAAATTATTTGTCTTTTCGTAATACACTAGGGTGCACTGGGCATAATGCATGTTCTGCCTATTAACTGGTACTATGACTGAATATCATGTAGACATTGCATAAGGTAACACTTAGTGTATTTAAATAACTTTAGTCCAATGACTTAAATATCAGTTATCCATACCGCCGGTATGGATAACTGATTGTATCGGATTGCCATACACTTCTTTTTACGTTCGGAGAATTGCGTTGTACTTTAAGGTAACGTCCTAATTAGTTAGTTAAAGTACAATGTGCTTGTACTTACTTTATCCATTTTGTCCCCTGTGGGAAGTAAGGCAACCTAAAGTAAGTCACTATGTTATTAACATCAGTCTCCTTGACATTGTATTGATGATGCAAAGAGAACATGGAGGATGATCATTTAACATCAGGGATTCAAGAATCAACAGCTGCCTCAATCTTCGTCTAACTTCACCCATTGCTGCCAGTTTCATTCCTTTGTTCATGGAGTTCAAAGATCTTGTTTGCAAACTCTATAGCTTCTTCCACGCCCTCACATTTGCTTTTCCACAAGTCAGGAATGTTGTCCAATCCCCAGTAAGCTCCACTTATCGCTCCTGTCATGCTAGCGATTGTGTCTGTATCCCCCCCTAAGGAGATGGCATAGTTTATGGACATGTCAAATGACACTCTGCCTTTGTGGAGGAATGAAAAAATGGCAGCAGGCACTGCTTCCTTGGCTGCTATCCCATTGCCAAAGGCTTCTACAACAGTCTTAGTTTCCAAGTCATCACCTTTACTAAGTAGCTCCTTCATCTCTCTGATTTTCCCAACATATACAGGGTGTGAAGGGGTTGCACTGCGACCACTAGGAAAATAAAAAAATAATGCAAGTGGTATATTAATTATTTACACATGTGTGTATTGATTGTGTGTAGCTACTGAGGTAGGATGTACACATTGAGTCAAACATGTATACTATAGAATATATACTGTTAAATCACACTGCCCTGATAACGTGTACCCTACATGTACATTGTACAATCCTACACTTGGAATAAATTTGTTTCTAACATCTTGACCAAGCTTATTACATATACATAACCTCATTTTCTCCACACATTCTGCCACAATATATGAACTGGGCTTCTCATATTACTCTGGCAGGTGCTGTTCTGAGGTACATGTAGCCACCTACTTCAAATCTAATTGAAAGCACTGCCAGTGGTGAGATATGAGAACATTGGAAGGTGTGGCCTAAGTTACCTGTTTTCCTTTTCCTCAATGGGTGTTTCTTTCTCTTTCTCAAGTTCCTCTGCCACCTCTATAATCTCATCAATGAATTTGTCTGTGTTCAAGTTTGGTGGTTCCAAAGGGAGTGCTTTAAATACTGCCAATGCTTGTAAAATAGCTCCATTAACACCACTGATGTGAGCATGTGTTATCAAAGCATTCTCTCTGGCATTCTATTCAGATAAAAGGAAAGGGCGCAAGTTGTAGCTGGAAAACAATAATTCATTTAAGACCATTTACGAAAAACTCAGAATCGTAATTCTCCTTAATTGATGCCCTACCTATGGCTCAAATGTTCATCTTAGTAAATTTGTAACAGGTGGTTTCAGAAAATATTGTTACCCAATCCATGGAAGGTGGAAATTCCAAGGGGAGGGGTCTCAAAAACCAATCTAAACCAAAACTGGAATTATCTGTGGGATTTGGTGGGAGGGGGGATTCAAACCAAAAAATGTAAGAAGTATGGATATTTTCTGGATTAACACAATGAGAATTTGTTTAACTGAAAATTGGATTCAAACTTCCAGTCCTCACTTCACATTGAAGAGTGCAATGGTCAGTTCACTGAGAATCAGTCTAAAACTTCAAATTTGGCTTCTAATAAAACACAGTAATGAATCGTACAATCTGATTGGTTCTTAGTGCAAGGTGGATTTTCCTATATCTCTATCCACAGTCATCGTAATTCTTAGGGATTTGTCTGTCCATATAGTGGAAAACTCTGACCTTGGACTTGAAAATGCTGCCTGAACTTGGGCAGCATTTTCAAGACCTCCATCATAGATTTGAATATACAGACCCCCAGCTGGCAAACAACCTATTTATTTGCAATTGCTGGTTTTCATGTGACATCATCATTTTCCAAAATTAAAAAAAAAAACAATCCTTCTGAAGTCTTATTTTCATCAGATAAAAGAACCTCTAAGAACTCGACATTTTGCAATGTTGAAGCTTGACAGGGTTCCTCATATTGTTATAGAGGATGTGTGAATTTTCAAGCTTTTGTATTGCATTAAAATGGTGGCCCAAGACGGCTTTTGCATAGGTCAAAAAAGGAGTTATCACTCATGTCTTTGCTTACTGAGCAGTTGTTGCATTAGAAGAATTATTATTTCTTAAGAGTGTGTCCATGAGAAAACCAGGCAGGAGGTGATACAGCTCAAATCACCGATTTTGCTCAAACTTGGCCTAAATGTTGGGTTTGGTGAGTAAATGATTATGGCAAAAACTTAGGTTAAAATATTATATTCCCTTCAAGTTAGGGGGACCACCTCCAAAAATGGCCCTTTGTCACTAATTTATGCATATTTAATTAGCTGTCTTTGATTTAGCATTTCTATAACAAGAAAGGCCGTGTGAAAATGAAATAAACTGGATCATGTTCTACTATTATTAGTCTCAAAGCACAGATATTCATTTGAACCAGACAACTTGATTTCACTCTGCGGCTCCATCTTAAGTAAGGTGCATATTTTGTAGTGTTGTGAATAGCCTTTAATTAATGCCCAATATCTGCACTGGGCAACAGCAAATATGCATTATTCTAACATGGATAGTGAGAGCAATCACTAAAGTTCTCAAAAAAGCCATAAAATGTTTGGGGACCTCAACATTTTTTATGTGCTGGCATACTGTTTAAATAGGACTTCACGAATTTTGGCCACTTTATGAGCATTCACTAAAACACAAAAACCATTTTTCTTTCTTAACCTAACACGAAACTAGCAAGAAATATCTACCTTAGAATTTTCCTATCAATATGCAGTATAAATTCGGCGAAAAAGAGCACTTGAGACTGAAGTACATTTGTGACATTCTCTCGATATCGAAAAAATGCGGAAGAAGAAGATTCAACGCATAAGTTCCCTCAGCTTGGGTTTTCAGGCGTAAAATAAAATTGAAACAAGAAACACCTACTACATACAGCGATTACACATGTCACTTGGACGCGATTTTGCGCTCTCTTTGATTCTTGGATTGAAGAAATGTCCATGCAGTTTTGTGCCATCTGTTCCGTTGCTTCGACCCGAAGTTTAAAGAGAATATCCATTGCCATCCCGCCTTCATCAGAGATATCAACAGCTGTCGAAAAGGCTACTCAAAAGGCCGTTTAAAATCCAGGGAGAGTGATCACTTTAACATACAGTTTGCTTTTTAAATCCCATCACGTCTCCCATCACAAAACTACACTTAGACATTGAAAACTCAGCGGTTACGCCTTGTAATCCGATAACTACGTCATGTATGGTTTCACGAATTGTACCGCTTTATATCGACAAAGATGGCGGAATGTTTTGTGGTGTGTTTTGTAAGAAATTTGTATCCTATAACACTCACAGCAGTGATAGCTCTTCCTGGATTTTTAACGGCCTTGTGAGTAGCTGTTTCGACAAATGTTGATATCTCTGATGACGAAAGCGGGATGGCAAAGGACATTCTCTTTAAACCTCGGGTCGAAGAAACAGATGCAACAAAACTGGACATTTCGCGGTCCAAGATTCAGCGAGAGTCACAAAAATTGCTTCCAAGAGACATGTATGTAGTAGATATTTCATGTTTCCACTGTACTTTACACCCGAAAACCTGAGTTGAGGGAGCTTCTACGTTGAAACTTCTTCTTCCGCGTTTTATCGATAACCGTGAGAAGTAGCTCTGAAAATATTTGACAGAATTGTTTCAAGTGCTTCTTTTCGCCGAATTTATACTGGATATTGATAGGAAAATACTTAGGTAGATATTTCTTGTTGATTTTCAAGTTAAGTTAACACAAAAAGTAGCTTCCGTGTTCTAGTGAATGTCCATTAAATGGCCAAAAATCGTGAAATCCTATGTAAACAACATGCCAGCACAGAAAAAATGTTGAAGTCCCCAAACATTTTATGGCTCTTTTGAGAACTTTAGTGACTGCTCTCACTATCCATGTTAGAATAATGCGTATTTGCTGTTGCCCAGTGCAGATATTTGCCACTACTTAAAGGCTATTCACAACACTACAAAATATGTACCTTACTTAAGATGGAGCCACAGAGAGAAGTCAAATTGTCTGGTTCAAATGAATATCTGTACTTTGGGACTAATAATAGTAGAACATGATCCAGTGGATTTCATTTTCACATGGCCTTTCTTGTTGTAGAAATGCTAAATCAAAGACAACTAATTAAATATGCATAAATTAGTGACAAAGCGCCATTTTTGGAGGTGGTCCCCCTAACTTGAAGGAAATAAAACATTTTAACCTAAGTTCTTGGCATAATCATTTACTCACCAAACCCAACATTCATGCCAAGTTTGAGCAAAATCGGTGATTTGAGCTGTATCACCTCTTGCCTGGTTCTGCCTGGTTTTCTCATGGACACACTCTTAAGTGTCTGAACTCTAGATGTTGGTGCCCCTCAGAAGGACACCAACATGGCGTCTCCATACAACTCTCTATACATGTAGATTTGGGTAAAACATTTTTCTGAATAGTGTGCAAATGAAAAACTGCACAGACCTAAATCTGGGTGAGGTTGTTTATATATCAGTCATCTATCATATCCCAGATTCTTGACTTAATTTATTGTTTGGTTACGATTTTATTTTTGATTGCGTGACAGTGTAAACCAGCAATATTTGTTTGATTATACGAGGGCCATGCTCAGTGTTAACTCTGGATGACTGGACTGCTCTAGGCTACTCAATCCAGAGTCTAGTGGAAGTTTTTTGAATACCACTGTGCCACTGGACTACTCACACATGTAAGCTTGGGAAGTGTGAATGAGGCCAAACTTGGACCCTCAAGTCCAGATTATGGTCTAGAAGGTAGCCAACTGTTTGACACAAAAAAGTGCCTGGGCAGGTCTAAGTTGTTGTTGTTGCACCACGTAATGTATCAATCAAAACAACCCACATCAAAATCATACCCCAGGCACACCCTGGGCATTTGGCTAGTTGATAGGACCCAGCAAAATTTGACAGCATTGGCCTTGAAGTAAGAGCGAAGTTGGTCAACACAGTTCTCTGTAACATCGTGGCTTGAAAAGGAAGGCCATCAAAAGCTACGTGCTGTGTTTGAAGGAAGATATAAAGTTTTGCTTGACCAACTGGCCAAAATTTCCAGCTGTGGGGGTAATTGTTGAAATTTGAAAGAAGAAAAATTAAATAAAATAATATCTTAATACTTTTTTCTCTTTCTTGGTTCATTTGACATACAGTACTTGGTTGGGATGCCAGGCCCATATATATCCTGACTACTTTAATGATTCAGTTTAGCACTTGAGACAATTTACTTTTGGTAGTTCAAGGTAAAGGTGCTATTACATGTACATGTAGGGGTGGGGTGCTTATTCATTTTAGACAGCTCTTGACTGATAGTTAACCCAAGAAATGGTCCAGCAACACTCAAAACAGCAGTCTTTTGTTTATTCCAACCAAATTATACTCAGCAGCATGTTGGATTATACTGTCATGGAAAGGAGAAAACTTACCCATGAAAAGGGCTACTGCCTATTGGAAAGGGGGATGCCTATTAGAGTAAAGGAAGTTATCAAGAAAAACAGCACTCAGCAGTGGCGGATCTAGGGGAGGGGTCCAGGGGGTCCGGGTGCCCCCCCTTATTTTGGGTAAAAAAAGAAGAAATGACTGAAAGGAAAATGACCGCCATGGCAAGTAAATCAAGACCCCCCCCCCCCTCCCCCTTACCTCAAGGTCTGGAATCCGCCACTGCTCAGTGGTCCGAGGGTGCTGCTAAATTGAATCATCGGGTTCCTGGTCGTTGCTATGCACCTGTCAATTTTCAGTCTGGTCATCTCTACATCAACAATCCTCACCTTTTGAACTTCTGCAGAAGTCTGACTGAAAAGTGCCACAGGTGAAATTCTCATTGCTGCACCGTTACCATAGGAACCCTGTCCATCAAACTGGCTCCGGGCCGGAAGCGTAACGTCGTCGGGATTGTCATCCTGCAACCGCTCGAACACCCTCCCGACAGCTGCGCCGTAGCCACGCTGAGGTTCCCGAAAGAACTCCTCTACGAACTCCTGCGCCATGCTGCGATTGTCGTATTTCTTCTGCTCAGTTAAAGACTTGCAGATCGCTCGAGTCATCGCCGAGTCATCCGTGTAATTGATGGGCTCTTTCTTGTCTTTGATTTTGGATAATGTGTAATCGGTAACTTCCCCCAAAGGAAGAACGAAAGGAGTGCCTTCGTAGTGAGATCCAAGGCAATCGCCTACCAAGGCACCTACTAGTGTACCGCGAAATTTGTCTAACATTCTACTCATTTTCTTACTGCTATATTTCCCGATCTTTCCCCCCAAAAAGAACTTTGACCAGCGGTCATACAATATGTCCCATCGGCCAAAGGGAGCTTGTTTGCTTAGTGTCATGGCGGCAAAGTTTGTTCTCCCATCGTGTAATAACATGTTCTCGTCTTGGATCTTTTCGAGCAAACTATCCTATATCTCGAAGAGTTTACTTGCTAATTCGAGAAAAAATAGATTTAGCTCAAATTTTTCTCGCTCGTTCTCAGAGACTATAGAAAGAATCAAGGAATTGCTGGCTGCCAAATCTTCCAACGATGAGCTGAGAAGCAAAACTGCGCGGCTTTTCCTGGGAACAGGGCAATATTACGAGCACGAGACCGATGAACGGGTAATTATTCTGTCCCTAGGAGACGATGAAAACACCAGGCCACCGTTTATGTTACACGACACTGCTTTACACCGCGATGAGGTGGTTAAATTAGAGCATGAACTGAATTCTCTGCCATTGATCGGTTCACTTCATTCTGGGGAATTAGACAGTGTGCAGGACTCGCCTTGGAAATACGGATTTGTTCATAAACCATCCTTTTCGATCTTCTCAGCATCTGGATTTTGCTGCCAGCTTCGGCAATCAAATTCAGAAGGAAGGTACTTTAGAATCTTTGATGAACACGTGCATGAAGATATCCCTCTATCAGACATTGAACACATCCAAGTGTCCCTCTCTCCTGAACCATGGGAAGAGAGAAAACTACAACTCAAAATGAAAAATGGAGATGTTGTCACCATCATCGAGGACCATGAAGAGAACATGTACAATGATGATGGCTTGGCTTCTTTGATGCTTACCACCGAATGGATGGTAAAGGCTGCTGGTCACTTGTGTTTAACAGCAAGACAGTTTGGAGACACCAAGGTGTCACTTAAACTTCCTTCTGTTCTTAGAGCTGATGTCAACCCATGGATAGCAATGAGAAATAAAATATGGGCTGATAAAAGCAATGCAAAATGAGAAAAGTAGATTTGGCTTTTGAAAATACATTCAGGTAGGGGTCAATGACTGTTATATATCGCTTTATTAGCCCGTAAACAGGCTCTTGGTGAGGCAAGAAAAACATATTTGGCAGGTGAAGCAAGCAGGTTGGGACGGGGGAGCCTGTAGACTTGATGCAGCCATCTGCCCTTGGTGATTACATGTAGCTTGTTACGAATCAGTCAAGAAGTTGATTAGAACTGTCAACATTGATGTTTTTGTCCCATGTGGATGCATTAGCTTTTGATAACATTCTCCTCCTGGGACATTGTTTACAGCGCAGGGATCTATATTGGTTTTTTTCTCTTAGTCGTCAGCCAGGCAAGTATGCCAGATGACATACTTGTCCTGGTAATATTTTGCTTGCCCGTTCAATAGGGAAGAATGGTAACAGAACAGCATGTAAAAGGAAAGGTTATGTTTTTATTATTTTTATGCGACCAGTCTCCCAGTACATCATGCCCATAGTGCAGCTGTTGGTGGGCACAGAAAATCCAGGTATAAATGAAAATGAAGGTGTCTTCGACTACCATGAAGGCTCAAAGGAACGCTTTCACTCTTCCTGTTCGTATTTGGCTTGTTTTTCCAAAGTGTTAACATTACTAAATAACATACATGTATCCTGATCAAAACAGCTGATGCGATTGTGCCAGGTGTTTTTGTTTTTGCAGTAATCAGCAGTTGACAAAATGAAAATTGAGGCTGTAATCATTTTATTCATGGAGAATTATACTACATCATCCCAGATGGATGCGATACTCCATTATTTTAGAAGTACCTTAAGCCTTGTATGAGGAAAGCTGGGCCTCTTCAGAGGAATTACCAAGCTCCAAGGTTTCATAATTAAGCCTCTTGAGCGACCATGTTGTGGTAACCTTGTAGTGATTGAAAAAGTATTGATATGAAAGCCGTACCATACTTGTGAACGACATGAAACAACTACAGTATTTCGGAAAACTGTTATACACTGTACATGTATGTTAGATTTAAATAATGATCATAGTTCAAATGAGTCATCAACTACTGTAGACAGACTGCTTGAAAACAATCGAAAATCAATGACTTTTGCATTCTAGAGTAGAGACAGGAAACCATCCAGAATTCCTTGTAGTGGTGGTGACTTTTTGTTTTCGAGATGTACATGTATGGTAATCCTATGTTTCATTGGAGTATTAGAGCTTTAGGTGTTTGTTCAATATCTTGAAAACACATCACACATGGTTTATTGAAAGCAAATTGAGAATTCCAGAATAGAATATCTAACTAATTTATCAAAACAGTTTACAACATTATTCAAGCTCTCACAGACAGAATGTAATCCACTTACTGTAGAAATCAATGTTATATAGGACACATAAATGAATTACATGTATGCCATGTATCAACAGTACCATTCAACTTTGTACCAATGTCACTCACCAGTAACACAGTTTTGGTAATGCCTGAAACTAATACTATATCAAAAGAGAATAACTTTTGAGAAAAAGTTCACATACAACACAGCACTAGCCAAAGATTTCTACAAACGTTTAATAATACCTAGTTACATGTGTACCTGGTTACATGCACATATGTACATGTAGTAAGTGTTCATTATTTTTTGATACGCTCGATTGATACTTGATCAAGCCTCGATTGACACTCAATCATCTTCCAGTCGATAGTTGGTCGAGAGTCAACTAATTTTCGATTGATGCATATGAGTTGACACTTGGCCGACTATCGACTGACTGTTGTTCAAGTGTCAGTAAAGTGTCAATCAAGATGTTGTTCAATTGACGATTGAGTGTTGACCGAGTATTGATTGGGATGTCAAGAGTTTGATTGAGTGTCGATCACAGGTTGATTGAGGACATTGATCGACACTAGACAGAGTATGCCTTTAGCACATATTCCATTTGTAACCACGAGATTGCCTAAACAATGTAAGGGTTTTAGGGGTGGTGCAGATCATGCAAATGATATGGAAATGATTTCCTTCTATCATCTGTGAACTTTTTTTGTTCTTCCATCATCTTAAAAACATTTTTGGAGTGATTCTGTTGACCAGTAGATAAAGCTCCTGAAATCGCTGTATTACAGTTGCATGTATTGTTTTACATTTCTAGGTTAACTGTGATTGTTGCACTAAAAATGAGAACTTATTTTGTTTGCTTTCAGGGTATAGTTCATTTTGACATTTCTATCGTAATTCTAATCTTAAATTAACAGTTAACTGCAAGTAAGACCAAATGTTGCTTTTTGTACTACGCATTGGTAATGTTTTCGACCAAACATTAGTGGCAGTGCATTTGTGATCTACAGTGTATGGGAGTTTAGTGTCTAACGGCTGATCAGGCTGACACTTGTGATTTATTTTATTTGAAATACATATGGGGAACACTTTCGGTTATATATTGTAATCATCTTCGGATTAGTGGTGGTGCATTTGTGTTCTATTTTAACAGTTTAGAGTTCAGTGTTAGGGCTGATACTTGCGAACTGTAAAGTTATTTGATGTCGAACAATGGGAATTGCTGATACAGCGATGTTGTTATTGTTAAGGAGATTTCACGAGCAATGTTTCTTGCATTGGGCTGACATTTGGAAGAGAAAAGTTCAAGCTTAAGGTAGAAATCCTGAGGCACTCGAAGACACATTTGACGGCGTTGTTTGAGAGAGTAGAAATTGCTGACATTGCTGGAAGCTGCCACTGAAAATTTCTGCTCCATCGAGCAGTGGGATTTTCTGATACACAAATGTCATTATCGTTGAGAAGTTCATGGGCAATAGATTATTATGTCAGGCTGGCCTTGGGATCAGAACAGTGCAAACTCAAGATGAAAATGTCAAGGCACTCCAAGCCTAATTTGATGACAGAGGTGAAGTTGCTGGAAGCTGGCTATTGTAAATTTTTATATAATAATGATCCACAAGAGGCAATCCTCTCCACATACTGATGGTACTATCGTGTGGTTGAGGGTTGACTTACTTACTTAATCCTCTTCGTGCTCGGTAGCACATAAGGCCGGTTGAGGGTTGAGCTGCTGAAATATTATATTTTGGAAGCCAAAGCAAACAGTTTCGTTGAGGCCACTGTAGCATTTGTCGAAAAAGTCTCAATTAAAGAACACCGCAGTCTTGTGAGCCGCTAAAAAGCTCATGATTACTCTAGATTAAATTTCAACCGCAGACGTGGGATCTGTAGTAAACTGTGTCCTTTCTTCACAGAGGATCAACCTTTATTGTGCAGTTCAAGCACTCTATTCCTACATGTGCTATTTCGCAATCGAGAGACCCCAGCACTTAGCTTACATAAAGTATAGCCTAAACACGTAGCCAATGAAATAACACAACATCTAAACAGCTACGTCATCCCCCTTGTTGAGAACAAAAACAAACAAAGTTTCCACCGAAATAATGATAATAAAAAATGTCACTTGCAAATTACAGTCACGAAGCCACGGTCAACTCGGGCACTTGATTGCGGTGTTCTGGCCATCCCTGCTGGCATATGCGTTCTAGCTCCTGGAAGACTGGATCTTTCTGTTCAGCTGATCTGATCTTCTGAATGTCTGATTCCTTTGCTGCGGTGACCTCAAATATCCCAATTTGGCTGTTCTCTGGGAATACTGGTCCTTGATTGGGTGCTGGTGGCGGCACACACCTTGAGAGGCAGTCAGATATGTGCATCTCGACACCCTTCTTGTATTCGATTGACATCGCAGCAAAAGTCTTTGCAACCAGGTGGTTGCATGTGTTATGTCTTTCTTGATTATCTGTTGTAATGGACTGGTCACTGACTATCTTGAATCTTCCATATACGTACGGTAATGATTGACTGCCCATGCAACGGCAAGCATCTCGCGTTCCAGGTTACAGTATCTGGTTTCAGCGTCAATCAAGCTTCTAGATACGAAGTTGACTGGCTTGCCATCCTGTAGTAGACATGCACCCAATCACTTTTGGCTGCATCACACTCGATAATGATTTCTTTCTGTGGGTCAAAGTACTGCAATGTCATATTGTCATTGGACTCGGCTTTCAGTGCTTCAAATATCTTGGTGCGTGTCTCTTACCACACAAATTCTGCATTCTTCTTTACCAGAGTGTGAAGGCCCTGCGTCTTGGCAGCCAGATTGGGTACAAACTTTCCCAAGTAGTTGAACATTCCTAGCAGTGACTGTAGCTCCTGCTTGTCCATTGGCACTGTCAACCGCTTTATCCCTGGGATCTTCTTTGCATCTGGTTTTAACCCCTCCTTCATTAGGGTATGGCCAAAGTAATTTATCTGCTTCAATAGGATCTTTGCTTTCTTCGGGTTGGGCCTGAGCCTGAGTCTCAACATCGTTGGATGACCCTGTTTGCTGCCATGTCGTGTTCCTTTCTTGTCCTTGCAGCAATTAACACATCACCTGCAATGCAGTAGACATCAGGGATGTCACCAAAGTTTCGTCAATGACGTGTTGGAATACGTCTCGACTACTCACAAGTCCAAATGGAAGCCTTTTGTATGCATATCATCTAAATGGCATGTTGTAGGTGAGTAGGTGTACACTGTTTGGATGAACTTCAACATTCCAATAGCCAGATGATTGCTCAAGGCCAGGGTGGAGAAATACTTGCACCCATGTAATTTCTGTAGGATATCTTCCATTGTTGGTGTAAAATGATGTGGCCTCCTCACTGCTTTGTTGAGTGGCTTTGGATTTAGGCATATTCATAGGTCTCCATTGGGTTTGAGTGTGCACAGTACATTGCTTACGCACAGCGTTGCCTCTGTTTGCTTTTGGATGACATCAATGTCAACCATTCAGTCTAAGTTCTTTGTCAGAGACTCCTGCAGTGGTGGAGGTACACTGTGTCTGCGACTGACCACTGGAGGGACTTTGTCATCTATCTCGATCCAGTATTGGTAGCCTTTTAGCTTTCCAATGCCTTCGAACACCTCATTGGCATCCTTGATAACTTGGGCTGTATCTCTGATTTTGATGGGTTTCTTCACCTTGAGAGAGTACTTGGGTGTGTTTCAGCCTTGGCTTGGTGCTACACTTTCTTCCTTTTCTTCATCAGTACTATTTCTGACCTCACTCGCGTCATAAGGACCATGACAGTCTTTGCAGCCCTTCTCCTCCTCACACATAACCTTGATGATTTTCATCGCACACGTGAATTTTAGTGAGAACAAGCTACTGCCATAGTCGGATACAAAGAATTCGACACATCAGCCAATAACATCATTGTGTCGAACACAGTCAATACGGAATTTTCCGTGGTTCTTGAAGTGCTTTACTCCATAGCCTGTAAGCTTCACTTGACTGCTGTGTAGGATTTTTTCTGCGTCATTGCCAAAGATTTCTCGGAATGTACTGTAATTCATCAAGTTCATCTGAGCTCCAGTGTTGACCTTGCCCTTGAGCTTCTTTGTACTCCCATTCGGCAATTCAAGTTCAACAGTGGCATATAATACATCAGGTGATTGCTCCTCGTCTAAATAGACTTTCGAGACATGTTTGAGTCTTGGTAGGCTTGGTTTCTTCAGCCGTTGCTTCCACGGAGTCAACTTGGTCTGTGACCTCATTAGTGTTGTACTCTGTGAAGTCTGCTTCGCTACTTTCTGAGTCTGCAGTTGCTTCGTGAAACTTCTTCTGGGGTTCTGTTTTTTGTTTATGTTTGCTGTGAGAACCAGCATTTCCCTTGCTGTGAGAAACAGCATTTCCCTTGCTGCGGCACTGTTCAGCAAAGTGGCCTTTCCTTTTGCATTTGTTGCGTTCTTTCCCCTAGGCAGGGCACTGTCTGTGGACCATGTTTGCATCTGCATTTTGTGTAGTTTTACTTGCTCTTGGTACATGCATCACTGGAGGCCTTGGACTTTTTGCTGAAGGGCTTCTTCTCTTGTCTGAGCTCCTCTGCACTTTTAGTTTCTCCTAGGTTGTGGTCCCTGTTGATTATTTCCACTTCACGTATATGTGTCTGAGCTTGTTCCTCAGCTCTGGCAGTGTCGAGAACACGGTTGGTGTCTGCGTCTTTGGGTAAAGCATAGCCTTTCTCTATAATTTTCAAATTCGTCAAGCCCTATTTGAGGGTTTCCGTTTGCATTGCTGGATCATACTCGCACTGGTGAAGTACATGACGTATCTGTCCGTAGAAAATATCCACTGACTCTCCTTTCTCCTGTTTCATGAACTTCCGGGTCATTCTCGTGGCATTCCACGAGCCATGGCAACCTTCCATCTTAGCACCAGTGCTTTCAATAGGACCCGGCACCTGCCGGAGCTCCGGCGGGTATTCTGTTGAAAGTCGGCGGGTATATTTAACTTTTAAAATTCTCCAGAGAGAAATTCCCCTGGGCCTCTCATATTACTCCGGTGGGTGCTGTTCCAAGGTAGCCACCTACTTCAAATCTTATTGAAAGCACTGAGCACACAAGTTGTCAAAAAAGTTCCACAGTGGTTCAAGTTTTTCCTTGTCTCCTGGTGCAAATGGATGTTGCTCATGTTTGACGCATACCTCTGGTTCCTTACACATTAGCACTTTGTTTACTTTGGCACTGTCCTCAAGCCCTTCATAGCATTCTAACACTTTTTTTGCTAAAGTTTTGAAGCACAAATATTCGTGGTGTAGTTTCTTGGATGTGAAATCTAACCTCTTGGGCATTTCAACTCCATGTAGCTTTGCTCTAGCGGCTTGTTTGATGCCAGCTTGTGTCCTCCTTTCCTTGTTTGTTTCAGGCATAGTGACTCTTGTAAAATCAGCTACTGCGATCGATCGATGTCTCCACCTGTTTTTGTGTACTTTACCGACGGAGTTGTGTATTAAAAGTGAAGAATGATCCCATAAGTTGTGTATTGTTTGTCTCCTCTGGGCTGGATTACTGTTTCTAACGAGGGTATTGGTAATCTAGACTCGCTGTTCTGTGCTGGGATGGCTTCGGTGAAAGGAATTCAACTTATGGCACTTTCCAAAATCCAAGATGGCAGCCAGCGTGGTTTACTATTTTGCTCACCGTGTCCCTTCAAATTTTTTGTCTTGGAGTATCCTTGAAGGTTCCAAACTATTCCTTCCTTTCTTGATTTTGGTGTTTGTCACGTTGGTGTCACCAAGTAGTAAACTGTGCCCTTTTGTTCACAGTAGCCTGCGTGGCAGGCTGTAGGGCTAGGGAGGGAAAGGGAGGTATAGGATTGGGAGGAGAGGACGAAGGAACGGCCTGCAAGGACGCTATTGTTTTCTTCGTTTTTTTACGTCCACCAGACGAACGTAAAAATCCTGATTGGTCAGATTTAATTAATTACTTAATTCGTCATCCTGATTGGTCAGCGACCTGTCATTCAAGCCATTCAAGAGCATTGGTCTTCTCGCATTCATTCATTCAATATGGCGGATGGCGCGAGTGACCGGTTTGAAGTATTGCTAGCGGAAACGCTAAGATCTTTGTAGGAAAGTGGACTTAAATTCGCCTTAAAGGCAGAGCAGAAGAAAGTGATTAGACACTTGTTCGAGAGAAAGGATGTTTTAGCCGTTTTACCCACAGGCTACGGAAAGAGCCTAATTTTTAAGCTTCTTGTGTTGCTCGCGAAACGAGCAGGATATTCTGCATCTTTATTAGTCATTAAGCCTCTTGTCAGTATCATTAACGACCAGATAATGGAAGTGGAGGCCATGAATTTGACGGCATGTAATTTGGCTCAGAAGCTAGATACTTTACAAGACATCGAAGGAGGCAAATTTGAGGTTGTCTACGCATCGGCGGAAAGTGCCACAGATAAGCGATTTCTTCAATCGCTGAACAAGATCACTACTTTCAATAGCAGTCTAGTGGCTTGTGTTGTGGATGAGTCGCATACAGTAACACCATTAACTATTAACTAACGCCATTAACTAACACCACTATGGAATAAAACAGTTGAAATTATGTAGGCAACAGCAGACATCATTGAGTTTCCCGATCGAATTAATGTAGAAACAGCAAGAGCGATCGCGTTGACAGCTGGACTCTTCTGAATTTAAACTGCGCAAGTTTGAGGCCTGACAAAGCGCACTGTATAACAGGGGACAATTGATCTCGACTTCTTTGCAAAGGGTTCTGTTCGAGAAAATAGCCAACTGTCCTTTAGGCAGCTTTCGTACTTCGAGTAGTCCTTGCACTCCTTTCCCACCGCGCGTCCAAACGCATCTTTCAACTCCGGGGCAAGGAGCTCGTGACGAAGACATGTGTTGGCCACGGTCGCCCAATTTTTCAAGGCAATGTTTTTTATGATGCTTTGGCCCTCTTCGTCAATTTTATTCACCACTGAAACATCTCCACTAGGATAAGCGATGACAACTTTAACCGCGGCTCCTTTCGACGTATCCAAATCGTCAATGTTGTATTTAGACAACACATAGCTATGTACCCCTCTAAGAAATTCGTCGTTTTTTCCGCGGTCAGCAAATTGCAGAGATTTTTTACCCTTCACACTGGACGCTTCTATTACCCTTTGGTCGCTTTTTGTATCGGGAGAATTAGTTCTCACACTTTTGCGATTATGAGGACTGCCGCGTGTTGTAGGGGAGACAAAACATCAAGTAATTTTCTTTCGGCACCTTCGGAATTCTCCTTGTTTTCTTCTCTTTTCTTGGCTAAATGTGTTCTTATGAATTGGAGAAGTTCACCCAAGTTCTTTATCTTCCGATAACAGGCATTGCAAGCCACTTGCGAATCGTTGTCAGAAGCATTCACGGTTATCCTGTTTCTTTTCTCACCGAAGGTTTAAAGATATAAAGATTTTCCCACACAGTTGCCATATGTCACCTTAAGATTCACCTGGCAAACTCTACAGACATCGTTGCAATTGTTTTCTTTTTTTGGTCGGCCTCTTTTTGCTTTTTCCATCCTCCAAAGATCTTCGAATTATTTAATTTTCTCCCGCAAACAGTGAAAACAAGAAATACGAGAACCTCTTGGCGCCTTTACAATTTGCCGCGAAAAAAGCGGTGTAATTCTGATTGGATAATTTTGACAGCCAGACACTCCACAGTTGAGTGAGTTTTGCATATTTAATTAAGGGGCAGAATGAAGAAAACAATAGCATCCTTGCAGGCGTTACCTACCCTCACGCTCACCCGTCACGCGTCACGCTCACTCGCTTCGCGCAGTCGTTTTCCCCTTTCCCTCCCCAAGCTCGCCGGCCACGCAGGCTATGTTCACAGAAGATCAACCTTTATTTTGCAGTTCAAGCACTTGATTCCTACATGTGCTATTTCGCAATCGAGAGACCCCAGCACTTAGCTTACATAAAGTATAGCCTAAACACGTAGCCAATGAAATAACACAACATCTCAACGGCTACGTCAGGATCCACCGCAAGAAAATCCTGATCTTGAGGACAAACTCTCCATGTTACGTAAATAACAGAGAAGAAACATAAGTCCCATAGCGGGAGCGAGGAGAACTAGCTAGAACTTCAGAAACTGAAATCCAATCCAAGCATTAAAAATTTTGCCCACAGACAAACATTTTTGGGCTGTTGAGGCTTATATACTTTGACACTTGAATACAGTGTAGGCTGATGAGCTATCGGCAAAGTCATGCAACAGCTCTCACGAATAGGTTTAATCATCGCAACACAATCACATGTGTACAGTTTGATTTTGACGTCATTTGAATCAATGAAAAATCTATTTGCACGTCAATTGTATGGTGAATTGAACTCAGTGGAAATACATTCAAATAGGACTCCTCTGTCCCCTGTGTACTTACCACACTAAAAGTTGGCATCCGAGAAGTTTGCAGTTAAACAGACTGTATGTTGCATATTTGTTAGCTATTTGCTAGCCAATTTGAGATAGGGCTGAAGTACTTTGTATCTTTCCCTCTTGAAGCAAGATTTCTTATGTGTTACTATGGTTACCACCCCCATTCCAATCTAGTGGACCCAAGTTCGATTCTGGGATTTGTGGGCTTTTTTCCCTTGTTTACTTTTTTTTTAAGCCACTGGTCTTTTTCTTTTCTTGTTCAACCTTTTTTGGTGAAGAACATCCACAAGTAGCTACATGTACTTTCTCTGAAGATTTTTCGCAGCTACTCTGCAAGCAGTCGCTTCGATCTTATTCGCAACCTATTCGCACTTGATCTAACGGCGCTGAGTTGGGTAAAGACTACGCTTTTGTCTTCAGGTGAGAAGGAAAATATGTTAGGCAAGGCGACAAGAAGTTTACAAGGTAGCATGGCTCAATCGAGAATGGTTAAATCCATAAGAGGAATGCAGTTCATGTAGTGGAGGTTTGCCAGTTCTTGTACCTCCTGTAGTATGCACGAAAAGTCATTTTTTCTTAAAAACTGCTGTTATAACAAGTATTGCTGGAAGTCAATATAGTAACTTGTATAACTAAAATAACCTGTAAGCCACACATGTCAATCATCATCCACTGGGAAATCGACTGGTTTGCTCATAGAGCACTTTGATTTGTTAATAGTCTCTGGAGAAAACCAAAAACCAATTCCAATTCTTTCACAATGCATTCAATATGTTTTGTTCTGGTTGCTAATAAATCCTCAAAATAAAGATATAAAAACTTCTGTTAAATAGATCTGACAAAGTTGTTTTGTAATTGAATTGCAGGGGCAGAACAAGAATTCTTCAAGTGGGTGTGGCTGGTTACTTGGGTTTACAGAATCAATAACGCATGCCCCTGAAATGTTGCAATTTGAGAATTGAGAGAAGTTTGCCTTTACTTCTGCCATAAAACAGGTACTCTCAATCAACCCCAGAATTGTTGCTATGATCTGTACCATTCTTGTTGTGTTGTTTACCATAAATTTTGTTTCATCAGTTCATTAAAACAATGATAACTGTTTTTGATTGTCTGATCATGTTTGTTTACTGATTACCTATCATACACCATAGACTGCTGGTAGTTTTACACTTAATTTTGTTAACTGTTACAATGGGAACACCGACATGTACTAATAGGCCATTTTAGATGTATTATAATTTAAACTTCAAGGCATGGGAAATACAACAAAAGAAATCACACCAAGGTCGAGGGATGAATAATTAGTTTCTTTTGTGTTATTCCCCTAAGCCTTGTTACCATATTAGAATTTTAATATATTCTTGAAAATGGGGCTAAGAACCATATTGTTTTTCCTCAGTTTGGGCAAATTCAGACATTCTTTAACAATGGCTTATAAACATTCAATAATGCCTCTCATCAGCAATATTCATTATCTAACTATTTGCATGCATTCTTATTCACATAACTGCATATTTAAGACAATTGTACTTTTTGCATTTTCACCCTTTAAGCAGTAGTCACATGCACCTGTATGGCGCCTATTTTTTGTAATATATGTATGTGTCAGTCCCTCTGAAGTCTCAAAAGGATCTTGTGTCTCTTGAAGAACTACGTAATATAACTTTTTTAGCTGGTCTTGGCCTGCTGCACAAGGTTGGTTGGGCTTTATTAGGCGATGAATCAGCAGATCTTCACTATGAAAGTGACAGTGACTGTTGACAACCGTCACAACCGATGGTAGTGACGGTCAATGGGCAGTGCTTGCATGAGTCGATAATCACTTGCTTGCGATTGTTCACAACCAAAACTATAATTCTTTGTTGTCTCAAAACTCTTCCGTAAAACATGAGGAGGGGAGGGGTGGGCTTATTTGAGGGGAGGTGGGGAGGGCACTTTTTTGAGGGGAGGCACTAATTTTGAGGATTTACGGTACATATACCGGTACATGTATATAGTTTATGTACCTGGAATTTAGTTGAATCTAATGCACATTCCCATTGGTTGATTTATGGTCATGTAAAAGTCTGCATACGAGCCAAGTGGCCAAGTTGATTCTCAATGTTTCTCAGACGAAGTCGAGAGAAACATTGAGATTCGAGGAAAAGAAAAACTAACTGTTTCCCAAGGGACCAGAGATTAAGTGTACATATAGTATTGACTTTCTAGCTACACTGTAAGCTAAAATCTTGGCTTATCCTGAGTTTGTGTAGCATGAGGGAGGATAATTTATTTTTTTAAATGTACAGTGCAAGACAGTGTAAGTTGACAATCAATACTCTTAAGATTAGAGAATTGAAAGACACTCCACCTTGGCATGGCACTGCACATGATATGGATAACGCACTGTGTTCATGTTGTAATCCGATGGCAGCAGAAGGCTGGACAAATGGCACAGTGTTTGTGCTGTTCAACACAGCTGGACTTCCAGGGTCACTTTCAAATAGCATAACATTCAACCTCCGCAAACGACTGCCTCTCTACAACAACCACTTTCTTTGGTCCCAGCACACAGTCTATACATTCACTTCTCCACAATGGCCAACTCTCCACAACGGCAACAGGCATTAAAATGTGTCTAACATGAAAACAACTGACAAATAGTGTATACATAAGGTCACCAAACTCAATCTGTACCATGCTTTGTTGGTTGCTGTTTCTGTTTAGTTTCTCTTTTAATGATATATTTTGATTGTGTTACAAATTAATATGCTAAAATGAGCATTTTTTTTTTAAATTATAAACTTAGTGTTGCACCCCCAAAAAGAACAGGTGTCACATTACACCCCTCTCCCCTGTTAAGGCCACTTCTCAACAATGGCTATTTTCCTCTGTTCCCGAAGTGACCACTGTGGGAAGGTTTATGGAGGTACAGTACATGTATTTACAGGGCTCCTTCAATTCCTAAAAATCAACGCAATGCAACTTGACAGGGTGCAATGCGACCGGTTGTACATGGCCCAGTATTAAGTATTGTAATGTGTGATTGTAAATGAATTGGGTGGTGATGCATGTACCGATGCACAATACATGTGTAAATGGCCTGGTGTTAAATATTGTAATGTGTGACTAAATGAATTGGGTGGAAGTGCATATACCAGTACACAATACATTTGTACATGGCCCAGTATTAAAAATTGTGTACATAGCCCAGTATTACATTACGGTATTGCATGGCCCAGTCTTTATATTATCATGGTGCATGCTTATTTAACAGCCTTCTAATGAACATTAAGACTTTGTCTCCAATGGATCGTTTCCAGGCCACTTCCGCTTTTTATTCTTAGGTTATTTTAAATCTAATTTAATTATTATGAGAATCCTATTCTTTTTTTTTCTATGAGCTTCTGAATGACATTTTTAGCTGTATTTTTTTAAAGTGGTTAGTTTCGTAGATATATATAATTTATATATATTCCTTTTTTATGTTATACAGGGCCCCCGTTGATACCAGTCATGTGACTGAAGGGGTCACCCTGTTTAAATATTATTATTATTATTTATTTATTTATTTATTTATTAAACATTGTAATGTGTAATTGTAAATGAATTTGGTGGGGGTGCATGCACAGTTACATGTGTTGATGGCCAAGTATAATTTATTATTGCAATAGTCTTTGTGTACATGACATGTACTGTACATGTTATTCCTTGTGCTGCAGGATGATGACCAGGACAAGTGTTTGCTACAACTGTAACTCTAGTGCTTGTGAGCTTGTTAGTAATCATTGTCAGTGACAATATTATTTCCTCTTTTTTGGTTTGCTAGAACTCGCTGGGAAATGACTGAAAATTCTTTGGTGGTTGTGCCTTAGAGCTTTTAATAAGCTATTTACATAATGAAATGAAAATCAAACCAAACAAAATGCAAGAAATAAAACAAAAGGAAGACGCTGGCATTAATTACCAGGTCTAATGCATGAAACAAAATGAAATGAAACAGAATACAAAACTAAAAACTGAGGTGAGGGCAGGAGCCTATGACCTGAAGCTTACTCTACACACTGATCAATTATCCCTCATTTGAAAATGCTTTCATTGGAAACTACAATGGGAGGTAGAAATACTTGTCGTATGTTACAGAATGAAAAAATGTGGCTTGTTCCTTTGAAGTGCCCCTCTCTTGGCCCCGAGAATTGTACAATACTGGTACAAAGGCTCAGCCATCTGATCTGTGAAGGTGCTTGAAGCTTATTGTGAGCAAGTTTTTTGGTCTCTCTTCATGTCTGTTATTTTCTTAGCTTTTCATAAAGTATATAATAATGTAACGTACTATTTATAATTCTTTTACGTTATGTTATAGAACAGTACATTACATTTAATAACACAACTACACTATTCAATTACCTTGTGGTACAGTGCAATTACTGTGTACTTAACAATACCTGGCTTGATAAGTAATATCTTAGAAATTGATTTTGTTATAAAAACTAACAATAAAACGTCATGACGTTTCGACCACTCCAAGGTCATTTTCAAGTGCGTGTAGAAAATATATTAAATTAGCATAAATATGTTTCTAATACTAAAACGTAGTAAAAATTGGCACAAGCGGCAGAATGCAATAATATAATTGACCAATTTCGATATATTAAAATTCAGCCTAAAACAATAGAACTCAGTACGAGGCTCTGAGGAATAACTACAGAGTTACAGGGTTTATTCCCCAGAGCCTCGTACTGAGGTCTATTGTGTTAGGCTGAATTTTAATGTATCGAAATTGGTCTATTATGTAAGATAAGTAAAAAATATATACACGAAGTTAAATAGGGGACCTAAAACAATGAAACAATAAAACAATGCTAATAAACTTAAGAACGTATCTAAACAAATAATGTAGCGTGAATTGAATCACACTGTTCAGTGGTAATTTTAAAACTTTGCTTTAATGTCATCTGGCTTCCAGACCTATCATGTTCCTCTCCAAGATTATCTCCAACTGCCGATCCCTTTTGTTCTTTAAGTAGTTGGTGCAGGTTTCGGCAAGTATAATTTAGAATACTGTGAATATTTTTGTAAGTAGAAAATAAGTACATGTATCACTGTGAGGCTTATATGACATGTGTTTTTAAGATCCTAGTGGTACCTGTGCAAATGCTTTGCCAACTGAATTTCTTTTGTAAAGCTGGCTTCGGGAGCAGATAAATTATTAGCTCAATTTATGCCTGATATATGATATGACATGATTAGATTATAATAGGGTGAATACGTAATTAATTAATAGCTAATGGGTAGATATATTGTATACTTTGTCTGCGTGTTTGCACATGAGCAATTAGCAAATGAAAGTTATCATTGTCAAGGCATTGATCCACAGTCGCAAAAGACACTCGCAAACAACGAATTTTGCAGCTTTGGTAAAGTGTATTTTGAAATGTGAAAAGGGAACTTTTATGAAGGTGTTAAACTTCTGATACAGTAGTTTTACCCTTGATATAGTTGTCAGTGAGACAAGGTGGAGAGGTGAATGATAAAACACATGTGCAGGGTATACCGTCTGATGAAGCACTATAACTAGATAATAATAATAATAACAACTTTATTTGAGTCTCAAATCATTCTAGCTGAGCACGAGTGCTCTACTAATTGGGGAGACTGTAAATCAAATAAATCAAATCAAATCAAATGTTGGTTTCTGAGGAGAGGGGAAAACCGGAGAACCCGGAGAAAAACCTCTCGGAGCAGAGTAGAGAACCAACAAACTCAGTCCACATATGACGCCGGGTCCAGGAATCGAACCCGGGACACATTGGTGGAAGGCGAGCGCTCTCACCACTGCGCCAACCCTGCTCCCCCAGATTTCACAGGCCATATTCGTATTCTCGGTAATGGACTGGAATTACCTTGCAACTGACGCTAATGCCCGGAGTCTTCAAATGCTAATGAAATTAATCTCTTTTAAATAAAGGATATTCCCCGCAAGAGCCTCCTTTGCGAGCTACAATCTTAGACAATTTAATTGAAAAATTAGGACCACCCCTTCCCCCCCCCCCCTCCCTCATTTCAATGATAGGAAAAAATGGCGAGTTTTGGGTTTAGCGTCAGTTCATCATTGATTCAGGCCGGAGGGGTGGCTTTATTTCTTATTTGTTCTGACCAAGATTGTTGTCCCAGTCCAATAACGAGAATATGAATGTGGCCTATTCCGGTGCGTAATATTGACCAGGTCAAGGCATAATATGATACTCGTTACCTCGATAGTCCGAGTTTAGTTAGTGGGGCATACTCAATTCCTAGAGTGAGTCGTTGCAAAAGAGCGGAGTCGCTGCAGAAAAGAAAACATTTATCTCCCTCTTCATTGCCTTTGAGTACTGATTTACTCAGTCCAATTTTTCTTGTTACTCTGCAACTGAAATAAACCTTGGAACGAGCCTAGTGTTGCTTCCGCAGCCGCCTTGTAGGGCCGTAGGGGTGGGGAGGGGGGTGTACTCCCAGTAAAATTGGGTAGGGGTGTGCAGCGAGTTTCTTGAAAACCTTACCATTTCAGAACAAAATGTGCGATTTCCACTGCTCTATTTTGGACCCTAGCTAAAACTCGACGCCTTTTTCAGACCTGAGCCCCTAATCAATACCTATTTCAGACCTGCTTAATAATCAGTTCCCTAGTACAGGCCAATGTTAAAGGACCCTTAAAGGCAAGTTAATGCTTTATTAAGTACAGTTGTTGGCTGGAAAACCTTACAATGTAAACCAATGTACGATGTTGATTGTCTTGATTATAATGATAAAGAAGTAGCTTCGAAAAGCACGCAATTTACAGACCAAAACCGCTCAGAAAACCATGCTCTTGGGCTCCACACATACCTATACAGGCCATTTAAGGTATCCCCTTCCCACGGATTGTAAGCTAGTTTTGCGAGCATTCAAATTGTGGAAAAACGACGTACACTGCAACCACGCGACTGGGGAAAAAGAGAAACAATCGCGCGGGATTTTCTTGAACATGAAATTGAGCAGTCAGCCAGGCCTTTGCAATTCTAACGGCTTGGCCCTGGTTGATTCAAAATTGGGATAATGCTAGCTATTCACCAGATGAATCACTCCAAGTTTGCTTTGTTGACACTTAACCCACCAATGTCTTATCGATTGTATACCCTTATCACTGTTTGAGCAAACGGTGCCTGTCTTCTTAGATAAGATAACTCAATTGATCTCTTTATCCGTAGATTAACAGGTGAAATATTAGCAGGCATTGACCCCTGAGTTTTCGTTTCTGCATTTTAATTCTCTATTTTACTAGTCTTCTTGCTCTTCAAGTACTCCTTTTGCACGAAAAAGGATAATAGCTTGCTACAAACTCCGAACGGAATGGTTTGTTCTAGGTTCTAATAAATGACCGGAATAATCGATCAAAGGACTACTGAAGCCTGGGAAGGGGACGTGACCGTGTCTCCCACGCGGCTCTGTATCGCGCGCGAAGTCCCGTGTGCGGTACTTTTCACCTCATTGTTGCTCGTTATCTGGCAACCTATGACTGTAGCACCTTTCACAGTTCCCCGCCCTTTTCTTGCCACATTCACGGAGTAACGTGGAAAACACTAGATTAGATGTTGCTCCCTTTGAACAAAAACACTCACGTTTCAGGTAACTCGTTACGTAATGTTAATGTCGTCATCCGGTTAGTAATCATTTAAATCCAGTTACTTGCCTGATTAGGTCTAATTAGCGAAATGACGATTAGCGCGCGAGTCCCGAAGTCTAACCACAACACTTTGATCTATTGAATTCACGAAATGAACCAGAACGACACGAATGGTTCAGCGTGTATTTCACGATCCGAAATTTTCTAGATTCGTTCTACCCATTCTTGTGGTCTACCCCGTCTTTCCTCTTCATTGTCGCTCCTCCGCTGAGATGGAGCAAAATCGACGCATTCCACGCTGAAATTGGTGCGTGGGATATTCAGTGGCGCAATCCGGTTCCGCCACAGGAAAAATCCGTTAGATTTGTTTCGTGTCAGGAGCCGAAGAAGCTCATGTAGAATGGATATGAATTATTTTGCACCCCTAATAAATTCCACCCTTTTTAAAAGTACTTGTGCTAATCATTTCAGCTGTAAATTTTCCGCCTGGATTAGTGAATTATTGTCCGAATCATCGGGAAATGACTGAGTTAAATTTTTCCAGTTTATGCTTAGTGTTGGCTGTCGACTGCAGCAATGGTAAAGGGGAAAAATGGTTTGGAAGGCGCAAAATTGTTTGAATTATTCGGCAGATAGTACAGCACGTAACTTACACTCGTATATTCATAGTGGTTCTGTAAACTGTTGAATAAGGATTCAATGTACACTCAAACGAACCAGTGATTCCAAACACTGTCTTCATTTTTCCGCTTATACTCCAAATGTATCTAACGTCAATATACCAGCTTTGTTATAGATTAGCTGAATCTCAAATAGCATTTGTCTGTCGTGTCGTTACTGAAACGTTGACTCGTTTAACGTCGGAAGAGTGAAAAAGTTGATATTGTGCGCACGTTTGCTAATATTCTAACGGCAGCAAATGACGTCAGCACAAAACCAACACGGAAACATTTTCGGACTGTTGTTTAAACGGTTTCAAAACGTGTGTTTCAGCATACTTGCAATTGTTGTTTTTGTCAGTATAAGCTGAGCAGAACTTCTCGCTCGGATAAGTTTTATTTGTTTTTCACGTTTCTTTACGTCAACTCATTGTCCACTGAATTGAACCGTGTAGGTGTTGTCAAAGCCAATGAAGATCGCCCGAGGCTGAAAGCAAAATAGATTCGTTGAGAAAAAGGAAACCTGTGATGGTGCTCTTTTGCCACTGATTAGCTGTCGTTATTCCGCTTGTTTCCACTGGGAAAAGTAAGATTTTAAAACGTGAGAGATACAGGAATGTTCTGGGTGACTTTAATTTAAGAAACAAAACAGTTGATGAGAAGTAAATCGATGTTGAGAAAGGCATGTAATACGTCGTATGGCCCTCATTAAGATTACGTCAGTTTTGCGTTTTTTGATGAAAGGGAAACAGTTTGTTTACTTATTACCATGTCACGAACGGTATAGCGTCACGGAAACTCTTATTATTTGCTCTAACGTTGATCTAAAAAGACCGGCCTTGGTACAATATTAGAGAAGAACGTGCATACACAAATATGTCCTATTTGCTTGATTTCAGTCATTGAAGTCATTGGAGAAAAAAACGCATGACTTTCGATTATTGTCGCTACTTCACTCTGCCATAATCAGGAAAAATTAACTTAAAAAACGGTAGTCAGATAATCCGCTCATGCCCGCTTCTCATCAAAGCGGCGTCGTAGTAAAACCTTGTTTATCTGCTGCACGTTCGGAGTGAATCGTTATGTTCATTGTTTGAACACGTTGACACTTGGGGTAGAAGTTTGTCTCTGGCTGATTGCTTAAACTAAACCCGGCGGCTGTCGCTGGTTTTCTCTCTGTGACGAGGTGAAATGTCGTGGAAACTCGTACGTTGGTCCATGTGGCTTACTTTAGCTTCTCTCGCAGTTAAGTTGGGTTTAACTGATCAGATTAAACCGAGCTAGAGCTATATAACGTGCTTGAAGTCGGAAAGAGTTGTATGATGTTTTTAATAAGGTTAGAGTGGAAATATATCCCTTATCACGACATTCACAACTTCACATGTCAGGGTACGGGTGTGGGGAATCAGAGTTGTGAGATTACTGAATTGCCTTTCTCTGTCTCCCGTCTATATGATATCTGGTACTTTATATACCGTTTCGGTCTCTTTCCAGTGGTAGTGGTTGTGGTAGTGGTATTGTGCCTGTGACGGAATTGAAATGTTTTGGGTTACCAGGGGAAGGATTAAATGTTTCAGTCCCCCCAATAGTGAGGTACAGAACCAAGAGGAAAGATAAAACGGAAAGGGAGCGGAAGGCGAGAAAGTTCTTTGAGCATCATTTAACATTTGTCCGAAACCTCTCATCCTTCATCCATTAACCAGCATTAGCAAAGAGTGGATTCCTGGACCACATAGAAGAGTACACAATTAAATTAGAGCTAACGTTGCCATTCAAAGTGAGAATTAAAAGTTGACGACCAGTTTGTTACCAGCACTGAAGAGACCTCCTTGCACAAAGGGCCAATTGCTAGTATACTGTATTTCTAATCTATACGGGATTTAGTTTACGTACAACCTTGCTTTTCGTTTTGATGTAAAGCCGACTTCTGGTATAAATGTTCATCAGAGAACAGGCTAGGGAAATTGTCTCTGTTAGCAGGTGGAGCGGATTTTCGTTCGGTTGGCCATTGACTGAGACTGCTAAGTTCGATTCAATGAAAATTCCCCTTACCGACTTTCATACAATTTTCTTAATCCTATTAATGAGAAATTAGTACTACATCCAAACAATATCCTGTTTGTCGATACTGTGGATTGGCATTTGTAGAATAAGGTCATAGAAGTTGGTCTCTTTTGGGGCGGTCAACAGTTAGTCGACGTTTAGGAGCGTAAAGTGTTTGAGAACAGAGAAACATAGAGAAACACTGGGCTTTTGCATGCATAAGATTTAGGGGGCTTCTTCAACGCTGATCGGACAACGTTCTGTCGGTTTCCTGGTGGTTTCCAGGTACTATTATATCCCACTCAACTGCGGCAAGCTTACTGCGATGAACGTGATCAAGTTGATGAGATTCTGAGTGGGTGGGACTGAGAACGGTACAATCGTGGTGACGCAAGTGCTTGGAAACTAATTGTTACACTATACAGTCGTTGAGTGACGTTAGGAAGAATTAGCTGTCGAGTAGAATATACTGCCATCAAAACATTCGATGCATTTTTTGTTAAACCGCGATAGCTAGGGCACGTAATATTTACACGTAATTTGTCAGTTCTTTGCGAATATTAGGTGCCTTTCTTTCTTTTGAATAATTAAATTAGGTAAATTATTCATGCACTCAGATGCATACGGAAAATTTAGATATATATTAATCGTTTGGATTGAATTTAATGTACCGTGTTGCGTAGAGCTTAATAACAGCTTTTCATGTGTAAACTCACGTTCTCACAGCAAAGGGGCGTGTGTTATTCGACCCCTGTATTTGAGTAACCACTTGAGGACAGAACTTCTGTTCAGAAATTCAGATACGTGACTTCTCTTAAGATGCATTTCAAACAGAAACAAGTGGCTTTTGAATAGAGAGGCGAGAATCAGTCGTATTGTGTTTTTTTTTCGTATTTTCGGACGGGAAGTAAGCTGAGTATTCAACCGTTGAACACAAACAAACTATTAATTGTTCCTAAAGGGAGAGACCAAATCGACCTCCTTTGTACCGGCCTTTATCGCTCACGTTTTTTTTTTTCGTTAATGTGCAATTTCAAATGCAAGGAAGTTGTTGCTCAGTTATCAATGAAATGTTTGGTCTTGTTAAAAATAGAAAACTTGGATAGAGTTCAAATTGTTTTTTTGTGTTGTGTCTGCGGCCGGTGGCCATTTCTTAATGTGACTTAGAGAGTGATCAGGCGTGGATTTTTCGCCATGATGTGTACATGCTTTCGCTTGTCGTAAATGACAACCGGGGACCAAAGCACTGACGTTCTCTCGAGTGAACAAAAGAAATTTATGCTCATTACTCAATAAACTGAGGCGTTGATTGGTTACGAAATCTTTGTTAGTCCAATGTTGCAGCTCTACGTTTCCGCGTTTTGCCGGTTTCTCAAGCCAATCTTCTTGACGACGGAAACCACGTTATCATTTTCAATAATTAGATTTCTAGAGCCTTCCCAGAAAGGGATTTCTGTTATCTCGAATTTTTACACTAAGCATAGAGGCACGGTATCCTTGCAAGAACTTCGTCAAAGAAGTTTTCCGTGGTTAGCCTTTGAAGAGTGAAACGACGCCTTGCAGCACAACAAGGTTGACGACGCTGTAGTTCATCACAAGTCAGACTAAATGCCATTCACGGCCATTTACAGATGCAAACCCAATTTTAGAGATCAATAAAAAGGTTATTTGAAGACAACACATGATTAAGCCTCAGCTTACTGTCTTATCAACACTTTAGAACAATACACAGGATGTTTGAATAAGCCTATCGCCCCAAGGGGCTTTCTTCTGTAAAATGCAAATTGATTATAAAACTAACTCATCATTCTGGGTTGCAAAAATTTACTTCAAATGACTCTACTGTGTGGCAGGCTTAAAGCAGCAGATCACAGAACGACTAATCAGCTGCAATGCAACATAGGTTAAGTGCAGTTAGATGCGCTTTAACATAAGGTTTCTTTCTAACTTAGATGAACGGAAATTGCAGTTACGATTGATTCAGCCGTGCCAGCGTTAACTATTTTCAACATGTATGCTTTCTTTCTTTTCTCATTGTCAAGTAACTTTTTGAAACGGGTGCGACAATGTAAAACGATGGAATATGAAGAATACTTGAAGGTCGTGATTCGCTGATAGCCGGCAAACGTGTCGTTCAAAATGTTTTTCCTTTTTCATCGTCTCTTATTTCAGTCGATCAATCTATCATTCTATGGGGCTGTTCTTCACGAGGAATAAGGCTACCCAAACATCGCAAGGTTGTCTTATTCTGAATGCATTTTAGTACCTTTACAGCCGGACTCTTTCATTAAAACACATGCTGTATCGTTGATCAGAAATCTTTTTATTTCATTTTCATCGCCTCTTATTTCGATCTATTAACTGATCCATAACTCTATGTAGCTATTCTTCACGAAATATAAGGCCGCCCAAACATTGCAATGTTCTCTCGTTCTTAGTGCATTTTAGTTCCTTTACAGACTCATTGCAAAGTTTGAAATGCACGTAAGAGAGCTTTCTTAGAGAGACTTCTCAGGTGACTCATCTACAGACTAACGAGTCCCATCATGCTCTAAGTTAAAGACACTGAATTGAGCGAGGCCCGGATGAAGATGAAGAACACCCGTACCGTATATTTGGAAAAGACACATTTTATTTCCGACGCACGATTTCCTTGATTGTAAATGATGTGATTCAACGGATTTTGCTGTTTTCCGTTTGATCGGAATCGAGTTTCCCTCTCTTGAGTGATCAACGACCGAAGCACACCTTGGAGACCGATTCATGAAGGAAACGTTTTGTTGCCAGTACATTATTCAGTTTCCGGATTTCTGAAATTGCTATTTTCCTTTAAATCTTCTCTTACTTTAATCCCACAGTAGCTCAAGCTAGAACTCACGTTGAAAAAGATGCGTTTTTTTTTTTATTAATAAAGGGCACACATTTTACTGTACCGAGTTAGAAAACCACCAACGTTTCTTTTGGTGCAAAGAATCGTTCAACTAATTTGAGAACTCGCCTTTTCACATTACTCTTGTATAGCGGTTCTATTATTAGAGCAAGTAAATAGTTTGCTGTTTTTTCGATGTTTTTCTTTTTGTTGTGAAGACAGCACTCCACTAATTTTACGGATTTTTCATCGTTTTTCAACACCCTTTTTTGTTTGTCACTGTAATTTCGGAGTAACGGAATTCGTGCTTGGGGTGAATGATTTCCGGCAGAAGTTGTAAGATACTGACATGTCATATTTGGGTTACAAATAAGGAGAGTCGTACTCGAAACAGGTCCTTTAACAATATTTTCCAAGCAGAAACAGAGACTTGTGTTGAAAGTCGGTTGTATCCCATCTTTTAACGACTCGGTCTTTTTCAATTTTGCTAGCTTCGTCAAAATGTTTTCCTTTTCTTTAATAAATTGCATATGGATGTCATATTGTTCTGCCTTTTTAAAGGTGCAATACACGAAGAATGCTAATGGTAACATTTTGTGGTCTAAATTCGGCAAAATGATATCACCAAATGAGTTTTCGTGGTTTTTGCTACAAAGGAAAGAATTTACTAGCTCTTGAGCTGAATGCTTGAATTGACCAGTCAGCAGTGATTAATGATTGTTGAAACAACACCGAACATCCTTTTCCATTACATTGTTTTCAAATGATAACACTACTAAAAGTTATCTCTATGCAATTTTTTTTTTGTTTAGTTTGGACCGATGCGGGTTGTTTGGATTTTGATTTTGAAGGCGTTCATCTAAAAAAAACTAACGACATCTTACTTTTTCTTACTATTCCTGTTCTTGTGTCAAAATAACTGGATATGGCCGAACAGCTTTCTTTTCATTTTTCGAACGTTAAGCCAGGTAACGGTTCATCGACTGTCCATTCACATACTTAGAAGGATCAACATACAGTTTCTCATTACAGTATCAAGACATTGCTAGGCAGGCAGTTTACGAGAATATTGGGCGTCTTCGATAGGACTGGTGCTGACCGCCTTGCATAAAGCAGCGACGGAAGAAAGTTTTCATCCAAGCACATTTACTGTCTCTGCGAAGTGTAAAAAGTGTAAAAATCATTATCCAATGAACTATTTGTATTAAAACTTTTTAATACGTCATTTACAATATTGGGTCTACAACTGAACACTTAAAACGACTCACGGAATACTGTTTATTGAAAAATCCGCACCCGTTTTACCCTTGTCTATATCTGTTATTCCCAAATTATAATGTCTCGTAAACCATCTCCTAATCAGTTGTACTAACATACTTTCGCAAGTGTACAATTGTGATGTCTGATTATGATACCAGCAACGTGTCCGGTACAGCAGCCATCTCGGCGCCTCTACCTTACCATATCCTGCGCTTTCTGATTCCCTCTTTTTAACCAAAAACCACCAAGTGGAAAAATACTGTCGTTGCAGTTGTGGCTGTGTTGATCGACAGGAAGCGATTTACCCAATGATGGCTGTGATCTCCAAGCTTTTGCTGGCAACTTTGCATTTCTTTTGATTTTGGGCTGACAGGCATTTTCTTGATGGTTTCACAACAGACATATCAACCGTAATCTAAACAACGTTGAAGTACTCTGTCACAAGTAAGCGTCTCATCTCGAGTGTGTATGTACAGAGTTCAATCAACGTGACATTTTGGAGACCTCGAAAAAAAAATAAATGAACGCCGAAAATCGAAACGCGTGTAAATGGAACAAAAACATAAACAAATGTTAAGGGTTGATTGATTAAGTCGTGGGCAGTCCTAGAAAGGAAAACAGCAAAGAAAACAGTTAAATGTTGTCTTTTGTCGCATCACAAGTTAATTTGAGGCCGTTTTCCGTTTTATTGATTCACTCATCCCAAATTTAACGCGACTGACAGAGCGCGGGATTCGTGTCGATAGAAAACAAATCTCGTCCTCCCTAGAGGGTGATCAAGTTGATTTGCGGTTCGTGACAAAGCCGACCAATGAGAGATAATACCGCGCACAAGAAGTTCTAAAGCCCTCTTGTCATTTGTCATCAGTGACTGGGTGTGGACTTCCGTTTTGAGTGGGTTTCTTTTGTGTCGTGTTTATGTAGGGCCCCATTTGCATTTTAATCTTTCGCAACGGGAAATTAAACTTGAGGCTCTAAAGCTTTTGTTGTGGCTGACATCGTTCGAAGATCGGGACTTGTTGACTTTTTTGTTTGCGTCTCGATCGGTTTTATTTCTCGCTTTTAAGTCGCGATTAACTCGCAAACCGTGTGCTAAAGTTTGGGATTTGAGAGCGAGATACTAGTGCCTACGTAAGTCGGTGATCGTTCACTCGTGCAACCGGAACTAAGTCCCGCCATAGCATACCATCATTTCCGCTAAAACAAGTTTATCACTTGAGGGATTTTAAAGCTTGAATTACAATAGAGAATAATCGACCTCGGCTAAATATAAATTACTCAAAACAACGGACGACAAAGGGGTGAGAACGAAAGTGTTTGGGTAGTGAAACATCGAGTTTTTCTCTTAGTAGAGTGCTTCTCGAAAACAATTTATCACTCCGCTGGACACATTCGCCTGGCGAGTTAATTGAATCTTCAGAGCTGTGGAAAGAAAAGCCAGGATTACATCAAGAAATTTATTCTCAACTTGTCGAGGGTCTTTATATCGTCGAGAGAAAATATTCATACAATGGCTGAATCCTTGTTCGCTCTTTGTCTGTGGAAACATTAACATTGCCGGGGAGGTTTCTTTGCTCAGTTTAATAGGAAATTCGCGGGAACTTTATTTTGGCAGATTTGATAAAAGGAAACATTAAATTTCCCAAGCTGATAATCGGAAGTGCCACGCAAGCTAAGCAAGACAGGCCCATTATAATACAGTCACGACGTAGGACGCGTTCAGTTTGAATAAAGTGACAGCGCAGGACGGTCGTTTGGCCGGTCAACACCGAGGGACACATGAACACCGCTGTATGGCAACACAGACTTGATCATAGGACGACATACAGTTCGTCATACTCGATGAAACACGAAGGACTGGGCAAGATGATGCATGGCACGAACGACAGAAATAATTTCGCCTTGGTCGATAAATTACCGCGTTTAACGACGAACTTTCCTACGACCGGTGTAAGAGAGGAGAGCGATGCGGACGACTATTACCCATTTGTGATTGGACACGGGTCGAGTTTTAAAGTTATCGACCCCAAAGTGTACAAACAACTGCGCCGACATAATATTCAGTCAAAGGTACCTGTAAAGGTTGCCGATTGTGCGAAAAAACCGGCGATCGCGAGTCACAAAACTCCCGCTACAACCAACACAAAACTTTCAAGTAGCTCTGACAGCGCGGACGATGCCGACGAGTATTGTGAACTTTCACCGCTTGCGAAAGCGCCTCCCATACCGTTATCAACTCTTCGGTCACAGCCCGTGGAATTAAAGTCTAAGAATAGCCTCGCAAAAGTGTCTAGCTTCGAACGGAGACTCTGTTCGGATTGTTATTATTCAAAGACTAAAGCGAGTCTAGTCGAGAGTCAGCCAAACTCTCCGACATCACAACCTACGACTCGACTTGTGGACACTAGCTCACTGAAAAGCGAACGAGTGGAGAACTGTTCTCAGTGGACAAACGAGAAGCAGGAACCCCTCTTGTGTGGTGTGGAAGCAGACGAACTCATAGACTATGCCAGTTGTATGTGTTGTGTGAAAGGTATCTTTTATCACTGTACGAAAGACAATTTCGATGAAGGACAGCTCGCTGATGAACCGTGTTCGTGTGCGGGGCCCGTCAGTTCGTGCGCGCCGCGCTGGGGTTGCCTAGCTATTCTGTCCCTATTCATTCCTTGCTTGTGGTGCTATTTGCCCGCTGTGGGCTGCAAGAAAGCCGCCAAGGGCGCGAAGAAGAAAAAACCGCAGAAACGCTTTAAATTAAACCCTAAATAGACCAGTATCAATTAATGTCTCAGATTAGAAACATTTTGACTTCATAAGTCAGAGCATTGAAGTAATTTTTGTAAAATACACCGCCGTATTTTATGTGCGAGTTTTTATAAGAGTTGAAATAGAATATTTTATTTACCGGGTGGGAGATATGAATTCACAGAAGTTTCAAACAGATTTTCGTTTACAGGACTCAGTGTGTGTCACAGTTGTGATTTGAGTTAATAGCGCGCGGGGATACGTTATCTGCATTTTTGTTATGTAACTTACGTTTATGATGACAGCCCTTGTGTTTTCATGTCATTCTATTTATCGTAAGTTATAAAATTGAAATCAGAGTTTTTGGATCTTTATTTACATCATAGGATGACTGATGGATTATAAAATATCCTCGCGATTCAATTTCAGGCTATCAAATGTTCGTGTTTTCCCAAGTGTTCTTTCATTGACTAATCTATTTATTATTTAGTCTGTTTTGAAAAATTTGTTTGACGTCTTTTGAATTCATGTTCACCCGACAAAAAAAATACATATCATCTGCGAATATGCAGCAATGTAAAAAAGAAATAGTTAAATTATGAAGCGCAGAAAGAATTATAATTTATGAAGTTATTAATCTCTGTATTTAAGTTTTGTCTTGTTTGACTATTGTATGTAAAATTGCTTCTTTTCTGAAGACTCTTTATATCATTACTTCAGGTCGAAGATATGCGGAACGCTCAGAAAGGAATTGAATAAAACTGGGTGTTTCAGGATATGTTTTGTGCGTGGTATTTTCTTGGTCATAGTTTTGGAACATTCCTTCACTATCGAAGTCGCTTCATTCCTTCCGTTGCGCTAGTAAATCGAACCGCCTCCCAAGATGTTGGCGATGATCGAGGCTTGTACGGTTTTGGTTCAAAACTAACCCAACACTGACTCAAGTTTTGTTGGTCACGTTGAAAACCGCACCAACCCACTTCAGTTTGCATATAAAGCATTTGCGGTCCACTCAATTTCAGTTCCCGTTAGGCTCGGGCCTTCAGGCGCTAAGATTTCAAAATGTTTCAGCGAGCGATCTAAATTGATCAGAGCCAGCGAGCTTCAAATGTTTCTTTTCCTCGTGATAACAAAGAAAACACTGTGATGCGACGTGCTGATACTTTCTTATCGCGCATTCGGTCGGAAACGGAAGTGGGAGGCGTCTAATTTCGATACTCGATGTTTTTTCTCAGCCCTCAGTGGTCAGCCCAGTCACTGTGCTTCCGCTTGCACTCCAAACGTCTTTTTTTCGAAAATAGATCGCTAAAGGATGATATTTGCTCGCACAAAGCTTACCCAGTGCGTTTGTATTTTTGCCGGAATCGTCAGCGTGAACCTTTTAAATAATATCAACTTGTGGTTTCCTTACCCGCTCAGAGTTATAGTATGGTGTTACGCTGTTTTCAGGCGTTTTTGAGGCCAGCACGAGTTCCGTCTTGTGACAATTGGATATTAAAACGAGACGGATAATCCTTAGTTTCTGTGGAGGATTTTGGTTGCTCGCGCCGTGTTAATTGAAGAAATCGTCGGATTGAAATATTGTTCGTGAACCGTGATAAGATAGATCGACGATGAAAGTGGAGTGTTAAGTTCGTTTTTTCCCGTCTCTTATTTTTTCCTGCTGTCAAAATCGGCAATTTACGACCTTAACTTCTATTTGCATCCATGATGATTTTGATACATTATAAAACAAACGGTTTTTCAGTTGCGTGCCGTTGTTAGCCAGCAGATAAACTGACGGAAATAGACTGGTTAACCTTTAGAGCAAAGCTTAAAAAAGAACTTGAGTCGTTTTGAAAAGGTTTCAAGATGTTTCTTTTTGGAACAGCCATTCGCTCAAAGAACAATATCAACTTTATTTTTCAGTTGTTTACGTCAACAAGACACTATATCAGACTTTATTTAAAAATGATTACAATATAGTTTCTTCGCACTGGTATACCAGTTATACGGAGGTAAGCAGTTTTTTTTCTCTTGGAGACCTCTGATTAAAAATAAGAAGGTTTCTTAGTACTTAGGTCCATCGAAGGATCACGCGAACGTGGAGACCATCT
>OZ026595.1:21796652-21804152 GCA_964020085.1 Micromussa lordhowensis
CCCTCACTTGTCCGCCGACACCGGACAAGTGAAACTAATTCTTTGATTCTAAAATAGCGTGACCTATAATTATTGAGGGATCTATTGTAGCTTAAAAAAAGAGTTAATTTATGTGCAGATCGGCAGGCAGCACGTGCACTCATGATTGATTGCTGTCAGTCGAAAGTTTAAGTCTCCGCCCCTTGTGAGCTGTACCAAGTTGGTTAAGTGAACCATATGGACACTCCCAACCAAACTAAGCTGTTAAAAGCCGAGAAGTCAGTTTATTACTGTTGATTTTCATTCGTTTGCAAGCTTCGAACAATCATTCGTGTGGGAATCGTGTAGGAAACTCACAGATTGGTTCAGGGAAATCGATGACTGAACAAGTTTAATGTTAACTTAAATTAATCATACAGTTCTGTTATGTTTCTCCAAAACTCAGTCACTCAGATATTACAGTTAAACATTTTGTCTCCTGCACACATCTTAGTATCCTCATTAGTGGTTCAAGCCACGCTTTCTGAGTGGATATATGTTGCTAAAATGTGACGCTATTAAAAGGTCTTAACCAGTGGAAATAAGAGTTAATAATACTGATATCAGTTCACGTGTCACGAGAGTAAGTTAAAGCTTACTTTCGCTCGTGTTAACTTTTTTACCCAAAGATCTGACTCTGGGTTCCTGAAGGTGATGTGATAAATAATCTTTCGCTGCGAGCGTTCAGTCCACAACAGAAGTATGATCAGGTCTTGAAACAATACCAGATCACAGTGCTATTGACTGTATATACAAACCAGTTTAGATCGTCTATGATACTGTGTCTTGACCACTCTTAGAAACGTGATCTTAAGAAGATGCCATGTATTTTGTAGGTCTTACGCTCCGCCGGTTTTACTGAGCAAAATTCTCCATGATTGTTTTCGATAGCCGAGACATTTCTGTTCGTACGATTGGGAGCTTTGTTTTTATCAGCTTCCTGCTGAAATTTGTTTGGAGAAATTAGAATTAATTTCGTCACCGACTTGTGCGTCATTTTCAGTGATTACGATCTTTTTAGATGAGAACTTAGATGGAACTGACTTGATCTAAAAAAAATGTTTCGTTTAGAAACTTTGTTTCATTTTTGACATTAACAAAACATTTCACAAGTTTCAATTGTTGACGTTTGCTGAGATCTTTGATCCCCACACGGATAGCAAAGAAAATAACTTGCTGATAATCTTTCCGCGGTGGTCAGTAGAAATCAGGAAGGAAGTGTTTTTTCGAAGGGACACTCAAGGTGAGACAAATGGCCATTAACGATATTAAGGTTGCTTCCATTAGTCACTGTTAGGACCCTGTCTTTACCGCTAATGGTTTTTTGTTTCTAGTCGAACGAAAAATGACAATGTAATACAAATACCTCGTGTATGGGAGACCTGTTAATAGAAGTTTGATTTTAACCAAAAGGAAGTGGGCGTTGTTTTAATTGGGCTTTTTTGTGATGTTAAAGAAAGTTCTGGACTGGCAAGGCTTTGAAAATGTTTTGGTTTGCTTTTGCGAGGAATTTAAAATAGACTGGAGTTTCCAGTCTTTTCTGTGTGCAGATTTCTCTTCTCTCTTAACTAATATTAAAATTAATGAAATGGTTTTTGAAACCGTAATGAAAGGAGATTATTGTAAGCAGTGTTGTGAAGCTGCAGCTCAGACATCTTATATTTTCACAGGTGTAATGGGCTAGTTTATCCGCATTGTTTGGAAACCCACAGCTAACCACAGGAACATCGTTTCCTTCAGAAAACAAGTTGAACAGAGAATAATCAAGATCTTTAGAGTGGGTGTGATTAGTTAAATCAGGTTTCTTTTGAATCGAAAGTTTCACTTTCTGTCCATTTGTGAATCCCACTTGAGAAAATATTTTCCAGTGTTTATGGTTTTAAGTTATTGATCTAAGAGATCAATCATACAGATCCGGTGCTATAATTCGGCAGACTCTGCGTCGCCGTGGTCATTTAGTTCATTGTCATGTGAGGTACAGAGGAAGGAAAGGCTTATTATTATTGCCTTCCATCAATTGTCAAGGCTGGCAAAAGGATGACAAGTTTAGTTAATGTGGTTAGGCAAACATTCCATCGATATCAACAATATTCTACTGTGTACAATAGACTTGTCAGTTTGGTCCCCGCCCTTTTTTTCGGTGGTTCCCTGAAGTGGTCAAAACAGTCATATAGGTGGACTTTGACCTGTGTCCGGTTTCGCTCGCTGGCGAGGCTCGATGTTTGTTTGACAAAGTGATTGCATTCTAAATTTAGAGATAGGAAAAAGAAATCGTCGATGCTGGTTCGATTTCCAGATAGGACTGAGGATTTTAGACATTTTCTTCCTCTTCTACAGTTGTAACTTCTCTCTCAATTTGTGTCGACCATCCATTATTCAGAGTGCCCATTTTCAAGATTTTCTGAAAGTGCCAGATTTCATGAGCAAAGCAACACTCGAGTAGTTATTAAAGGCTTAAAAAATTGACAATTGAATGTCCACACAACGGTAGGTTACTCAGGCTGGAAAAAGTAGAATTAGCGGTGTGAGGTGAAAGGACTGCTCAACTTGACGTTTCAGCTGATTGGACACCATTAGTAAGTTACGTTACTGTGGACAAACTTAAAATTAAGAAACGACTTGTGCAGGATAAACATAACCAGTACCACGTAAAAGTAGTGTTCAGTAGCTTTCATTCAATGGTCTCACACTAAGGTTTGATCCACAGACTCGAAAAGTATCGCATTGATATGCTTGCGGTTTGACTCTGAAAAAGGAAGGGTTAATCTCGAATACACTCGATCCTGTACGCTCGCTGTGACTGGTCAAGCATGTCCTCTATTTCAGTTCAGTAGAGATGAAGGGTGGTCAGTAACCCACAACATTTCAACAAAGCAACAGAGCAAGTCATTTTGTGGTTTATCGGCGACATAAACCTCTTGGGATGTTGGTAGAACACTCGAAGGGATAATAAATCACTCGTCTTGGGCTCGTGACCTTGCTCTTTGCAACGGACCACAGAAGCCTGGAGAAACAGGCGGTCTTTTCTCGGAAGCCGCTATTTTCAGGGTTGTTTTCAAGCCTAGTGTTGAAGGGTCACTTGAGGGAAGGGATGTTGATTTCATCTTGTCAAGTGACTCTTACTCTTACGTCATCAAAATCATCAAGATGTTCAAGATTGAATCGCCCAGGGAAACTCAACCAGCAGAGAAAGCCATCACACAAATTACCTATGCTTTATTTAAACCGTAATAGACTCATAAATGGGGCCATGGATATCATTTTCTAAACTGTTAAAAGTATACGTGCACTTAAATCACAAGTACTAGCTTGCCCTTGGGTATGTACCCAAAAATACCCAAGAAACTCTTTGAAACTGAAGTGTTTTGAAAAAATACTTCAATTTTTTCCAAGACACTTAGTTGTTTCGATCTACGCTCTTTCATGTATACTGCGCTTTGATATGAAGAAACAACCCACAGTACAGAAAAAAAAAACCAAAGTACAGTTTAATGACTCGATGTTTTTCAAATTAATGTTATTTGACTAATATTGTTGGATATACATGGGTAGTTTCTAGAAGCTTTGTTTGATTTCGTACTCGTGTTCAGTTCTTTTTAGTCACGTGGCACAGAAAGGAAAGGGAGGTTTCTACTCGTCCAGATGACGTCACTGAAACAATGCCGGAAAAAACATGGGTACAAGATTGCAACGCAGTTACTTACAATGAAGTCCACTCAAACGACGTGAATTGAAAAAGGGATCTATGAAGCTGCTTAACTGTTATACATGTATTTGATGAATCCTCTAAAGGCTTTCTGCATTTTATGATTGTATTAATAAAGTAATCGATGACCTGAAGTAGCAAAAGTGCCTCAATATCGAGCATTAGTTTTCGAAATGCCAGCGGCTTTCTTCTGGTTGGTTTAGTATACGACCACTTCGTTTGTGACTGGGGCAGTTCTTATTACAATGAACAAATCTTGAAAAAAAAATGTTTCTACTATAAAGCTCAAGAGAGCCGAAACCATTAAATATCCGCATAACGTGAAATTCTGGGTTGCAATTCTGATGGGATATCTCAATCCTTCAAAGAAACGACTAGAAAACGCATTCAACAGCACGGTTGAACGAAACGAGCTATACAATATAACTTCGTAAATACTTAGAATACCAGGTGTTGAATCTCTGTGTTGGAACTAATATAAATTTTATAAATAAGTAAGGCCTCTCCGGCCTACATTTTTAAGAGGATAACACTAATTAATGATACAATTTCGGTGAAATTAAGACGAGAGACACGAAGCACAACTTTTTGTACTGAAGTGTTTGAAGAATTTTATTTGGAAAGAAGAGTTGAAAAAACAGTCCTCTTTAATCTGATACGACCATTTTATACTCTAGATTAGTTGGTCTCAAAGGGGAAAGATCGAGCTTGCCAAAAGGTGACTACAACAGGGCTTCATCCAGTGAAGTACAAAATTTCAAATCAAAAGAAACATGAAAATAATATATTAGCAGGGTAGAACACAATAAAAGATGGTAAGCCAACCTAAAACAAGCTAAGGGTGGTTGAAGTCCGGAATTACTTGGACGGATTTTGAGCACCGAATAAACGTGAAGCGTTTTGGTCTGTTTTTTGCTAAGGCGAACCATTCGTGACCAAGCTCCTGAACACACGCTGCTTTGTAAGCTTAACAGCGTAGGAAATGCACGACTGAGCCTAACTGTGGGTGAAACAGTTCTATATTTGTTGAATAAACAAAGAAGCGCTCCCGAGAGACTTCATGATCACGTCCGAAGTCTTCATATTGCTTCTGTTTTTTAGTGTAGCGATACAGGTTTTGAACACTCGGATGAAGTACTTTGTTCATAACACTAAAAATCACTGTCATCCAGTCGCGTATTGTATCCCTACCATTTCAAACTCTGATTCGAATGACAAATGAGGCAGAGTTTTTCTTTGTTCACTTCAGGTGAAAGCATTCCCTGTCTGAGACCAAATTTTATCTTGGAATGCATGATCAAACAGTGCTAACAGTACAGGGGGTTGATATTGGGCTAGACTTTGGATTTATCTGCCTAAGGTTATAATTAGCCCTGTTTTTACTTCTCTTTCAGGGTCGTACGTGAGTACGTGCGTATAACCTCTACAGGAGTTATTAGACCAATTGTGCGCGGAAGAAAGCCCCTGTTCACATCAAATATCACTTATTATGTTTCAGTCACAGCACGTTTTTCCGTCTCTATTGTGAAAAGGGAAATCGGTGGCGATGGGATGAGAGCTTTAAATAACACTGCGGATGTGTAATTATTGAAACAAACTTGACCATGATAAGCTGTGCAACAATTTTTTCATACTTTGGACTGTTTGTCAAGTTCCATTATTATTTATTGTTTTATTGAGCCTATAGCAGCTGTTCATCGGTGCGTAGCTTTACTCCAGAGTTTAGCGGATGGGCAGAAGATTTGGTGGTGGGCCAATAATTATTGGTTTAAGCACGCCCGTTCAAGTGCTCTTATAGTGGCGAATCTTGAGGAGTGACAGTTCCCTCTGTCACTGAAAAAATGAAAGTCACCTTTACATCTCTATACCCTCTTAAAACGTTTTGATACACCAGTGTCTTTGGACATACACTTGATTTTCCTTCCGCTGATGTGATACCTGTCGTTTTCGGTGTTAATCTCAGTCTGATTGACCTAACGCGAGGAAAAAGCGCTCGTTTTGTCCAAAAACGACCGATTAGAACGTACATGCAAGACCTAATGAAGTCAATAAAGGTTCTTTGAGCTGTGCTCTTAATTTACAGGTATAGAGCGATTCCTTTTATATACAGTAACAGTTCACCCGTGTGGGGCGACCATCCCTCAACGGGCGTGTCCCCAGGTTGGCGGGGTATTTGAATGGCCTCCAGATGTGGAGGCTAGCTGCGAATAAGGCATATGCCAAACATGCAGTCGTGGAATAAACGGGGGTGGTCATATCAGGGAAGGGAGGGGTGTTGGGTGGTGCCAACACCACCCAGCAAAAGTTCCACGTACCCCAAGACATGACCATCTATAGCGAACCAGGACCGCCTCCGCAAAAAGCCCTTGCCAGCCAGTTGGTGAGACAATAAATCACATAGGGGAGGGAAACTCTGATTTCAATCCTGGGCAGATAAAGCACATAGGCACTTGCACTGCGGTCGTTTAAGGGAAGAATAGAGGAAAAACCCTGGCTCTTCAGGTTGGAGGTTGATTGAGGACTGATGACCTTCTCCGTTAAAAAGTAACCCGTTACAGAAACCGCAAACAGTGCTAATTAGACTCTTGAGTGCAATATGGCTACCACTCTCCTCAACAGAGAGATTATGAGAACTTATGTGTAACAGTATCGCGCATTTTGCGTTCTCAGCCTTCTACGAACGTGCATGGAAGCGTTGTGGGACACAGACTCCACAATACCTTAACGTGGATTGTCACCAATCGTGGAATGCTAACAAAGTCTTTATCCTAAGTTCAGGAATAGAAAAATCGCCCCTGCTTCTTTCCTTAGGTAGTTCCTCTTGACAGCCCGTTAGAAACGGTCAAAGGACAACGTGGATCTGTAGAATTCTTCAAAAGCGCGTGCGTTTGATTGTTTCCAGAATCAAGTTGCGCTTACCACAATCACTTCCAGACTTGTCCCTAATCCTTATTTTTGATTTTAGGTTAAGTTGAGTCTGGAAACGAGTAAAATGCAGTGGCGAAAGGTTTGCTTCCCTCGGCATCACACATCCTGCACGCCGCAATGTTGTGTCGTATTTACAGTCGTGGTGAGAGGCGATGGGTATATCTGTGGATGTGTTTGTTAAATCGAGGAGAAAAGCCAAAATCAAAGTAAGGGATAAATAGTCGATGTTACTATCAGTCGAAAAAAAAAACTAAGGAAATTCACCCCTGTAGGGAGAAGGGCTACTACTTGCCGATGATTTAAACACTAAATCGTCACGTATGAGGACCCTGCCTGCTGGTTTTCAAATAAACAGTCGTCAAGTAAGAAAAATACTAAAGTTTTTTTTTTCTATTTAGATCGAGAGTTGTTAACAGCAACCGTCGTTTTCTGATCGTTTCAAGCAGTAGATTTCTTTCTTATGGCAACCTAACGTGTGCGCGAACAGTTTTCAATATGGCCCCAGAAACTGCCACTGACTTCTCATTGATCCACGTTTAACCTACATGTACAGTTACCGAATATGTTGCCACGCGAGAGATAGTTATCGCCATGTAAGAGCTGTCTTCAAGCGACTATTTCGTCTTCGATTTAAACCAACTAATCATGTTCGGTCAATCACAACAAATCACTGACCAATGTAACTACTTCAGTGAACCAGTCAGAGCTCGAAGCAAACACTCAGTTCTGTATTTGTTCCTGATTGGTTAAAAACAAAAATTGACGGCATGTTCGCTGTCATTACCTGGAGTACATTGCATAGACCCTTTTCATAAATGGCTGCCAATGTATGCATTTAAATTAGCCTT
>OZ026595.1:21809152-21836652 GCA_964020085.1 Micromussa lordhowensis
CTACTGATCCCGTTAAGGCTCGCCAATGGGCCTTATCTGGAGTTTGCGGGCATGTCGGTGCCTCCGCAATAGTGCTCTCAGTAGTACAAGTTCTTATGCCTTTAGAGCCTTATTGCATTGAATGGATTTTCATTCCTTTCTTTTAAGGTGGTGACCGTGACAACGTTACTTACACAAACATGATGACATGATGTCTTTTTATTTTAAGCGTTCAGTTATGGGCAGTGGGCTAAAAAGCTATTTTTACATCATCATTTAAAACAAATTATATTAACATTTATATTTCTACACAGGCTAACATGGAGAAGTGGACGCTAAGATACACCCTTTTCCACGATCTCTCAATCCAGCCAGATCTTCTATATTCAAGCATAATTAATCGAGGGAAATGGTCAGGAAGCCCGGTAAACATCAAACATCTGTTGGAAAGTCCTCGACCCTGCACATCTTTTGTTTTGTGCTCATAGACTATACATCAATTGCATGATCGCAATGCTTCTACTGGTTGGTTTTATGAGCACACATAATCACCTTTTGTATTTTGCTAGGTTTTGTGCAGGATCAACCCCCAAAATAGCAAACAAAAACATCCAACAAAGAACTTTGCCAGGCTTGCTTTTTACCATTTTCCTCTTCTAACTATGACTCAAGTACTCTACTGGACAGTTCAACAAATCTCTAAAACTGTAGTACCTTATGTGAATATCTTTTGTAGCTTTTCAACAGTTCGTGGGTAATTACGGCTGTGTGTTGCGTTTACGTTCGTTCAACGGTGTTATATTAACAGAACTCTTAGTTATTTTGTAGCCTTAACCAACGTAGAGCTTTGAAATTATATATTTTCGTCAAACGAATGGACGAACTTGACACCAAGCATAGGAAGACTGTTGTTGAACATTTAATACAACCCTTCTGGAGCGTCTCTCTTAATGGTCGGCTGAAGCTGTGTCGTACGTTTCTTAAGTTTTCTGATTATCAAAATCCACGCCAACACATTAGGTCCATTTTGTGACATTAGATAATAACATAACTATTGTTAAAGCGATATCACTAATTGAACTTTTTCTTGAGCCTTATAGTTTTTACCCTCTCGTTTTCCTTTCCGCGCATTTCTAATTCTAGATTTAAAAGAAAAAATCATAGCTTTTTTTATCGGACTCTCGGCGTAACCCATCCTCTAATGACAGCTTTTTTTATCGGACTCTCGGTAACCCATCCTCTTGAATGAGTGGTATAGACAAATAAAATTTCCGATTATTTCCTAACAGGAGAAATAAATAAATAAATATATACGCTCTCATATTTCTGTTCTTTTTCGATATTCAGTTTATATGCGGTACTTAGAAGAAATCACCTTAACGTTGGACAAACCTTCAGAAATGCTGACTTTTTTCGGCTCTGACGTACGAAAAATGAGTCGCGCAATTAAAATTTAAAAATTAAATGCACTATTAAGTAAAGCAAATTGATCTCAATTAAATTACAAAGGCACTAAAATATGCCTACTAAATGCTTTCTTTAAAAAGCTAAAAATTATGATTATCCAAGTTTTAACAATTACAATTAATATATAGTTATAGTTAATAGTGTTATGGTGTTAATTACAGCGCACGAAATTTTTAGGTGTAAAGTTTTAGGTGTAAATGTTTTCTTTTACAAATAATTTATAATCTTTCAAGATTTTGTCCAAACTAAACGTTACCCATATTGACTGTTCACTGATTTGAAGAGCGGGAAAAATCTACAACGTTTCCTTGGTATTCATAAAACTATACCTAAGTTGACTTACTACGTTTATTTAAGAGAACACAAAAAGTTACTTTCACTCTTTGTCGTCAGCATTTTTAGGCTATCATCATATGATCCGCTTTTATCTCATTTAATATGTTTGTTACCCTCTTTGGGTATAGAGTGTCACTATAAATTATTTCTTGTAAGTGTTACTGAAAAACTACCCTGACTAAAATCCTTTTTGGTTTGATAATTCAAAGTAAGTTTTACTCTCAAATGTCAGCCATAGGTCTATTGATGGTAAAATTCAAAAAAATGTTGCCAAATGGACCTCAACCCTAAGAGTAAAGATGAACATTAAATTTATCCTTACTGTTCTTTAAACTATTTTTATGAAGATCTTTGGGAGTTAATGTTCTTCATTCGGAGTGTCGAATGACGTCTACAGCGTTCCACTGTCTCCTGATTACTCTTAGGCCTTGGGTCAAACGTGAGACGAACTAATGTTAAGTTAGACGCTTGACTCGACTGACTTCGTCCGACTGAATTTAGATCGACCAACACGTTCCATAACTCTGCTTCAGACGGTCGATCTAAATTCGAATTACGTTCGATGTTTGACTTTACCCGTTTGGACGGACTCAAATTGCAATTTAGTTCGCCTTCTGTGAAGTCCGACGTTTGACTGAGCCTTAGGACCTTACTTTAGATCTTACTTCTAACACTTCAAGTGGTACATTAAAAAAAACAACAAAGAGAAACCATCACCAGAATGGATTGCTTACTGGATAATGTACTAACATTGTTATGGGTAATTAGAAGTTGATCTCTCTCTTAGTAATAAAACGTTTACTCATAACTAATTTTCAATATTCTATCTATAGTATCTTAACAGTTTTCGTGGGGGTACTACCTAGCTGTACAGTGGTTGTATTCAGTATCGGCGCAGCTGTGGTCTTAGATGTATCTTTTCTCTTACTCAACTTGCGCCACCGCTTGAATTCTTTCCACGTCTTTAGTGACACAGTGATCTTCTCAGAAGGTTGCGTTTTCCGGTACAATTCGATTGTGGTGCCCCCCTTTCTCCTGTTGATCTTGTACTTTCGTGCTCTGTAAAGTCTGATGTTTGATGCTCGTTCTATGAATTGCACAGCCTTGACTCCCCCGCCTTTCTCTGTCGTCAGTACCTGCCTTGGTCTTCCTTTTCTGGTAAAGGCAACGAGGCTGTCGTTGTATTTGACGGAGCTGAATTCTGTGTAAGCGTTTTCAGCGACGCGATCCGTGAAAAAGCAGTTATCCTTCCACTTACCCCGCGCCTGTCAAAGGATAAATTAATATATGTTAATACTTTCGCCGTTCAGTCAAATAAATAGCGGTTCTGTGTTAAATCGCTGGACTTGTGCCTGGCACGTGAAAAGATGCGTTCACAGTCCAAGGGCTCAGACAACTGCAGCTGCCGGTTTTGCGACACAAAGCGTATTGTGCTCTCCTTGGGTAGGATGCTCCCAGAAAAAAAATTGTCGGTCCATTTAAACAACTGCAGGCGTAGTCTTGGAGCAGAAACGTCCTATTTCCTTCGTGTAAAGTGTGAGGCAAACGAAATAGAGCTGTATACACTAAGGTTTCTGCAGGTAGAGAAACAAAACGAGGACAATGGCAAGGCTCACCACACCGTAGGCTCTTGATATGGAGTTTGACGCATTAACTATTAGAAAACCGCACCTCCCAGAAAGGACATATCGTTATCACGCAATTTCCTTCGTAAACCAAACTTAAGCAGTTTGTTAAGACGCTATAAAACATTTAGGCTCTGGTTAGTATGATGGTTTTACGTTAATTTTAACCTGTCTTCTTTTGAGCGAGATTTTAACTGTTGTTTGATACGGCGGTGACTCTGGGTATTTATTTATATGTCTTATCATAACAGGACGAGTACAGTAACTGGTTAAAGACAACAGCGCAGCACTGCATTGTAACAGACTCTACTCCAAAAAAGATGCGACCCATTAAAGAGGGCAAATAATAGTCAAACTAGAGCCTTGAGCTGTGTCCATCATTTAGTGTTTTCTGAAGTGGTATTTCGGAGTTTTGTTTTGTTTTTCTCTCAGTAACCATGGCTACATCAAAGAATAGCGTAGCCCGCTAAAAGTGCCGTTAATTTGTCTGCTGGGAGCTGAAAGCTGGCAGTTTTTCGAATGTCAGTAATTCTTCAAGTCCTTTGCGAACCAGCCAGAATTCCATCACTCTGTTAAATGCGCGTTACTAGTTACAGGCGACAAATAGTGTTATTAATAATGATTCAAAATTGTGTTATTTCCTTTAGTAAACTATCACGCCTGGTAAACACCTCCCACGCTTTAAAGTAAAAAGAAATCGGCATCATAAGAGACATTAAAAAGATTAACTCAGTGTACAGCGGAGATTTTGCGGTACCTAAATTGAGCCGTTTGAACTTTCCGGGCGGTGCTTTCTGTCTATTGTGTAGAACTGCAGGCTTGTTTGAACGCACTGGTTTTATCTCCCGTTAAGGTTGCCCCAACTTTCATGCTGCTTATGTGGGCAAACGGGCGTCATTTCAAACTGGTTTCGTCTGTGTCATGTTGTGTTTGTGTATTTCGGAACACGAATTCGGTGTTCGAATTTGCAGGCCTGGACAGGTAGATGAAAATAATTCGTCCTTTTCAAAGATGTTTTTAATGCTTGGTAATTTTGAGCTGAAAAACTGCGTGAAGAACGAAAAAACTGCGTGTTATCACGTTATGGTCAGAATCGCGCAGAAAGTGTCTACCTACATGTACTTCTCCTGGACCGCTGTGAAATACTAGTGAAAGCGAATCAATAATAATTTCGGTCTAAAAATCTAACAATAACAAATTAAAATGCTGGCAAAGTTCAAGCACGAGGCTGCCGTTGAGAAAAAAAAATTCAAATGAAATTTTGCAAAAGGCAGTGTGGGATTGTCAGCAGAATGAAGATCCATACGGGTTTTTTTTTTTAGTTTTTGCTGATTCTTATAGCGAAACCTATAAATCGGTAAATGCAGACTCTAGAACATGTTGGGATTAGTCAACATGGCATTTCATTCAGTCTTAACAGAAACACCCGTGACTAATTCATACATTTGCTTTTATGTCTATTATTCTAAGACGATGATATTTTTCAGACGATCCCGCTACTTGTAATTGCCATGATTGCTTTAACTGAATTTAATGCTGTAATTTCTTCACTAAGGTCGGAAAAGTACCTACTTTCCGCACAAGTTAACAAATTAGCTCTTGCAAGAGTTGTGTTAATTAATTGCTGGCTCCATTTTCTCTGAGAAGTACTTTGCAGACACGTCCCTAATTGCATTTTCAGTAGATTCTTCAATTACTGTAAAATAAATGGGGGCGTCGTCATGTGGAAAATGAATTGGTGAAAAATGTCATGTTGAGGACAAATTGCGGGGCAGAGGTTACCTCGGCCTAATTACTTTCTTCGTGAAACAACGTTGCTTTGCGAACATGCACCTCACGCGCGTCATAAGGCTTCATTTATGGCAGAAAAAGAGGAACCGGCAAAGGTGTTGGATAGACGGCATTCCAAATGAACGTGCACACATTACATAGGCGTACACCCTCCCGGCATGCATGACATTCCTTTTGCATTTGTCACAGTGAAAGCCAGTTATGTGTGCAGCTAATAGTTTGCAGGCTTCTAAATTCTTTATTAGTTATTATTCAGATGCTGGAAAGTTCGAACGTTAGTCTATCGTCGAAAGACTGTCACAAAATACCAGCTAAAGCAAGGTCTACAAAGAAGAACAAATTAACAAATCAATTGGCTAGGCGCGGCCGCCAACGCGGTACCGAACTACAATGTAGTTAAAAACTTGAAGTAATTTTCACGTTGGACTTGGACTTGCGCGTGGAGGAAGGAAACTATGGTGGGAAATACTACCGATTATTCTTGTTTCCTTTGATTTAAATCGCTTTTTAATCCAAAACAACTTTCAAATGAAAAGGATGTGACAGTTCTTTTTTCGAAAGTGCCTACGTCGGTGCGCCAGTAAGAATCGACTGGAATTGTCGCGAATGAGAATGCTGGTAAGTTCGTTTAGCTGGCTTGTATCCGAGTTGACAAAGACAAGTACCCTTTGAGGGGTGATTCTTTTGTTTTTGATCACATTGTGACAGTGTTTTCAAAACATAAAACGAAAATAGATTTAATCACATAATTAGAATACCCATTATAGGAAAGTTCCGGTTCCAAAAGCGTCCTGAGCAAACATGACATTCAGAATTCTTGCCAGCCGATTACCGAATCGGTATTCTCATTGGCTTGTGTGTTGAAAGCCTAGCGCGAAGAAAAAAAGTGTGATTTTTGCCTTTTACACCCCAAGAAAGGTTTCAAACTTACCCTTGCTCTTAGCCTTCCTCTCTTGTCCACACAGAGATAATAGTTAGTCGCTGAGCCCCGGATGCGAACTCGCCCAAAACTCACTGATTCGATCACCAACTTTGCTGTAATTAAACAAATGAAATAGGATGAGAACGCGCTGGTAAAAGGTACGTTTGTTTATAGGCCTTCTGCAAATGAATCTGTCACTCGTGTTTCATCGTCACTTCAGGGTTTATTAACGCTACTTTGCACGCAAAACTTATGGGAGACCTGCTTTCAAAACACGATATATTATATAAATATTATACAAATAGAAGATACATTTCTGCTCTCTCTAAGAAATCAGAGCAGAAATCAATGGTGATAATGTTGCATATTTAGGCAGTTTCCGTATATTACAGGAAATACGGTATGTGGGCTTGCATTAAACAAAGAGCTTCATCGAAAATCACTAATACTGTCTGTAACAACGAGTTCTCATCAGTGTAAAGCAAGCATGGCTATATCAGAGACAGCACTCGACTAGCTCTGAACTAGCTTTACTCCTAGTCAGCGGATGCGTTGATATGAAGCAGACATGGACTTATGTCGATTTTGCACATTTGAAAACAGGATAAAACTGACTTCCACTGTTACACAGCTCGCACCAAGCATGCAGCCAGCTGCGGTTTTCTGCGGTTTCGCCCCCTTGTCCCAAAACAAAACAAAATCAAAAATGGCGGCTACGTAAATCCGCTTCGTCAAGTTTTTCTTTGTTGTTTGCTTTAACGATGAAAGGTTGGAATTAGAATGTTACAGTCTATAAATTCGCGACTTTTGAAATGTGTTCCAGCGTAGTCATGTATCTGGGTAAAGGGGTCGGTTTTGTACGGAGGCAAAACTTAATCTTCTATATTTGTTTTAATTACGTGTCGGAGTAGACAAAAGTTTGCTTCATGCAATGAAGATAACTATAAAACAGCCTCGTGTGGAGCAGCTCTTTGTTGCCTGTCGCGAAATCTCTTTCATGCAATTAACGCAAAGAGGATTAAGTATTTGAAAACGGGTTCTCGAAAGGTAACAATAAACCAACCGCAGCGAGGAGTAGGTCTGTTAACTAAAGTCGCACTCTAAACGGAGGTCGATTAACCACCTCATTTCCAATAAGCTAGACACACGGAGGGAAACTTCCTTTGCAAACTAACCGGCACGGTCATTGAAAAATTCTTTGAATCCTTCTGCTTTCAGATTTGTGTAAACAGAGCACCCATAGGTTGACAATCAAATAATGTGTCGTCAAACAATATTGGAACCCTTGAATTTTTTAGCAGCTACTGTCGAAAGGGGTTACTTACTTATAACCAGGTCAATGAACATACACAGTTACGTTTGTCTGAACCGAGCACGAATGCTCCTAAGAAAATTAAAACATGGTCAGTGGTAAGTTTAAAAATAACCAATTCTTAATTTGTGCTTCCTTTCAAAGAACCTGCCTTCGTACTAATAATAGCAACAATTAACCTTGTACGTATGCGATAACTTGAATTACAGAAAAGAATGCGAAAAATTTCATCGTTTTCCGAAACTATGGACAAACAGTCGTTTGCTGTGATTTTCGCAGCGTTCACTCACGTAAACCTAACCTCAAATTAAGAAAGAAACGGAGAACAAAACATTTTTGTTTGTACACCAAACCAAAAGGAAACCATTTGAATGTCTTTAGGATGAGTTCATGCTCATGGCAAACAGAAAAAGAGGCTGAGTCAACTAACTCGGAATATCACAAAGAATACAAATTATGCTAAAAACTACTTAGCGAAAGGACATTAACGTTAATTTTGAACAGTCCTTTCCAAACAAACCAAGCGAAAAAACTGATTAGAGGAAAATAGAGCTAGATGTACCAACAGCGTGTGATTTGCCGTAAAAAGCTTTCAGTTTTCCGAACAGAAGATTAAGACACCGCTTTTACAATAAGCATAAGGAAAGTCGACAGACAAGTAATAAACTCCAGTGTAAACAAGTTTTTACAATATTAATTATACAGTAACATAGCAGTTTTCGAATTGGTACCGTATTTGTCGCCGTCTTCACCGATGGCATCCACGCTTCTGTCTGCCTTGATTCTAACATGGCGGCCACTATTTCTCGAGTACAACTGAATGAATCTGCGGAAAGGTAGACTTTTCGTGTCACTTTTCATCTTCTGGTCCTTGTAAAAGTAGTCGAATACTTTCTTTTCTTCCGGTTTCTGGGGAGAAGAAAGAGGAAAGAATGATAAACTTAACAAGTTTTGAAAATACGTGAGAGAGAATGCAAATGCATCCAAATTTAATTTCACAGAGTTTTGTGTTAGTTTCCTTTACCTGACGATTAAAACCGCTTTCCTGAGCGAGACCATCTGGCAATAACAAGCTGAAACAAGAAAGATGACGTCAATAAAGGATTTGCTAGATTGTCAAAGTACAGCAACCGCTGTTTATTACTTAACCAAGTGAAAAATTGTTGATGCTACTTCAGGAAGGCGCCATTATTCATTTGACTAGGCGCTAAATTCTAATCTTAATCGATCTCGTCTTCAAAGGAAGCTTAGAATCGCTCTTCTTTTCAAAGCCTTGAAGTGCTATAACAACCAGCTGTGAATACTTACTGAAGCGCGAGGAGAGTTAGCGCTCGCAGGAGATTCAACCCGAAAGCCATACTGTACTGAACTGAAATGGCAGTGGCGTGCCGCGGAGAACCCTTTTATCATGACGCGTCACGATTACACACCCGTTACGTATACCGGTGAATTGCGCGCCTTTGGTACGGTGAGAAATCAGCGAGATTGGCCGCAAAGAACAATTAGGAAGTGTTAACGGAAATGTACGACAAGTGTAACCCACTCCTTCTCAGCGGAGGAAGGAACCGAGCCAGTGGTCTATCTAGGACGATCCAACAAAACATAACAAAGTTCAGATTGGAGATGTATAAACGACGGAGACACAAGTCTTGCCCATTAAGGTGTGCCCCCTGTACTTGCTAAGAACAATTAACTGTAAATGTAATTAAGATGCTTATCAAAATCTTTTATCGTCGGCCGCTGGGTTTGACCTTTCTAGGTGTCAATCTAAGCTCTTTACGCCTTAATTAAATTTTAATAGTTGAATTGTTACGCACTGTGGTCGAGAGAGGCTTGATGACATGGGTGTTAGACGCAAGTCTCTTGTGCAAGCGATTTGCGGACCACAGCGATCAAAGGGATGCGGGTGCTAAAACGCGAGCTCAGAGTAAATTCTTTCAAGCCCATTAGAGGTAGAAGCGGCGACATGAAGGGCTCGTGTGAACAACGTATCGATTAAGTCTCGCCTGTTATTGGGCTAAAAGAGCAATATGTCAATAAAAGTCCCTGAAAGCAGCCGACTTATTTCAGTTAACAACTTGAAAAAAGAAGCGGATGTTTGGAAGATTAGATGACCGTGCGATATCAAAAGATATTTCTTAGCTTGATTATTCAGCTATTTGGAGTTTGCGAGTTTGTTTTTCCTGCAGGTAACAAAAGATACAAAGCTGTTATTTCATTCATTGCCTGCCACTTTTGTCGTGCAGTTTTAGATTTTGACGGATTTAGGTCGATTAACATTTGTAAGAAAACAATTTAAAAGCGTGAAATGCAGTTAACCTGCCACTAAAGTGAAATACGAGATGGAGGATTATTTACAGTGAGATAATGGTTAGAGTAAATTAAAGCAGATAATAAAATGTCCAAATTATTGGCTAATATACAATGTGAACTAAACAAGTTACAGAATCCCACATCATTGCTGTGTTACAGCTCATTAAATTGTGTAAACAAAAAGCCAAAGAAAACCAATATCCTTTTTTTCTGTCTTATCGAAAACTGATATCATCTATGCACGCGTGTCGCGGCCAACATTCCGTCAGAGAAAAAATTAGTCGATCCTGAATTTTCCTTTTAAAGTTCTTGAATAAGCTTGGTTAATATGACAGTTTACATTCCTTTCACTGACTAGAAATGATATCTCGGAAAGCACACCTATGAGGGCCTCCGGGCGGCTTCTCTTACTGAATCTAAAAAGGTGACAATCTGCACTTCCTTCCAGCCTCGCGGAGTGCTACCTATAGCCGAAAAATCTCAAACCTGTACAAAATACCTCGAAGAATTTCCCTTCGGCAAACATGCATCTTAAGGGTTGTTTGTCAGTTTTTTTGCAGTGGCTCTCGCCGCAGATGGCTGCGACGTAAACTAAAGGAAATCGCCTCGCAGCAGTGACGTCACTGGGCTCTTAAAGGTCGACTTTGGTCATATGGACGATGTCCATAATTGACTTGCTCAGATGATAATCTGTATGTCTTTATTACTGTAATAGGGTTGGATCATTACTGAGTTTATTGCACTCAAGATAGATGGTTTGCCTTCCGCGAAACAAAGGATTTTGTCGGTTGAATTTTGTTGTGTTGGGGAGTAACACAGAATAAAAATTAATTGGATATTCAGAGCTTTTATCTTCAAGTCAGTTAATAAAAGTACAGGGCGTGAACATTTATCTGACACTGAGAAATTTTAAACTTGGGCCTGTCTTGATTTCTCAGTGCTTATCACCGAGAAATGCCTTTGCAAATTATCCGGGTGTAAAACCTTTATCTTGCGCCTTTTAAAGTGAGAATTTACAGAACTTGTCTCCTCTTGTAGTTTCGCTGGCACCTTAAGTCTTTTACACAGTCAATCTTGGCACCGGATTATCCGGGAGACGGTAAATCAATTGAAAAAGTATAGTTTTTCGAGAGATCTTTGTCTAATAGGATATTGCAAGGTATTAATGACAAAGTGGGGGAGGGGAGGGGTGGTATCTTGACAGGGGATCTGCAGTTAACCTGCTTACGAAAGAAAATCGTTATGACGAAATATTTATTACTCCGTTGAAAGTGTTCCTTGTAGTTTGAGCTATTTCGGAGAAGCGCAAAATGTCAAGTAATTACCACGCTTGGGTTATGATATAATACTGAAAAGAACAGGTCCGAGTTACCCTACCCTCCTGTTCCTCTCCTTTCTCTTCACCGAGCGATACCTGTTATGATGCTAATGTAATTTGTAACATTGCAACTCTCTTCCGATCTCTCTATACGTGTTGATGTTCGTTTCTCGGATGATTCCAGACAGTTAAGTTCGTCAAAGAGAAGGCGCATTTTTGAGATTTCCGCTCTGGTCACCCAGCTATCACCGATAACCGCGTATCGATAACTCGGCGTACGGGAGATTTCCGATAGGGTAATAGGCCAACTCGTCGAAGGATACAACAGATTTGCTAAGGCCATCATAAACTATCATCTGTTATCTCAGCTTTCTCCCAAGGAGCTTCGAGAAATTGCAGACTTTCCTATAAGAATGTTCTGCATATTTCGTTCTTTCATGGACACTCGATACGATGGCGGGATTATAATCCATTTTACACACAGTTTTATTTCACAGCGTGGGCCATTTTCCTTCTTGGAGGGTCATTTAAGGATTTTTGTGAAAGAGAAAACTGCTTCTTCGGCAGACTCGAGGCGCCAAGTTTGAGCAGCGACGTATATTGTTACGTGGGAATTCTTTTCGTGAAAAACTTATTCCAAAGTGTCCCTTTATGAAATATTCACACCATAGACTCTCCATTTAATATTTATCGCAGAGAAAAGCTGGCAAGAGTATTGAAATTGAAGGATGTTTGAAATCCTTTTATCGGTTTTATTTTAAGGAGTTATACGTTTTAGAGGAATCCGTTACTAAGCTTGATCTTTTGTAGTCAATATTCACCCGTTAGACTCATCTAAATCTCAAGAGCTGAATTATTAATAGACCTCTGTATCATAATTTACGTCCTATGCGTCCAAGTCGACCAACAAAGTTTTCTTTCAAAACCACGAATGAGATAGTTTTAACAATAGCAACATTGTGGGGGCGTGCAATGTTCTTGACTTGAAAGTGTCTAAATGATGACCTAACTATAATACCCTGATAATGAAGATTATAAGAGCTAGACACGACTAAATCTGATAAAATAGCTGTCGCAATAGAGTAGTTGAGAAGTTCATTCTGAAGGCTTCTTTTGCATCGATAAAGAAACCAAAATAAAAGAACTGTGTTGTCTATAACTTCGTGTTGCGGCTGTGCGTGGGAGGATTTGGGTTTGCCAATCTTTGGAATGTTTATTTTCCAAATCTGCGCTGGGATCTTCCTGGTTTCTGGGTCTCTCTGGAGCTCGGCTTGTTGACACATTTAACCACAAACAGATTCCCAGAAATACCCAGCCCCGTACTCCTTGTTTGTGAGAACAAGATCTTATCACTTTATAACCTGAGGCCAATAACCCTTCCACGAGGGAAGATAAATATTAAAACTAGAGGCGTTTTTCAGCTCCCTTATTCCTTAATATAACTAGAAAATCTTCTTAAGGTATTTTCAAAACACAGGATTCAAAGGGAATGGTGAAATTTTCATGTAAATCGTATTAATTCTAATGAAACAGGCTTACTACGTTGCTGTCCCTTTTTGGGAAAAAGAAGATATTTTCAGCCATTGGAATTCATGGCCATTAAGCCAACAATGCGGAATTTTATGTCAGCAAAACTATTCATCAGGTGAGACACACATGTTTACACTGGAGCCAGGATTCTATAGACATGTCGATCGCATTTAGTACAAATTGGCCAAGATAAGGAACATAAAACTACCCTGGAGGAATTCCCATGCGAAAAGGGCGTGGTTATAGATTTTCACCATCGCGCAGGGGCCTGTTTTTATTGGAAAGTGGCCAAGGTTCAGTCGGAACAATGGATTACTGATGATTCTTTTCCTGTCATTTCCAATTACGAATTCCTGAAGACGAAATTATTGACGATCATATGAGGTTTAAATCCTTCCTTTGGTAAATTTGCAGGACCTCCACTTCACCTATAACTGATGTTTTAATCGTTTTCACTTGTTCCTGTATTGATTTCAGGTAATAATAATAACTCTTAAGATGCATCAAGTTGAATCATACTCAGGCGATCCATACGAAATTGCCAAAGGTCTCAAAGCATCAACAGACTGTCGGCCATGAGCGATCGATTGCGTAGATATTAACTCACTTAAGAGCATTAAAACATTTGAAAAATGTTAACTTTTAATCTTGCCTTTACCAAAAAGATTAAGCCCTTGACCGTCGATATGGGACCCTTGTTCTTTAAATCATTTCTTCCAACCAATATGAATTTCATAGATTTTTGTCATGAATTAGCACCATTAGTCATGATGGCCACAAGGTTGCAACATACAATGTGTATTTTCGCCTGCCCTTTATAACTTATTGGCATTTCATAACTGAATTTCGAATGATTATCACAGAGCAACAACTTGAAAAGCGTTCAACATTGATCAATTTCTAGCCTCTTAGACAACTAAACTCTAAAAGCACACACGTGCTTGAATATTAGAGGATTAGGCGAAAAAAAAACACAAAGCGCTTCTCCTGTGTGATTTTTTTTAACCCGCAGTTAGGGCTGCACGCGTGCTACGGACCATTATCACAGTAATTTCCTTCCACTATAGCAAACATATTCAGCATGCTATTTGAAGTAAAACTAATATTTCCAATTTCCTATTGAGCCTGTAAATAGATTTTCGGCTTCGACTGTTTTCCTTTAAACTTCGTTCCGTCACGTCTTTTGCCGAAGACCTTTGCTTTGCGGTGAGTCAGGGAATGCCGTCATAAGCCTGCCGCGCGGCTGTGTGCTAAACACAGATGAAATGTTACTATTCTTAAATCAAGTTCCTATTCCTCTAATAGAGTTAATGGAACGGTTCCTTCCGATGTGATTCAATGAATTGCTAACAGTTCCTATTTGATACAATTTGGCCGGTGAGCGCATTCATCGAATTGACAAATATAGCCTGGCTAATTTTTAGACTCTCATCAGTACGCCATAGGGCATATTTAACAAGTATTCATTGTTTCAAGCGAGTAATGAAAACAGAATTCAGAGTCAGAGATTTGACAGAACAGTTTAAGGGAATCTCTCGTAATCACTATATTTCGCTTACAGACTAAGGAGTGGTATACATCAGACGAGGTCGGTCGGTTAAAAGCGATTTTTCCTTGACTTGAAGATCCGACTTTGTTCTCGAACTGTTTTTTTTTTCAAATTAGGATCTTCAGATAGTTTCTTTATTTACAACAACCATGATTGATATGGAATCGATATAAAGAAACTACAGAAACAGAAACACATACGGTTACAGATTTTATAATTCACTCTGATGAAATGCGTACTATCACATCGCACTTGTAAAGAATGTAAGATAATTCTTATCTTGTCTCTGTGGATTACTGAGTGGGAAACAACAAGGAAAAGAGAATTTATTAGTGCTACACGCACAGGGGTTATTTTTCCTAATACCTAAGGCTCAATGAAATGACCGGTTGGTGATTTCTGTAGTTGAAACTTTAGGCTCAAATCAATTCGTGAGGTCAGTGCAAGAACTCATTAAATCGCCAAGTGGAGTCTGTAGAAGCATGAACCTACATATAGTTATGGACATACGCCGATAAATTCAGTGATGGAGCACATCTGAAATTGGATAGTTATATCGTAATTCTTGTTTATAAGTTTGTACATTATGTAACCATCCCCTTTATTTACGATCTGTTTGTACGGGCGTTCCTCACTGTACCAGACAAGAGAATATATTTTTACTTATCGGGCCAATTTAAACTCAGTGGTGCTAAACGCTTTACTCGTGACCAGCATATGGCTGGGCATTTGCATGGATATTTGAGAGGAGAAACCTAGCTTTGATCACTTTAATTTTGAATTTTGTGGCATGCTAACTGTCCCCGTGCATAAACAACCCATCTACAACCCATCAATTTCAATATATTAACATTCAGCCTAGGACAATAGACCTCAGCACGAGGCTCTGTGGAATAAGTACAGAGTTTGTGGGGTTTATTCCCCGGAGCCTCGTGCTGAGGTGTATTGTTTTAGGCTGAATTTTAATATATCGAAATTGGCCTATTGCCATCGTGTTTTCATGTTAATGGCCTGCCGTCTTCTACTGACAAAACAACCTTTCTCCAAAGCACCTTGTCGTGCAGTGATTTGATCAGTGTAAACTTTTACTTTGTTTTGTTCTCATTGTCGTTTGAAATGTTTTACGCAACTACCGAACCACCCTTCCTTGAGGACATTTTTAGTTATAGCATGCACTCGACAAGCTATTTTTTGAACAATAAATTCTAGAGATAAGCTCGAAGTTTGTCAGAATGCGACACCTCTTGTGGTCTGATCTCTCAGATGAACAAAAGGTCAAGAATGTTTGAACATCTGCATTTTACATATTGTAAACTTTAACAAAACACCCCTAAAAGAAAAGTACTGTACCATAACAAACTTAAAATAGCATTATTGTTATTATTATTTTGTCAGGCTTCTTATCAGAAGATAACATATGTATTTTCCACACGGAAACAGTTTTTCAGGTTGTTTCGCACAAGCGATGTAAACATAACACAATTAAAACATTGTGAGGGCTTGTAATGTTCGGTAAGTGTCGAAACAAAGAAGGTCATCAACTAACTTATAAATTATGTTTACTGTGTTTTGCTCAAAAAGGAACCAACAGATCCACTGTGTACTCTATTCAGTTATATATAGATATATCGATTAGTATGCTTGAAGATTCCCTTACACACTGGCCTTTAAAATAGATTTTGTAGCTGCTGTTATAGATCGTGCAAAAAAAGTGAACGCAAATTGGAATTCCATACCAAGGGACCGCCCTTCGTGTTTCAGACGACAAAGTGGCCCATTTATTCGTTTTCCCTCAGAGCTAAAACTATGGAAAGATTTTTCTTGAGTTGATTATCATCAATAACACAAAAAAGAGTGGCTTTCATTTTACGTGAATACGCACCCAGGTATTGAGTTAAACTCTTCCAATCCCAGAGACATGTAACGATCCACATGAAATTTGATGCTGACAATACTTTCAGGCACTTCTCATGAGCGTATGAGTATTGCATGTTTGCTTGACATTTAAAGAAGGAGAGCTACTGAATAGTAAGTGACGTTGGTGTTTCTTAAGATAGTCCTTAAAACAAATGATACAAATTCAGTTTGAGCTTCTTTTCAGTTTTGAGTTGGGGAGATACGACAGATTGTGAGACGAAGGGACGTATAACTGATCAACATGTTCATAGTATTTTACGTGGAGTGCCAGAGTATGGCATAGGACTTCGAAGAGATAATTTCTCCAATGACATCATTATCCATAAACAAGTAGCTTGTAATCTTGATTATTCGGACAGACAGATATGGTTGTTTACTAACAAAAGTATTACAACAGAGATTTGAATTCGCCAACGACTCTTCAGAAACCTATTCACAAGGAGCCGAATCTGAAATATCATGCATGCACTCCATTTAAGCAAGTAGATATGCAAAGATCTCAAAGTAGAATAAAGGTAAGTTCTTTAAACTGATCACGAGTGCATGTTCTCCAGCAATCTGACGAATACTGTGGAGGTCAGTACAATTGCTCATTGATGAATTTTCTTTCCAATGACTGAGTTTTCCAGAATTAAGGGAGCTTATATGTTGACTCACTACATGTCCATTGCTGGATAGATGGCGACAGTTTCAAAGAATGAGCTAATCCTGCTAAGATTTTTAACAGATATTTTCAGCAAATATTATTAACAGATATTTTCCTCAATCTTAAAAGATGGCTCTGTTGAAAAGTTCTCGACCCCATTCTGTTATGCTAACAATCATTCAGCCGATAACGACAGGGCGATAGTTAACCCGTGCGTCTGCTAGTTCTATCCATTTCACAGCACATTCTGTTAGGGCCTCTGCTTTATTCAACCCATTTTTTGAGTCTTATTTTTGTTGCATTTGAAATTCACTCTCGAAGTCTAATGCTGGCGAATAAACTGAGATGACTCACTCGACTAGTCTCCATACATTTCCTATGAGAAGATTTGAATTTTACTTACTGGCAAATCTCTCTCTCGGTAATAAATTGTAAAAGTTCATGTAGGTATGCGCTGTTGGTAAATGTGGTATAAACGAAATTATGGCAGGAAAAGACGTTAACTATCTCGAGACACTAACAGCACGAACGCAAAATATCTGTGGCTTTCTTCATTGGTTGTCGTCTTTAGTGAAAGTAACAGATAGGCTTAGCATTCCACACTCTTAGAACTCAATGCAATAAAATTATGACGTTAGAGTTCTCTCTTTATTAATTGCGACTTATCAATTTTTTGGATTGAAAGTGTCGATCGTTCATACACCGGAAAAAAAAACTTATAGTGTTGGAAGAGTAAAATAAACGCTTAAAATTCCTTGGGAGATTGTTTTGATCAAAGGACTGCATTAACAGGGTCACTTATTTTGGTCCATGGTTTATGGGTGTGGCTGGGAATTCGATAGAGAGATGTTCAATTTATAATGATAATTCAGCCGTGAACTGAACAACAGGAAAGATTTACAAGGTGGCAAGTCATCAAGAAGATAATGCTTTACCGGTGCTAGAATTATCCCCTCACTGATTTAATAAACGAGTTTTGCGATCAAAAGCGATGTAATTTTGAAAGTTGGATTAAAACTTTTTTATCTTTATTGATGAACATAACGTGGGATTGGACAATTTAAATCCACATGAAGCCTTAACCACTTCAGAGATAATAACTTTCCTACTATAAAAAATGTTTGGTGTGGCACACAAAAGTTGGGCGTTTATAATCATGTGAATGGCGGAGTTTACCTAACCGAAAATCATAATTCTTGGTGGGAGAACTAAGGGGAAAACTGATTTGAAGTGATAAGTTTGACTTGGGGTGTCAGTTTATTAAAAGCTGAGGTCTTCTGCTTAACCAACATAATGCCTTTTCTAACAGCAACACGGAATGTTTCAATGATCGATTGAGTGGCACATTTGGCAGATAATGGCATTTGAAAATAAGTGGTTTAAAAGGTTATCCACCATGATGGATAAATGATGTAAATACGTCGCTCAACCTTCAGATCATTACGCGCGACAAACAAAAGAATGCTTTAGCACAGTTTAGCACAGATCGAGAATGTTCGATTGGAACCTCAGTTGCAGTCGAATCCGATCACTCCTTCGACCTGATTTCTAATAACTTCAGTAAGCGTAAGTTAGGAGCAATGATTTTATCTCAGTTGAGGTTAAAACCGTGTGTGGTCTGAAAGGTCTCGTGAGAAATTGCGGTAGTTGTCGATGACGCCCAATGAATTCATCCCTCGTTAATTAAATTTTCAAGGTGCGGCCCCTTAGCTTGGATTTGATCTTTCATCATTGCGCTTTTGTGGGTAAGCAATTGACGCACTGTTTTGATGTTGTCTAAAACTACTGCTAGTGGATGTGGACACCCATATGGGCTAGCAATGTTAACTTCCCATTTCTTGGGACTGTCTTACATGTCTCTAAGTTTAGACTCTTCTCAACTTAAGAACTGATAAACACAGGCAAAGTTCCCGCGTCTGGTTTCTACAGATTTTTGAAACTAAGAGTTGAGAGATTCTCACTTAACGCTATCCTCTTGTGTTGTACATGTTCACAGTTTCTTGGGATGAAATGAGAACTGAAGTTTTTTTTTTTGCACGCAAATATAAAGGTAAGAAAAAGTCATTATCAATTATTTTATAATAGAGGGACCAAAACTTCAAGTTAAATCTAAGTTACTTTCTTAAAACCGAGTCAGTTGGGAACATAAAAGAGGAGTATATATTTATTTATATTTAGTAGAAAACGTTTAGTGTTCACTCTTACAATTAGTCATTATTCTGCCATAGTGAATATTAAAAAAGCTTGTATTTGTATCCTATAGGTCCAAGAGGCTAACAACAATTACGAATTACTAAAGGCTAGCATTGGTCAGTCTGATCTATGCGCACGCTGATTCCACTGATTTGTGAAGTACGTACTCAAGCTTATTCAATAAAATATGTCTCAGTAAGTACCGACATAGGCAGCCACCTATTAAGTGCACGCACGCAAGCGTTTACAGTGTCGTCTAGCGATTAAAACTGATTTCCACGTAAGAAATAACATAAATTTTATTTTGTATCTTGTTCAGTGAATTTGGCGAGGTATCAGTAATACGGTCACATACTTGATCATTTTCTTAACTGTCGTCACGGGGCGCTCCGACAATGCATTAGTGTTCCTGTAAGGGGGCCAGTCCTTTCAAACATCCCCAAGCGTACGCCGACCTTAAAGGGAAACTAGCATAAACATGACCTCGAAAATCCAAAACCAAAAAAACAAATTTTCATAGATAAAAACCTTAAATATAATGGGTCTTACTCTTGTTTAAAATTAATTTATAAGTGCACTGAAACTTTAATGATGAGTTACGAATGTACAATGAAGGTTTTGATGTCAAGTGGAAAAAATCTGGTAGACGTTTTCACATTCTGTTCTCGTGTCTCGGAAAAAAACGTATTACAGTTCGCTCTCCTTAATGGTTCAGTTAACATCTTCATCTTGCTGTTCAAGGTGAATTTCGTGCTCGAGTGAAGGTACTCAACAATAATTTTATTATCAGAACGGAAAGGAAAGCAACTTCAATCATTTCTTCATAAAAACCAAATTAAAATAAAAGAGATCCTTGACCTTCACTAAGTTGTTGATTAGAAGATGACAAGCTCTGAAGAGAAGCAGACATTTTCCACTTCTACTCATAAAGAGTTCTTTTATTCCCGGAAAAATCACTCATGGGCTGACTACAAAGGTTAGCTTTGGGTCATTACTCGAGGGTGCGATAATTTGCAAAATTGTCTAAAAATTTTTCAGTCCCAGGGATAAAATATCATGTATTTATTGCAGTTGTATGCGCTAGTGCACAATGAATTTGATGGAAAATGCTACAAGCTATGTAGCTTTGATCTTCTCCAAAGAGGCACACAATTGCTTTGTACATGTCCCTTTCGCTTTGCAAAAGCGTCTTCCAAATATATTAAGAAAGGTAATTTAACCACTTCTTGTAGAAATGAAACCGACGCAAGATGTTTAAGGGGATGTACTTCAATTTTGACACGTCGTTAATTTTGAGTTTTCCTTTCCCTTCTCTATTTAGTTAGAAATAAGATTAGCGGTAGAAACTGGCATGTTTCGTAATTCACATTTTCTGTATTCGCCTGCATAACAGGGTTGTCGTTATCTTCTCTCCCTAGCAGGTGCTAATTACCTTCCTAAGCCCATACTTTTCATTAATATCACAATTGAAAATCACAACACGAGGATTGCGCTGGATCGCCGGAGCACGCACGAACCAGCTGCAGCTAGTCAAAAGCTCATAACATCACTTAAGTTACTCTCAGATGCACAGGATTTGAAAAGCCACAAAGAGCCTGGAGACTACAGAAAGTTAGCATTTATACGTGGACTACGCGGATTTCCAAAGACGTCCAACACCGGAGTCAATTCGTTTCTTCTTTATGTCGGCACTGGGCTTATCGAGTAAAAATGGCAATGATGCCTGTACAAGAGTGACAATAATGGTAATACATCATTAATTTATTTCATTACTTTTTTTGTAATCCCTTTAACCTATGTTACTTGATATCTTCTTTTTTTTTAATTCTCGTCATGCGTGCTGCGACAATGTACTGATACCCCTGGAAAGGTGCAAGTCCTTGTATGCCTTAAACGGCACACAGCTTACTATGGTTGTAGTTGTCAGTCCTGACTCTCTTAGAAAATCATTTCTCCAACTAAAGATTTTTTTTCCTACGGATTTGTAATCCCTATAAAGTGACACAGAAAGGAATGCGACTTTGTAAAACTCTACAGAAAACTAAATTAGAAGACATCATTGACCTGCATAATTTGAAAAATAATACCGCGCCCTGAACTAGCACATTGATCCGTTTCTACTCATAAATAGGTTTTTTCCCGGAAACATATGCCTCCTTCTTTGCTCTTCTTTGGCTCACTGGGGTCGAGTTTAAGTGAATAGTTTCTGGCTATTAGCACAGAGTATTATTTGAACTATGCAGCACCTAACAAAATGACAAGCAGCCAAAAAAAGCACTATTCGCCGGGATTATGTCTTCAACCACTGGCAAAACGAAAATCTACAACCAGGAGCTCTTATTGTAAACTACAATGGGCGACAAAAGTGGTTGAGACAGTTGACTGAATCGAGTGCTAATTGCAACATTTCACTTATTCCATTTCAAATCCCGTTTACATTGAGAGCGACCCCCACTCCCCCTTTTCAATGTTGCACAGGAAAGAAGAAAGTTCCAGAGACAGGAAATCTAACATTGTTTTGGGGGGAGAGTGGGGTGTATCGTATAGCTTAGGGGGAAGTGAGCCTTAAGTACTCCAAAAGGGCAAAATGTCTCAACACTTTTGTCGCTCATTGTAGTTTTGCTTCTATGTAGCGATTTTGACCTAAGAATATGGTTTTCATGGTATCTGCTATTAATAACAAGTTACAGAAAGATAAAAATAATAGTCTTATATCTTTGTTGTACCCATGGTTTCATTGTACTTTTCATCCGGCTCTGCCATTGCTGAATCCAAATACAGTCAAAGAGTTTCCGTTCGAGACGTTCTACTTAGCTTTGCTTATCATTTTGCGCTGAACATCAGTTCACAAATGGACGTCTAGTAATTCTTTTGTATAAACTGTTAGAGTCAGTGTAATGATTGTAAATGACTGGTCTGAGTAACGTACAGCTCTCTGGGCCAAACGAATTGTAAATTAAGTCACGCAATCAGCTGAGCAATTAACATCAACTGTGGGATTAGAGTTTATTTAAATCGCGTTTCTAACATTACTGAATCAAAAATCACGAGGAACCATTTTAAACAAATGCGTGTAATAACAAGTGGGGCAGTTGCTTCATAACGGCTTCGGTCTTATTCGAAGATTTCATTTAGTATATAAGTTTGAGCAAATAGCACGTTTCTGAAAATAAAGAACCAAATGGGAGATGACATGACCGCAAAACAATTATCGGTTTCATTTTCATTCTTCGTATAAGTAGGTAATTTTAACCAGTCGATCAGAAAGTAGTCTTGTAAATATTAGACCGTCAAAACGGTTTAAAGTTTTAATTAGCTTAGACAAAAATCTTACACACGCAAGTGAGAGAATTTCTACTGTTTATAAATTAACTTATCGCGAGCAAATAAGCTGGTATGTTTTCCTAGAAACCCACAGTTTAGTCCTCTAACGACATCGATTGGCTTCGAATGAGTTCTATAATGCTCATTATCTCAGCGGGATATGATTGCGCCCTTGTCATTTCTCAATGGCTTTGCGTGTGAACACTGTAGCCAAACAGCGGGTACTGCCTTCATTTTCGTCCAAACGATAAAAAAATCAATGCGTAGGGAAGTTAATTGTGTCTCCAAGGTGCCAAGTTTCACTTAAATTTATACACGTAACGTAAAAAACTGTGACAGTAATGGATCGATCATGCCTAATTTTCCCATAGAAATTTTTCGTAAGTGATATGTTGACACGTTGTTTACGTAGTGATGATACAATAACGCTCATCTACCGCCCCCCTTTCACGCCCATCTTAATTCGTTCTTAAATGGGATAATTGAGTCAACTTTTTAATGCTGTCACGTTAAAAGTTGGCGTTCCGAGCTCCGATCTCTCTTCCAAATTCACGCGAGATAACAACATGTAGTGGAAGTCATGTAAAACGTCGCCGCGTTTTGTGACGACTCAATTGTTCCATTTCTCCTGTGTTGTTTATTTAAGACGACCAGACATGCCCACCTACCGCAACTCTAATTGTAAGCGATTACCTTAATTAATTTTGTTATCTGCATATCAAAAATGGTACATACAAACTCTCACCACGTTATAATGGGACAAAAACGACACAAAAAAGAAAGGCGGCATCCTTGCGGTCAATCACAAAGGGTATAATTGAAAGAGGACCAAGGAGTGTGGGTTTTTGGAATGCTGGACATTTTTCTCTACTCTTCGCTGTGTTTTTCTCGATCGGCTGGTAACTCGCGCTCCAATTCGAGACAAAATGAATGTGAAGTCTCCTGCGACATTAAAACGTCACCTGCTGTTGTTTTCCCTGTAAGTAGAGAGCAGCGATTCGCTCGATATATACAAGTTGTCGCCTTAATTTCGTAGCCAAAGGATGTGAAAGGAACACTTTCGATTTCAGAGTCGAATTTTGTGCGATTTTCGCTAAGTAAAATCGGCTGCGTACAACAACATTTAACATCTGATATATTTTTTTAAGGATCTGTCGGATTGTCTTCATTTTGGGAAGCCATGAGGTAGGAGGACTGAGTTGATTATCTGTTGTCTCATTCAAAAATACTGTTAACTGGAGTTCGATTAACCATCGTGTGTATAATGGAAACCACAGGAAAACTACTTCAGAGACCACGTCAGGGCGGAGAGAAGAAGAAGCGATACGAGGAGCCTTCCTTTCCACCGCGAGACGCAGCTGTATTCGAGGTCCAGTCGGAGTCACCTTCGCATACATGGAAAACGCATTGACGCTCTAGGAAGAGATGGCGACAAATACGGTAGGTCGGAGCTCTAGCGTCGCTCCCGTAATAGACGTTATAGTCAAAATTTCCAGAAGATAAGCTTATAATTGCCACACGGTGGAGAACTCAGCAGGGAAATAGCAACTTCGAGTTCGCCAAAGCTCTATCATAATTCGCACGTATGAAGCTGTAGTACGTAGTTGTTGTTTTTGCAGTCGTTGTGGGCTGTTCGTAATCGACTTAACTAATCGCTTGCGAGGCAAGTTGAAAGGGTTAAGACTAAGATGAAAGCTAGCGTTTCCTTTGGCACAGTGAAATAAACGGCGTCGCATGAGGTAAAGCGATTATATCAAGTGTTAAAGTTGAAGTATAGCACATCATAACAGTGGATCACTCCATGACTTTCACAAGAGTCATTTAATAGGATCGTATCCAAAATATTCTGTCGACTACTTTCCAACAGTTTTGCCTCTTAAGTGAACTATTGTTTTCTGTTTCAGCTCGGAAGCACTACCTATATTTATTGCTTCATTCTCCAGGGCTTAACAACTCAAGATAAATAGCCCACGGTATTAATCGAGATTGCCAGTTTCAAAGGGAGCCGTTTCAAAAGTTTTGAGCGCCACTTTTGTTTGGGGTGAAAAGCACTTTACGTAGCCGCTTCTCCAAGCGCTCAACATGGATAACTATAAGCTAAATTTTAGCAGAGCAATGTTAAAAGCTAATGCTATCATAAAATTGTGGGAGAACGTATGCACACGGCATTGACAGTTTACTTTATTCCGGGTTACGTAGCTGGTGACCGAGAACAGTGCACTGTCTCAGAGCGAGCCTTATTAGCGGCAAAAGTCTAATCCCTACAGAAACACTAAGGTCATCGCATAAGGCAAGGAATTTAATCTATTTATGTCCAGTCAGCGATTGTTTGCGCTAAAGCGGCGCCAGGATATACCGATGATAGCTTTATGAGATCCCAATCAAGCGTTTTAGTGCAACTGTGTCAACGCTGGGGGTCTTGGCAGCAAGAAATCTGCCTGTGCTTTGCTGAACATAAAGTGAGCCTTCCCAAGATGGCGATTACAATTACACGAACCACGCTATAGTAGAAACAATGCATAATTTCCAAAATAAATTTGCCAACGAATTGAATAGCAGCTTCGTTATCAATATACGTAGTTAATTTAGTTTCGTTTAGGGTATAGAAACAGTCCTAGAGTCAGTGGAACGATCATGACTTGAAGTCGAAAAGCATGAAAGATTAAGAAGCGTGTTATCCCAAGTTGATAAACTGTAGCACGCATCATAAATTAAACTGTGCTTAGACACAATATGAAAGTTTCCGAAAGAATTTTCTGAATTTATCCTGTGCAAACAAACAGAACGAGGTGTTTGACAAATTAGAAATGGCCGCTAACCGATGTGTCCTGTCTTTTTTGCTTGCAGCCAAGTTGGTCATCGAGTCCGACAACTTTGGACGGGTGCGGATCCGCGGAGCGTTAACTAGTTATTACTTGTGCATTAAAAGGAACGCAACGCTGGTCGGACGAAAGGTAGCTCTTATTGCTTATGGTCATTTCATTATTTTATGCGCCCAATGTTTACAAAATGCTGTGTATTCTTTGTTAATAGGCAGGATGAAATGCACGGGAATAGGGCAAATTTGCATCAAAAACGCGCCCGGAAAGAAAGTGCACTCTAGAAAATTTCGTTTCTCCAACGATTAACATGGTGCATGTTAGGGTCGTCTTTCTACCAAGGAGAATTTTGAATAAAGAAACATTGCCATCCACTTACAGAACCGTGAAAGAATTACCTCGCGTCAAGATGCCCAGGTGTTTGGATACTGACTGACACATTGTCAACATAACCCACGCATGGGAAAATTCCCTGTAGATAGGACAAAAGAGAATCAAACGGATTTCTTGAACATGTCAAAACGTGTATGGCCACCTGAACTTCCAAATTATCTTCTTTGCAAACTTTAGACTATTGATGCAAGTGTCATACGGTTTCGTGACAACACGATATTGGTGTCAAGGTCAGTCCAAATTTACTCAAACGAGCTTGGTTTTTTGGCCGCTTGTTTCAACTGTACAATTAATGATTTTGAACGCAGACTACATTAATTTACGAGCTAGCTCAAGCTGATGAAATTTTACATGATGTCCACCTTAAGCTACTATTCACTTTTTTCAGCATTGGTATGAAGACACCCAAAGGATTACATCCTTATCTTATCAGTTTCAATAGTCACAACCCTTTAATCTTACTTAACTAAACCAATAAAAATAGTTGAAAGTTCTTAAAGTTAAAAAGCACATTAACTTTAATCTCGAAACACGATATACTTGCTAGAAGTACTGGTTCGGCGGCATTAACTTAAAGGAGGACCCAACTGTGATAAAATAGCTGCGTTCTAGAACAGGGCGTGTTTTAGAATTTTAAAAGTGTTTATCTCGTAATTGATAGATCCAGCTGTTACGTTCGTTTTAAACTGCAAGTCAAATTCCAATGTAAAATTACAAAATTCATGAACAAATCACGAGAAGTAGAAAAGCGTCTTTACGAGAAACGTCACTCAAGTTCAAAACATGAATTCTCCCGCTCTACATTTCTCTTCTATGAACGTTTTGAGAATCTGGTAATACATCAAGTAGACGTGGTCAGTATCTCGTCATTTGTTTGTTTCCCAATGCAAATGACAAAATGTTACTCGGCGCCAAAAATAACAGCCATGATTACACGTCTTGAGTGATGAGCCCATTATTATTTAATTAATGGTTTCTGGGGTGTCAGTGCACCATGATTCGCGTTAGAATATTCATATCATCTTCAAATCAAATAATGTTAAACCTTTAAATGAAGTCCTCTTCCAGGGGAACAAAAACTAAAACAAACGAGCAAATCCCTTTGTCACTAGAAAATAACATGGTCTACCCATTTTAATATTATATCCGTCTCAGTGACACTTGACTTTGCAGTCAATTTCAAAATTGTACATAGACATTACTGTTGTCGATTGAATGTTTGTCCATTCGATCAACTTTTCAGTTGTCAGTTTGGTCATTTGTCAACTATGAGCCAAATGTTGGACCTTCTCTTGCCTACTCGCCAGAAATCCCTTGATATTCTGTTTACCTCAGTCATTTAATTTTTCAGTTGTTTAGATCTTGTTAAAAACGGGTTGGGTAGTGTCCAGTCGGCAGTTAAAAGTTTGGCCGCTCGGTCAATAGTTTCCAGACCATTATCCCATTTTTTACTTGCTTAGCTGCATTGTTGACTACTGCGTCCAGCCCATCAGGCTGCCTCCGAGAACAAATTAGGAGGGTGGTTTTCTTTTTTTTTTGTTCCCCATGGAGGGTATTTTTAAGTAACATAAAGGTTCCTGGGAACAAACTAACGAGACAAGTTTCGAAGTTTGACGCACTTTATATAACTTTACGACCATTTGTTTAAAACAGCACTGTATACATTTCCCTAACCTTCACAACTGAGAGATTATCTAGTGTGTATAATTAACGAGCGAGTTAAAAGAATGTTTTTTTTTACAGGCCACTAAATCCAAAAGATGCGTCTTTTACGAGAAGTACGCGGAAAACCACTACACAGAATTCCTTTCGGCTTACAACGAGAGCTGGACGATAGCGGTGTCCAAAAAGGGCACGATGAGGCCTGGGCACAAAGGACAGAGGGGAAAAAGAACCGTTCAGTTCATTGAGCGAGCTTCGAAGATCATTATTCAAACAAAAAATGTCCAAGAGTCACTTTATCACGGACTTCGTGATCACATTGAGCAGCTGCTGCGAGCTTACAGAGCTAAAGAGGGCGATAACAACAAAGACAAGAAGAAAATGCCGCACCCTGGCTACGAGTC
>OZ026595.1:21841652-21924152 GCA_964020085.1 Micromussa lordhowensis
AAACTCATTCTCTTTGATCTAAAATAATTCTAAAGAACAACATATTAAATATTTACCGAGTTTTTCCATCAAGAATTTCCACCAAAAGATTTTCTCTATAATATTAATTTTTTGTTCTTTAACAATACAGAGAACAGGCCGAAACTTCCAATTAACTGTGCAACAGAAGGTGACAGAGAGATTCTCACCTTAAAGCTCACCATGACGGTGAGCTTTCACTCACTGATAAATCCAAAGTAATCTCGGAATTAATCAACTTCCTTAATAAACCAGTCTCGATTCAAAGAAATCTTTTATTTTTAAAAAAGAGTGGGGAAATTTTGAACGTCAGGTCTGATTAGACTAAAAAGACAAAGATGCTCGTCGGAAATTTGGAAAAGAACCCCTAAGAGGTAACAAGGTCCTGTTTTGTTGGCGTGGCTTTAATCTCTTTTCACCCCTAAGCGATACCAATTCTTAAACAACTTATTAACTGACTCTCAAAATTTTCAATAGCAATAACGACGACGATCACTTCGACTACCTACTACTGGTAAAGTTGATTGTGAAATATCTCGTATAGTATTTTTTCTGCTCAATACCTGAAAAGGTACTGCGCAAGCTCCTGCTGTGGACCTTTTGAGGCTGAACATCCTAAGAGATACTAAAGACGCTTTTTCAACCCCTCAAAGGTACGACGAGCTCCTCGTCCTATTTATATGGAAGGGTTCAAGCTCTTTGGACGGGTATCGGTGAATTTGTTGTAGAGCACGGCAAGGATCATAAAAGCAGCAATTTTATAGGTTAGCACTTTTAGATTACCAAATTTTACAGGCTCTACAAAAATAACCCAAGAGGAAGAGCACTAGAATTATTCCTGTCCAATAGCTCGGAATCTTAAGGTACACTCTCACTTTGATTTAAGTCGCCGGGACAGAAATCATGCTATGGATTCCACATTCAATTCTTATTTTCTAAGCGTAAATTTTCACCATTCACACTCATCTCGGCTAATTTTAAGATCAATTTTGCATCTGAAGGAAGGAAAATATTAGGTGCTAGCTACCACTAACGTGATAAATTTGAAAAACAAATTCCTAGTCCATATATGAATTAGCCCGCAATGCGCTGCTGGTCTTCCCGCTGACTTCCCCTCCGACCGGACACGAGGGAGCAACGGAAACCAAACCCAGTGTACGAGGGAGAGGCAAAATCACGTTCACATTTTGGATTTTAATTTCTCCAAGACAATCCTCATTTATCTTTATAGCATAGCTGTGGTCGTTACTCACTTTGACAATTGCAACAAGCTTTGCAAGATCCCGTATGACTTCAGTAATCTTACTTCAACCAGTCATACAGTCAAAAATATATAGAACGTCGCTAGGATAATCCCTCTTCTGCTGGTGCTATGCGAAGAGCAGAGCTAATCAGCAGCGTAAAACAAAGTAAACCATGGGGTTCCACAGCAATATTTCAGAGGTGGCTTTGATCACAATGAGCTACAAGGAGAACCATTGTTAGCCCGCACTGATCAGCCGTCTCTCTTATGGCTGCGTTCGATGAGAGGCGACTGCCGTCGTATTGTCTATTATATACTATGGTTATCAATGCAACAAAAGTAAGTGATCCTATAACTTACCATTATCCTTGATACTTGACGAAGGAAGCCTCATCTGGCATCAATTTCATAATGTTCCCCTCAGGAATAAAAAGCTGCATCAAGCACTCGAAGCACTGTTGTTTTGACGCAAACGTTTGCTCGAGCGCGCGCTTCCTTTCAACTGGAATACTCGTATGTCAAACCGTCTTGGTATGAAATACCGGTTTATCCCGGGAGATCAGAGCCACCCGTTCGGTACTTTGCTCTTTGATGATTAGTGGTAATCCACTGCGTCCCATGAGTGTGGACCAATGCACTCTAAAACTGCGGCTGCTTTCGTCAAGGTTGAAGGCCCCTGTAATAACAAAGTCCTCCGTATAAAACGACCACAGTCTCTGTCTCTTTTCCTTTTAGCAGTAAGCCTTCCTGTTGTAACTTTTACACAGATTAAGTCTAACCGAGGAGGATTTCAGTCGTACCATGATATTTCTGGCAAAATCTCGAAAATTAAGTCATCCTGTTGGTTATGCAAGATCATGCCTGCGGCGACTAAGAAGAAAGATTCACAACTTCCTGGTTGTCTCTTTCCGACAATAGAACGTGTGACATGGCAAACTCTTTAAACAGATGTCAGATTATCCTAATGTTCCACGACCAAAAATCACTCTCATATATTTTTATAGTGTCCATGGTTATGCATAGGTTGAACAGTCATTTGTTCTTCAGTTTTCTACCACACTCGCAGGGTTTTTCCTGCTCAGATCTAATCTGTTCCATAGCCTGCGTGCAGACGTGAAATAGTAGACGTCTGCACCCATAACTTTGATTGTCTTGTGAGAATAAAGAGTTTTATAGTGAAGACAGTAAAATCATTATAATGCTGGTCCAATCCCGGATCCAATCTCATCTTGGGTGGTCAAACTACATTTATATGACCTTTTAAAAAATGGTAAAACTTCGCCGTGGAGAGAGAGTGGGAGTGTTAAACAATGTACTTCAACAGCTTCAGCATGCAGAAAGGGAACAAGTCGGACGCGTCAATTTCGGAGAGACCAAAGGAATTTGGCAAGGAAAATGATCGCCTGACAAAGTGCAGATTTCTCAATTAAAAACCACTTCTTGCCGAAAAGCTCACATCAACACCATGTGTGTCTTGACAGACAACTAGCTAAATTGCGCGCCTTGCATGCGAAAGCCCTCGTTTTCACAAAACAAAACAGTTTGTCGCAACAGATGTACTTTATTAAATTGAATAAATTGTTCAGTTGTTCATTCAGGACTACATTTAAAGCGCAACGGCTTTTGCTCTTAAAGGTCTCCCAGCCCTATAATCCGTTTGGGAAAAAGGAACTGCGTATAAAGGCTTTTCGTTTGACTTCATCCAAATGATAGCTTGAGGGAAGGGGAGATAGGGTGGTGGTTCGGTATCTCATAGAAGGGGCTTAGAAAAAAGAGCCTGGACTTAACGCGGGACTATCAGAGTCTCAAGGATAACCTTACCAAAAACTCCAGTTTGTACTTCATCCCAGAGGATAAAGTTGCTCTAATAACAGCTAGTTACCTCACTCCCAGTTATGTCTAATACAATAGGGCATTATTGTATGATAATACCGGCGACTCATTTTGTTTTTCCAATTCCATAGACATAATTAAGTTTGGAGCACATACTATGGCATGCACCAGTCACCTTTACCCGTGTAATTCTGTCACGTTACAAGGCTTCAGGTATCGAGTGTGTAAAAACAAGAACGCTTTAGCACCGGAAATTGCAGTTGAAAAGGTTACAGATAACAGGGCTCAGAAGAAACCTAATTGATTAAGAGGCTGTGTGGACTTTTTTTGGATAAACACGAAGTGAGAAAAATCACCGTGAGAATTTTCAAACCGACCTGCGTTAGTCATCAGTTGAAACAGGATCCTGTTTAATCCCATAAATAATTGTAAAACGACTTGCCAAACCGATCCCAAGGCTTCTAGTACTGTTTTTAATTTAAACTATCCTTTTAGGTACTTATTTCATTGACATCTGTTAAATTATTTAGCAAAGTACCCGGTCCGTTGCTTCAGGCATGTTTTGCCCGCAGTTTCTATCCGCCACGTGGAAAAATCGAGACGGCATGTTTTTGATCAAGACCGAATTTTTTCCGGTGTTCCAGAGTAAGAAAAAGGGAAATGTGTGGGTGTGTAAACGGTTTGTAAAACAGACTTAAATAAATCCTTTTTCTCTGTCATTTTCAGTTGTTTTTTCTAACTGGGAGATTAAGCTTTGAATAGTCAAGTGTTCGTACTTAACAATGCAAGACGATCAACTGTTTAATCTTGTTTGTTTGAGAAGTACCAGTGAGTGGAAAAGTAGTGTTCTCTCATTTTTTAATGGAATTTTCGTCACACGCAGATCAGTAATCATTATCGCAGTGATAAAATGTGCAAAAATTATATCGTAATTAAAGAGTCATTTGAATCTTCAGCTGAGCATACAATTATATTACAGTTTTAAACCTTTGTGAACTTTCGTTTGTGGTACGACAAAAACAAATATTTTCTTTCCTGTAAACCCTTCATTTCAAACTTACCCACATAATCCGGGTTATTCTTTCTTTGGTTTTAAACTTTTGTATTTTTGGAACGCCGCCCTCGAAGTTTATCCTTAGAAAAACAATTTGTCACACTGCCCAAACAATGGGGACTTTTTCTCTCACTTCAGGGGTTAAACGTAACAGGACACCTTTAATGAAAATCCCACTGCTATCGCTTCTCATCTGCAAGCTTCTCATTTACACTCGACACGGTGATAAAATGTCGGCAATACCTCCCACTTACGACCTGCAACGAGCAGTATAAAAGCGGGCAATTTGTAGAGACCTCGGTGGTTCATCTTAACATCGGATGTCTTTGCAAGCTTCTGGTCTGGCTGGTGGGTTCTACGACTTTGCGATGAAGACAAGCCTGTCAACCTTGGGTATTTGTGGTCTTATTTTAATCCTGTAAGTCTTGACAATTTGAAAACGTCCTGTTTCAGATAACACGCCTCACGTGTGCTACTAATTCTATCAGTCTAAGCTGATAAAAATCTCCAAATCTCTTTCAGCCTTCCAAAAACGTTAAGCACCAGTCCTGCGGCTGATAGCCGGAGCTGGAAAACTAGAAGTAGAGGATCGCTGCCATGTTCTACAAACAAGTCAATTCCGGTACGTAAATCACATTCATCAACACCGTCACTCTCACAAGAGAAGATTTTTAACGAACCTTTTTTTAATCCATTCGCTATTCCAGATTTACGAAAGAAAAATGTGCATCTTTGTTGAAAGTCAAAAAAACCAAACGGATAATAACAATCCTCCTGTGAAAAGAACTGTTCAAATCTTTTCAAGAGCTTCAAAATTCCACGTTCAAATCACGAAAACGGAGTTGGACGCTCGCGGTCGGGAGGGCTCAGGATTCGGTAAGTGGATTGGAAGTTAACTTCTCTCAAGTTTTATGTTCAGTAGTTGCGAATTAAGATTCCCATTAATGACCATTCTTAGTTTGTTTTTCAAATAATTTATACCCGCATTGTTTTCTTATTCTATCAGTGATTTCTTTAGGGTATCAAAAGTTCGCTGATGCTTTCATAGAAAACATTTATATTCCAGCTAAACTAGAACAATTCACTTGAGTGACATTCAGTCTCTCGGTGTAGCAGGCGTAAGACACGCTTGTGTTACCTTCAATCATTTTGCTCTCGTTATTTGACGTTTTCTTTATTACATTATGATAAATATCGTGATAACCGCATTTCGTGATTAGCGCAAAAGCCGAGGATCATCTGGGGACCACATTGAAACCCGTTGCTTAGAAGCCATGCTCTCACGAAAGCTGAAAACGTGCTATATTGTGCTTTATTGTTCTTAACAAAAATATTCAAAAACAAATCCCGTCACAAAGAACGGATTTTGCGGCTTGTTCCATTTAATTACGAGTCACATTTCCTCAAGTGAGTGAGAAAATTTGCCGCTTTGGTTTACAAAGTGAAGCGGAAAACCGGCGTCTCCCAGACTGTGAATTTTCTTCCGTCAACAAAGAACCTCTGAAAGTGATAGAAAAATAGTTCAAAAGCCTCTTTCCAGAAAAACGGAGGTGATGACTTTTCCTATTCGGCTTGCCATCAATTGCGAACTTAAATTTTGGTTTTAGGGCTGGGTCGTTACGCCACAGGGATCGGAACCAACTGGAACCCACATGTTTCAGTTGTTCTCTCAGCTTCTTTTCTTAGAGTGGGACGTTACACGTGAATTCGGTGCTTTTCTCTTTTGAAAGCGTCCTGTAATGATTCGTGAGTTGTGTTTATTGCATTATTTCTTCAAATGCTCTCTCAAAACTGACGTCTTGCCACATGGCGTGATTATGCTAGATGACAGAATCTTGAGGAAAGTGATCGTGACGTTTTCCTTTGTCCTTTCTTTAACACAAAAAATCTCGAGCAAATTAAAGCAGAAAGCTTATTTCATGTAGTCAATACCGCCGAGTGTCGAGTAAACTAATCTATCGACAACGACGAAAAAAAACTTTCAAGCCACGAAGCAAAGATCAAGTCACAAAGCTCTCACCATCAAGTAGTGTAAGCTAGTGTAAACTGTTTTGGCCGATACCCCGGAGCGAGCCACTAATAATTTCTGCCATCTCACCGTTATACAACTGTCTACGTCCGAAATAACGTAATTTGGGAAACGATGTTGTTCTAGACATTTTGTCACATGTAGTCATTTCACTGTGTTGTCGTCTGAGACGTTCTTTTCGATGTTTAGTATTGTTATCATTGTTTATTCAGCTAGCCTGTACTAATGGCCTCACAAAACGGATCATAGGGTGCAGTCATTTTTGCGGGTTCAGTTGACATTGTAAATTCTTTTGTAATGGATATCGTTTTGTCCAACAAATCATGAACGTTCTGATCTTAATTCATCTTGAACGCTGACATTATTTTTTCAGTTGTTCAGTATTGGGAGTTAGGTTAAGCATCCGCGCGATTACTGTTCCACCGGTTCCGCTGCTGCGATCATTTGCGACTTGTGATTTTGCAGCTACCTCTCACTTTGAGTTTTAAAAAAGCAAGGTCATATTTTTCATTGACTAATTTTGTCCGGAAGCGGAGAGAGTCTCTTTTAAAGTAAACTAATCAGAACGATGTGCAAATGAGGAAAGAATGATAAAATTAATTCCTTCTGCTGATACATACAGTGGACTTTAATAGTTGCCCTGTCTAAAGAAAATCATCTCAAGTTTACTATTATTATTGGCGAGGATGAGAATAAAAAAAGCAAAACAAATAGTTCGAGCCACTCCGTTTCAAACTGTTTACAGAGCATGTCAGATCATGACGTAGGGGGAAGGGGACAGGGGGAAGGAACAAAAATAACCTAGCCTATCCTGTATTTGGTTATTGGTGATACCGTTACTCTCCGTTACCGTTACTCTCCGTTACCGTCACTCTCCGTTACCGTTATTCCCGTTTTCTCTCTGTTTCTATTTGTGTTTTCACTCTCACGCCTGACTTTTGCATGTTGTACAAGCAAAGCACTCATTGAACGCGAGCAGAAGAATTTTTTATTACAAACAACCATGTAAGCCAGTGAAAAATGGGGCCGGTTCAGGATCAAATTCACAAAATTTATTTCATTCTGAAGACGGGCACGGGTCATTTTGTATTTTTTAAATTTTTTCTCTCTATCCACAAGGAACTTTCACATTATCAAATTATCAAAAAGGAAAAAAAATAGTTGTTGTAGTTTCAATTCCACGCGAGAAAAAATATCGCAAAAAGTCACCTAACGGCAAATATTTTGAACTCGAGGCAAAGAACCGGATTGTTATATTCGACATCCTATTTGAAAAAAAATATAACTGCATTTGACCTAGCATAGCTATTTTTTCAAACTTGACCGCGTTTTCTATCAAGTGGACCTCCGAGTTTCTGTGCAACTTTAAAAATATGCTAAGGAGGGTATCTTTTCATGGAATAGCATCCCCTCAACAGTATTAGTGATCAGAGTTTTAAACACTTTTTCGCTGAGAAACTGGTGATATTAGGTCGGACATATATAGGCCGCCAGCCTTGCCCAAATGTGGAGAGAAACCTTCGGGGCTAGGTTCTTTTTGCTTTTGCCATCTGGTAAACTAATGAAAGTTACCGTACTTATAAACCTGACCGATAGCTTCTAGTTTGTCTTCACACCTAACCCCACCCCGCCCCACCCCAGGCTGTGCAATTCAGCAAAGTTTTATCGAGGGAAGGGGGGGGGGGGGGAGGGGGGCTCCGCCAAACCCTGACACAGTTATATACCATTTTGTCCAAAAGGTAACCCTTTTAAGTGTTTGCAATATAAACACTTCATTCTCGATTCCGCCCCTACTAAATTTCAACTCAAACTTAAGGAGGCTATGTATATAAATTGGGAAAAGCCTAATTTAAACCAACAAGTTCATCACGTCAGCCTGACACTTACGCTTTAGGCTTTATGTTCTTTCACACTTTGTAACTCACTCAAATATTTTTGTCACTTAATCTTAATTAATTATGTATGTTTCGCCTAGTTGTTATGAAGTCCAACGGTTTTTCAAACATTATGTAACTGAAGATGATGTTGGCAACATCGAAACATGTCTTTAAAATTAAAACATGTCGTAACGTTCATGCAATTCATGCTTTTTCTAAATCCTTGTTTGACACAATATTGAATGGTCATTTTAATACTTAAATTGAGTATAAAATGTTTAAGCAAGCAACCGCGGACGACGATCCTGCTGGTATACGTTGTATCAATAGTTCAGTATCAGCTAACCGGCGTATCGTTAAAAATAAACTATAATGATGCTATAAAATCAGAGACCGTGACAATTTTTAAGATATACCGTATATTTCGGCTGGCTGGCCAAACCAGCCTTCTTCGGGTACAAGATTTAACCTAGTTTGGCCAGCGAAATATAGTACATCTTATCATCCTACGTTGTATTGGTCTCCGCTTTTATATTCTTCATTCAACTGAGTAACAGTTTTCCTATTCTTTTCTTCCCTTCAAATTCACATCCCTTCTCATCTAAACCCGGGCTGAAAAATATACTCCTTCGGTTGAAACCTCCCCAAATAGTCCATCAAAGATAGTAACCCTCCTCTCAGGATGTATCCCTTAATTCTTAAGGTCAGAGAGACGATTATCCCTTTTTATTGCGTAAACGTTCCATAAATTTGTTTAAAGAAAATTGAGATTTAATCATGGCGTTAGGCCCTGCATATAACCGATCGTGATCATTAATTAAGATCCCATCTCCACCCAAGAGTATTACCAGTTTTTACTGTCGCAATATCATCAAAACCATTCAACAAATATAGTCAAGAATCAAAGAAATAAAAGAAGATGATTATACAAACACTCTCGCAAAAAGTCTGTGCGATGTTTCGTGCGGGAGATATTCGAGGAAATGTTTTACTGAAATTCATAAGGCTTTGTATGGAGACGGACGCCATGTTTGTGTCCCCACAAATGTGGCGGCCGGAAGCTAACAAAAACGTATGTCACTGAGGTTTGCAATAAAAGCCTGCAGTCATCTTCTGAGAGCTCATAAACATCTTTTTGAGTACTTATTCTCGTACAAGGACTGTTCAGACTGCGAAATCTCACTTTTTTAACGTGACAGCATTCTCGACCGCCATTTTGTATTGTGTCACTCAAAAGCTTAGAAATTCAACCTTGCTTTATCACAAGACGAAAAACCCAACTATTTGACTATTATACCACCAGGAGAAATATTATTTGTGTGCTATCTTCATGAATACAAAACAAAGCCGGTTATTTTGTGACAAATTCGTTTCATGCATAATTCTGCCTTCCCCCCGCAAAAAAAAGCTTTTTAAGAAAACGACTTAACGACCCCATGTTACTCCTTCCATGAAATTATCGACCTTAAAGTTGAAAGCTACAAATTTTAATTCTCCAATCTCAATACATGCCACTCACCAGAATTCCTTTGCTTGTTTATACGCGAACTAAATTCACATTGCAAGACAGCCGTGTGTTCACATGGTAAATTTTTATCACGTGGGGAGTGGAGGGCTCTGTAGCAATGCTAGTGGACAGATCCTTTCTCTTTTACGAATTTTTAAGAGTATATATTCAAGTTTGTTAAACAACGTGAGAATAATACTACTAATCCTTATCGGGCCCATGAGGACTCTTGAGGCCGGTAAGAATAATATCAATACATTATTACTTTTTCATCATCGTACTTCAGACAGTGTTGGTTCTCAGTTATTTTAGATTCATCTTGTATTCTCGTTTTTTTATTGCTGTTTTCACGTTGTATCCCTTTAAAATAACCCTGACATCATCCTGCATTCATTCTGTAGCGAGGCTGGTGTTGGAGTCAGACAACTTTGGTCGAATAAAGATTCGAGGAGAGAGTACAAACCGCTACCTCTGCCTGAACAAGAAGGGTGAACTCGTTGCCAGGGTGAGAATTTGATTTCTCTTAAAAGACCATTTCAGAGTTTTCTTTTGCCTCTGCTTCCAAACGAGTCTTCGTGAAAAAATATCCATATAAAAATGCTTCCCACTGAAACTTCCATTTTTTAGACAACACAAACATATTTTTGGAAGTTCTTTACTTGAGGACTCCCATTGGAACAGAGGAGAAGTGTAACTCAGAAATTTGCTATTGTCTCGTTTTATATAGTGTATGCATGCTCTTGTTCTTGGTAACAATGAAAAACTCGACTTGAAATACATAGCTAGTGTGACAAAGGTTCAGTCAGTGTCAAAGTCTTAAGCCCGTCCGTCTCATTAGTCCCAGGCATACTTTCTCTCTTTGCTCGAACTGCTCTTGCACGATCATCTAAAAAGAGACTCGAGAGCGGACAACAGTTGTTCGTCCATGTGGATTGCGCTGAACAATTTCGCGTTCATGTAAAAAAAGCGCTGTTCGCCAAGCAACTTTAAACATTTCTATTATACAGACCAGAGTGGTGCAAAGCAATCCTTTTTCGTTTGTAAACGATGTGAAATGTGACCTCTAATACAAAACGCAGCTCGGCCAAGCAAGCCTTTCAGTACTAAATAAATACTGTCCATCAGTGTAAGCTTGAAACTGCTCAGTTTTTTGTTAAGTTTTGTTCATAACTATTTTGCTCAAAATGTATCAGTCTTAAGCGGGCGAGACTCAGCCGGCTCTTACTTAATAAGCAAGTTGAATGGTGCGAACAGGTACAAACATATACTGAGCGTTCTTCCCCAGTTTGATAACTCAGGAATGATATCAGGTGTGGCAGATATTTTAAAATGTTAGCTTGGGTGGAAAGGGTTACACAAGTCCCCCTTCTTCTACCCTCTCCCCCTCCAAACTTTCCCCCTCCCCCCTCCCTCTCGCGAAAATTAAGTGAATTACATTATGTTACTGTTGACATATAGTCCCGACTTTGCGTTTTCTGTTACTTTTGACGTTATCAGATTGTACCTTTGATAACGTCGGTTCAGTTACTAAATTCAAGGACATGTTTAAGTGACATTGCCAAGAAAATAGATTGTTTGTTACTCGAAAACGCGAAGTTAAACTGAGTGATTCAAAATACAAAATTTTCGCAAATCGTGGAATTTAAGTGCCGCGAAATATGCGCACCTCAAAATCGCGAGGTAAACATGTCGCGAAAATTCTCGTGTAATAAGGTAATCAGTATTGCGGTATGTAAAACGTAGCGGGAGAAAGACTAAATGTACCTTGGAGGCTTTTACAAAGTCGGTTAACTTACTGACGGAGTTAGTACAGTCAACTCTCTCGTAAGCGGACACTCTCCGGAATTGAAAACAGTGTCCGTAAGTAGAGGTGTTCGCTTACGAGAGTGTCCGTTAGCGGAGAGTTGACTGTATAATGAATTAAAAAGATACATGACTCCTGCCCTTTAAAAGCATTCAGAAGAAATGAAACAAGAGAAGGTTGAAATTATTCTGGTTCTCTTACTAACCTCGCATAAAATAATAAATAGAAATAAAAATTATTCAATCATGGAGATTGCCAAGGAAAACCAAACTTTAAGAAATTGGCCACCGTGGTTGGTTAATCAAGGAGCAGGGCCAAAGCCAGAAAAAAATGTCCATGAAAAAAATTATGACAGAGGCAATGGTCACGGTTAAATTCTCTTCCTAGGTATTTAGGGTGATGACTATAAACCACAAAAACGAAAAAAAAAGACTTAGGCAAGTGCCTCGGTTTGTCTGTTACTAACTATGGTCCTGAGGAGGTTGTATGGTGAAATCAAGCGTATATAGTTCTGCTCTTGTTAATGCGTCTGGCGATGACGTTAGCAGTAGCACATGTTACAGTCAGGAGACTCATATGCGTGTCATTTCAGACCTTAAAATGAAATGTTTCGGAAAATATAATTAAAGTTTTTATCTCACTGCACGAGATTCTATTCATGTCATGTATACCATAGATTGTTATCCCACGGACTGCCTATGAACTTCATGCTGTGTCGCTTCATATATATTACGAGAGGCCAAAGTCTGTAAGAAACAATATCTTACAGTGACTGATCAACTCATCCCGATCCATAAGGCTACCTTATGTTTCCGCATAAGACTCTTTCAGTCTTATCCCGGCCCTTAGCCCATCACCTTTTGTGCACTTGTTTCAAGTCTGTCTTGGACTAGCCTAGGGTTGCAAGGCTTCATGTTCTTGGCGTGGTTGGCTGCTGCTCAGCCGCTTCGCTATTGTTGACTTAGATCGCTGCGCTAATCTTTTATTTTTACAGCCCCCATGGGTGTGATGTGGGCCGTTAGGTAGTCGATCTCTCTGATCGCAGCTGTACGCCCATTGTGAACAAATATTTTGGCAAGAATTCCCTGACGATGTATTGACTTTGAATTCTCCAAAAATTGAAAAAAAAAAGCCAAAAACTTCAGAGCACAGATGAAATGGACAGACAAATTGTTTAGCGGTCAACCCAACACAGTGTCTGAATTTCTGGTTATGACGGAAAAAATTGCCCGTCTGTAACAACAACCTTGTCCAAAACATATCTTTATTATCAACTTGAATTGGGAATTAACATTGTGGTCTCCCTGAACATTTCTTTTTTATGTTTTGACCTTTGGCACATTTTAGGACACCCTTGTTCTCAGGAACATTTTTCGGCTAGCACCAGTGTTCACTTTTTCAATTAGTGAGAATAACTCTTTCCGCGCTAAAATGTGTTGTAACCGAGTCATACAAAACTATTTTACAAAAGAACTGAGACCTGCATGTAAACCATTTATGCTTAAATGAGGGCGGATTAACAAATAAACAGTTAGACATTTTGAGACTTAAATTTGTTGTTCTATCCGCATATTATTTTAACCAAGCTTACTCCACCATGTATAGTCTCGCCGCTGAGTTGTCCTGCGTTATCCATTGCTAATCTTCGCGGGGGATTTTTAAACATGTTTCAAGTTATTCGATAATTACTTACTTGACTGTCCGTCAAGGCACGTTTGCCAGAATTTCGATGCAACCGAGGGCTGTCAACAAGCATTAACAGGCTAGCAAATTCGCGACTGATTAGCTTAAAGAGACCGCTTTAGGGCAGTTCCCCTCTTGGTGATACCCTATCGTTGTTCACACTTTAGTACATCAATATTTAAGCAATGGAGCACTTTTTCCGTGTTTATATAGCCTCATCTAAACACTCGGAGGCTTGGGAGAGTTCGAGACAGTTATACAAACCCGACACGTAGTCGAGGGTTTCCATAACTTTGGAGACTTCTCCCAACCCTCCGTGTGTTTAGATGAGCCTATATAAACACGGAAAAGTGCTAAAATGTGCGAAAATGCAGCGAACGATTGTTAATAGCTTAACAGTTGCAAAGACAGAGAAATCGAAAATTCATCCAGGTTGCTCACCATGGCGAAAAGAGGATTTCTTCTCCTTGGCGTTTTGTCACGGTAATGGAGTCGATTCAGATCGGAATCTGTCGAATTTACAATGAATTCTTATATTCTTATATTCTCTCAAATATGAACGTAATTTTTGAAAACGTACCGCCAGACCAATTTCACTGACTTAACTCCTTTCAAATCGTCTTAGGGTGAGCATGATTAAAAAATCTCAACATAAGCTTCTCATGTGAATAGATAGTTATGCTTTAATGGCATTGGTTTCTAGTGTTAATCGAATGTCGTCGCATCTTTTGCCATCTTTTGAATTTCGCAGAGAGTGGTGCCTTTTCCATCTGTGGGCGGCCCTCTTATATCAGCACACTGTCATGAATGGCGTTTTCTGTCGTAGTGCTTATCATGGTTTAAGCAATAAAGAAATAGAAAACATGTACCGTGTTTCTATCGAGTTATACTGAGGAGCATGATTTTAACCCAATCAGCGCGCGTATTTTTGGGGGGGCTATTTTCTAATTCTTAATCCAAACCTACAAACACCTTTTCCTTTCTTCTTTTCCCTTCTTCAAGAATTCCCAGTTATCAGTTGATTAATCCAATAAACTTGCGAGCATTGCAAGTTTGTTAGATGGTAAAGACAGACACGGCAGACTAAAACAGCTAGAGTTGTAGAGTTACAAAAGCTAGATGAATCTTCTAACATTTACTTATTTCGCCCCACTTAATGACCTATCCAGGTGAAAAAGCAAAGATTCGCCACAATGAAAAGATGTATTTTTGAGGAAGAGATCACATCTGAGGGATACTTCCAATACAAATCCGTTAGGTATCCTCAGTGGTACATCGGTTTCTCCAAAGGCGGACGTGCAAGGAGCGGAAGCGTCAGCGCCAAGCGGCAAATCTACCGTCATTTCATACCAAGTTTGTTAGGGAGAAGAAAGCATCGCCGGGAGGCCAAAATCAGAAAAATTATCAAGTTACTTCGGAAGACACTTCACAGGAGAAGGGCATAAAGATCAAATCATCACCACCTGGAGCTATTAGGTCCAAGGCACACGTGCGCTGGTACACGGTGACAACAGCTTCCATTTTAAATCGGAGTCTGTAAATTTCTGGGCACAGAATTGAATTTAAAGGACCTAGCCTGACATTTCAGTCATCTCCCGCCCTCAGCCTAATCCTCTCGCAAGGGGATTAGACTGAGAAAGGACCCAGCTCTGTCATTGAAGAAGAGGTCGCCTTTTTTAAGTAACGGAACAGTGTTTTTATTTAGTTTTAGAAATTAGAGTAAAAAAGTTTAAAGTGTTAGAAGCTTTGCATGAAAGCCATTAATGCATGATTACTTCACTTTGCTCAAAATTCTCCCCCAGGCCTTGACTACCAGGAATTTTTCTTGAATGCCTAGGACCTTCGGTCTTTACGCTGTTTTGGAGCATCCTTTTTATTCTTGCTTGTTTTGGGAGTGCGTCTATTATGAAAAGTTCACTAAGAAAATTGCACTTGGAAAGCCAGGTTTTAGGTTGAAACACAACTAATTAGACTTAAAAATATTGAAGGGTTGCATAGCTGCCTGGCATGTCGATTCGACGACAGGCCAGATGTTACAATGTAGAATGTACTAATCTGACGCCTACCAATCATAATAATTAAAATATATAGGTTTACCAATTTTTTTTCCATTTTATGTGACATTAAAGGAAGAAGAGAAAGGAAACCAGGACTGCGTCGAAAAGGGAATCATTTACTCTCTTGAATCTATTCTCCGTATTTAGTTGGATACAATTCTTTTACTGTTGGTTCTTAGAATTTGTCAGTGCCGTGGCGGATCTTCCTTATTCTCGTATTGTAGGGAGATGTGTGCTATTACTAAGATTTGTCAAAAAAGTTAGTTGAGAGTTTTCTCGCAGACTATATGTAGTTAAGAAAGTGAATGCTTCCAACGTTCAAATATTTATATCTATGTATTTATCTTTCAATACCGTCTTTGATTTTAATATTTAGAATACCTTTTCGGTGGAATGGTGGCCGTTGGCTTTTCTCTTTTGATAATTTTTAGCGTTTCTAGAAAGTCATTGCCATTAAAAATAAGTCTCTTACGGGACTGCTTTATACTCAACTGCAAACATCAAAGACCGTAACACCATAACAGTACAAACGAACAATAACATTCGCAGTGGCCTCATCGTTAGTACGCTCGTCTCCGGATCGAGCGGACCGGTACAGTGAGTTGTGTTCTTTGGCAAGACACTTTACTGTCACAGTGCCTCTCTCCACTCAGGTGTACAAATGGGTACCGGCGAAGTAACTGCTGGGGATAGCCCCGGATTGCGATGAACTAGCATCCCATCCAGGGGGGAGTACAAATATTTCTAGTCGCTTCATACAACAGAAACCCGAGATAAGCCTCGGCCTGTTAGGTCACTTTGCTCGTATGCAGAGTTTACGCATACCTTATTCTAGCATAATAGCATTCTTGGTAAAAACCTTTTTGTAATGACATCATATGGACGAAATCGCTAATTTTGCACAAATAGAGCTGGAGTTGTTTCAGATTGACTGTTGGAATAGGAACAAAGACCAAAGCCAGTGCGTGTTTTCCAGCGCTTTTTCGCGCTCTAAAGGCAATCGGACGTGAAATCAAAGCTAAGCTATATCTGGAAATGAGAGAGGATCCTGATATTTAAAACTTGCATCATAGCATAACATGTTATTTAACCCAGGAGGCAGAACCTTTTACAGTTCTAGCATTCAAAGAACAGCAAATTTTCCGTAAGTCGGGATGAGTTAGGATCACAGCAGAGGCACCCATGAAGCAGAAAATCGGTAAACAGGAAACAAAAATAGTGATCTAGCTAGAAGAAAAGAACCTCTTTCCAATCTTCCCGTAGATAAGTAATAATCATAGAAGATAATACGAAAGTTTTTTATCGGAGCGGAAAGGATTTTATCGCGCATGGTATCAGTAAAAGCTTCCGTGCTATCCACACCGACATCAGTTCTTGGAGCCTGCGAATGGATGGACTTTTCTCGTTTTTGCTCGTTCGCGTGTACTCACAAGGTGTTTTACTGATGACAGCAAAAGGTTATTGTGTCCAACTTGCCAGTGACGTGCTTGTCTCAAATCTGCAAACTGTACAGCTTCGAAGGTGTTTTTCTCAGTCACTACTAGACGCCATATTGAGTTGTTGGCATCCCATCCGGTCTTCTCTGGCGGTTTTTCTGATATTCGAATACCTCAGCAGTAAATCCTTTTCTCGAGTTTCCGGATTTTCGAGCAAAGCAAACACCACCTGAATTAACAACTTAATCTCTTGTCACTTTTGTCTTCAAAAAAAGAAAAAAAACAAACAATTGTCAACACAGTGTTAGCATTGCTCCTCTAACAGCAAACGCCATCTACCAAGCCTGGAGAAACGTTCTCGCTTGCACGTGTAAACCAAATTTGCTCATTGTCCTCTACTTCTCTATTTAAACTACCCAGGCACCGAACTCAAGCAAAGGGACTCTTCAATCTTCATTAGACCCGTCACTTCTTTCTGACGTTTTACTGACTAGTTTGGTCAATCTTCAATCTACAGCTCCATGACCCCTGTTTAGAAAATATGTCACGTGACGTCTCGACATAACTATGCAAAAGATTACCAAGGAGGTATTTACGAACACCCTGACCACACGTTTTTTAGAACTCACGTGCAAGTCGTTGGTGGGTACAAAATTCACCTTATTGACCGTTAGTCGTTGTGGGGAGGTAGTGTTGCAATGTGACACCACACAGAACTCACGAAGGTTCATACAGGTAGAAAACAATGTTAACATTAACAAGGCTGTCGAGATAATCAGAGGAGTCTGAAATTATAGAAAAGCTAGAAGACGGTTTTTTTTTCTTTCAACAAAGTAAATAAGTAAAATGGTAAATTATTGTAAATAATGTGTTCTCCAGAACTCCCAATGACCATCAGGATTATTGATATCGCTGGAGTAAGGTAAAAGTGTTCAGCTTTGGAGTTTCCGTGATTAGCTAGCCGCAAGCTTTGCTGATTATGAACAGACTGCTTTCAATCTGTCGTAGCTACATTTTCCCCTGTCTTAAATCTGTGAGCCAGGCTGCTGCTGCGAGATGTTATGAGGCCTTGTTAAGGATATAGGGTTAATGCATAAGGTAAGGGAAATTGCTGTTAAGTGACAAAGAGATACATCGTAGTAATTCTATAAAAGGCACTTAATTACAAGAAAGACTGCAAACGTAAATTATGTGCCAAAAATCTGGCACTTATTGAAATCTAAATTCTTATCTGACATTGGTATATCCGGGTCAATGATTTTTATAACCTTATTTCCGCTGCTTTCATTTTCACCGCCTTAAATATATCACGTGCTTGAAAGCTGGTAAAGAAAAGCAGAGAGCAAATAAAACTATGGCCCTTTTGTATGGCCAGCTAGTATCACTTCTGATTGTCAAGGAACGAAAGAGAAATAAAGACAAATATGGTGATTAAAAACTCGAGGGTGTCTATGGAGAAAAAGGCTTAAAAAACTAAAACTACAGATTTCAACAAAGCTCTGTTTTTGACCTGTTTAGTGTTCCTCTTTCTAAGCTAAGGCTGTTGCGTGATCTTATTGTTTTCTGTTTTATTCTTGTTTTTAGTTTTTCCATTTGTCTTTTTTGAATTCCTCGTAATTACAAAACCGGACCGGAAATTATTCCTGCACATAGTTCGACTGCACTGCAGGGACTGAGGTTAGATGTCAGCCCTCAGACGTATGCAACAGGAAGCCTAAAAGAGTCACGTTAATTTCATTAGATAACGAACTTCCTATCTCTCAGACTATTTACAGTTATTTTGCCCGGGAATTTTGCAAGAGATAGGAAATTTCTAGGGCTTTATTCTCGACCGCAGCGGGGAGCGAAACAAAGCTTTGATTGTCTGCTTCGCTTTCTGACACTGATTTCACCATTCTTCCAAACGGATGTGTTCCTAGAATAATCAGTGCTGCAAAAAACGCTTGTTACCAGCTGACAAGCAGTATGTGGAAGATGACACGCTTGTAATGAAAGAACTGACATGCGAGCCTGCGGAATGGAAATGTCGCGCGATTTATTAAGTGCGATTTCCTACTTTATCAGACAATCTGGAAAAAAGTAAAAATCAGTAACTCGAGAACATGAAATGATGCTATTATCAATATTTTAGCGATTGTGGCTCATATCGGATCATTTTGCGGCTTGCAATGACGTCTGATTCTCTAAAACAAGACACAAGAATTCCTCCGAGGCTAAATTAAAATGAATAGCAAAATGACAATACCATGAACTTTTCAAAATATTATTTTTAACGAAGTCCCGAACTCTTTATTTTTAACTCTAAAAAGCAAAATGTCACAATGAAAAACTGGTAACTTGCGTTTTCCAGTAGTTGCTAGAGACTTCATTCCGCCCTTAAGCCCCAATATAATCAAACTTCCTTTAGAGCAAAAAGTTCTGCCCTAATGGCTTGTCTTGCGGGCAACTTGTAATGAACCATTTCCTGCTAATGGTTTATTAAACGGAAAAGTGACTCGCCAACTCGTCATTGTCCATCAGCTTTTCTCACGCCGCCTTGTCAATATAACGGGAAGTGCAATTATTGGAATGAACATCGCCTGATGTTATTCTTATGATGTTTTTTTTTCTTTTTGTTTACAGGGTAAATTTTGCCCATTGAAAAGTGGCACCACACCGTTTCTCACAAAAAGGTGTATATTCATTTCAAACGGTTCTTTGCTCGAAGTTAATTTTCAAGGTTCAAAGAATTTTCCACTCACATGTGCTTTCTGCATCTGATCAAGCCAAACCATTGTGTTGAAATCTTGTTGTCTTTTTTGTACTCTTTTCCTTTTTGTGTTGACTTACAAACACATGTTGAAATCCTCGTTCTCTCAGGCTCTTGTAATTGTTCACCTCCATAAGCAATGTCATACTAACAGACAGACAATCAAAGAAACGAGACAGAGATACGAGAATAAGGACTCGATTTTTCCTCTGTTTTTGTTCCAAATAACACCAAGAAAACAAAGGTAAACCGGAAAACGACAAGATGGTTTGAACATCCTTGATCGAATTCCTTCGCTAGCTCACGAAATATTTCTGCAAACAGACTACTTTCGTTCAACATGCTTTGTTTGGAACATAAAAATTCCGATACAAATTCTGACAAGTAAAAGAGCACATACGTCTGCTAAACAAAAGATTACCAAACAAATGTACGCAAATGAATCGACTGGAACTCGTAGAAAAATTCACTTAATATCGACCTTGGCAACACGATGATCAACGTTAAAAGAACTGGCGTGGTAGAACTTTGCCCGGTAGTTTCAGTTATTCTCAGTGTATGTAGTCTTCTAAACTCGTCTCTTGTCTGAACTCGGTGAGAAGCGAAAGGTAATTAGGTACATCAATCACCATGTTTGACCTTTATGAAGTTTAGGGTATCGTGAACTCGTGTCATGAATATGGATTTCTCAAAAACCGCAAAACACGATAACTTTAAGTAGTAGATTCTGACTAACGCAGCAAAGTCCGTACGTAGGTTGTTCCGCGGTAATGAATGCAACACTAGCCATCATATGATAGCTCTTCCTTGCTGGCTTAAAATTTGACAGTTGTGATAGAAAATTTAACCTCAATTAATCGGTTTATAAGTCAGGAATTTGTTTAGCCACCAGCCGCCCCAGTGGCACTCAAAGGCCTAGGCAATAACTTTAGTTCCAAAATAATTCGGCCAAAGTTACAAATCTTATTGAGCTCTTTGCGAAATAAAAGGATAAAACAACAGCAAACATTCGCACTTCGCGTAAAATTAGCAATAATGCCAAAAGCACCGCTCTTTGGGCAAATCAACAGAATTCAATAAAATACTCAAATATCCATCATCTAATTAAAGTATTAGAAACCAAGGGATTCCAAGCGAAAACGTTTGCGGCTTTCGCGAAGAAATCTTTGTTGCGGAACCACAGGACCGCGATCTGAAAATATCAGCGTGTGAGTGGGCTGTGATCAATGTCTACAGGAACTCGATAAAGCGCTCGGTCCGGATGAGACAAAGATCACGTCTCCTTAGAGCTCTATATGTAAAAGAAGTACATCAATATTCTAAATAGGAAATATTTGAGCGAAAAAAATTGACCCGAGTCACCCCGTGCCCGTCAAAACAAGAGGGATTCTTTCCGAGATTTAACCATGCTGTGCAGCAATACGAAGGATTCTTCAGCCCTCAAATATTGATATTACTCCTTGTAGATTAGCGCCGATGAAGCCCGATACCACAAGCACTGTGAATTCTGGCTTATCACTTATAAACCGTGCATTCAACGCTTAAGGAATATCGTTATGTTGCGCTCACAATTTGTTTTGAGTGATACAAACTCCGGCGCGCGGGAGTTGAGTAACAGTTGCAGACGTGTACACGCTAACCATCAAACGCCGTGAACTGTACAAGAATTTTTAATTGTCTCTGAGAAAATTCATGTACACAATTTTTCAGCTTGTGGAAATAGTGTCGAAGAATCCACATTGGGAAAAATTGCACAGAAAAAGCCACAAAATGGCTATAAGGAAAACGCTGTTCCAACTTGATTGTCAAGTCGGCTACTTAGCCAATGTTATTGACAACAGAAGGTAAAAGGATTTAATTTTTCCCCCGGGAGCTTCGCATAATAATGCGCTGACTATCACAGTTATAAAACAGAAGGCCTTCTTTAAACAAATTTGATATTTACATGGAAGGTATAAATAAGGCATATGTATTTGATAGACAAATTTCAATTTGAGAGCTCGATACGAACCCGCTTAACTAAATTATAAATTAACCATGGCCTCGCACTGTTTTTGACACTTCAGACGGGATCTTTGGGTCTTCTTTGTCGCTGCCTACTCGCAATTTTCTGTCTTTTATAACATACACATACTTCGGAACATCCTTTGAGAGGCACATAGCAAAGGAGGCAAGGTAGAAAGAATGAACAAGCCGCTAAACACCCCCATCTGCCGATGCAAGACTTCCGAGGGGGACTGCAGGAGCACGGGTGTTCTGCCGCACTACCTTCATCGAAGGAATCCTTTGAGCAGTGATACAACACTGCTTTGACCCCGCACATACAACTTGCGTAGTCGATTAACACGTCCACGTCCCGCTTACAGCAAAACAACTTGATATCGTCATCTTCATGATGTTTGCATTGGAGTACATTACTGCGACACGTCGGTCGCGATTGCACCGGTGTTGCCGGTCCTGTAGGTCTCGGTTGTGAAGTTACAACTTGAGACGGTGGAACGCGCAAAGTTCCTCCCGTGTGCCTCCTAACAAATGCGTTGAACGTCCTGTTAGTAGCGGGTGTCGATAAACGGAGTCGATTGTCACGATCCGCGACTAAGATAGGTTGGCGAGGTGTAGTAGTCGAAGTCCGCTTCGTAGCGGCCGCGATAACACAGTAATCGGAGTGATATTCATCCTTCTTCGCTATCGTGTCAATTTTGCTAATAGTACTCTGTGGTCGTATGCGATGTTTTGAGTCGTTTTCCACGCTCCTTTTCTCCCAAACAATTGTCTTTTCCAGTGGGTTCTCGTGAAGAGTGACCGCTGTCTCTACCGCCATCAAACATTGAACCCCATTCAAATGGACGTCTCGTAAAACAATTTGTATTAATTTCACCGGGATCAGGCGTCTTCGAAGTCACCCACATCCAGCGAATGAATTCCGAGCGCCATCATATGGCCACAGCGAGAACGACAGGCGACCTGAAAAATTAAACCCGAAGTACGTTGAGCAAATGAAAACCCTTGGGACTAAATGAACATGAATAAAGCTTTCATCAATTAACATTACGTTAATCAAAATACAGTTTATATATAGTATCAGAATGCTAGAGGTGAAGGCCATACAGCTGGAGTTCTCGAAGAAAAATAATATACAAGTTTTTCTTACTTACACCAAAGGTAGAAAAGATACAGTCGCCTAATTGAAAACTTGCACGATTGATTGTTCTCGAATGCTCAGAGAAATCGAACAAAAGTTCCGTGTTGCCAATGTACTGCCAGCACGCTCAGGAAATGAAGGAATTCTTACTGATCGAGACATTGGCCAGTAAACTTATCCATTCAGCCAGCAGATAATACCAACTCGCGTTACACTGCAACTTGGCCCGCGTGAGTAACTAGAAGTTTTGAACCCTGCTCGTAACGGCTCACGGCTTTGCGAGCGATTGATGACAACGTTGTACGACACGCGTGGAGCTCTCGAATGAGATGACAATAAAAGACTGCCTTGAGCAGCACAAAACGAGCTAATGCAATTCACCGCCCACGAACTAAAGCCATATCTGTGTTATTGTGATTTGTGACGTCATAAACACGCCCCTTCGCTGGATTTGATATTTACGTTTTCCTCGTTCGCGCTGTGCGTGGTTAGGAAAAACACCCAATTTCTCGATAAACCGTGTATCTCAGGATTGCTCTAACCCTTCGACTGACGTGTAGCGAATACCGATTGCGAAATTTTCCACGTTCGAAGTGCAGTCTGTTTATCTGTTTATTAAAACGCCATATTGCTTGCTGAAGACAGTCTCTCTCAATGTGACTTCCGGTTTCATTCTGGTCAGAACAAAGGCTGCAGACAAAGGGTTTGTTCGTATGTCTTTGGATTTACATAATGAACATGCTAAACATACTCTGCAAAATTGCTTAAAAATCACGAGACGTTTATCATGTCTTGCCTTTGAGCTGGGGTAGTTGAGTCTTGTTCCAGTTTTCGTCGATTTTTGCGTTTCAGTTGACGACGGGTTTTCCTTTCAGCTGTCAACGTTTTGGAAACATTTTTCTTGCATTAATTTTTCGATCAAGTTTGACGGCGACAGGAGGTTGGATGTTTGTATTCTTTCTTTGCTTTGTACGTGCGTTAAGAGAAACTACAGGACTGGATCTAGCCTATAAGACACTTGATATGGATGTAATTGATGACCCACGTTTGGGGGGGCTGCAGTCACCCTAATGAACATCAACCACTATGCCATCAAAACCCTTCACTTCCGATGCCAGTTTCCGATTTGTGTGATGGGATTTAAGCTGACAACTGTGTCTGTCGAGAAACCAGCAAGCACTCGAGAAAAGCGACTGCGAAATTAGAAAAATCCAATATGTCAACTTTCAATAGATTTAATCATCTGGTGGAGCGCTTTCAAATCAGGCGCATGCAGATGAGAACAGACCATCATTTCAAGTCCGGTAACCCAACACTTGAAAGTGGCGTATTGGCCTGGAGGGGTGTATGAATATTAGATACCTTGAAATCTGCTCCAAGGCTAGAGTTTGGGAAAGCAACTAAGCAAAGCAACTCCTTCTTGCCTTGACTCGGGGGAGAGAAAAAGGAATTTTGTTTAGAGAATGTCCGGTTATTTACCAACGTTTTCAAACAACCAAAGAAAACGATATTGCTTGACTTTCACAACTAAAAAAGAACAATATATACATTTGCATCTCCATAAACAATATAGTTTCCGGTCGTCAGCTTTCTCGCTTTTTTCCAGTACGTTCTTTGAAATATTTACTTTCGATCAGGTTAGAGTCTAATGCAATTTTCTAGACGTGATCAAGTGCTTCTTAAACAGATTTTTGCTTTACCCGGGTCGATCTCTTTTCTAAAACTGCCGAAAAACCGAGTCCTTTGCACTTCAAAAGGAACCGAAAGTGCCAAAATGTAATTATGGCTCAAGAAAGTGTCCGCGTCTTTGTTAGGGGTTTCCTGCTTTGTCCATGGGTCTATTTTCCTTCAAAACAAACACCTGCTTAGGGGTTCGTGACGTTGAATTAACGCCAGCAATCTCGTTGCCAATTACTTTGCGCCTCAACGAAGCTGAGCTGCGAAGGAATGCTACTGTGTGTACACAACCAAATTAAATTCAGGCGACCAAATGCGACACAACTTGATTCAGCAAACATGGGGGGCTTTTATGAATCAACTGGGATGACAGTTTGGATGAGTAGCAATTTCAGAGCCGCGGGGAGCGTAAAATAATAATTGCTTGTGCGTGATACACTAAGCGCCCGACGAGATCAGATGCAAATTTTATTTTTCGCTATCTGTGTGTACACAGGGTACCCAGGATATGGGTAGTGACTTCCTTTAAAGAATAAACAGGCGGAGAAATTGGTGATAAAAAGATAACCCCAGGTATGGGGATTTGATTAAGGCTGATTCTGGCGTGTTTTCACACTTATTTAAATAACTTTCTTCCATTTACGATATTCATCGTCTTTTACGGCGAATGAATGTCGAAATGCCAGAGTTTTAAAATTGGAAAGCGTACGTCACTGATGGAACCACTTCGTGATTTTGTTGTTCGCCTTCAATAAGAAGAGCATGACTAGATATATTCTTATTTAGATTACTAGATATCATAGTTATACAGGCTAGTCAGGCATACGAATGTCCTGTGAAATGTTCCTCTTCTTGTTGTGAATCAAAGGTGATACATAGTTTGTGTACTACGCCGCAAAGCATACATACCAGTTGCGTATTCAATAACCCAGCGACACAATTCTGATATTCTATTGGAAGACTCGTGCACGAAAAAGTTCTAAATAGACATTGAGCTTTATTAATTTGTTTAGCCTGTCCCGGTTTTTTACGTTCGAAATCATTGAAAGAGTGGACTGAAGTGTCTTAGGCTTGTTTAGAAGATGTTTTTTTTCCTTATTTAACCTTTTTATTCTAAGGTGGTAACACTCTTTAAGGATCGGTAGAGCTCCTTTTGTTGGGTTGAATGACACTAAAACTTGCTACAGTGAAAAATACCATGATCTAGCTTCAAGACTGGGGATTGTCTCAAAATGCTGTTTAAAGACATAGCTCAGAAAAATCCGTTGAAGGAAAAACAAATTGGATTAAAAAGACATGAATAGGGTTACGATGACTGAGCAAATCGCTAGTACGAGATCCGTGAATCCAGAGCAAAAAGCGATCGGTGCAGGGTCATACAGGTTGAAGACAAAATCTTTGCAAAGCCAATATACAACAAGGCATTTCATTTTCACTCATATCAACACAGGGTGGAAGCTTATTGACAAGGAGACAAGTGGCATAAAACATCCGATAAAAAAAGCGTTTATTGGAGATAAACAAGGCATGGACAATTTTCTTAACACGACGACGTAAGGGAAGAAGCGTTTTTTTAATACATCACAGACGTTTTCATGGCATGTATTAATTAGTTGATATAAAGGATTTATTTTATCACGTTACTTATTTGTGTACTGCCGTTTTCGATCCTTCCGGATTTTCAAGGTCTCAAAATTTTTTTCAGCGATTAAAGTTTATAGAATGTTCCATGGTATGAAACATGATCAAGTATCAGGCAGAAAACGTACCCTTGTAGCTTTGTAGACAAGTGTTACGTAATCCAAAAACGGCTTTAGATGAGAGGTCAAAGTTCTTTTTCTCACTGATATTTGGTTCTAACGAGTTCTCTCAGCAACGCGCATGGCTGTCTGCAACCTGTGTGCCGTTGAAGCCGCTGAAGCACTTGTTTCGCTGCTGCAGAATTCTTACTTTTTGTGGCTAACTTGAGTTAGTTAATATTTTTTTCAGCATGGTCTTTATTTCTGCTAAGGTAACTGGTCAGAGTTTATCAACAGTAAAACCTCCAGAACTTACATCTAGAAGTTAAAACAGTCTGAGTCAAACGAAAATCGTTTCCGTGACTTTGATTGTCTCAAAAACATTGCCTATCAAGTAATCATCTCATTTAAAAGCTAAAAGACTAAGGGCCTTATCGCATGTCGAGTACAAGATTTGTACTGGCTTTGTAGGACAAAAACCGGCGGCATATTGGATTATCAAACACAGGAGATTGATCGCAGCGATATTCTCTGCAACCCAAGAGCACAACTTCAACAAATTCCTTTGGCTCTAGAACGTTTTGTTCACACAGAGATGTTGTTAATGATTCTGTATCCCTTGGTCGTACGTTTGTCAGAGCTTGTTAAGGTGGCACTCCACGAAAATACAACTTTGTCAGTGATCATACTCAAGGTGTCCTCATTAAGTACTTGAGATATTTGCTTTTCTGTTTTTCTAGTTCCGACTTTAAACAAACACCGAAATGCGCGTGGTACGGTGATTTCTCGCGTAAAATGTACGTAAAATTGGATTATACCATGCCGTAACAGCTACGAACATGAAAACAAGGACGTATAGCCACGGCAGGACTTTTGCTAAGAAACAGCCAATAAGATAGAGTCACATAATCGACATTAAAATATTTGAAGAGCCTGAGACTTAGCAAGCCGTTGAGCAAACAGAGTCCAATCTGTTTCTGGTCAACTTTTTATGACGTACTAACAGGCTGTATCCCGTGGAAGCAAGTGAACCACTGAACAACCGAAGTCAACACGAAACAGTCCCTTGCTTATCTACCTTTTTTTGTAAAAAGTGATACCAAATCCGCACGCACGTTTTCCACCTGCGGTGCTTAACTATGAAAACAACCTGATTTCCACTTGTATATTGTCGACTAAAGTTGTTCAACAACTAAAATACATTCTTTCAGCCGTTATTTGAATTTTGGTTCGAGTTTTTTAGCAGTTGTAAGCTACTGTTGTGGTCCTCCTTACTTTTACCTGTCTGCCCTTCGTTACTGTCCAATTGCCTGTCCAAGTGTTTTGTCCTGATGTTTATCTGTTTGTTTATGTGCTTTTTCAGTAGTTAATTTCAATCTCTGTTAATCATACTTTATATCTATCTGAATGTTCTTTTGTTTATTAATGTTTTTAATTTATTTCAGCTGTCATTTTTGCAAACTGCATACTGTATGGTTTAGGTTTCGGCATATTGTCGTGTCTGTTTATTGTGACGCTTTCAGTTAGTCAGAGCTGGCTATCAGGCAGTCTAATATATGGGAGTAGCTATAAACCTCTTTCTAGAGAATAACTTTTCCTATTTTGTTTGTTTGTCTGTTTGTTCGTCTGTCTGTTTGTTTGTTAAGTTGTTTTGTTTGTTCAGATCTGATATCCATGCTGTCCGATTTCACAGTGTATTTCAGTCACATGCAGTTACTACAACTGTGTTGATCCCTTGCTCTGGATTGTGTCTGATAGACGTGCAATGCATATTTAGTCTTTGAATTTTATTGTGTGTTTATCTATTTCTTTGACTGTCAGCTTCAGTTTGAAGTCTCCCAGATCTGGCTGTTTTACGTATCTTTGCTTGTTTACCTGTCGTCTCTTACTTCAACGTTTCTCTCATATTCAGAAACAGCTCTACAGCGCCTTGCATTATATTACTAAAAGTTGAAGTCATCTTCATTTTCCTATCCACTTTGATTTCTTTACCAAGATGAGCTGCCTCGCCCACTCCTTTCTGCAATAAGAGGACTCACAGTACCCATCATGCAAAGCGCAAATAACCCAACCGTATAATAATATGCACGAAGTTTATACTCACATTTTCACAGGGCTGGAAAATTTCCACTTGGAAATGTTAAGCTTAATGGTCCGTAATGTTAAGGAAGGAAACCTCTAGAATCTTATACATACGTCACAGAATATGAACTAGGCGGATCAAACATTCCCAAGGTTAATGGGAAATAAAATGTCGAAGTGACTCGAGCAAGACTTGTTTGCGCATCTCGCTAACTATCTATGCTCTTTGCTTCTCTCGCGCTTTATGGAGATTTTGTTACTGTGCATAGTTGTTGTAGTTCAAACAGGAGTCGAACTAGAAGAAGTCTAAACTTTTGTAACTTGAACAACTCCCTCCCTCGAAGACAACCTTGAGATTTTGACACACTACGCTCCGACCACTTTGGGCACGGGCGAGCTCACTTAGTCCGTTTGAACTGTAACAGGCAAACGGGTCTTTCAAACCGGATGAAGCTCAGTCAAAAAATAGCCGTTCGAAACAATTACGAAAGGCCGTTATATAACTGACTAGAAAACCATAAATATGTACGGGCTGGTCTAGCCTGGACGAGATTTAACTGACTGATTAAGTCATAACATAATTTCTGTCTGTCCAATTAAAACCAAGTTTCAGTGTATTTCTATGGAAAGTGGAGGTCTGTCTTTCTTAGATATACGCTTTGTTCATTACTATAGCTCATTGAAGTTATGTTAGCGAATGAATACACAATGATTCAGTGGCACTCAGATAAAGCAATTGACGTAAGAGCATGTGCTCAGTGAGTTCAAGCTGGTCCTATTTAAACAGTCTAAAAGGGAAAAGAGCTAAAGGACTACCAGTACATCTTATAGAACTACATCGATGACAAATTGAAAAAAAAACAACTTCGCGATGGAGTCCCGACCACAAAACGTTCAGTAAAAAATGACTCGATTAGCTGATATTGTGCACTGCACAGTTTCAAACTTGGTGGAACGTTTTAGGGTGTGGACGACTTCAGGTACAAGTACAACGATAAAGCTGACAATGATGAAAAACAGATGTAGGACAGTGTCGTCTACGTGTAGTGTTAAAGGCGTATCTGTCCTTAAAGTGCACTTAACATCGCCTGAGAATTTGCTGAAAGCTTTGTGAGTTGATCTTATTATGCGGCGCAGTTGACTAAAAATACCTATGGGACAGACAAAGAATTGTATCGCTTTGGTTATCGACTGCGATAGAGTTTCAAAACTTCTTCTCCTTTCGTAAACATTGCGAGAGTCTGTTTAAAAGTTTTATCCTGCTTGGACGGTTTTCGAGATCCAAATAGATTTTTAGTTTCCATCCTGCACTCACTGATTATAATGTAGCCAATGAACGGGGCCATTTCAAAGCAACATACATAACTTACATTTGTCGGCAACCAAACTTAATTGTTATCTCTAGCTGATAGATGGTTCTTATCAAATTATTTCCACTTAGAGTAATGTTTAGCTGGCAAAAGGACTGAATTAGTATAAACAAAGACTAACAATTTTCTAAACTTTTACTGAATAAATGAGGCTAAATTAGCTTCTTTGACTGCTAAAATATCGTTGGCAATTCCTTTCTCTACTGCCAGAATTAGCTTCCCTTTCAAACCTAAGGTGAATTTTTTCAATCGACTTTTCTTCTTTATCAGCCAGCGTGTTCAGCTACGAGACGAAAGTACTATAATTGACTATACTTTTTAGAAATTAGTCGTAGACTACTGATGATTGACGGAATCGACGGAGACAAAAGTATCGAATGCGGACTAGAGTAGTTACAGTAGGTCCATATTTCTGTCAGTAATAAAATTAGTTACTGTTTGGACTCTGCTAGGTATTTCCGCGGGACGGAAGAACTTCACATTTCTGAGTAATTTCACTCGGAAGGGCTAGCATGCTAACTTATCCCACCACTAGTTTAAGTATGTACAGACTCAGTATAGTTTTAATGAAAGAGTGTTTTCCAGGCTAGCAAAAGGAAGGTGCAGTTTCATAAGTATGCACGCATGTGGCCGATGCTGATAATACAATGTAACTTATTCACGATTATTGCGGGCCGAAAAGGTTTCCAAAACGGTTGGACAACTAGGTAAATTTACAATGGCCTCAGTGACTTCTTAAATCAAAGTATTGAGGCAATGCATGTATGTATGGTACTCAAAAAGTACGTAATCCATTCCTTTGTATGTCCGTTATACGTCGGCACCGACTAAAAAGCCAGTCCTCTCGTCAGCAAAGGTCTAAATTCATGTAGATCCGGCAAGTGATTGTGTTGAAAGGCGACCCAAGGGCAAAAGTTGATTCGACACAGGGTTTCTTTCTGCTATACAGAACACGTATTCTTTCTTTGTTTTCGAAGAATGAAAATATCTCTTTTCTGACTGATGACACCTATGTGTTTCTATTCGCTTTTAGAGCCCCGTATTTTGTTTCGTTCATGCACAAAGCAGTGAACGCTCCGTGCCTTTCTTCTTAGTGACGCGAATTTAGCTGCTTCTGTACTTTTTCCGGCCGCATCTTATGCAACGTCTATTCTTTCATCAAAGTTTGTAAAATGTGCGTCTGCTTTGCATGTGTGATCTGTAATTAACGTTTTCATCATTACTGCCACCCAATGAGCAAAATCTGTTACATAGTTATGGATTTTGAGTCTCATAAAACCGACCAAACGGCAACAGAATCAATTTCCGCTCTTTTGCGACTGCGAAGATCAGTTGCCCTTGTTCTGCAGCTTTGATGAAAGTAGTGCATAAATTTCACGGTTAGAAAAACTAAGGACTTCAACAACTCACCTTTCGTAAGTCTCTCTTGATCGTTTATCTAGGCACTGTAATATAAGGTGGCTCAGGTTCTTTATGCAAACAGTTACAGAACTTTGCAGAAGGCTTTTGGACTACTACAGTCTCCCGTTCGTTCACAGTGATTAACCCACGACAACTCACACAATGCCTGATCGATTCATTGGTTACCTAATTATGACATAAAACGTTAGGAGACTTTTGTTTCAGCGAGTTAGGACTTTCGCCACAAAGAGCCCTATTCGACCGGAAGTTCGGTGAACAAAGGCAAGCCGTGTATCGAGAGGCGGACTTTTCCCGTGCATTAATCACGCAAATTATCTGTGAACGAAGTTGAGCCAGGATGCACCTTCAACAGTGTCTAAAAATACCAAACAGTCAAAGTTTTTCCATGCGTATCTGATGACGAAAAACATTGCCTTAAAAAACTAACCTTGTAGGTGCTGTGCGCTTAAAATAAATTAGCTATCATTAAATCTTAAACGAGTAAACAACTCAGCTTTCCGAACGAGTTTTGAAAGTAATCAGGTATGGTGCAAACGAAGTCAGGATCTCGTCTCGACCCCAAAGTAAAAGGGATACACAAGAAAATGCGTTTTTAATGTTTAGCAGACTTCCAAGCCTTGCGCGCAATTTAGGGTTTATCGTAGTTAAATCTTTATGGATGCATTTTCATAACTCAAATTAAAAGGCTCGGGTATTGTCTTTTCGAGACTCTCAAGTAAATGAATTCAAGGCATTTCCTGTTAGATGGCGAGTATTAGTGCAAATTATATTTGTAATTATAGAACCAGAAAACCTTCTGGCGGTTTGTCAAAAGCGAAGTACTATCATTTTGCCTTCAACAAAGTTCCAATGTGACGTGCTTTTGTTGTCTATGTTCATATCCTTCACAACACCAAGCATACTCCTTAACCATGAACCAGACCTCCCACTACATATTCAACAACTTGCATTTGCCATTGTTTTGAGAACAAAACAAACGCGAGTTTCCTGTTTTTCTTGCTTTCTTTGTCCCATTTCCTGTTTATCTTACTTGCAAGACTTTACGATCTGCAGAGATTACTGACTTAACGGTTCATCAACATGATTGAAAATCTCTGGGAGTTAATAATAACCCTCAGTTTTTTTCTGTTTCGGAAACGAAATTCGCTCATCCAACTCCATTAATTTGGTCAAAACGTTTCTTGTGTTCGTAATTAAAACAAATCACGTGATCACACATGAAAAAGGCTCAACAAGCAATTGCTTCAACATTATATCAATATTTGTACTAGTTAAAATCGTGCTCACTTCTTGGAGAGCCGGCCAAGAATTAATTATTGCAAGAAAATATAGCCAGTTTTGATGAGAAGTAAGAGCATTTTTTCTTCAGATCAAAACTCCAGACCCGGTATGAGTGAATACTTCGTTCAACCCCTTTTAATTAGGAGGAGGTGTCAGAGAGATGGAGGGAATTCAACCTTGTTATAAGAGACCTGTAAGAGGCTGAGACATGCTAAAATCTTAAAGAATGCGCCGAAAATGTATCCAAGACTGATAATTGAGAAAGAAATTTAATTTTCCCTTTGCTGCTGTTGAAATAAGCAAAAACGACAACAATTTAGTTAATTTAATTCTAATATGCCTGAACCCTCTCTGTCATTGCTTGACGACAGAGACGTGAGAAACGCGCGTGATAGTACACGTTCAATTTGAATGTATTTTGGAGTGGCTTCCCACTCATGCTAAAACTCAAATCTTGTGAAAAGGAATTTTGTCGAAAGAAATGTACTTACAAATAAGTGAAAGCGTTAGATGAGAGAGACACACATGAGGCAAAAAATCTTAGGCACTGTTCAATGGTCTTTTCCGGATTTAGGTCAGGAAATACTGCAGTTTCGGCAAAGGTTGTCCTATAGAAGCGTAAAGGCGTACGCAACAATACCGATAGGTGGGTGATAGTTAGTCTTTGCTTGAGTGAGGTTTACGGGTTTTCGGTAAGAATGAAGGAGAGAGCATGATTATTTGTGTTCTAGTAATGTCTTCTTCAATCACACTTAAACACCACGAGCATCGATCAAAGTAAAGGTGAACCACCATTATCAATAATACCTTTCGACATTGTTTTGCACGCTTTCTAGAAACAGCTGCATAAGTAGTAGAATTCACTCAAGCCTTACCCAGAGCGTGAATAAAATGATTTGAAATTCACGACCAGCACTGCGGAAATAGAATAGAAATACAGTAGAAGTGCGAATGCTGAGCGCCACCACGAAAGGGACACAGATCTGGCTAACGGTCGAAAATTCAGTTACAACAAGGAAGATATACGTGTATGTGAACATTATAGAAGTTACCTGTAAATTAACCGCTTCTTGCAATGTGAACGAAGAGGGGCTATGGAAGAGTAAAATTCTAGTGGTGAACTGAGTCAGTTTAGAGTGATCCTTCAAAAACAGCAAATTCCAACTAGAGGCAGGATTCCTTCGGAAACACTGTAAGCTTGTCGATTAAACGTATTGTCAGGGACTGTCATCAGATTAGGGAGAAGACAGATTTGGTTTTGTGCACTTCTCATGTCACGGGGATCACGTGGTACTGATCGGACCCCGCCTCTCGCGCGGAAAACTGACAGTTAGAAGGGGATTGAGCAGAAAGTAACCTTGCCACTTCTTAACCTTTTTTTGCTCTAATTCTCGACTCCCACCCTCTCCCTCTTCTGAAACTGGAGAGTCTACAATAAGTTCACGCCCCGACGGGTCACTTTTCCTACGGGGCATCAGCACCATAATCTATCGTCTTTCGTTTTTACCACTGGTACGAACATCCCTTCATTAAAAGATCCAGGAACTTAAAAACCGGCCTTCCTTCCTCAGGAAGGAAGACACCCTGAGGAAGGAAGGCCGTGCCTTCCGAAATATTGGAAAATATATCCCTATACTGTGTAATCAGCCTTGCTTATTCTCGTGTATTACTATTTTCAAGTATCCTTCAATTTTTTGTAGTCAAAATACCGTGACCGAGCTCTTTTAACCAGTAAATTTGATTTCTTGAGTCGTGTGGATCCGTGCATTTCATATATATTTCATTATATTAACAAAGTGGTTACTTCTGAAGAATATAGACTTTCGTGGTATCATTTTTCCAATCGAATTGTCTGTAAAATTTCCACAAATTAAATTTTGCATCAACATCTCTTTTGATTTATCGTTTCCATGGAAATATCGATTTTTCCTTGGAAATATCGATTCCCTTAAGAAATACATTATACCAAACTTCAACCCATTTCTAATTACTGGTGTTATTTTCATATCGATTCAACCAGCGGGAGATAGATACTAGGAGTGATTAAAATGTAATTTCTCATTACAATACCAATACATTATAAGTAAACAAGTGATGAGAATGAAGAATATCATACACTTTGCTTCGCCTTGATGTACCATCAAATTCACAGAACGAACATTAATAAAACTGTATGGCTGTCAGTGAGAATGAACATGAACTTGAGACTGATAATAGAAACGGATAAGCCACATATGGTGCCACTCTGAGCGCAGACTTAACAAGCTACGCACCTTTCTCTGGGTGTAATAAGGACGATGCGTTCACTAAAGTTGCGAGCAATTTCGTGGCACAACTACTCAACCCTTATCTATTTCACGCGCTCTCTGGTTATCCAATTTTTTGACTCAACACCATACTTTCTTTCTTTTTTTTCGACTCTTCTTGATTAAGATCAAAAGCACTAAACAGTTAAGGCGGGGGTCCACCTGAAAGCCGTATTTTGGCTTGGTATTATGTTCTTAATGCAAATATCTCGTTTACGTTTCAAGCAATCAAGAATCTGTTCACTCATTACACACATCTATGTTTTGCGCCGTTTTGTAAATTTTTTGGTGATTTTTAGGTTTATTTGGAGACAGATAGTTTTTCTCAAAGGATTAGTAAAGTTTATGGAAATAGGAAATTTTGAAGATTTGGTGTTGTTTTAAAATTAGAGTTTGAAGTTAAAAATTGATAGATACACACCAAACAGTTGCCTAACAACCCGAGTGCCATTGTGGGGTCGGGCAACTGTCTGGTGGTGTTCCATAACCTTTTCTTCCCCTTTCAATCTCTCTTTAAACTTCCTCAAATTTCACTTTAATTCAGGTAAACCCCCACCTTAAGTCTTTCTTAGTGATCACTTGATCACACGCCAAATTTGTTACGTTGTCGTATACGCCAGAACTTGCCGTCTGTGTCGTCAATGTTGCGCGAAATGTCGTAAACGTAAAAAACACGTCCGCTGGTGAAACTGATGTGCGCAGTTCTAAGAGAAAGGGAATCGACGCTTTCAGGATTCGCTTAACCCTTTGACGCCCAAGGAGCCATATACGGCTACTTAATGGTCCTGCTCTTTGTACCACGTGTGACGTCATCAATTTAAATGTCACCAGAAATATATTCTTGATAAGCAGATAGTAGAGCTACTAGGAGAGATCTATCCGCATAACAGCGAGGTGCAAAAATGCTGACTCGTCCTCAGTCGTCTTTCTTCATATGCCGCGTGCTGTTTGAAGACGACTGGGGACGAGTCAGCCAAAAAAAGGTGGTAAAATGGCCCATTATACCTATAATTGATCAAGGTCTCATTTCCAGGCTTTGCCCATAATTAACACTCAACCTTTTTACGGCAGCCAGAGAGAATAAGGTAGCGACAGTAAATGGGTTGAGAAAAACGAAAGGAAAAGGGGAATTGCAAAAAAAAAGGTCCAAATTTTGGCTTATGCGCAAGCACCAAATTAAAAATATTCTACATTTTTGTACTTAACCTTGGGGGAATCTATCTGTTCGGCAAAAAAAAGAAAAAAAAAGCTTTTTAGGGAAACTAAGGCCCATTTAGTGTTATGGCAGTCAAAAAACTGATTTAACGGTTAAAAATGGCAGTTTTGTGGCGACCATTTGGTCGTGAAAGGGTTAATCAATTGCGTTTTGTAAATCGGATACCATGGGAATGTCACTCCCTAACGCACAGTAAAAAAAGAAGCTCTTGCCTATCAAAGTAATTTTTCTTTTAATATATTCGATATAATAGATCTATTTGTAAGTGTTCATTCTTCTTATTTTCAGAAGAAAGACACTTATGTTTAAGCTCTCTGGTACAAAACCATCAGTTATTTCTTCTTTTCAGCTTTTCCGTCGCCATCTGCTGGCCTTAAACCATCATTCAAGTAACTAGATATGTTTTTTCCAACACTGCAGCAATTGATTTACATTTCTGCGTAAGTTAGAAAAATGTTTTTCGATGTAGCTCGGTTTATTATCGTAGTTGACTAATTTTCAGTATATTTTCGTACATTATCTATTCTGGCCTGGTGTACAGTACATCACTAAGAGGATCGTTTGGGACGGTCTTGCAGTCCTTGAATGCTGTGTTTCCATATTTGTGCACAACCCCTGTTGTACAGTACATCACTGAGAGGATCGTTTGCGACGGTCTTTCAGTCCTTGAATGCTGTGTTTCCATATTTGGGCACAACCCGTAAAATACGTGTGCAAGAACCATTGATCAGGATCGCGTGACTGTGAATATTCCCTCGCGTGACTCTGATTCGCGTGACTCCACCATTACTTCATTCTACTTGCGTTCACACGTCACTGTGTATGGGTAAGCGATAAGTAACGACACGCGTTTGTTTTTTATTGTCTTCCAGGTCGGAACTCGACTTGTGTAGCGCGCATTCTCTATCCTTATGATCTCCATTTTGAATTAATGGTACTACCGTGTCCAGGTTCTCTGATTCTTTTGTTTGAGATGGAAGTTCATTTTCATGCGATTCCAAGATATCGTTGGCATTGTCAACGAACACATTGTCAATATCTCTGTCATCGTTGTCCGTGTCATGTTCAATTCCTAGTGAATGGCGTGGCGTTGAAGGCGGTTCTGAAGACGTAGGTGTTTCTGGTTCCAAAGGGGACATTAACGATGCATCTAGATCAAGATATTCCTGGAAAGTAGTTTAAACAAAACTGGGTTAGCTTCTATAAAATAAATCGCAACTTTTATTGGTTTAGAGAAACAATCGTCTGTCCATCTATTCTTTCACGTTTGCCTTCCTGTTGGCGCCTAGCAGCCTCTCCCTACATCAGCCAGTGTTACAGATCAAGTATGTTCTTGTAAGACATACTGGTGAAACACACATTCGTGAAACACTTAGAACAGCGTGGAAGTCAGTGCAATATTAATCCTCTTCGTTGGCTGATTGATCCAATTGATTGATTGTCTTATCGACTGATTAACACTCGAAGCTACTTCCAGAAATATCGCGCTGCTTTCGCCTGTGGTAATTTTCCATTTAAGCAAATTTATAACAAATTTCTCTAAACCGTTTTCTTGGACATACATCCAGGCGGGTTATGTGAATGAAGTTGTTCCCCACGTAACTCCCTACTCCCCTCTAAACAAACTCTGTCGGTTAGTTACAGGTTAACGCACCCAGCCAGTGAATTATCGGGATTTACCTGCACGAGTTCACTAACAATGAACGAGAAATTCCAATAACGTACGAAGCTTTGCTGAGTGCGGTATTGAACATTTCGAGTTCATTGTTATTGAACGAGTAGAGATAAATCCCGATAGTTCAAGAGCAATGAGTACGTTAACATTTTTATTATTCAAATTTGAATACACTGCACCGCAAAGAAATCGTCAAACTTTGAGGCAGCCGATGACAGTGGTGTGTTGAATTTACACCACGGCTATTACATCATGATAATGATAATGAAGTCAAGGAGGTTGTTTCGTTACAACCCAGTATCACGTGGTACAAATCAGCCAATCAGAAAATCGGAATTCGTGCAGTGTATGAAAGATGAATAATACTTTAATTCAACTTCAGGGTCATAAATAGCAAATATTTCACTTGCCCGCTGACGAAGGCAAAAAGGTATTAATTTTAAAGGACCTGATCATCTCAGGACAAACGCTTTGACGCAAAACCAGAAGAAAAAGAAAGAGAAGAAAATGAACTGAGTAGACTAGGGAGAATTTGAAAAAGGATCACGTGGAGTAATATATAAGCCTCACCTTGTCTGATAGGGAAACTAACATGGCGTCGAATTCCTGAACTAGCTCTTCAAATGTTGGTCTCTGTGTCGGCGAATCTTGCCAGCATTTTAACATAATTTCGTACCTAAGAGAGGCGAAGAGAACGTTACATTTCCCATTATAATTACGACAAGCTCAACTCGTGTAGAGTTTCTGCAAGACAATCCACTTCTGAGACAGTTTGGTTGTCTGTCGCGTCTAAGAAGTTAAACCGCTGTAGTGTTACCACTTGCGTTTGTTTCGAAACAATTAACTGGACCAACATACAGAAAATATGTATGGAAAACCACACAGTTACAATTTTATGACTACTTACATATATTCAGGACAGTTTAATGGTTGCTCCATTCTGTATCCAGATTTTAAAAGTTCGAACAGGTTCTCTAAAGGTACGCCTGGATACGGTGATCCACCTAGTGACATAAAACCAAATCTATTAATCAAATGACCAATTCTTCAAACAAGTCTCTGAAAAAGTCTTGTGGAACTGGTTGGGAGAATATGTTGAAAGATATCAAGACAATTTCCATCCATTAAAGGTCTATATATTTTCCTTCTTAGTTAATGGCGTTATAACGTGTACCTAAGTCATTTTGTAGTTGTTATGAATCACTGCCAGATTAGCTTTTACTCGCGGCTATCATATGACGGAAAGAATAAATATGGACTTAAACTCACCGAAAGTAATTATTTCCCATATAAGAATCCCAAAGGCCCACCTGAACGAAGAAGAATACAAAAAAGCATTAGTAACTATGGAAACAACATTTAAATTAAGAAAAGCTTCTTTTAACTTTAAAGTAGTCGACAGTAGTGTTCTTGGAGCAGCGCACCATGCAGGACAAAGAGGCGTTATGCATTATCTATCTATTTAATTTTATCAATAAGAATAGCTATTGGCAAAGCATGCATGTGAATGATATAATGTTTGATTACAGCTTTTGCATTGAGTAAGGTTAAAAGTTTACTTACACATCGCTCTGAGTTGTGTAGACGCGATCAAAAAGAGCTTCAAGAGCCATCCACTTCACTGGAAGACGACCCTGATAAGGAGATAATAAACATACAACAGTTGTTGTAGTTGAGCCTCTCCAGTTCAACACGTAATGGGTGCATCGAGTCCTGTGTCATGGGATTACAGAAACACATGATATCGTCTCTAGCAAGGGGACAACTCTCGAAAAGGAACAGTGAACGGTGGAATTAGTCAATTTCATACACATCCGATCTTCACTAAGGGGACACTTCACCTAAGAGGGACATCGAATTTTGGTCCAAACACTCAAGTCTCCATTAACATACCACCTATTGTAAGGGGCCACTGAGTCGTAGTAAGAAGCGCACGCAAACGAGACATTATAAGTCTTCTGCGAAGAAGCACCTCTGGTAAGAAATCTTAGGCCCGGGTCAAGGTCAAACGTCGAGCTTCACATAAGACGAACTAAATTGCAATTTGAGTTTTGAGTTTAGTCCGTCTCATGTGCTGTTCGACGCTTGACGCCTCAGTCCTATGGGTAATTGCATGATTCGCCAATTTTTTTTTTACTTACATCTGTTGTTTTCCTATAGTAATCGACTTGATGCACGTCTCGTGCCAGACCAAAGTCTGCAATCTTCATTGTATTATCATCACCAACCAAAATGTTTCTGGCCGCAAGATCACGATGAATGCACTGAGTAAAAAAGACAACCCAATTAAAAATCAAAGAAAAGAAATCTTGAATATCATCGCCAAACACAAACTACAACATGGTCTAATTCGTTTTCTTTGGTAGCCAAAAAGACGGATTCGGCTAACGTGTTTACATCTTTCTTGCCACCTATAAATTCAGATCACGCGAAGATTCATTTGGGAAATTTTCCACACGCAACTGATGGCATGGGAGAATGTACAAACAGAGCAATTGTCACCTCCCAAATGAATCATAACAAGATCGGTGTAAACAAGTTGGCCGAATCTGTCTATGACCTTTCCTGCACATAAAAAAAGGTGTCGTCAGTTTTATGTACCTTCCTTGAAGAAAGGTATTCCATTCCTCTGGCAACCTGATAGCCGAAAGATACTAGATCCTTGAGGGTTAGAGCTGTCGTATATTCCCTGGTCGGCCTTCTGTCTTTCAAAAATTGCCTTAAGTTACCATTCGGCGCGTACTCGACAACAACAAACAGCGGCCCTGAAAAAACATTGGGACAAACTGATGAAGTTTTTTGAACAACAATTAGCAGGAAGCAAAAGCGATAAGTGGGAAAGAGAAATCGCCAGGGCGACTGAAAGAGCTTTAATAATTTATTACCCTATTTTTTTCTCAGTTGTCCTATCAAATTTTATGGGAATTATTTATGGCGGAAAAAACTGCCACCAGGTTTAATGTGATTTTTTTAAAACAAAATCAACCAACCTCCCTGTGTGCAGGCTCCTATGAGATTGATTATGTTTTTGTGTTTTCCAATAGTTTTCATCACTTCCATTTCTGAGACAAGATCTGTAAGTTCGTGGTCTGTGGCGTCCTCTGAAATAAATTTATGAATTAACCGTTAAGTTTCGAATGTGATCAAATATCAATTTCCCCCCTCTGATTTGGGTACACGTACATTTCTAAAATTATGAAAATTGAGTGGTACATCGAGATAATGTAAATATCTCGTTCGTCCGTCAGTCTGTAACTTAGTCGGTCCTTCTCTCTGACAACCGTAGTCAGCCGATCGGTCAGTCAGTCAGTTAGACAGAGAGAAACCCATTCATTCCTCTGTCAGTCAGTTCATCCACTCCTTTGCTCGTTTGACTGTACGCTTCCCGTACGTCTGTCATTCACCCCATTTTTTTGCTCACTTAAACAAGAGAAGAAACTTGACTGTTACACGCTATGTGTGCATACTACTTTGGACAGGCAATGGGATTTTCGTAAGATGTTTCGCTTAAGATCGTTACTTTTATTGGTATGCAAAGCGGGACTTTGTTATCTCCTGCTTCATTAGACCAGGGTACAAAAAGAGTCACAAAACATGAGAAGATGAAGATTAGGAAAAACGCAAATCTTACCTTTTAGCATTTTTACTGCAACTTCGAATCTGTAACTAGGCAGGTTAGGTAATCCTATGGCTTCAGCCTTCATGACCTTGCCAAAAGCGCCTTCTCCCAGAAGCCCTGACAAAATAATATTCTCCCTGTCAATTTCCCATTTTTCGTCCAATGGCATGTCCACTTCTGACACCTGCGTTAGATTGGAACCCAGTCTAGAACGCAGACTCCGCTGACGTAACAGAGGAACCGTGGATCCGTATGAAGAAGAGGAACCTATCGATGGCGCATGCGTCCTATACTGGACAGTGGGTTCGTTTGGTTTGGAAACGACGTCATATTCAGCTCCTTTCGTAAACTGTAGCTTGCGCCGGCAGTAGAACATGACCGCTCCAAGAATCAGTATAACCACCACGGCAACAGCTACGAACAGCGCAATATATATTGTCTTTTTTGGCGGTGACAAGGCACTGACTCCAGCTGTTTTAAAGTAGTTCTGGTTGGGGGGATTAGTGATATTGCTTAAAGCGTTGTCTGTGATCACCTGTGGCGACGATGTTGTTTCTGAATCACAAGAAAAACTTAGTAATCAGTACTGAATGGAATTCTTAGTGACAGTGCATTGATTGATTGATTGATTGAAAGACTGACTGACTGACCTACTAACGGAGTGACTGATTGACTGAATTATCGATTGACCTATTTTTTTTTATAAATGGTCAATATTTAATAAAGACAGTAATACAGACAGTCAGCCAGTCAGTTAGTCAGCTAATCACTCAATTAATTAAGGACGTTTCCACTCAGTCACTCTGTTGTTGTTCCTCCCACCCCCCTCTACGCCTCTCTCCCTTAGGCCTTCATTCTCTCTTTGCTTCCTCCACTCATTCATTTGTTTTTCATCGTTCATTGTGTCGTGTACAAATTACCGTAACACTTACAATTCGTTCACTGTTAGATTTATTTATTCACTAATGTTTAATGTTCTCACCTTGGTGCTTGTCAATAATAATATAGGCCTGCTCCACGGCGTAACCCACTGCATTTCCCACAATGCAAGTGTATCTTCCTTCGTCCTTTTTTGTTACATTAACCAAGGTCAGCTTTACTCCATGAAAATCAAACTTGTTGTTGTTTTGTGGCAAAACTAAATGATGGTCTGTATCTTGTTGGTTCTGTTTGATAACTTGGTAGTGTGGATGTTCGATTGTACTGTTGGTCGTACCATTCGAAGAGGATAGATACCATCGCAGCCACTGGAAATGAGGCATGGAATCACTTAACGCTTTACACAGCAAGGTGGCATTTTCGCCCTCATGAACCGTGACGTTGTCCATTGGCAGGACCACTGGCTCAGCACGAGCTCGTTCTAAAAGAGGAGATGGGATTACAGTTATGCAAAATGTATAGTTAATCTGAACTGAGTACGGACAAGGCTGTAGAGGAGGATGTCTGGAGTAATTGTGACTGACTGATTGATTGACAGACTGACTGACTGACTGACTCACTGACTAACTCACTGACTGACTGACTCACTGACTCGCTGATTGAATATTTGACTGACTCAGTAAGTGCCTGACTAAGTGCCTGACAGACTCAGTGTCTGACTGACTCATTAACTGACTGACTTACTGAGTGACTAAGGGACTGCGCGGCTGATTGACTGACTGGCTGGCTGAACTCACGCATGCAGGATCGCGCCTTTCATTTCTTAGAAAAAGTCTTACAGCTTTAACTTTTGGCTGCAAGGAAATGTGTGAACGAGTTTTACAATGACACCGACCACCGTATGAAGCATGAAACTAAGGATTATGGCCAGAAGATGTACGATGAACATCTCTTTTCTACAGTTATAATGCTACGCCTGTTAGTTAGATTTACCGTGAACATCCACAATATAAGTATGGTTGATCCATCCATACACGTTGCTCACGTTACAAGTGTACTTCCCAGTGTCAGTTGGTACTAAGTCCTTCATATTTAGCAAGAGCGTCCACCGACCCAAGTAGAGTCTGCTGCCACCTTTTCTCTCCAAAAACCGCGCCCCGTCTTTATACCATGTCACTGTAGGACGGGGATGCCCTTCGGCAGAACAGTCCAGCTTCACTGAGTTGCCGACTGGTAATGCGAGGAGGCTGCGCGATAGTCTTTCTGCTGATACTGTGAATTTTGGAGCAGCTGACAAACAAAGAATGACCACATTGGTAATGTAATATTCTACTACAGTACAACTCCATTCTACGGCCGCCCTGTTCATACGGTCACCTCGTTAATACTGCCAGTTTAATCTGGCCCGAATAAAAGCTCAGTCGGTCATTTTCTTAGTGAAAGAGCCCCTAACCTTTAATACGGCAAGATTTTTGTGGCTCGCTTGTGGCAAGGTTGAGCTAAACTAAGATCAAGTGAAAGGAAGAAAAACGTAAAAGAAGTGACAATTTAAGCTCGGATTTCGAGTGATCCTCCCAATGGGGCTGGAACACTATGACCCACAACACTTGCCACCCGTGAGGTACGTTTCCTTGACAGTAAAAGAATAGAAATTTTCAGCTAGGGATGCTACGGTAGCATACATGGAATTATAACAATTTAGTTTGTTTGAAACTGAGAGAACCTTCATCTTACCTGGCGTTGAATTTTGATTTGGGTATCTCGTTAGACCTTAAGATAACAAAAGAGAATCGTAAGGTTAATAGAACTGCTTTTGGTATAAAATCGTAAATGCGAGCTACTGTAGAGTTATTTTCTATTATAGTTAATCCCCATATGGATTGAGTTTCTTCTAGCTATCTGACTAATTACTTGTGAAGGCTGGGGAAAAAATAAAAACACTCAGTGCATTTCCCACCGCGAAAAATCCTAAGATACGATGCAGAAGCGCGCATGCGTTCTGAAGTTAAGCACAATACTGAAACCTCGTTAATCCGATCACTAAATCTTGGTTTTCATATTTTTAAGCACTGCAAAAGGCATCTTCAAGGCTGACGCTCACGCACTAGGAAACGATTGAGTGACGTTTATTTCTGGCGAGAGGGAAGTGTATTAAGGAGATGATCATGATAAATAGCTAGTCGTAAGCTAGTTTCTTCTTTATCTAATGTTAGCTTACTTCCGACAAAAAGCTGCGTAGTGAAGGTATTTCTTCCGCAGTCATTCTCAGCCACACACGTGTAGAATCCAGCGTCGTCTTTTTGAACCCTCTTTATCTTCAAGTATTTGTTCAATTTAAGTCTCATCCTGTGATGGTCCGATGGACTAATTGTCTTGTTATCCTTTAGCCAAGAAGTGATTTTACCACTGTCTTTAACCTGGCAAGTAATCTTAACATCCTTCCCTGCGACAACTTCAACAACCTTTTTCTCGTTTCCCTTCTTGTCGCGGATATCAGGAACTGGAAGAAAAGCGGAATAATTCCTATCAACCAAGCGTTTCGATATTATCTGACGCAAAACGCGCCAGCCTTTTTGCCGCACTGGCAAAGGCGGTAATCGTATATGCTTTGTCTCTTTAGTTGTGAATTTGGTAAAGTTGATAAACGTTTTTCATTTTCTCTCTTTTTGCGTTCGTCTGTATGTCCACGGACTTCAGGGATTTTGCAAGTTTGCACTCATGTAAATGTCTGTTTGATTGCTGAATAAGAATCTCCCAAAACAATAGGCCATTTCCGAATTAACTTTAGCCTCTTTCTCAAAGCGAGTCTTGGTGCTCATCCTTTCATATGAAAATGAGATTTCATTAACGTGCAAATTAAACTCATTTTCATATGAATGGTTGTGCACCAGACCTCGCTTTGAAAGAGAGGGTTTAGCTAACTCGGAACTGGCCTATTCTGTTGTGAAAGATGGGCTGAGGCCACAACACCTGTTTTTATGTGGTCAGCGGAGTACTTTTTTAATCTTCGTTCCCAGACTCCTGTAAACAATTCAACAAGGCGGTGTCTCCGAGCGCACGAGGTTTAAATCCGACGGCAAATAAACGTTGCATGTTCTCAAAATGAATAAAAAAAGATCGTAAATTTTAAGGAGTCGGCTTAACTACCTCTCCACTTATTTGCATCTCATTGAATAAGAATAGCAACTATTGTTACATACCTCGTTCTTAAAAGCACACCGACACATGTAAATGAAGTGGAGGGGTATTCAGCAGTTACTCCAAAGAGTCTTTCTACGAACGATAACCGATGTCGTTTTACTTTTAGTCTGGGGTTTTACTTCAGTATGCAGCTTGCAAGAGATGCTCAGTTCCTTTTTGAGAGACCATATTCGTATGCTCGGTATTGGACTGGAACTAGCTTGCAATAGAGGCTCATGCGGGGGAGGGGGGGTGGGGGGTTATCATTAAAAAGAGATCAATGGAATTTGCATTTGAAAAGACTCCCCTCCCCCATTTGCCTCAGTTGCAAGCTAGTTCCAGTCCACAACACCAGGAATATGCTATTGGCATTATCTGTTAAAAGTTTTTAGTAACCTTGGCCTCTGAATTTATCGCGTGATAATCATTGCTATTAATCACCGCTTTAAATCTGTGCTTTGGCATCTTGCTAGCACCAAATGCTTGTAAGTTGATCATCTAACTGCTATTTAATGGATGGAGAAGCTTAACCTTGACCTAAAATTTGTAATGAGATAAAGTCAGAGAAATCTTTCGTAGGTACTATGGCAAACTCATAGTTAAGCTGAAAGCGCGGCAGCCGCTATCATGGATGCAAAGAGGCTTGATCTAAATGACCTTACAATATCGATCTGCGACAAATGCATCTAAGAATTTATAGTCACATCCTTTTGGACGTAGTACAGATTAGAGTTGATCCATTGTAAATCACCGAAATACGCGATCTTAAAACAAATTATCGATGAAATTTTGATACTGCTTGCTTTGTTGATGAGATTTGCTTGAAAATGTTCTGTCGAAAAATAGGCTGAAAACACAACTAGGCTCGTTCTCTTGATCAAGTTGAATTTGTGGCAAGGAGGTACTATAAGCAGGAAATTCCGCTTTTTGAGACACAACACTCCAAATGACACAACACCAATAAACGGGAATGAAAACAGTTTTTCCGTGTATAAGATATTTGATGTGAAATTTAATAGTCAGGCAATCCTTAGGAAAGCTGGAGAGTTCACTGTTCATGCCCAGATAATCGTTTTTCCTGATTCTAACAAAAAACAGGAATTGCGGTTTCAATGACTCTGCTCGCCTGATGTCAAAATTGTTTCGAGGCGAAATAACATCTATATTTGGTCTTCACCCTCTGTCTTATCGTGAACGTGGGTTTATAGTCTTCATTGACCTCAATGGTAGAAAGAAATTCCTACATAAACAAAGATGCCACGAGATCATCCGTCGATTTTAATGCTGTGAAGAAACTAAATGGGATAATGTCTATAGCTGAAAGATGTCGGCATTTAAAATCTGAATTTAGATCCTTATTTTAATTAATTATTTTTTCTCACTTTTCGGTGGGATGAAGAAACATGAATGGATTTTTTAATTGAAAAGCAATATACGCTCTAATGAACAATACTCCTCAGTGCCGAAAGCCAATATATTAAATATAGTTATCGTTATAATCACAAAAATATGTTGTAAGACATAGAATTATGAGTTCCGACGTATCTGATTGTAAATTGATTACGAAAGTCCTCAAACATGAATGAAATGTGTAGCTATCGTAACATGATAATGTCAAGGGTAGGTTGATTTTTCGGCACACTTTAACGGGCAGAAGGAATTCACGAAAATATAGTAGTAAAGAATTTGTTGCTCTAAGTACATTTAGTGTGTTCCCAGATCCTGATCTCTCGAGCTCTGTCTTTCTTATTTTGTTCAAACTGAGAAGCTGCTACGAAGAATGAGGAATCGTAGTGGTAACTGAACTCGATTCGAGACCCACAGACTGACCGGCCTTTGACCATGGTTTAGAAACAAAGAAAAATGCAAAAACATCTGGGATTGTGTAGTGTACATTACAATCGCATTTGCGTGGCAAAACTGAGTAAGACAAAACTGTTTTTTTTTAATCTTCACAGTCTGTAAACTCAAGATATCCGGTAAAGGATTTTGTTGATGATTGCGTAAATATGTGTAGTGTAGGCAACTAATTAATTAACCAATCCGCTTTTGACTTTGCGATATCCATTCCTTTAGATGTAATATTTTCTCGCGAACTTTGACAGTAGTTTAATGAACAAGGTAGCGGAGACCTTCATACGATCGCCCCTTTCGTGCTTAAATTTTTGTCTATACATTTTGATCAGGAGACTCTGAGACTCTGAGACTCTGAGCTTCTTGCATTGTTTTCGAATTTTTAATTTTCAAATTTTGAGGAGACCAAGCGGATGTACAGGAACGAAGATCTGATTTGCTAAAGGTTTGCTTCACTCAGTATAGAAGATGTTTCTATAAAAAAATTCCATGATACATCTTGGATGGATTAACAACCGAACAAGAATCGAAACTCTGAGCGCTTCGATTAAAACCTCTGGCAAGGAAAGTGAATAAAATGATAAGAAATAACTAAGAGCCTGTTAGAGAGAAAACGTTCTAAACGGAATTTTCCTTTCTGCCTAAAAATTTCGCTTTCGACAGAAACACATCCAGTGAAGTTTACCTCATATTGTTTAGCGCTAAAGAAAGCCTTTTCGAAAAAAAGAAAGGTTCTAAAGAATCAAGGATTAATTAAATGAACAACTATTTTTAAAGTTAAGGTGTGAAATATTTTCACGTAGCACAACTTGACGCCCGTGCCGAATTGCAGTTAGACCCGATGAACTCTGTCTTGGCAAGTTCCAACCGATTAATATTGTTTTTGTACAAGATTAAAATCAGCACGTTGTCCAAAATTTTGACCTTGGCTTCGCACGATTGGGCGTTGTGTTGCGTTGGGCTGAGCTGTCTATATTGGTCACTGACCGGGACATTGAAAAACACGAGAGAATACTTATGAAATTGAGTGCACTCACAATGTCAAATGCCCGTCAAAAATAATTCACTGTTTTTGTTTGTAGGTAGAAGTCAAGACCAACCCATTAACAAAATCCAAAAGAAATATCTAGGGACTCAGTACGAGCTGCCTATTGGCAACGTTAAAATAAAAGACGAGCAATCCTTGTTGCCACTTGTATGCCTGCGTCATTTTAACCTTTTTCAAATCAAAGAAGGTTTGTTTTTAAAAATGTCCTATTTTTGTACAAAGAAAATGATATATTGAGCAAGATACTGGCAAATGTTTCCGGTGAACGGGTATTGCGGGGTTCAAAAACGGGGATAATATTTCAAACAGGACACGAAAACGACCACTTTGACGAAAAATAATCACAAGTGCTTTTCCAGTAATTAAGATTTCACGAATTCAGAAATACAATGATTTCAGGTAATGACCAAGATACCATCTCGATCCCCGCCCTTGAAAAAAGAAGGCAAATTTATGTATTTGCAGAAGTAAAGAAAACTAGAACCCGCAAATTTAGGGCTTGAATTTTTGTAGATTTAAAGTTTGGTTTTAAGCCTGAATGAATCTTTTTTACAGTTATTTAGCTCTATTTTTGCCGCAGAGCTTTTTTAAAAAACGATCTAAAAAGATGGTCGGCAGCTGTTCACGTCTAAATATATTCAGCGCCTTCTTGGCTGCAATTTATCTCCAAAGATAAAAGCTCTTTCGAACCATCAAACATTGTTTAGAGAGAAAACAAAGCTAGAAGGGAACTGTCCATTCATCAATGGATGGCTATCTGACGAGGAAAATCTTAAACTTATATTACGATCCAAGACTAAATACATGCTTCCACATGAGTGGCCAGATCTCTTTTGTATTGGTGTGAATGTTTTTCTCTTCGTTTGAAAACATGTAGTGGGGGAGAGAATTAAGCCAGACGGACAGAAATTGTCCGCTTTTTGACGTTTATCAACAAAAGAAAAAGCTGGAAAAAAACCGTAACTGCAATGATCTCGCGTGGGTTGATTGCTATGACGCCATTGTGGCATTTCCTTTGCAAAAGACAATGTGATTACCCAACGAGCATTGTTCCCGGTTTCCACACTGGCAAACAATTAAAGTTTACACGCAACCAGATTGGCAAAGAGTACACTACAAGCACCAAACAGCCAAACTCAAAAGAGACTCCATACTGCATGCTAGTGGTCCATACGACTGGACCAAATCAAGGTTCAAATTACCGAATTCTGCAAGCAAAAATAAACGTGGCAACAGCTCAGATGGCTATGAACAATGGGTTCACTGTTCCCATCCGAAAAAACCGAGTAAATATTTGTGGCATCAAATTGATGACAGTCAAAGGATTTCCTTTCCTTTGAGTGACATTTGGCAATGGAATCGTAAAGCAAAACATTACTTTAAGAGAGATTTCAAATTGTAATACCAGTATTAAGACAAATTATGACTTCGTGTTGCTTGGTGTCAATTTCCACTGGTGATCTAACCCTTCCATTGTATAACTGATTGGCTCTTAAAATTAATTACGTTCCATCTGGAGTAATTTCGATTCAAAGCGAGCGCCGTTTTCCTCTCTAATTTCTAACAATGTGCAAATTAGAAGTGAATTTGAAGTCATCTTTGTTGCTTATGGACTCGAATTTCGCTCGAGCTCGTTTACCAATGACGTTTGTAGATGTACTTTTCATTTTAGAGTATAATAATGTTGAAAGCTCCAATTACAGTTAAAGGCCTCTGAACCTCACATGCTTTACTACGCCTGGCCTGTGTTTATTCCGTATTTATTGCTTTTTTATGTAGCTTAAAAGTGAAAGCTTATACATGCATTTATCGACTGTGCCAGAGCCGTGAGAGGTCACATAAAGGGCCGCAAAACCTGACTAGCTGATACATCATATCATGCGTATCAGCAGCACTAAGGAGGTGGAAAACCAAAATAGCTTTCAATTGTTCACGAACAATAACAGTGTAATACAATGAAATCAACTCTTGTTTTCAAATTGTGGTATATTTCGTAATCAAGTTTAAGTTTCAGTAAATTTTCGCACTCTATTTTCATCATAACACCGAAATCTAGATTCTGTAGGTCACTCCAGATGACAGCAACTCTTGAAAAACGTCGGCCTGGTACACTGAATTTCAATTAAAAACGTTGCAGCTAAGCTCGGTACGTGGAGACCGCGTTCACAAAAGGTAACAATTTTTAATAGTTCGTCATAAGTGGCGGAAAATATGCGAAAGGATGCCGCAATGTGTTATTACTAAAAAATGAAAGGATTTCTGTTGCGTGAATCATGTAAATTACCACACGAGGAGGAAACAAATCTTTGGTGCGCGGCAAGTTATATTGAAATGAACTATTTGTGTTGTCGGTTTCTGCGAAAATAACGCCGCTTAATTGTCGATTTCTAAGGAAATCGGCACCGAGTAGAAATTACACCTTGTAGTAATGAACAATAAAGATTACAGATCAATTTCGTCTCGTGGGGTAAGAGTTATACTTTGGCGCTGTTGACCGCATTCCTCTATCACGCATTTTCGAGGATTTAGAGAGTCCCTTAAAACGTGGTTAATAATAAAATGTTGACTCGACTTACCCGTACAGGACTTCACTTCATTTGTCAATACGATGAAGACTGCTGTAAAAATCAAGGCTTTTGACCACAGCAGCATCTTAAAGAAGAGCGGTTTCCTCCGTTCCTTGATCTTAGCCCTCTTGATTTCCCCCTCAGCGAGGTTTACTCCAACAACGAAGTCCCAATCCAGTGAAATATTCGGCAGCGGCGTTCGTCAATCTGTCATAATGAATATCACAGTGTTAGAAGGATGAATGTTTCGTTCCCCACTCCAGAAAGCGAGTCATTTGTAGCGACTAGCTTGCCGCACCATTATGAGACATGACTCACTCGCTCACTCACTCTGCAAACCCGCATGAATTATGAAAGCATCGGTATCTTCAAAATGTCACGTTCCTCGGTATTTACTCTTGAGTTATTGGGCATTAGACTTGAGCCAACTTTGTAGTGGCCGAACAATATGTGACAACGAAAAACGCAGCGTAACTGATCGTGCCCTCGACTTTGATGCGTTGTTGTGTCAAACAGACGGACAGCACACAAATCGAGTGGAAGGGAGAAGAGGAAATGAAATACTTCGACTTCCTGCGAAGTCTACTGCTGATAAAACAAGACAAAAATCAACATACCTGGAAAAACTCTGTTCCTAAACATAGATTGCGCAGCGCAACAATTCGATTTCCACAATCGTTTTGCGAATTCTAGGAAGTGTCGAGGGATAATTTAGGTCGCTTACGAAGTTGTTGATTGTCCACACTTGGACGAATTCAATAATCGACCTCTTAGGCGCAGTCAACTGAACAATGATCACGAATTACCCTCGCATTGACAGCGGTCAGATGCACTCGTGCTGAGATAACACGCAGAGCCACTTCCGGTGACAGAAAACCTCTCTATACCACCCCATGCGGTGTTTAGTGAATGTGCTGTTCACTGTCACTTGGCTCCCACAGGCTACAACTTTAAAGAATACTAAACTAGTGTAGAGATCCAACAGAGCTAAACAACATCGTTGAATGCGAGTGATATCGGTTTTCGTGCGCGCAAAAACCGTTTTGAAGTCCACGAAGTTCTGAGGCGTGGGTACAAGCATGCCCAGAGAGGGTTACACCTTTCCAGAAGGTTCGCTCCTGAGGCATGACAAGCTCTTGTTTGCAGTTAGTGATGCGCTTAACAACTGCTTACGAATATAGCAGCTTCAGAACAAAAGAACTCGGGCATCTTGATACAAAAAGCTTTTTTAAGACATCAATTATCCAAAACCCATTGTTGTGCAAAAAGCCAAATAGCATATAATGCCAAAGGGCTTAGAGCTATTAGCCAATAGCGCGAGAGAGATTTAGATCCCTGCAAATCGGGCAGCTGCGATTACAAGAAAATAAAACTTCTCTCTTTCGTTTTACTTCAGTTTTGAGTGAAATATTGAAAAAATGGAACAAGCAAATGTACGCAGTCGTACAATAACAGTGAATTGCTGTTTACTTGTCGACCGAAAAACAAGTTGTTTTGATCCAGTTATTCCTTGGATGGCTCAAATGATCAACGTAAATCTCTCTACAAAGTTGCTTTTAATGAAATGTGATTTCGTTAATTCCTTCTTAATATTCTTGGGTATTATCCAACGTAGCATAACTACAGACCTTAATTTGAATTCCACTTTCTCCACGTCTATCTCGCCGAGCTCACTGAGTACGCATCACAAGTGTTTTTGTGGAACGTCGCACCAGCTGGTCACCACTGACAGTGGCACAGCTACTAACTGTGATTAGTTGGAATTATTTATAAATTTATAAACGATTAAGACCTTCTTTGTTTTTACTTCACTTGCTGTATCGGAGAAAAACAGCTTCAAGACACCTGCCCTTGGAAAGAAATTCACAGCTAGACATAACGCGAGATTAATCTTTAGTGTACACAGTTTCGTGAAAGCTTTTAAAGATGTTAAAAAGCTTGTTCAAGACCTTCGAGATCACGTGACGCGCGCCCTGATTAGCTGAATTCCGCCTGACCCACCTCGCTTCAGTACTGGCGGAAACACGAACTAGACTACATACCAATAGATTTTCGCTCAGAGGATAACTTTCAGGTGTGTCTTACACAGCTTTCCCTGAAATCCCTGAAATTGAGTCCAGTTCAGCCCATGCTGGCTGCACCTAGTGCCATTGAGCTTTGCTTGTGCACAAAAATTGGAGACGTCGGCTAAACCATCTGTATTTGGCTATACTTACGACCTCTATGCTAAAAAAAATGCAATTGAAAGAAAAAACCAGCTATAAAAGTACAAATACTGAACTGTTGAACGTCACGCTTTAATTAACCACTCTACGTTAGCTTCTGGTGGTAAAAATATTTGGCTGCGATGCCAAAACCTTTTATGTAACGGAAGAAGTTAAAAGTAAACCGATGCATAGAAAAAAAAAAACAATGACGCAAAGGAAAACAAAACAGTTTGGTTCTTTAAGTATTATCGTTTTGAACTTCGTGCGCTGTCAACAAAATACCGAAAATACGACGACTGCGAGGGTGGTCACCCAGTGGCAGCCTTAATATATGAGTGCTAAACACTCGAGTGAGATTCGAATATCTTCAAAGCACTTTTCGAGCGGTCTTACTTGTTCACTGTGCACTGTTATTGTATGCAGTCAACAACTCGGTAGACGGCGGCGTGGACATTCCGGCCATTTTTCTTTTCTGTTTTCTGGTCATATTGCCCCTCGATGTCACAAGGGTCTGTTTACAAGCCATTTGCACGCAAGAAAAGAGAGTGCAAGGTTGTTTTTTTAGAGACTTGTTGCTCGATTTATATGATTCAAATACGTGGGGTCTTCCATATCGCGTACCGCGTCGACGCGGCAAGCATGTTGTTTTTTGGCCTTTGTTCAATATAACAGCCAGTGGTTTTGACCTCGAGCCAAGCGGAAAGACGATATAAATATACCACAAGAACATTTACCTGAGTAATGTATTGTCAAATGTTGCCTGCGAGTAAACCGGCTCCACAGCGCCGCTTACTCCAAGAGAGAGTGGTTGCTCGCAGCATGCAGGCTAGGCGCCTATGATGACTAGTGCATGCCTGGTCCGCATAGTCAGTTATTGCCCCTGTGATTACCATGGGTTCATATTGTGACTCTAGTATCAGAAACACGATGTGACATCAAATAGAAATATAAAGCAATCAACATTACTTCAGTCCTCAAACCGCAATCTGCAAATAAATATTATCACTAAAGTAACTGAATGCGATACCAGTTCAGGATATTATAAGTGCGAAATGCTTTTAAACCTCTTGATATTTAGAAAATAATATAAAATATTCTAAGCATCAAAAAAAAAAGAGAGCAACCTCTAACGTCTAACGAAAGCAACACCATTCAATAAGCCAACAGGCTGAGACAAAACGCAGTGATGATCAGTCATCGCGGTTAGTGCCTCATTCAGCGATCAAATGTCGAATATTTTTTTCTGAAAGAAGGTTTTTCACCAGGATAAGTTTACCAACTCTCTTATCACTGAACAGAGATGAATACTGAAAACTCAAATACATTAGACTTATCGCTTTGGTATCCTCTTAAGATACATTTTCACTTGATGACGCAGTGAAGTCTTTTAATTGCCAGTTCTTATCTCTGTACTCCAAAGAATGTGATCATTAAACATTAGAAAACCAATATAATTACTTTTAAGTGCTGTACACAAAGACAGGTTTTCAATTTTGAACTGGGAAATGCAATAAAAATTCTCACCACTGCATGACTTTCAGTATGATTCTTTGTGACTTCTTAGCTTCATCCATAACGCCTGATATGTTTTATTGCGCGTGAACTATGGGCAAAGTACCAATGCACCCACTAGAGGCATCCTGTACGCTATAATAATATTACACTGAACTGTGATGGACTCGATTACCGCTGTTCCGATGCGTACTGAGCGCACGCAAATACCGATTGGTATTATGGGTAGTGACAGTTTGTCGTTGCTTGGTTGAGGTTCACGGTGTTTCCGCAAGGAGGATGTGATTGTGCGTCCCTCGCACGCGCATGGGCCGTGGGACTGACGTGGCTGCGCATGCCCATAATAGCAGTACACGGCGTGCTTGTCTAGTATAGGTTTTCGTTTGCCCGTTTTCTGGATTTATTTTGCATTTTATATCGTGTCCTTAGGATGTTAAGCCGCCAGGGTCCTACAGCTGTATAATAAAGTATTGCTGAAGCAAAACCCTGTGTCACAAGGAAGGGGAAGCATGTCGTGTTTGTGTTGTTTCCTTCTATCACTGCACGCTGAAACTACTTGAACTTCAATCAAGCAAAACTGTATATAATAAGTAAACATATTTTCGCATTTTGATGGTATATTGGAGGACAACTATCGCGCATAGAAATTGTTTAGAATAAATCTACTAGTCGTTCAGAACTTCATCTAAATTCTCTTCACAGACCCGTCGAAAACGTAACAACCACACACTGCTGAGATACTCACTATCTACAGTGATCGAGTAGCGTAGCCAATCAGAGACCGGCATTCGTGATAGAACGCTATTAGATTTATACTACTACTGAACTGACGCACAGCAACATGTAAACTATCTGTTAAGTAAGGGTACATATGAATGTTGTTAAGTAGATCACCATTACCCATAATACCTTTCGAGATTGTCGCGAACGCTTATGCGCTTTCTCAAAACAACTGTATACTTGGACGTGACACGCAGTCAGACTGATGTAATACTAAACTAGGATATTAGAGTGACTGAGATCTTTCGGGAAGATTGATAGACATTTAGCTGCTTGTAATAATTGTCAAGAGAGAGCATCACTGCTTTTTTATTTTCAAAGTCGCCGAGGTTAGCTGTATGCGAAAAAAACGTTAACCTACATCTGTAATCATTGTTGACTAATCCTAGAAACATCTCTCGTAGCTTTTTTGAAATTTGCAAAAAACTTGATATGCCAATTTAAGTCTACACCTTAATATCCAGAATATTGTTGAAATTTTAAACAGTGATTAATGCAACTGACTGCCGAAGCAAAAAAAACTTGAGGTGATCTTGCTCTTTACATTTTTTTAAACACATAACATTGCAACCTCTTTCCCAGGGCTTTTCCCTTAGAGATTCCCAATCTCTTAGGGAAAAGCCCTGGGAACGAGGTTAATGACAGATGTAAACATTCGCAGTTACTGCTATAAGCAGTGAAGTGTGGGGCGTCTTGAAAAGTTACGAAGAAAGTTTCCAAATTAATCCCTCACGAATGCGACTTGTTTTCCCTAACCATTCTTAATCATTCTTGCTCCTTTTTTATTTTGTTTTAGTACTACATGTACTTTGTTGTTTAATTTGCTGCCTTAGTAAACTATCCAACACTGCGTCCATTGTCGTACCGCAATAAGATTGGGGATAAATTTGGCGACGCGACAACGGTCACAGTGTGGGAAAAAGAAAAGTAAGGGTGGGAGGGAGGGAAAGATAACTAGTCTAGCATTAGTTCCCAGGGCTTGCCCGTAAGCACCTCGTCGCCCCGTACCCGCACGATCCCTCCCCGTGCTGCAGTTGAGCCAAAGTGATAATTTATTCACATGTGTTGGTTTTATATGCGTCACTTTAATGTATGCAGTGTGAATAGTAAACTATCCAACACTGCGTCCATTGTCGTACCGCAATAAGATTGGGGATAAATTTGGCTCCTGTTACTTAATGTCACTAAGTCTGTTTCTATCTACCCGGTCAACGATGGGCTCCTCCCCAATACTAAACAGCCACCTAAGGAGACCAACGTTGGGCCGTCAAAAGAGAGGCATCCCTCTTCCTGAACCAAATCATAACTCCCCAAAACTAAACCCCGATCCAATTCCCTAACTCTGGGAGGTAGATTTTCATCGTACCTCACAGGCACTCTTCCGCGTAGGTTCTTTTCCCCTGATTGGTTGCAGGGAAGGCACACACAAAACGTTTTAGCTCATTAATGTCCTGCCAGGAGGCAGATGGCTCGGAGCCAACACTCGAGGCGAGCCTTGCCGAGGCCCCTGCTGGATTTAAGACTTTCGCTAGTTGCATGTAGTACAACGCTGTGTGGCGCCTTGACCATCCCACGTGATCCATGATTTCAGCCAGGTCCGCACCGGTAAGGGCCAGGGTAATTGCACAGCCTGACCGGAAACCGTGGAGCGTCTCACCGTTATCCGCACTCATTTCTTTAAGATAGCTCTTTAACCGTGATTCGGCTGCGGAGGAGGAAAAGGGGGCGTCTTTTATACCCAAATCTGGTGTAACTGGGCGGAAAAGGTAGCCACACGTTAAATCTACCCTCATATCACGAGTCACTTCCATGTAGCACTCAATGCCTCGAATAGGGCAGATTTCCGCTTGCGCATTTCTTCTAACCCCAAACACATTTTCATCCCCATCCCTCAACGTCTTCCCCCAAATGTGGTTAAAGAGAAGCCCGTCATCATTGGGGAAACGAAGGATTTCAGGAACTTTAATCTGTCCCAAATCCCCTGGCCATCTCCACTAAAGAAGGCCAGCTTAAAATATGCTTGGTCGCGAGCTATGATGAATCTGTCAATCGCCTTGTTAGACCCTTGCAGTTTTCTTTCTAAGTGCAAACATAATTGTGTCAATTTGTCAACAAAGAACGGCGCAGCCTGTTTCGGTGTTATACGGGCCTGCAGTTGTTCTGCGGTTACCAGCCTCAGGAAATCTTTGACGGATTTGTCAGACGCCGGGTTACCAAGGCCTAGGCGCTTGTCCCACTCGCCATCTCGTCCAATAGAGTGAAGAATGGCCCGTAACTTACCGATATAAGAGTCAATCGTTTTGTAAGATAAACGTATTGCGCATCCACACGAAAATCGTCCCTTTTTGCCGATATGGTCGCAACCATTGCGGTGAATCTGCGTTTTGCCATCCTTATCCTTAAAAATAAGGAAACGACAAACATCACGCGGGGTCACAGTGGCCAAAGTGACATGTCCCGGAAGTGAGGCCAGAAAGCTTTCAAACTCTTTTTGTAACGAGTCTTTCTGTTTAGCATAGCTAGTAGCACGGTCAAAGTCCATTAGCTGCCGTAAACGTTGATCAATGCACTCCAAATCGACATTAACTTTTTTGACATTCGCTTTTGTCAAGACTTGCCGATTATAGCCACACCTTTGACAGAATCTAAAATCCTGGTCATTTGCATGGGAACAAGTCGGGCATCTGACGGATAGCGTAAACAACTTAGCAACAACAGGAAGTTCCTAAGGGGAAAGAAAGGCGAGACGTTTGTAGTCTATGAAAGGAACGTTTTATTTCCTACATGTTATAGTTATTACATTGGATCAATTGAAGCTAAAGAAGAAAAAGAAAAAAACAGCTTATGACTCTAACGAGGGATCCCCCCACATGTCGGGGCTTCCCCAGTCCAATTAAATATTTACAAGCAATTCTAAAGCAATGTCACTGCTATGAGTTCTACTCAAAAGCTATCTGAAAAGCCCACAGTTCCCCTGGGATCTTGACTTCATTGTTCCAACCTTCCTTCGTAGGGATTAACAAAGCATGCGAATCACCTAGATCTGCCATCTTTTGCGTTTTTCTGGAGATACATTGTAAAAACGGCCACCAATACTTCCTTGGGTATGTATCCAAAGCCACAAGCGTGCATGGCTGTCGGTGAGACTGGAGAAAACGCAAGACTGGGCCGACTAAGACATTTGGCGGGAAAACATATGGACGCTGCATAACAGAAGAGAACTTCATCAAATCTTGTGCAAACAGATTCACCCCAATCGAGCATGGCGAGGGCCACGGCGTAAAATGGGGAAGATGATTCCCTTGTTTGTCAGTCATAGCATTTGAATCTAGGGCCATCAAATCACAGGAGTGGCCATTCAGACCGCCAAAGACCCGTTGTACCTCACTCCAGGTCTCCGGTGTTAGTGTGTAGTCCAAAGAAGATAGCCTGCGAGAAGGGGGATCCGCCGGGTTTTCCCGTGACGGGACGTACAACATGCGTAATAATAGATTCAGGTCCACCGTGGTAAAAAATAATGCCTTGATAGCCTCGTTCAAATCATGACTTTTGCCTCCTTGATTAGTCCACGCATGCATGACTGCCTGGTTGTCAATCATGACATCGACGCGACAATTTGTGACAAGATGTTTAAATGCTTGTAAGACCTTATCCACTGCCATGGCTTCCCTTGTCGCGATATCCAGCATCATCTCATCCTTTGACCAATAATCAGATGCCTCCTGCTTCACAGGCGTAGAGATGACCCCACCCCATCCGGTTTGAGAGGCATCCGTTGCTATGTTAATCTGAAGATGTTTCTCTTCGCGCCAAGGTAGAGGGTCATCCCACCCTTCTAGAAATAACCAATGGGCGATCTCATCGCGCAGTGCACCCCGGATCGCAATTGGTTTCATTGTGCGCATACCCCTTGAGATTGCTGCCGACATCTCTCTAGTAAACAGACGCGCTGCTGGAACAACCAGGGAAAAGGAGACGCACTTGCCGACCAAACGTTGAAGTGTCTTGACCGAAACATAACTCGAGCCTAATGTCTCTCGGATCAGCTCTAGGAACTTGCGCTTTTTGTCCGGGATCAGGTGGAAAACTTCCCTACTGGAGTCCGCGAGAAAGCCAAGATAAGGGACCATCTTTTGGGGGGTTAAGATTGACTTCGTTAGGCCCAGAAAATATCCCAAACGTACCAAATAGAACGCCACAAGAAATACTGCTGATTTGGCCGCCGCCAAATTACGCTCATCTGCAGAGTGTAGGGTACCATATTCCCCTTTGTTAAGTGGCACCTGGAGTTGACCATTATGCCTATCATCAATATATAGGAGACATGGGATCCCCAACGAGCGCAGAAAATTAGACGCCATAAGGCCCGTCGAATGATACACATAAGGGGAGATCTTCCAGCCAAACGGTAGGGAGTTATATGTAAAGTACCAACCACCCCACTGGATTCCGAAATATGTACGACTTTCTTCCGACAGCAAAAGGTGGTCGTATCCAGATTTGTCGTCAAGGACGGTCTGATAAGAGTCCTTGAAAACATACCGAGGCAAATCTGTCACCCTATCCAGGGTGAAAGGCTTCTCTAGCATCCACAAGTTTAGGTACCGCGCATCATGACACAATCTCGGCTTTGATGGCTCAACCGTCAACGGTAGTACAATTTGGGGCGGGGTTACTTGGCCAACCTTACCCACCAAAGAGATCGCACCAGTTCTTAGACGACTTAAAAGTGTCGTCCTGACAAACTCCCCAAACTGTTTACAAGATACATTATTTTTAAACAATCTGTGGGGTGGCCGGTCGGAATCGTAATGTTCCCCCTTGAACGTTCCCTTAAAGTGTTTGAAATATGGGAATATCGACACCTTATTCCCAATCCAAGACAAGACCTCCTCCTGGTGTGATGAAGGAGCAAGTTTCGCGATTTCTGTCCACTGGGTTATGCGTTTGTGAAGTTCCCCCGCCACAAAAGTATCAGGATCCCGAAATAGCAACTCTTCGACATGCCCGATAATTTCTCCATTCTCAACCAGTCGAGTTTTCTGCATCAGGTGGTCATTTTCTGTCCCCTCACTGCTGACCGATACGGGGTTCCCCCTTACGTCTATCCACTGTATCGCACCTGCGCGATCACCAAAGTTGTTGATAAAGTTATCAAAGTTGTCATGTTTTTCCCATGACCAGAATGTTGCCTAAGGGGAAAAAAGGATTTTTTTTAAAGAACCCCGTAGAAGCCAGCAGAGAGAGGACAGTCTTGACCCAGTATGACCGGGAGGGTTTGAGATACCCCGTTTTCAAAACTCTCAACTCTCTGTGACTACAGTACAGGTAACAACAACAATGTGCGAGAACAGAAGGGAAACAAATAAGTGTTACAGGCAGGTGTTACTGATCCCTCCACCTACCCTTGTAAAGGCGATACTAACCGAATACCACTTAAGAATCGCATTAAATCGAGAAAAAAAAAAAACCGGACAAGTTTCAAATGTTTATTGCGCTCATTGAACTTGTTATTAACATGATTATCACTGTTATTACAACTTGTTTTCCTTTCATGCGCTTCAGTGGTTTAGTACACCTATCAGAACTTGTTATCTTTAGCACGACCTCGGGTTGCTGAGGGCCTCTGCTGTGCACCCCTCCTTGCATAACACCTTGCCATAATGTGGCCATACTTTCCACAAAAATAACATTGGACGGGAGCGCCACTTCTCCAGCCACGACCTCTATATGGGGCATCACCACGTTCACGGTAAGAAGATTCAGACGACGGGCTTCTCCCAGTCATCGCTTTCTCCACCTTCGCAACCGCCTCGTACACTTTCGTATGGTCTATGTCCCCGAGGAGGCGCAGAACCAAAGCGCGAAAATGTTCCTTTGGGAGGTCTACCTTTGCCCTGGCTGTCTGATACACAAGGCGGTAGAAATCGCGTTTCTCATCCTGATTATCCCTGGAGGTATTCTGAAGGGTCTCCAGAATATCAATCGCCTCGTACTTGTTAAACTCTGAAAGCGGTCGTGCCGCATAATCGAGCATCTTCCTTATCACAGAGGCCACAGAGAGTTTCGTCAACTCCTCAAGAGACTTTTGTAAATGACCAAACTTTTCCTTTAGAGTCTAGGAGAGCAAATAAGGGAAGAGTCAGATTATACGAACATCAACTCACGAAGTTTCTTTTGTTTTAGCGAACTCTCGCCCCATTGCATTACAGAAAAAAACAAAAACACAGATTTTCATTGCATTATCGAAAAACTTCCACTGCATTGCCGAAAGACTCGAATTTCCCTTTTCCATTTTCAATTTTTATTTATTTATTTATTTTATTTTCCAATTTCATTTTTATTTATGTATTGTATGGGGAACACCCCCCTCCGTCCTAAGGCGAGCTCTCGCCCATTTCTTTTCCTTTTTATTTTCATGGAGAATCCTCATACATTTCTTTCTCCTTTTTTTTAATTTTCAAAGTGAATTCTCACCTCATCACTTTCCTTTCCTTTTCTCATGGCGAACTCTCGCCCCATCATTTTGTTCTATTTCTCATAGCGAACTCTCGCCCCATCACTTTTTCCTATTTCTCATGGCGAACTCTCGCCCCATCACTTTCCCTATTTCTCATGGCGAACTCTCGCCCCATCCCTTTGTTCTATTTCTCATAGCGAACTCTCGCCCCATCACTTTCCTCTTTCTCATGGCGAACTCTCGCCCCATCACTTTCCTTATTTCTCATGGCGAACTCTCGCCCCATCACTTCCCTTTTCTATTTTCATGGCGAACTCACGCCCCATCACTTTCTATTTCTCATGGAGAACTCTCGCCCCATTGCTCTTTCCTTTTTTTTCTTTTTTTTCCTTTTTTTTTTTTTTTTTTTGGTGAACTCTCACCCCATAGCTCATTCGCGTTATCCTGAGTTACAACATTTCACCTCTATACAATAAAGACACGCACATCAGTGAACAGTAAGTTCCCGCCCCATCTGAGTGTTGCATATAAATTCTCGACAACAATTGAGAGAAAAATACAATCCGCGAAAGCCGCTAATGAAGCATTCACTCCATTACAAATAACTCCAATATCCCGGTGTGTTGAATACAATACTAAGAAACCAGAGAAGACAAAAACAAAGGAAAAAGAAAAAAAAAAGAAACCCGCCAAGGTCCAAATTTAATAGACTAAAGCTGTTCACAACTAACTAACCGGCAAACGCGGACAAACTGAGCGGGGAAAAAACCCGAAAAATAACGAAAAAACCCCATACAACACGAAGTACATGTAAACGAAACGCATTTACCTCAAGCTCTCCTTGAGTTGGTTCCACGTGCACAGCTTCTTGTGGAGCCACTGGAACTTGCGCCGGTGGAATTTGTTGGGCTGGAACTTGCGCCGGCGGAATCTGTTGGGCTGGAACTTGCGCCGGCGGAATTTGTTGGGCTGGAACTTGCGCCGGTGGAAACTGTTGGGCTTGAGCAGGTAAGATAGCCTGGCCCACAACAAGTTGAGCGCCCTGGTTTTCAGCCGGTTGAGGAGGTTGAACTGGCGCCGGCAAAACTTCTACGTCTCCACGAGGCACTTGACCATCTTGGGCCGCTTGTTCCGCGCCCGCTTGCAATTCATCCACTTGTATAGGTCTCAGACGACCACGAACCGGGCCGGGGTATTGTACATTCGCCATCCAAGTAAAGTAATAACACGAGGCAAGGAAATTCCAACTATTCGAGCGACACGAACTGGAGCACAACCGAAACGCGCTGCAGTTGAGCCAAAGTGATAATTTATTCACATGTGTTGGTTTTATATGCGTCACTTTAATGTATGCAGTGTGAATAGTGAACTATTATGTTGAGGGTTTCTTCGATGTTTGGAGGTGGCGGTCATCTGCGCATGTACGTAATCGGCGTCAGTAAGCTTGCCATTTCAAAGTGAACAAGCTTGTCGTGAACAAGTTGATGTTATTTCTACATCCGGATTTAAAAGTTCCTTGTATAAAACAAAAAAATAGAAATGCGACTTTATTACTACATAAAACACACTTGAAACTTCCTGAAAAGGTGAAACAAAAGAACTAATCAGCCGTTTAACACGTTCCCGAGTATATACATTGACGTAAAGAAAGAGGAATTGGCCTCCAATGACATAATATGAAAATTATTGTATGCAGCGCACGTTTAGATGGTCAGTAATTGTGATACGTTCGAGCCTAGCTATTTGAGCTCTTCGAATATTGTGGTCTATTTATTCAAAGAAAGACGTTTTGTACGGGTCACTTTAACATTATATTAGCTACTTAGACTCAGGTCTTCTTGAGCTTATAGCCGATTGCAGACGTAGTTGTTAGCAAACTAACAAACTCGCAATCCTTTTATTGATTGCTTGATCGCCATGTTTTTGATACAATCGACTATTCCACTCTTATCAAAATAATTATGCAACGATGGTATCATATAAATGCTAGGAAGTTGATAAAAATTGCAACTGTTTAACCTATAGATCCGACGACAATCAACCTATTTTTTTCCTGTTCAATGTTTACAACTTCTAATTGAAAAAGAGCGGGATATTTATAGCACAGGAAGATGAAACTTTGGCAGCCCCTAGCTGAAAGTTATCAGGAAGAACTGCCACCTTATTTACTTACGGTCATGGTTTTGAATCCCGTTTAAGCCTTGGGTTATTTTTACGACTGCTACAGAGCCTTTCATCTGGCGTGATTATTCGCATGATTGATCAAACCATTTGATGCATTTCCATTTCACTTGTGAAATGTTACTGCCTATAGATCTTACAACTATACCATCTAGCCGTAATATTGGTCGTTAAATGGTTTGTTATTGTAACAAATTGCTTAGCAACAACCATCCACTGATATTACATTTCTCATGAGAGAATATCCATACTGAGGTTGTAATTAAGGACATATTTGGCTACGAACGTAAGTTTGTAATTAGCACGCTTTACATACATACAGCTGTTTTAAGAAAGGTTGTCCCATAAAAGCTTATATAACCGTACGCGACAATGTGTCCAAAGGTATTATGGGTAATGTTGGTTGTTTTAGCGTGATATGAATAAAAGAAAAACAGCATAAACACGTGCACTTGCTGAAACACCGTGAACCTAAAATCAAGCAACGATAAACTGTCGCTATCAATCGGCATTGTGGCGTATGCTTAAGTTTGTTGGACAACCTTTGTCGAAACAGCTGATAAAACAAGTCAGGTCGAAACAGACGGAGGAAATAAAGAGTAATTAAAAAACGTGTGCGGAAAACGATGAGAGCAAAAACAGAGATGGATTGATTAGCATGAAGCAGGAAGGATTTTATATCACAGTAAATCTGTATCGGAGCTGCTTGCAGTGGCGGTTCTGAACACCTTAACTTAGCAAGCATCGAGCTGGCACAGGTCGTAGCCTTTCTTACATTGAACACGGCAACAATTATACTAGCCATTACTAAAATTTTTTGTCATTTTATTACTTTAGTAGTAAGGCCACTTCCCAGAAAATTGAAACTGGACATAAATAAGCAAAGTGTACGGATACTTTGGCTCATTTATAACTCATCTTGTTCCACAACACCTTAGTTCATTCACACCACAGGTAAAACAAAGCAGCCCGGCATGTTCTCTGTGGCACATACGACATTCAGGCTAATCTATTTCACAGAATGGTTGTATACCTTACTTAAAAATAAAGAAGTTATTTCGTTGGCTTCCAATATTTCATTTAATTGTGAAACGACAGGGTGAAAACTAAAACAGTTTTAAGGTATTTCATTTTAACCGTGTTTTTTAAAATTACCACACAACGTTGAAGCAAGGTTGTTGATTTTGTTATATATATGGTTGCAGTCAGTTTAATTAATACAGTCACATTGTAAAAGCTCAATATTGTTTGATTTGGTGAAGTTTCTTCCCTGGAAGTCGCCAAAATGGGAAAACAACAAGACTGATAATCTAGACTTGCTGGCGACAGCCAAATGTTTGATAGTAATGCACTGTGTATATCTGCTTTACCGATCAATGCCACTGAACTGTATCAACGTTTTGTATAACTATGTATCTTCCTTTTTTGTGTCAAGCAAAAACCTAAAAATGATGTGACACTTTTTTTGCATAGAAACTGGCTTGTCTTAGCTCGGTGTGGCGGGATCAATGTCAGCATGCAGAAAGACACTTGAAACGAGGATGTTCCAACAAGTCATGTAAAGTTTACACCTTAAACTAGTGTTCACATAAGAACGTCCCTTTTACATCGATTTTACACAAAAGTAGCATTGACCAGAAACTTTTTCTTGCCAGTTAAAATCATTGTTGTTTAGTGGTGGCAAGTCCCGTACTGAAGCATGTCTGAAGCATGTTTGCTACTGAAACCCAATATTCTTTATTATTTACGCCGCTATTTTCAACATGGATCAATATTAGTTTCTAAATGTATAACCAAAAGAGTTTGGGAGTGTTCGATCACGATATTGATGACAGACACGTGCTAAGTGCTACAACTTCAAAATTATCCTATTTCTGATCTATAGAACACTTTACATTTTAAGTGTGAACAAATGTCATCCAGATAATGGCTTAATGTTCAGTTGTTAGATTAATGTAAAACGTTTTTTTTTTCACACATCTGAATACAAGTGTGCGCTCAATACTGCTTTTCCGTTTGCGAATGACTATAAATAACTATCTTCGTTTTTCTCTCTTTCAAGACTTGTTCCTCGGACCTTTCATTTGTTATTTTTCTTTTTCAGCGTTCAAATTGGCTTACATCTGACGGTATGTTGACGAAGTCAACAGAAGAAATTTAGCACAGGTTCAGATTTTCTTTGAATGCATGTTTTAAGGTATTGAACTTGGACAGAGCTACTATTAGCCTTATTGATAAAAAACTTCCATGATCGGGCAAACCTTGTCAGGAAGTCACGTGACAGGTGTTTGACGAGCTGTCAGTGTGACCCTTGAATACAGTTGTTTTGAGAAGTAGAGTACAAGGGTAGGCGATAATGTCGAAGCTAGGTACTATGGGTAATGGAGGTTTAATGTTGCTTGATTGAAGCTAAAGGTGTTTTAGCGTGATATGTGATATAAGGAAACAGCGAGACACGTGCATTCATGCTTCTCTACTTCCTCTTCCTCCTCGCTGAAACTCTGTCAAAATCAAGCAAGCAACGACAAACAATCACTACGCATAAAACCAAGCGACATTATCGCTTATGCTTTTAGGCTTTTTTGGGAAAGTCTTCTTCGAAACAGCTGTATCCGCCATGTACTTTACATTCACATATGATTTATTTATAGTGCATTAACAAGAACAGATTATCTCAATCACTCAACAGTAGGCTACAACTGAGCTACTTATAACAAGATGTCATGCATGCATAACCTATAGCCCTTTTCAAGATCAACTTTTCTCATTTGCATTTCAATGTAATAAGCAACATGGACGTGAAACATGCACAATTTCGGGCAGACACTACAAAATTGCCCGAAATTGCTGTGCAATTATATTGTAATGTGAATGAGAGTGATGAGAAGGGCTAGTAGGATTGAATGCAACGCAAATGTAACGAATAAAAACAAGATTACGTGGTTTGTTATTTTCATTTCATTTGTTAGGTTGCTTACACTTCATCATTTGCAGTTATTATTTCAGTTTCTTCCTTGTTTTTGTTATATTTGCTTTTTCCGAAATTTTTCAGTTTCATCTTAACCATGTTACTTTTCGTCATTTTTACTGTTGTGAGGCCCCTCATTTTTTCCTGCCTGTCATTTGCACTGGTAGCACGGTTTTTGTCCAAGCTGGTTATCTCCGTCATTTTTTGTGACGCATATTTATTTTGGTAAAAGTTGTGGGGTCCATGTTCATTTAAAAGTCATTTCGCATAAGCTTGTTATTTACTATACTGTTTTGCCGTTAAGGTGGTTTAAAACAGTTTCCTATTGTGTCACGAAAATGATAACAACGTGTTCACCAATGATTGGGCAGTTTTTTGATACCATGATTGTAGCATCAAGTGATAAAGAGTGGTTTTTAACTGTTGGAAACTGTTTTGCGCCACCTTAAATGCGTTTTATCTCAACAGATTGCCATAGCTCTAAGCGATTAGCCCTTGGCAGTTAAAGATGTTTTGATTAAAAAAATTCTTTGAAAACTCCGCTACCACTTTAATGATTTTTGATGGCAAATGGCTCCAAAATGATCAATAAATTAAACATACCGGCGAAGGGCAGGTGGAAAAACCGGAAGAAGAAAAAAGTAAGTGAATCAATATAGCTACAGGCTAGCAAGTTTTCGTCGATTGTCAAAGTACATAGACTAAAATTTCAAAATCATTTATTACATGACCAAGATCTCCGCATCAAAATATCGTTATTGGGGCCGCGATAAACCTCTACAGGTGCCTAGGGGCCTTCCTAACCTTAATTTAATAGTAGAACGTCTCCACGCAAAGAAATAGCTGTAACTGAACAAAATGTTTACATTTCAAGAGCAACGTTTGCTTTACTTTAGACCTTAGAGCATGACCGAATCTTTACGACAAATTAAAACTCGACTCATTGGATGCAAAGTATGGTTTTATACAGCGCAGATTGCAACAAACCACGAATAACTAATCAGGCTGGATTTCGGCCTTTAAAAAATTGAAAATGAGCACTTAACATGTACAACACAGAAGGAACCTTACTAAAGGTAAGTTCCTTGTTAAACTGCACCTATCATATCCTCCTTTTTGCTGGATTGAATCTTCTGTGGTCAAGATAATGACAACCACCAGCTCACAGAGATAATTTCGGATTAGCTTCAACTGAAGTACTCTTCAGCAACATGCCTTGCGTGAATCAGCGTTCTCCAGTTCTCGTATCCCTCCTGACTATACTTAACTCGAAACAGCGGTGATATGAAGCGATCTGTAGCCTTAAGCAAGTTGTTAGCACAAAGTAACAGCTCCTTTGAAAGTTGCCGCTTAAATAATAAACGAATTTGTTTGCTCGATCGCAAATAACGAGTAAAACTGAACCTCGCTTTGTTTTCAGTGAGCATACTTCCTCGCTTCTTGTCGACTGTATTTAAATTGTACTGATTCATTTACTTGAATTATATTTAAAATCATTTGGATAAATTTCACTAGTAAATTACGAGATTCCCCTAAAACACGTTATTGCAAAAGTCGTACAGATCAAAGCAATTTAGAGTTTATAATATTGAATAACGATGTCTCTCTTCTTGCACACGTGTCGTGTGAAAATTTCAACCATACATGTACATGCATACATTAACTGTCTACATTACTTTGATGTCAATATGAATACCTGTATCAGTCAGCTTATATATAATGATAGGCACAAACCTTCATGTTCAGTCAGGCCGTAAATGTTTAATTGTGAAGCATTTCAGGCTGTAACTGATAGCATATCTAGTGTAAGTTCTAATGGCATAATCGAGCCAGGGAGAGGCTGCGATCGTTTGATTCTACGCATGTTCAACTAAAGACGTTAAAACCAGCAGCCTCAATAACGTATTCAAAGTGCAGCTCACGTCAAAAAAAATATTCTCACGCCGAATGAGTTTAATGCTAGTTCCTCCTAAAGGGAGAGGGCTACTGCCCAAGCGTAAAGGAGCTAGAACGCGCATTATGAAATTATAAAATCATACCTGTCGCATCCTACATTGACACCTCCAGGCCACCTTAACTTTCGCTAGGAACTTTTATCCTCATAAACTCAGCATGATCCGCTTCACGCGGATGTCTAGATCTGCTTCGTGTCTGAAACCTATTGTTAACTGGTATGTATTTTAAGTCGACTAAGCATAAATCGCCTGACAATACATGAGGAAGAATGGTGCTACTTTAGTCTTTTGTTCAGTTATGCTAACTTTTGAAATGCTTTGATGGACTCACTTAGGATTGATCAAATGTTGACATGTTTACTTTATTTCAGTTTTCAAACACGCAAGGATTGTTAGAACCATTTATAGTGCTTTTGAAGTCCATTTATTTTTGGCTTCACAAATAATACATATCACGCGAATTTGCGCAAAATCCCTCTATTGCATTGCCAGGTCATTTATGGAAATTGTGTGCATGCTGGAAAAGCAGTTTTTTTTTCGGGGAATGAATTCAACTAAACTTGCACTTACCAGTTTGTAACAAGCTAAGGTAAAAAGATGTCTCTTTTGTGTTACTCGTACGCCAAGGCGCTTATATTCAAATCAGTGGCAAAAAATATATATAAAAAACGAAGACCAATCATATCGCGAGGTCCAACAAGCAAAGCCTTCTGGGTAAAATATTTTTGTGAAGAAAGGTCTTGCAATTTAAAACTCCCCGAAATATTCTAATTCAAGTTAAGTTAACATACAGCTCGTAAAAGGCTTCATTCTTGTGAAGTCGGTGAGCTGTATCTAAGACCCAATATTTAGGCTGGGAAAATATATTCATTGCAATCAGTATTGCTTTTCGCTCAACTGAATTAATGAGATATATGCTACGTCAGAACGCGAATCTCTTGAAGAGGCATTTGTCACAAAAGCAATTAATTTCCAGTACGTAGGTTTAGATTAGGGGTAATGCTTATTATCTGCAGTTTTACAGAAGACATCATTAAGACGTCACTGATCTGTCTGTCGAAACAGTTCAGTAATCTAAAGTAAAAGTCCAAATTAGCTTTTTGTAATCTGAAGAGCAATCTTCCTCTTAATCTTCCCCACGTCTTTATCTCGTAGTGTTCCTGTTTGCATAATTAATATTCATTTACCTTTTCTGGTGCCGGCAGCGTTTCTATCTTAGAATGACTGTGGTTATTTTGTAGTTTACTTGAATTGAAGGTAATTTTGTTCACCCCAAAATGAACTAAACTACTCATGGGTTCTTGACCGAGTTTATAATGAGAGCTAGTTTGTGAGCTCCAGTATGTGTACCATCTGTCGCGGATTTTATCTGTCCTGTGTTTGGCTTAAAATTTACGTAAAACAACTTAAAGACACGTCATAGTATTCTTATTTCTGTCAGTAGCTGAAGAATACCACACGATCTATTTTTCTCTTTCTTTTTGTATTTCTCAGACTCTATCTTTTTTCCCCAAAGTTTTTGTTTTTCATTTGTCTCAAGCAAAATTGATTTTTTCGCATTTTTTTTTTGTTTCACTGCATAGAAGTCCTTGAAAGGGGGGATTAAAAACAGTTACACGTAAACGTATTGTTCGTGACTGATGTACCATTGGTTATGTTAACTTCATAATTTATGACGTAAGTAACACTTTACAAAGCCGATTAGATGTATGTATGGCAAGCTGCATTATCTGAATTCTCATTACGTCATAAACTGAATGCAGTGTATGAAACGTGCTCAACTTGCTGCAATACTGCTGTGTTCTTATCTAAAAGTCACACGCCTCTGATAGGTTTGTTCCTTGTCCATCTCATTTACATTGGATCAAGCTGTGTTCTTCCAAGCATCTCCCCCTGCCAATACTGATACGCAAAGTAAATGAGTAAGAATGAATCTATTATAGAAAAATTCCTACCATTAGACCATTGAACGAACGAATTAGCTTCATATATTTTTTAAAACTTTACAAATCCAACAGTGATTAGTGCATATATTTTATTTTTTAAATTTCTAAATCCTTTATTTTTATTTTTTTATATATTTACAGATACCAGCAGATACATATATAGAACAGTGGCCTCATAACCTGGAATTTTATTTTATTTTTTTGCCATAAAACTGTTAGTATGAATAATTAATAAATAGAATAAATAAGTGCAACATTCTACATGTGTTCCATACTGTTACTAAACATAAATTCACTTTCGCGCGCGAACACGCGGGGATCCCACGAGATGCCCGTGGACATCGACTTCATGACGAATACGTGACGTACTATACGATTTACAATATGGCGTCAAACGTGGACGAAGATTCTGAAGAACGAAAGAAGTCTGTTAGCGAACTTTTGCGGAGGAAAGAGGTAAAAAGCGAAGACTATGTGGAGGAAGAACAAACAAAGGACAAAAATAGAGAGGAAAATCGTGAATTACTCGACAACGCTAAAATAGTCGAAGAAGTGATGGCCAATTATTCCGGGGTGGATTCCGAAAGTGAAACATTTCAGGATGCTGTCGAAGAATTGAACGAGAAAATGGACTCTTGTGAAACATCACCGGGTGGAAATGAAAATGCTGACGAGTCAAAAACAGTAGAGGAGGTGGTTGAGGAGGAAGAGAGACTGTCTCCTGAAGAAAAAGAGGTTTGATTAGTAAATATACACTGAGCCTTTATTTAGACAAGTGCAATGTGAAAAAAAAATCAACTAGCACCTTTAGTGCAAATCCTTGATACGTGACATGGTGTAAATTGCAGGAATGGCACCGGGTACTTAAATTCGGCAAGTAACAGGGTTTTTTCTAAACAAAGAAAAAGGGAGAAGACAATTTTAAAAGCCAGAATCCAACCTGGCTCAATTGGGTCATGAATGAGTCTCCTGACCGCTACACCACCAGGGAGCTGGCTGCCGGAAAGCAATTATTTTAAGAATATATTGTGTTACCATTACAAATGTTAAGAGCTAACCGGGTAGGCCAACTGGAACACTAGTTAGGCTAACCAGAGTGAACAGTAGGCTAACCTGAGTTAAAAGTAGGCTAACCTGAGTGAAAAGTAGACTAACTCGGGTGCTATAAATACCTAACCATACTCGTTCCCAGTACATTCAGAGGTCGGAGCCATTCCTGTAATAATCGCTATAAATTATGTACAAGTGTGTAGCTCGAGCATTCATATGATTAGGCCCATTTCAGACATTGTGCTTATGCCGTGCCAAACTTAATTGCAATTAGGTTCCACTGTAGCATGGCAGAAACACAGCTCAGATTCACACGTCATGCCAGAGTAAGACCAAATTCAGGATTTACTGAAGCCACTAGTAAATGTCTACATGCAGGCTAACTTCCCACAAGTGGTACATTCTAAATAGTATTCCTGGTAATTCTGACCCATTGCATGTAGGTGCGATTATCAGGACTGATGGTTGAAAACATGGGTCTTATGCTGCTCAAGCTTGCAGACAAATTTTGATTCCTAGCTGAAAAACTGAGCTACCACAGGGCCTTCAACAGACACAATTTTGAACAATACCATATACATTATGTACAGTATGTAAAACAAGAGAGTTCATGTAAATGACAGTGCTTTTGATTGATGACAACTTGCAGCCTTCTGAGAATAGGCTGATTGAGAAGGCTCACATGGTACAGTCTGAGCATGCCGAATAATAATATTGACAGATAACAAATATAGTTGAAGCTCTCCTTGTGATCACTCTGTTAAGCAACCAGCTCCAGTTGCGACCACCTTTGTGAAACCTCATCTGAACTGTGACTCTTGTAAGCGACTGCTCCCGTCAACTTCAACTACTTTTGGGATTACCCAACCGGATTTTTCCTTTGTTTTTAAGGGCTCTTGTAAGCGACCACTCAGAGTCTTTTACATATAAATCTACACTATCATGAAACTGCACATTGTGCTAATGGTTTGTTAATAATAAAAAGTATTGTACAGTGCAGTATCGTTGTATTTGTAAAAGTTCAAGTCATTTCTGTAGCGACCACATTAACTTCTTTTGTTTTTCTTCATGAATTATTAATGAGTTTCTGAAGCTCTCAATGAATAAGCAACCTCCCTCTATTATTTTACAATGCAGTGCTTACGAGAGCCCATTCTTGTAAGTGACCAGCTCTACATGTAGTTATGACCACTTCTGAGATGATCGCTTATGAGAGCTTCGATTAAAATAATGGGAGTTACATGTTCTGTATCACTGCAGGCTCAATTTGGTCTTGCTCTGGTCCAGTCTAACTGCATAGCTTCTTGGACAATCCACTTCACAATGCACTCACTGAGAGAAATAGTTTTTCTTTCTCAGATAGGAAAATACTGTTTTGTTTCCCATCACCTTCTCCCTCTTGAATATGCATTGGTCAGATGGGTGGCTACACATGCAACAAAGAATTGAATTTCATGCACAACTGCATTTCATGTAACCCATATGCTACTCATACTGGAATACACCTTTGAGCTCTCCTTCCTTTTAACAGCTCATTTTAGTTTATTTTCAAGAAGTAGAAGGGAAATGAAATTAGTCTTTTGTACTCAGACATTTTATTTCTTCATATGAAAGGAAAGAAAGACACAGGCACTAGAATATAAAGATAAAGGCAACAACTATTTTAAAAAATCTGGTAAGTAAAATACTACATATAACTGTTATAATTATAGCACTTTCTGGTTTATTTTCCTTTTATTAGCCCCCCCCCCCCCCCACCCCCCACTAAGATCTTTCATACTACAGTGTAGCACAATAATTATTAAATTGATGAATTAAAAATTAAGATCAAAACAAAATTTAAGTGTCATGGCCTTCCAAGGGTCAACAAGATTGGTGAGAGAGACCTTGTTCTTGGTTGAGGTTTTTATTTGAAGTTCTGGAAGTCTTTAAGTTCTGGAATTCTACATGTATAATATGGTAGATTGTAGCATCTTTATGAGTCAAATTACTATGTACAAATTGAATATAAAAAAAATTGTTTTTCCAGAAAATACATGTATATACATGTACAACATGTACTCCTTTTACCAAAGGTGTTATGTTTTAAGCGCTCCAGCCCCTTGGTATTTCCAGTTTAAAACCTTAATTAATATGCTTTTTAAAATATGCCTTTTAATTTTAAAGGACCTTCCTTGGTGGAGTAGAGATCATGTACAAGTGTATGTAGTTCATGGAGTTACACATAATTATTGATTAAGTAAAGAATATGTTCTAGGTTTATAGCCATTATCCTGACTTTGATATTGTTCTGTTTTGATTTAGAATATCCTGAAGCTAAAGAATTATATACAAATGCAATAAAGATCTGCCCAGATGATTTCACAAAGGAAAAATCTATTTTCCATGCAAACAGGGCAGCTTGTCTGGTCAAAATGGTATGATGATTGTTTGATGTTTTACATGCATTTTTCTATGTTCCTCACATGTTACACATACATGTACTTGTACATGGTAACTACAGTCTGGCTATTTTATTAAATATGTGAGACTGACACCAGTAGACATGCACAGTGTCATTGCCCCCGCAGGGATTTGGCCCAGACCTAAGGATGTATTAATAGTTCCCCCTTGTATCAAGAAGTAATGAAATATTGGTAGTACACTGTATCTGTTTGTGCAAATCAATCCTGGTTTGAAGAAATTAGGCACATACAGTGTATGGTGGTCCTGGTTAATACACTCCAATTACAATATGACCTGCATGACGATATTAGCATGATCAAGTAATTTCGCTTTGAAATGGGGGAGATTCTGATCTAGAACTTTCAAACATCCTGAAGATGGATTTTGGGAGAGAAAAAACTCAGAATGTATCATAAGTAATTGAGAAAGTAGTTTTCTGAATTATCTCGAAATTCGAGGCAAATGTCGCTTTGCTCATGTTTGAGATACGTAGCTTAACACGTTGTTCAGTTGCAACTAAATTCCCTTCCAATCGCCAAATATAAATAATTAAGATTCTTGTTTGTTTGGATCACTTGTTATTTGTATTGATTAATCTTACATAGCGTAGAGCTCATTGCACTGGCTGACTTTGCAGAACTCCAAATACAAATGTTAATGTAAAATTTAAATGTAATGTTTTTGCAGCATTTTGCAGCAAGATGATATTTCACTCTATTGAGTGAATTTTGTATAAAAAGAAACATTAGTTTCCATGAAGGCAATCTATTTTTTCCAGAAATTATTTTTTGGGTCCTTTGAAAGGAGACATAGTAAACTGCTCTGCTGTAAATGCTCTGTGAGATATTATGTAAAGAATATCATGTGTTAAATTTGTCATTTAAAACTGTCTCGAATAGAACAAGTTAAAATTTAACTTGTTCTATAACTTAATAGAATGTGCTGGTTTAGTTTACGTAGTTGATTGTTTGGACCATATTCATGATAAGATGGCTAAGTTTTAAGAACATTATGAGGAGTGATATACATGTAGCGTAGTTTCCAAAAAAATAAAAGTTTTAGTTCATACAATAATGTTCATTGTTTTCAATCAGCAGAAATAAAAGAAAAAGGGGGCAGCTTTAGTGATAACTATTACTCGTATAAAATCACAAAAAATAAAGTAAATCTTATTTATAGTGGTCATGCACTTAGCTATACAAGCACTAAGCTTAGCTCGTTTACAAGCATGCCACTTAAACAAAGGAAACAAATATTTCAAATAAACGTAACATACAGTGGAATCCCGCTTTCTCAAACCCTCATTTTTTCGAACCTCCCGATAACTCGAACAAGAAGTTGTTTCCCCTTGTCAGTCAAACACTGTAATTTTACGCCCGACTTCTCGAACTCTACGATTTTTCGAACCAATTTTTGTTTCCCTTGGCGGTTCGAAAAATCAGAATTCCACTTTATTTAAAATTCCCAACTGGCAGGAGGCAGACCAGTTGGCTATTGATAAAGTGTGACCAAGGATTTGAACTCGGGACTACCAAGAAACAAATTCTGCTAATACTAGTAATAATTACTAGTTTTTAAAAAGTGAGATGCTGATGTTGCATTTCCATCTACATGTACAGTTATATGCCCAATGCTGACCGCAAGTGTCATTTACAATGTATGCCCATATCATTTTATGCTCTACCCACCTAAATAGGAGGTTCAACTAACTACATTACTGGTAACTTTAAGTAGTTGACTTTATTGTTATTAATAGGACCAACACAAAGAGGCAATAGATGACTGCACAAAAGGTACACTGTACATGTACATATTGCTGATCATAAGTATTATTTTTGTTGCATGCAGCTTCTAGTCATTCTTACAAATTAAATAGAAAACTGTAACTACTACATGTAGTTAATGAAGTGAAAATGATTGTAATATGATCGTGATCAAATGCAGCTCACTGATTAAGCACAACCAGAGATTGGGTTTTCAAATGGTTCTGGAACTACAATATAGTCCGATGACAGTCATTTTCTAGGGGCAGTTACATGTACATGTAAACTATTATTGTAAACTTTTGTTGCACTTAATGTATGTAATTGTACCACTTGGTTACTTTGTGGGGCCCCTATTACCTGCCCCTGAGTCTCTGAGGATGATCCATCTGATGTCATCATACCATGTACATGTAAGAGTCATTTTTTCCAGTCATTTGTCTAGTACTTTAGCTTATAACTAAATGCACCTGGATAATTTCCTATAGCCACTAAGTCTTAGCATTTATTTGCTTTTCTTTCCCTAGCTCTGGACCTTAACCCAGATTACCTTAAAGTGAGACTCAGAAGAGCTCAATGCTTTGAACGTGAGGGCAGATTGGAAGAGGCTTTAGAGGGTAATGGTTTACAACATGATAGTCCATAAATTAATTTTAAAAGGCATGTATACATTGTAATAGACAAGTAACAGAGGAAACATTTTCCAAGCATATCTTATAGCAGTTTCTATATTTTGCCAAACAATGTACATGTAGGGATCATGTTTGCATGTCAGCTCTGTTACTGACACTCCAGGGATGAGGAGAACAGTAGTTGGTTTATAAAATTCCTCTTTCTTGTTGTTGTTTTTTATGCAACAGGCCACTTGAAGCCTTGTTAATGTTAAAACTAGTGCTATCTCTTTTTGAAAACTTAAAGACGTTTTCACCTGCCTACAACTTTTATAAAACATGTAACATGAACAAATTAAAACAAGCATTGTGTTCTTCACTTCAGACTTTTATTTTACCAAGTGAAACTATATTTTGATAAATTACCACATGTCATAGGGTTTGTGGTATGCATGTAATGCAGGATGACAATACATGTAGTTAAAGTAATGTTTAATAATAAATTGGCTCGTATCAATTATCTAAGGTACTATCATTGAGATGAGCACAAAACACAGTAGCAATCTTTTAGGAAATAGTAAAGAATCATGTCTATATGTACCTGAATGAAGATGTGTGCCACTCAGTTGTTATTTTATTATCTGATCTATGTTAAAAGATTACCAGAAAGTGTTTGATGCAGATCGCTCTTCCCATGTGGCCAGAGAAGCTCTGATGGTAAGTGAAGAAATATTGTAGGTGATAGATTCATATGCTACAATATCACTTGGTGCTATAGAATGTACCCATCCCCCAAAAATAAATAAATAAAACAATAATAATAATGATAATGATAATAATAATAATAATAATAATAATAATAATTATTATTAGTATTATTATTATGATTATAATAACAATAAATAAAGTATCAGGTATCCTTGCTTTTAACTAGATTATTCAGAATCTGACACTTGGCCTGACACATGTTACTTTTACCTTACATGTACACGAAGTACCTTACCTTACCTTATAATTGTACATAAGTGACATTCATAGCATGTTGTGAAATTGTAGGAAAAAAAGGCATGTTCTGTTAGTCGGTTATCAGGATGAAGAGCCAAATCTTACACTCTACATTAGTGTCTGTGACATGTGTTCCTGTGATACTTGCTTTCTTTTGTTGTGTACATTCAGCAGACATCTGCATGGTGTCTGTATCTCAACCAGTTCATAAATAGTTTTGTGTTTCATTATTGTTTTATTATCTTATGCAGAGACTACCTGAAGAAATCAAGGTCAAGCACGAGAAAATGAAAGAGGAAATGATGGGTTTGTATAAGATAAATATTTATTTGTTAATTTGGAATTGTACTTTCCCATGCTGCATGCACATATCAATTTTGAATTTTTTCCTTTTTCTTTTTTTCCTTCTTTTAAAAAAGGCAGTAATTACAAAATTTGCATTGCCAAATTAACTTATTTTCGTGATATTCGGGATATACATTTTCTTGGGTCCAAAATCTAGAGTCTCCTGAATAATACAGGCGAGTGATATATATCTTATTATTAAAAACTGGATCATTGGATAATGCAATTCGAGAGTTTTCATTGGCTTAGCCATCATGGTATATGAGCCATTATACCATGATCTACAAAAATGGTGAGCGTATGCATGATTTTTTGGGCCTTTTAATTTTAATTGTAGTCTAGTTTTCTATATTTTGAGGGCGTTTTTAATAAAACAATTATTCCACTCGCGCTTGTTGGATATGAGATAATTATAGCCAACTCGGCGCTACGCGCCTCGTTGGCTATCTATCATCTCATATCCAACGCGCGCTCATGGAATAATTGTTAATTAGACGTTTTGGTGTGTAGTATCGCTGTATATTTTTACGAGTTGGCTAGATTTGAAAACAGGTCATTTGATTGGCTGGATTTGAAAATGTTGGAATCTATTGTTTCAGTTTTGCCATCTGATTGGTTCTCGTTGTCTGGCTGGCCTCGGTTTTAGTGAACGCACTGTAACAAGATTCCCAAGCTCTTCGTTACTGTATGGATAATGTACATTTAGCTTTACTGATTTTAATGTTGTTTTCACTTTTGCTCAGGAAAACTTAAAGATCTGGGGAATGTATTTCTACGACCTTTCGGCTTGTCCACAGACAATTTCAAAGTGCAACAAGATCCAAATTCTGGAGGGTATTCTCTTAATTTCCAGAAGTAAAATCGAATGACTGCGGAGCTAAAGAAAGAGCAGACTCTAAATGGTCTTCCCAGTGTACACATTTGAAATTATTATTGATACGGCTTAAGAACGAACTGCTGTACTTATTGAGGGGTTTTATGGATTATCAAGACCAGGGAAGCAGAGCAGCACTTAGCTGCAGTTATCCAAACGCGGAGCAGGCCTTGCTAAAGAATTATGCTACAATAGGTCACATTCGCACACAGTCACTTCTAATCAATGAGACTGAATCAAATATGAATGGTCAAATAGGTTTAAAAGCTCAAAAAAGTTAAAAAATGAAATGTTGTATCGTAGTTTATGTTATCAAAATTTAAGTAATCCGTTACGCGTTCCAATAAAAAACCCAGACATCATAGAATGAAGCACTTGTTGTCAAGCAACGTATTGGCTATTACCTGAAACGTATTGGCTATTACCTGAAACGTATTGCTATTACCTGAAATGTGTGCGCACCGTATGAAAATGAATCGTGTCCTTCAAATCGCTTGTAATTAAAATTTTAAATCTTAAATTTTAATTGTCCGCGTATGGCAACACCAGTTTCTGTGGTTTCCTCTTTTTCTGTGAACTTTGTTATAGATATGTACCTGCTAAGTTATAGCCTCCTACATGTACGCAGACGCTCTTTGGGCTCGTCACGCAATCTTTCTCCCCCACGATTGCGTGACGAGCCCGAAGAGCGTCTGCGTAGGATGCTAGCTAAGTTACGGTACTGCTTCAAATTTCAACTTGAAACGGTCTGATTGAGATTTTGTCCCTTTAGACCAGACAAGAGGTGTGATGTCAAAAACGAAATCTATTGTAATGTTTTAATAAAAATTGAAAGATAACTAATGGAAAACAAGGAGCAGTATGAACTTGTGTATAACGTGCAAAGTACACAGAGGCATTTAGAGCCTAAAATAAATACCTCCCTTTTATTTTATGTAGCAAAAGGGTGGGGGAATGAGCTTGGTACCCTGGGGTAAAGTTAAAGTGAATGAAGTGAGCGTGAAGACCTTTAACAATAGTTACGGTTGCAGGGAGAATATTATTGTGGTAAATGACCCTTTCCGGGAGAAATGAGCGTAGTGTGTGTGTCCGGACCGTTCATGAGACTAATTTACCATGGGAAATATCCATAGGTAAGGGAGAAAAGGCACTGAGGCTTTTCATTTACTTGCTACTGGCTAATCTCTGTGCTCCCATCACGCTACCGCGAACATTTGTTAGGCAGAGACTACGTTATGTGCAGGTTTAGAAGCACCGAATCTCCAGGAGCTTCTCGGCTTCTTATTTTTGTAAGCGAGGCCGAAACGTCCGAGGTCACCTATGCCGATTTGTTGTTGGTTTGTTGCAGAGGTTGCAAAAAAGTATGGACGTTAAACTTTGATCCGTTTTATTGATACTTACACGTGATTAGTACATAGAAACACACGTTTCTTAATAGCGGAGCTCCGGCGGCCCGAAGGGCCGCCAAGCGGAGCCCCATAACCATATAGGAAAAAGAAACCCATGTATGGATTTTCTCATGGTTAATCATGGACAGCGGTATTGCTCGTGGGCGCGTACGCACGACGGCGACGACAACGGTGGAGTCGCGCAAGATGGCGGCCATAAGGGGATCATAAGGGGACCTCTAAACCAAAAGGAGGCTTAATTTTTCGCGGGCTTTCTGGAGCTCAACGCGGCTACACAATATGCTAGGTCAGCTAAAGGAGTAACGTTTGTCGTGTTTACGTGGAAACAGTGGAACAGTGGAAGCAGTTTTTTTGTGTGTATCAGGTTTTGTGATTATTAACTCATTTCCGACATCGCGGTGGAATTTTTCGCGGGAAAAATATACAGCAAATATCGAAAAAACCTTTTTTTCACTCCAAAATCATCTCAAAACATAACAAATTTACATTCGTTTGAATTGTTATTCAATGACCTTTTCAGGGCTATTTTTGCCGTCAAAATAAACATATGACCCGATTACGAAAAAACCCGGAAATTTCGCTATGCAAAGAATTTTGTCCAAAAATACGACTTCAAAGCGATATATCTCGTTCGCGTTAACAGCTAGCACACATCGATAAAGACAAAATTTGTTCCTTAACAATTCAGCTACATCATGTTAAAATTTCAGCGAAATCGAACGAAACCAAACTTAATTAGATTTATCTTTTGGCACATCGCCCACCGCTTGCGTAGCCAAAGGAAGAGATAGTTGCCCGTAGCAACGGCAAAACATGACTGTAAGAGCAAGCAGCGTTTTGGTAAAAAAAACGCTGAATTATTGTCCGAGAGCTGAAAGTTGGATGGGCAAGTCTTTTTCGAACTAATCTCAAGTGATTTAGACGAAAAAATGACCTCGGCGGGCTACAAACGATCAAAAAAACACTTTGTAATTCAAGCCGTAATTTATTCAAAAACGTGGTGTGTTGGATTTGCACACGCAAAACTAAAATACAGCTGAATACAGCTTACCCTTGCCTGAAAAGCCAGCAACTGGTCCCAAATTACTTTCTTTATCCTTAGGAATGTCCTGACTTCCATCTCCGAAAGATTTAGACCGAATTTTTGGGCAAAAAAACATTTCGCCGACGACAACCGACATCGCCGTGGTTTGCATACTAATGAGCGCACTTGACAAAACTCTCCCGAGGGGGGGATATGTATCAGGTTTTGTGATTATTAAACACAAAACAGAAGGCCAAACAATATGCAGAAAACCTTGCAGCAAAGTTACAAAACTGAACTCAAAATTCAACCTTATCCTGGATAAGCCTAATCGGGCTACAGGAGCTCCGCTTTTAGGTTGACCTAAATCTATATATTAAAATTTCAAGTGGAATCTTGCGAGAGATTAATTAGTACATATTTGTTCTACGTGCTTTTTGTGGTTGTAAAATCGCGCCCAATCGGCCCCAAGTATTTGAAATGAAAATGAAGGAGAATTAGTCGAGAGCCATGGCCAGCCGCACAAGATTTAAAGAAATTCCAAGCGCTCATAGTCGAGGTGTAATAACGAAGAAATTCCAACGAGCAATTGCGTGATACACTGGATAAAGAAGGTCCCTTTTAAAGACGATGAGTTTCAGGGGTCTTTCACATAAATAACTTGATGTGATAAAGCGCTTGTTCGCGGGAGAGAGGTAAAACATTTTCACTGTTAACCACTGTAAGAATGTTTCTTTTTGTCCGACTTGTCTGCTCTTAAGGATGGGTTTTGTTTTGTTTTTCTCTTTTTCTGGTGGGGGGCGGGGGGGTAATGCAACCACTCGCATGATTATTTTCACACACGCCTTCTTGAAAGAATTTCAGTTTTTACATTGCTGGTTGCGTTCTGTTTTTGATTGTTTTTGGAGTCCGAAACGTGTTTCAAGAATCGACTCCAAGCAGAGTCAAATGCATGCTCTCAAAACCTAACTACCTGCGTTAAAGTCCTAGTACATGCACCAACCTAATAAAAGATTTAATTTCAGTTATCTGGACACAAAATTCTGTTGGTAACCCATGCACTGGGTAACAACAATAGTGTTTGAAACCTACACACCCAACCATTGTCAAAGCATAGCCCATTGCAGAAACGTGAGAGGACTGGGACGAGTTTCTTATATTGATTAGATTGAAAATCTAAACATTTCAACTGAAATGTTACTGAATGAAAAGCTACCCAGCCAAGTTTGAGAGTTTTCAGTTGAAAATTGTTCAAATGGGAGAATCTCAAAAGTTGCAAAATTCCATACAAATCCTTATAATTTTGTGGCTTGTCTACCCAATCCATACAAACTCTCTATTTTAGATGATATTTGAAGAGCTACCATTTTGCCATTTTCCTTCTCTAAATACTTCTATTCTTGGTAAATACTCTCGAATTTAGTTGATCTTTCATTTGAATATCTTAGTTTTTCAAACAAACGGAAAACAACCATACTCTTTCCCAGTCCTCTCACGTTTCTGCAATTGCCTATGGACATCAAGAGTGTAACTTGCTGTATCGACAATCAACAAAATTAATTTTACACTGTACACGTATATGTTTATTGGAAATGATATTTAGTGTAGATCAAGAAAT
>OZ026595.1:21926652-21954152 GCA_964020085.1 Micromussa lordhowensis
TCGGTTGCCAAATTCAAGCAGCAGTTGGCGTGATCGCAGTTCTTCCTTCTTTCTTCTGGACCGTCTATTTGTCGTTATATTTTTATTTGATTATCTGCAGGAGAATTTCCGTGGAATGGGAAAAGCGGGTCTTAAGGTTATTTCACGTGACGGCATGGGGAATTCCTCTGACGATTGCAGTGATTGCCTTTGCGTTGAAGGGAGTTGGATATTCAGGGAACGTGAGTTCATCTGGCTGGTGTTGGATCTCAAATGATCAAGCCTGGTGGAAGATGGTGTTGTGGATGTGCATTACTGGAAAGGCATGGGAAGTTATAGTTTGTATTGCCATCCCCATATTCTACGTGCTGGTGAAGACATACATAAAGCGACAGGTATTTAAAATAGTTAAGTAACTGTAACATTTGTTTTGGAGCCACGTGCGCTGGTGGGTGGGGTGGGGGCGAAGGACCTGACGTACCGCTTTCCATGTGACATTGTCATATTCCAGATTAAAACTTTACTTTTCTCGCGTTCAAACGACTATTAACAGTATGGGAACACCAATGTGACGGGCGAAGAATAACAGAAACATCTGTCACTGAGTGTTGCTATTAAGGCGGGGTACACCTGAATTTAAGTGAAATTTGAGGAAGTTTAAAGAGAGATTGAAAGGGGGAAAAAAGGTTATGGAATACCACCAGACAGTTGCCCAACCCCACAATGGCACCCAGGTTGTTAGGCAACTGTTTGGTGTGTATCTACCAATTTTTAACTTCAAACTCTAATTTTAAAACAACACCAAATCTTCAAAATTTCCTATTTCCATAAATTTTACTAATCCTTTGAGAAAAACTATTTATCTCCAAATAAACCTAAAAATCACCAAAAAATTTACAAAACGGCGCCAAACATAGATGTGTGTAATGAGGAAGAGATTCTTGATTGCTTGAAACGTAAACAAGATACATGTATTTGCATTAAAAACATAATACCAAGCCAAAATACGGCTTTCAGGTGGACCCCCGCCTTAAAACAACAAGTTATTATCGTAGAGTTTCGCGGTATCTTAATTACTACTTTATCTAAAAATGCAGCGACCGTTCAGTAAGACAAAGGCTCTTCCCCTCTTTCTTCCCCAGATCTCTTGTTCTCGTGCTCGCCTTGTTCGAGAGCCTGGAAAGAGGGGTCTTTTAGAGCTTTGTTTCAAATTTTCAGTTTGGAAATTTGTTTATTAATCATACCTTAATATGGGAGGGATTGTGTTGTTCCAGAAAGTATCCATTCTCCCCTGCTTATTACCGACACTCTTTCAAAAAAATAGGTAAACCCAAACCAATGTATAAGAGGGAGAGAGTCTGTGTAATAAATGATAGTACTTCCGGTCCCCTTATCGTCTCTGATAATAAAGGGAAATTTGGTATTAGTAACAATATTGATCGGGGAAACATATCCTGGCAATGGGAAGGGAAATGCTTGGAATGGTTATAGAATGTCTGTAGAATGTCCATCTTCAGATATGGTAAGGTCTTCTTTGAATCTCAGACCTCTGAGAAGCCTCTTATTCAGGCGTTCTTCTCACTCGTCACGCACTCTTCACCAACGTGGGTCAGGAAAGATTGCGTGACGAGCCCAACGATCATCTGCATAGGAGGCTAGGCTTTGAGGTCTCTGAGTGCACATGACACAAAATGAAAGAAAGTTGAGAAACCTGAAAGAAAAATAAAACATCGTGACGGCTACTTTAAAACCTGTTCTAAATCTCTGTTATCAGCTGAAATCTAATATATGTGATGTGACAGTTTCGCTCTTCATTCCTTAGCTGAGCGCTGGATTTGTGCCAGGAGGTCCATTTATAACAGCGAGATCCGTGGAAGTAGCAAAGAGGGCAGATCAAAAGTTAATAATCATACCTGTGGTCTTCATACTGGTGCGCATCTGGGGAACCATAAGGTTTCTCCGCTTTCTAGCTTGCTTGCCAGATTGTCAGAACACTGGTCCTAGTCACGCCTTGCCAGTTCTCGTGATACTTCAGGTAATTGTGGGACCATTCAGTTTACGTTGCGAAACGTTATGTGCTAGGCTCAGTTCAATGTATGATACACGTGGCACTTCTTTAGTCTCAAAATTTTCTGGAGCAGCCACATCTGTTCCTGCTCGCTGCCATACACATCAAACCTTCTTCTTGTCATAGGACGGTACAGTTGTTTCCAACTCTGGGGATCTAAGGACCGTCAGATGGCTCACACGCGTAGGCTCTGGTCATCGTAAGGTGACTCGAAACAGTTTCGAGCACTTTCCAAGTAGATTTTGGTGGGTCATCAGAACCACTCTATATTAGTTGGTATCATAAAACCTGCCCAATCATTGGTGAACATGTTGTTGTCAATTTTGTGGCACACCAAGTTACCATAGCAACAATATGGCCTGATAAATGCACCCTTAATTTTAGCTTTAAGCGCTGATAACTCAAAAACGAGGTCAGTGACCCCCGTTATAGAATTGTGATAAGCATGGTATGATGCAACTTTTTGCAAAGTTTAAAAAAATTCTGTAATTTTCGAAAATTTAAGGTGGTTCTGAACCCACACAACGCAATTTTTTTAAACTTTGCAAAAATTTGGGTCTTATCATGCTTATCGCAATTCCATAATAAAAATGGGGGTTACCAAGCTCTTGTTTGAGTTATAAGCGCTTTAAGCTACAATTAAGGGTCTTTTAGCAGGTCATACTGTTGCTATGGTAACCTGTTATCTAAAAGGGATGATCGTTACATTTTTACCAATGACTGGGAATTTTTTATGAGATCATTATACTAGCATCACTTGTTAAAGTGGTAATATTCATCCTTCAAATTATAGCTGTCTCGCTAGAGTAGTCCATCATTTATTTGATAATTTTAATAAGGTCATGAACGAGTGAATTTTCTTAATAACTTTCACAAAAATTCTACAGTATTATTAAGCAAACTGAATGTTTTGTCAAAGGAATCTTTCTTTTTTAAGGAGAAACTTAAGACATACCTCTTTACTGATTTAGCTTACAACAAGTAATTCTTAGCAGCGACGTTAAAAGGCGCTATATTAAGTACATTATTATTATTATTATTATTATTATTATTATTCACATAACCAAACTTTGCTTTTGTTTCAGGGCATTGGAGATAACAGCCAGGGCTTTGCCAATTTCCTCCTGTTTTGCCTATTTTCTAAGAAGATAAGAGAAAGGTTCCTGCAAATGTGTGGTCGGCGTCGCCAGCGAATTGTTTTAAACTCTACAGAGGAAGATCCACTGCTTCGGAGTACAAATTCGTATGGTAGCGTAGATTATGAATAAATTTACTCCAATTTCTTTGGGCTGTTTTCTAAAGAAATCGAAAACATTTTCTTCGTGTTTCTATCGATTTTGTAAAATACCTGAGAAGCTACGCGCGCTCTGATTTGTTAACAGAGTTTCAAACCTATGCTCTGTTGTACCGGTAAACAAATGGTTCCCGATATCGCAGCTCTACGCGGGAACTATGCAGAACTCGGCGCACTAGCGAGTAGTGATAAAAAATGTAATAAACAGTTTCGGCTTTCACTGGCTGAAATATCAATAGCGCCAAGAGACTTAACGCTTGAGTTTAGAAATTGAGAAAGTTTTGAGCGGTTTTCAGTGCTTTCCATGGTCTATGGAGGACGAAGTTCTGACTGTAGCTAGGCTAGACTGATCGAATTCACTGAATTAACATTAGGTTTATCAGTAGTTCTATAATTTGCGTTTAAGCTTTGAGCAATAGTTTTCATTTAGCAAAAAACGCCTGGCAAAATACTTAAAAACACGCAATTCATAGCCTTCAACATAACAAAGAAACTTTGAAAAAAACATTCGGAAGCAGCGTCTCTGGAAAGAACCTTTATTATTACATTTGCAAACGTTTGAAAGTTATCGCTAAACTCTTCGTCAAGCGTACTAGTCAGGGTCCCAAAGGGGCTTAGGGCTCCAGGGCGCCAGGGCGCCAGGCTCCGGGTCTAAAAAAAAAAGACAATAGACTGCAAGGCTGATACTACGTGAAAAACGTTTCGAGACACCAACTTGACAAGAACCGATAAAGGAGGATCGCAACAGTGGACAGCTGTTTCGCCCTTATTGGGGCTCGTCAGCACTGTGTAGCGAAGATATGTAACGCCAGCCAAAGAGCCAACGCACATAAATTGCAAAATGACCCGTTCCATATCAAGTTCCGTACTTTGTACTCACTTGCGCCCTGAAACACGCGTTGCCACATCACGTGTTTCAGGGCGCAAGGAGACCAAAGTGTCACGATAGGTGTCTCGAAAAGCAAAAAATAAATGTGGCTGGACAAAACCAGCCTAAACATTTAAACATTTAACCGCATGGCCAGTACCATGCTTTAAAACGCAGCGTATCGGATCTGAAAGACCTACGGTCCGAAAATGGGCTGATCAGGTCTCTTGCAGATCCTACGTTGGCAGCGCTTATCGTATGCGGTCCCTTGCAGTTAGTCACTCTAAAAAAAAGCGGGCCTCCAAAAGGAGTGGGGTTCCAGGGATCCATAGCACCTACTTTAAGGCTCCCGGGCTCCACTTTTCATACTGTTATCTAGTGGGCTGCAGTCCCAGTTTTCATCCAAAATGCAATCAGGGAATAAACGAAATTCAAAATTCAGCGTTTTCCATCTTTGTTCTGACGTTCTTTACAAGTAAAGGCTAAACTGAAAACGTAATAAACACAAAACGTAATAAATGGAAGGGAAATAATGGTCGTGGGGCCATTTCCTAGGACTTTCCACCACGAAAATCACCTAAATAACTTTCCAGAAGTTCTCAAAAAGTATTCTAAATGTCACAAAAAAATTTGTAAATTTCGCGAAAAACCCTCTAAATATCTCTTTTTCTGGCTACCAAGAAAAACTCCCGATTAATTTTTTTAACTAGCAAAATTTAATGAAGCTAGGCAAGAAGATATACTGATCAGTAAGATCAGAAAGGTGCAAATGGAGCGGTATTGAAAGCCTTAACTGGAAATACACAATGACCGCATGACACTCAGTAGTTGTGCGGGGAATCGTTTGACCAGCTTTCAGACACGTTATTATGATCCAAAGCTCTGTGATCTACTTATGATATTGGACCTTTATACTCGCATCTTCAAGTTCAACCGGGGCGCGACTGATTGTAAATTCTTACACGCAATTTTTTCAACATTCGAGAAACCTATAGTGCTCTAGTAAGAAATACAGTCGGCAAAGTGATAAATATCTGACAATAAGCTTGAACACGATATGTAGGTTGATGAAATACCTGTCTCGGCCGATCCTGGGCTTTCGTGCCGAGAGCGTCCGGTGAAAGGACATTCTTTTATTCGACACGTTGTTTTATCGCAGTTGAATCACCTGTTCGTAAACAACTTAAAAATAATTAATAACAATTTCTTGGTAGTTTATCAGTTGATCGTCAGTCAAAGATTTTTTACTCAGTTCCCTAAATGTTCTTGGCAATTAATACAGTGTTTGTTTTTTACGATTTGATCGCGTGACTAATCATCTAAACATCATCAGGTCAGTATCCGCGAGAAATAAGAAAAGAATTGTGGGACGATTTGGAATGGAAGAGGTCGCGTTCTCGAACATAGTTCAATTTCACAGCATGGACGAGTTTTTGGAGGCGAATTTCTACCACTTGGCAAACAAACCAACACTGTTAGGGAACGCACCAAACCACTCGACTATTGCAAGGGGAAGCTTAAACAAGGTCTTATCCACCACGGCAGCTTCACTGTCATTAGCTGGAACGTTGGCGATATTTGCTACTTTCTGGATGTGGCCCGATTTGAGAACGAATTCACGACGAATGATCGTATTTATATCTGTTGGCGATTTTTTAGTAGCTGGAGTAAATATTGTAGGTCTGTGGGGAATCAATCCAGGGCCAGACGTCGGTTGCCAAATTCAAGCAGCAGTTGGCGTGATCGCAGTTCTTCCTTCTTTCTTCTGGACCGTCTATTTGTCGTTATATTTTTATTTGATTATCTGCAGGAGGATTTCCATGGAATGGGAAAAGCGGGTCTTAAGGTTATTTCACGTGACGGCATGGGGAATTCCTGTGACGATTGCAGTGATTGCCTTTGCGTTGAAGGGAGTTGGATATTCAGGGAACGTGAGCTCATCTGGCTGGTGTTGGATCTCAAATGATCAAGCCTGGTGGAAGATGGTGTTGTGGATGTGCATTACTGGAAAGGCATGGGAAATTATAGCTTACATTACCATCCCCATATTCTACGTGCTGGTGAAGACACACATAAAGCGACAGGTATTTAAAATAATCATGTGAATTGGGGGTGGGGTGGGTGGGGGGAGGACCTGACATTCTCGGTCGGTTTTCAGGTGACATTGTCGTGTTCCGGTTATTTTATTTTTATTCTGAGTTTTTAACTTAGCCAGATATAAGTTCCTGTAAGAAATTACGTTCGACAAAGTTGTAGCTCTACAGGATACGTCGTTTGGCAATAGAACACGTTTAAATTTCAAAGCTTTTACGTTGCGTGACATTATATGAGGCTGTCACGTGGGTCAAGAGAAAACTTATCTTTAAGGATCTTTAAGGTTTTAGCTAACTGAACAGTCGCTGCATTTCTGGACAAAGTAGTAATTTAGATGCGGCGAATCTCTATGATAATAACTTGTTGTTTTAATAGATCGAAACACTGAGTAAAACTCAGTGACAGATGTTTCTGTTACTCTACGGCCGCCATATTGGTGCTCCCCTACTGTTAATCGTCTGAGAAGAATCGAATATCTTTGTAGATATCTTCGGGCGAGAAAGGACCTTTCCCTCTTTCTTCCCCAGATTCTTTGTTTTCGTGCTCGCCTCGTTCGAGAGCCTGGAAACTGGATACGTACCTCTGAGCATATACGTTTGGTTTTTTAGAGTTCAGTTTGGAAATTTGTTTGGCAATTATTTCTTATTATGGGAGAGATTGTGTTCTTCCAGAACGTATCCATTCTCCCCTGCTGACACACCTTCAAAAAAATAAGTAAACTAAAACCAGAAGGAGAGAGTCTGTGTAAATGATAGTACTTCCCCTTATTCTCCGATAATCATGGGAAATTTGGTATTGGCAACGATTATTGGGGAAATTAAACTAATCCTGGCATTGGGAAGGGAAATGTTTGAATTAATGGATATGGAATGTCTGTAGAATATCCTGGCCAACCTGGCGCTTCCTTGATAAAGATCTCAGACCTCTGAGAAGCCTCTTAATCAGACTTCCTTATCACTCGTCACGCACTCCTCACCAACGTTTGGGGAGGAAAGATTGCCCAACAAAGCATCTGCATAGGAGGCTAGCCTCTAAGGTCTCTGAGTGCACGTGACTCAGAAAAAGTTGAGACATCTGAAAAAAAAACATGCAGTTGTAGTCTTGGTGACTGAAATCTGATATAAGTGATGTGGACAGGTTTTGCTCTTGATTCCTTAGGTGAGCGCTGGATTTGTGCCAGGAAGTCCATTTATAACAGTGAGATCCGTGGAGGTAGCAAAGAGAGCAGATCAAAAGTTAATACTCATTCCTGTAGTCTTTATACTGGTGCATATCTGGGGAACCATAAGGTTTTTCCGCTTCCAAGCTTGTTTGCCAGATTGTCAGAGTACTGGTCCAAGTCACGCCCTGCCAGTCCTCGTGATACTTCAGGTAGCGGTTTAAACATTTTCCTTGTGAAACGTTTTAGTTATGAGTAAGGCTCAGTTCAATGTATGATACACGTTGCTCTTCTTAAGACTCAAAATTTTCAGGAGCAGTCAGATCTGCCCCCTGCTCCCTGTCATGTCCTCCAAATCTTTCCATTGTCACAGTAGGGTAGCGTTGGTTCCAACTCTGGGGATCTAAGAGTAGCCAGATGGCTCACACTCATAAGTGCTGGCTCTTAAATAAACCAATTTTCTGTGATAATAAACAGCTAGGAGAATACGCCAGCTGCTATCTCAACCACTACTTCTTGTTTATGACAGGATAATGAAAAAATGATAACTTTGATCTATTCTCGATGCGAAAAATCACTTCAAATGCTTTCAAAATCTGATAGATATATATATGGAAACCTCAGTGAGTCCTTAACTTGATACTTTGTGAGGCGATCTAGCTAGACCATTTATTTGATAATCTTAAGAAGGTCATGAGACAAATTGTTAAGGCAGGGGTACACGTGAAGGCTGTTTTGAGGTTGCTTAACACGGCCTTTCTGCCAATATCTCGGTCACGTTTCAAGCGACACTAAATCTCTCTGCTTATTTCATTAACCACTATTTGGCGGTTTTGTGTAAATTTTTGGGTGGTTTTTGGGCATTTTGGGAAAGAGATATTTTTTCTCAACGGATAGGTTAAATTAAGGAAAATATGAAATGTTGAAGATTTGATGGACTTGGAAAATTGAAATTTGAAGTGAAGAATTAGTAGACGGATACCAAACAGTCCCCTAGCAACCTGGGGCTCTCTTTTGCGGGGGTCAACTGTCTGGTAGTGTTTCCAACCCATCTTAATCCTAACAATTTCCTTTTTTATATCACTTCAAATTTCACGTCTATTCATGTTTACCCCCGCCTTGAGCAAAAAATGTGTTGTCAAAGGAATCTTTCGCATAACCAACATTTGCTTTTGTTTCAGGGCATTGGAGATAACAGCCAGGGCTTTGCCAATTTCCTCCTGTTTTGTCTATTTTCTAAGAAGATAAGAGAAAGGTTCCAGCAACTGTGTCAGGGTGGGCGTCGCCAGCGAATTGTTTTAAACTCTACTGAGGAAGATCCACTGCTTCGGAGTACAAATTCGTATGGTAGCATAGATTATGAATAAATTTACTTTAATTTCTTAGGGCTGTTTCCTATAAAAATCGAAAACAATTTCTTCTTGTGTTTCTATCGATTTTATAGGAAAATTCATTACCTGACGAGGGAATTCCGCGTTAAATTGCACGCGAAAACCGATATCGCACGAATCGCGAAGCGATGAGTGCGATATCGGTTTTCAAGTGCAATTTAACGCGGAATTCACGAGTCAGGTAATGAATTTTCCTTGAATCGCATAATTGAATAAAATGAAAAAAAAAGAAAACAGCAGTTTGGTTTTATCCTGAGATAGATGAGATAGATGACGTAGATGCGAAACAATATCACCGAGCCTCGTTTTCAACTCGCAATTCCGCGCTAAATACCTCGCTTCGTAAACCAATCAGAATGCAAGATTTTATTCAATTATGCGATTCTATAAAATAACTGAGATGCTACGCGTGCTCCGATTGGTCAATAGAGTTCCAAGCCTAGGTTCCCGATATGGCAGATCTAGGCAAGAACTCAAACGATAGCAATGTAAAAAACGTACAGTTTCGCCTTTCACTGGCTGAGATATCAATAACAACAATGTCTTTTCATACATGGAAAATTTCAAGGAGAAATAAAACCAGAAGTTGTTCGCCATAGAAGACTCAATACTTGATCTTTCTTCCATGGAAAAAAAATCATGCATGAGTTTAGAATTAACTGATGACTGTTGGAGGACGAGGTTCTGACTACAGCTGGGTTAGACTGATCAATTTGGGTTGTTAAAAAAGCAGGGAAGAGATTTCTTTTGAGTTTATCATCGAGCTTACTAGCATTTTTCCTGGCAAAATACATGGAAACACGGACTTCATAACCTTCAACATAAGTAATTAAATCCTGAATAAATTTCAGAAGCAGCGTTTCTGGAACTAACCTTTATCAGTCCATCCGCGAAACGTTAAGTTAAGTTATCAAGTAATCGCCAAGCGTACTAGTGTCCTTCATCACCAAATATAATAGACAAAATAAAGAGTAACAGACTTAATCCTTCATGTATATGTTATGGTGTTATTTGAAATGTTTGTGTACAATAAGTAAAGCCCGAAAACAACCTCTACCTACTCATAACGGCCGCCTCTCTACAACAGCCACTTTCCTCCTCAGTGCTCTGTCTCCAAGTGGCCCGTAGTGGAGAGGTTCGACTGTATATGCCCATATATCGCCGACTGAGAAGATTGACAGATATTTTAACTAGAGTAGGAAAGCTAGCCGTATGCGGGATTCATTCAGCATTGGGAACAGCTGTCAGTGTAGGCGTACCGTAAACTTCCGAAAGTAACTTTCATTATTTTCGGAATTAACAGCGTTTGGGGCTTGCTTCTTTTGGGAGCTCGTTACTTTCGAGGGGTCCTTACTTTCGGGAGCTCTTTTTATGAAATAAAAGACGGGAATTCGTAAAAACAGTTCTTAAAAAATGAGATGCAATTCTTTGTTCCAGTTTGAATTTCATATTGCCCGTGTTTTCAGTGGTCAGATTGGTCCTCATGGAAGCAAGACGTCAGATACCGTGAACTGTTTGTGCTTCATGACGCACTGCTATCTTAGTCTGCTGTAATAATATCTCAGTGTGTTCCTTTTATATACGCTCCTGTTGAAAACGATATTCATTTGAATCAAAGTTTTTTTATGGTACGTTCCTGTTACTTGATGAAAATTCATCTGACTGTATGAAGTACAAATTTACATTTCATAATGCTTCGTGAAATAAGCGATACCTTGCCTTGTTAGCTTACGTACCTTTCACCTGACCATTGATTGAAAAAAATACTATTGAACTTGGTCATTTTCTGGGAGGGTGGTAGGGGTAGGCATGCTACTTTCAGAGGGCTCGCTACTTTCGGGGGATCGGACACTTTAGGGATTTATTAGCAGCCAACTCGAAAGCTTTGCTACTTTGGCTGCTGCACACTAATTCACAAATTTGTATCTATATACTATACATCTCCATTATTATGTTTTCTGTACTTTGTTTTTTCTTTCCTCCTTTTTGCTTGTACAGAATAGTGTAAATAAAGGTTGTTGTTGTTGTTGTTGGCCACAATTTTCTAACGTTACTTTCGGGGGATCACTATACTTTTGGAAGTTTACGGTATTTATTGTGGACAGGGAAAGAGGGAGAAGGAAAAGGAGAGGGGACTGGGTAGAGAAAAGATGATTTCACGTGCCTGTCATCACGCTAAAAGCAATCGCCGTTGCTGTCGCCTTTCTTTTGTGAACAAAAGACGCCAACATGAAATGCATAATAGCTCGTTAAATATAGCAAACAACTTATCAATCTCCAGGCAGACAGCGAGTACACGGAACAACATGACTTGGTCTACTTTACTACGGTAAAGTAAGGCGAACTGTTTATCTGTCATTCAACTCATGGCTAGCAAAGAAGTTCTGTTGTAGAGAAGAATTGATTGAGGTGAGTAGAATACTACTCCTGGTAACAGGCGGGTATAATTAAATGAACCGGTTTGATTGGTGCCTTCGTCTGATTGTGGCGCCGAAGTACTGTACACGACATCAACTTCCAATACTTGCTTCATAATGTTTCCAGTGGAAAAAGTCGTTTATTGCATGATGTACATCACCCTTCTTACTTCTCTTACAAAATCTGGCCTGCCTGGCTGCGGGTTCTTCAATCTAATTGACCTATTTATCGCTGCTGGCTTGGTATCAGCGACCATCAGCAGTGTCACCTAGCGCGTTTTAGAATTGGTTTAACCCAAAACTGAACCTTGTTTGTAATACTGCATTAGAACGAAGTTCTCACTTGCAATGGCGCCAATCAACCATGGCATTAGCTATTATTTCTGCTTTGAAGGACGGAAAGCAATAGAACAGATTTCATAATGTTCCGGATTACGCTATTGAATAGTTTTCATTTGCAATTCAAAGATGAATATATTCGACCGTTTACCAATACAAAGCCAGGTCGCGATGTTACTTAATGAAAGAACAAAATCAAGACAAAAGAAAATCATTTAGCTAATTATGTCCATGAAAGGAACTTTTAAGTTGATTTGTACACTGTTTTAATTCAATAGTTTGAAGCTGGTCCTTTCTTTTAAAACATCAACTCGATATGGTCTTAGCTTAAAATTGCGTTCTTTTAGATGCAATAGACCGAAGTTTGGATTGCTATAACACAAAACACGCGGCGTTTCTAATTGCTTGGACGCGCCACATGCAATCGTTTCCGCGCGTTTCATTCAAGTCAGCGTGGTAACCGAGGAATGTACTGGGTTTGTTTGTGATTACACATTGTTGAACTAAATTATTTTCAATTGCATTTTTTCTTGCAGCTATCACGTTATGTCAAACGAGCCTCACACACCGACAGTGACTGTCACGGACGAAAGTAAAGATGTTACCGAAAAGGAACGCTCGCCCGCAGAAAACGCGTTTTATGAATCGTTCCTTATTCAGTCGCGGTCTGCGATCGAGAGCCTGTATGCGTCAAACATATACCACAGTCAAAGGCACGCTAAGGAGGTGAAAGATCTGGAGAGGCAGAAGCAATACAGCATGTCTCAAATGACTACCAGACAAAAAGAAATGGTTAAAAAGATGGCGCAACTGCAGGAAAAACAGGAGCAGATCATGTTGGAAAAAAGAAAACAGCGCTTACAATTGCAAGTTGAGTCAATAAAAGGTGATCATCGCATTAGGCCGCATTCGACGTCATCATTAAACGATCGCAAGACTGGCAAGACGCTACTGAAACACAGACCACGATCTGGATCAATGCCATATCTTGAGCCTCTCGCTCTCAGCCGAAGTTTGTCGAAATCTTCCGAAAATCTTTGTTCGGAGTCCTCCCTTCTGAGTGCGAGCCCACCGTCGAACATGCTGTTGTCGAGATCTTGTGAGGATTTATCGACTCTTGGAAAAAAGCACGGCAAAGTTATTTTACCATCGTTATCGACGCCTCCAAGACCGAAATCAATCGAAGACTCGTCGGACGATTCCAATTCAACCTTCATAACCCGAATGGCATCTTCGCCTCCCACAAAACCTAAAGTCAACCTGAACTTAGCGCCTTCAAGCTTCAAGCCCGAACATCGGCGAGGATCGCTCGATCCTTCCATTATACGGGAATTGGACAGAAGGCGAGGTGTAACAACAGACAGCCCTCCATCTAGTCCAAAGAGTACGCAAACAAAATGGGTTCCTAAGTCTTATGGCATGCCCCTAGGAAGAGGTCTTCCACCTGTTTAATGCGCACATGCCAACAGGTGCACCTGTTCACTCTACCCTAAGAAAAATTATTCGTTTTCTTGTAATGAACAGTTTATGATAAGCCATTCTCAGTCGCATAAATTGAGGGTCAAACTAGAAAGTAATTTTGTGTGAATATAGTGAGATATAGAATGTTTGAGGGGAAGTCGTGGCGATAGACATGCTAGACACTATCACCACTTTACTTTAAATAATCATCGGTCTTGCCTTTCACAGTTCGATAAAATAATTAGTCTGTCTACAGAGATTTTTTTTCGCTACGAGTTATCGAGCAGGCGAGAGCGGCCGCTACTCTTGTCTTTCCCCAGGGCCACCCTCTTATGAATAAAGGGGGCAAGTTTCTAAAGAAACTGTGGTGCTGCGTCGGTGGGAGTATTACAAGATAATTTGGTTTTATCAACTGGGTTGATAATGTGAATTGTCCACCGTAAAGAGATTCGGAAGCTGACGTTTCGAGCGTTAGCCCCGCGGATTCGCTCCGACGAATTTGAATTCGCTCCGACGAAGGGCTAACGCTCGAAACGTCAGCTTCCGAATCTCTTTACGGTGGACAATTCACATTATCAACCCAGTTGATAAAACCAAATTACCACCCTCTTATGGGCTTTTTCACATCCCCTGTGGTTTCATTTTTGACACCTTTACTCTGCTTTCGAAAATGCTGTTACATTTTTCATCGACTGGAAAGTGCCCATTGTGACAGGAACTAGACATGTACCGTGGGCGAAACTGCTAGGAGGGTTCCTTGGGAGCATGCGCAACTCATGAGACAGCCCAGCCTCGTTCCCAGGGAACAGGGTGGGTTGGCGACGAACATTTTTAAAAGGTGAAACATGATATAAAGTAAAAGTGGTCTGGCTCTAGGCATTACGTCTTCTTTTTTTCTCAGTTATTAAAATAAGCTTGTATTGTTTTGACTAGTGTAATTAGTTTTTGTTCTAGTTCGCACGTACCACTGAGCCACGAAATCTATAGTGTCACCTGCTAACTGTTATTATTTTTACGATCGAGTTATCGTGTCGTATTGGCGTATCTCAGTTTATAAAAGTGTCTGTAACACTTCTGGTCAAATTGTACCTTTTTGCAAGAGGTCTTCGCCATCTCTTTCAAACAGTTTGTTCCACATGAACTTCATGACAGCAAAATAGAATGTTGCCTCTGTTGCGTTGAAGACAATTCCCAACGCCTGTAAACCTTTGGATCTAGTTTCGAATTCGTGAATGCCCGTGATGTCCAACGCAGCTTGAGAAGACATTAACAGAAACAGGAAAAAGTTTTCTAAAAAGAACACAACAAGTGTCATTTTGTAAGCCACCGAGAGGCACGCGAACCCGTCGGACCTGTTGTGAGGCGCGGGTACAAAATTCCACAAGCAAACCACCGCCGTGATGGTAATTTCATCGATAATGAACCCAACTTCGATGATCGCGCTCTCAGCCAAGTGTTCGTGCCAATAGAGCATCAGATTGTAGCTAATCACGACGACCAGTTGAAAGAGAAAAGACCAAAACCGAGCGAGTCTAACGAGGCGAGCGCACACAACATTCCAACCAGGAAACTCCGGCAGTTTGAATAATATCCCAATGGCGATGAAATTGTTCACAGCCGAACACGATTGCCAAGCGATTTCAAATCTCGTCGGGTTTGGATATACCGTGAAGTTCTCGCATCTCAAAGTGGCAAGCTTTGCGCGCAAGAAACAATCCGTGGCGTAGATAGAGTACAGAGCGAGGCTGATAAACCGCCACACCAAGAAGACGAAATAAGCCGCTACTAAAATAAGCCCTCTGTTTAGTGTGAAGCCTGGCTGTCGAGTACCCCGTTCCAGCTCATTTTTTGTTGCGCTTTCGGCCTCCCTACTTCTACGAGTTTCTTCTTCTTCCTCGCTCGTAGGCATCCGCTGTCGTGCGGGAAAGCCATCTGCCTATAGTCGCACAATACTTATCTGTTTCTGCTTTGTATCAAGATTCACACAACTGACACCAGTTTCACTTTCATTATTTATTATTAGTTAGCTTACTTAATTGATCCTCTGGTAAGGGGACAGGGGGGGGGAGTCTCCACCCGAAGGTCGAAATTTTTACCCTTTTACAAGATCGCAGTCTCTTGCCTTTTATAAACTATTTTTGACAGAAAAAGTCACCCTTAATTTCCCTTCCATAGAAAATGGCTCGTGCGGACGCATTCCCATACTCCTTGTGTACTCCCTTAAAATGACCTTGACAAGCTCCTTTAAATACCTAAACGCTTTTCCCACTCTTTCCTATAAGTCAACTCAGGAGTTTCTAACCATCTAAGTATAGTCCATTGGAGGGGGCAACTACCCCCCCCCCAACTTCTTACTATACTTGATCGCCTGATCTGTTTACCTGATTCAGTTGCATTTTCAAGTTTGCTCTAGCCTTTATTACCACTCGCCAACCACAACCAACCACATTAATTTTAAAACTTAATGAACAAATTAGGTCAAGGAGAGAAAGATGGACTTGAACCATTCACTGAGGCACTGACTGGATGACCTTAAAGACTGTTTTCTCGCTGGGGACGGATAGCCTGTCCGATTGCGGGCGACAAGTGATCTCAGATGAGTTATCCTCGGAAGACAGTAACTCGTCCGAGTGTGAAAGGGGAACGATTAAACGTTTTTGATCCGTGTAATTTAATTTATGGTCACGGTAATAACAAAACATTGTCGCTAGAATCAGTAAATGTAAATATGAAACCTGGGTGGTCTCATTAACTTTTAGTTGATGGTATGATAAACTGGGTCCATGAAACAACTTTATTACTTGCTGAATAGACTGCAGGCAGTTCCTCTTTCTCTCCAGTTATCGGCTCAGTTTTCGCGCGGTCATGCTTTGCGTTTAGTTTCACTTCTCATAAGACGGAACAAGGGAAAGACGGAGGCCGCTGTAGCGTATTTGCTAAGGCAAACCTCAGAACCCTATAGATACTATAGGAAAATTCATTACCTGACTCGTGAATTCCGCGTTAAATTGCACGCGAAAACCGATATCGCGATGAGTGCGATATCGGTTTTCAAGTGCAATTTAACGCGGAATTCACGAGTCAGGTAATGAATTTTCCTTGAATCGCATAATTGAATAAAATGAGAAAAAAAGAAAACAGCAGTTTGGTTTTATCCTGAGATAGATGACGTAGATGCGAAACAATATCACCGAGCCTCGTTTTCAACTCGCAATTCCGCGCTAAATACCTCGCTTCGTAAACCAATCAGAATGCAAGATTTTATTCAATTATGCGATTCTTTTCTAAATGTTATAACATACATGAGTGCTGTTTTGTGAGAGAGCTCACGACGCACCCACCCACCCATGGAATAAATCCCATCATTTGGCTCTACACCACCCCTGTTAGGAAAAAGCCTGTCAAAAAGAAAATGGCTTCTGCATCGCTTCATGGCGACCGTAGTTATTTAGTTTCTCGTGGAAAGAAAACTCCTTCTCCTGTCGTCCAAGGAAGTAAGACACCAATACCAAGAACTAGTGAAGCCAAGAAACGTCTCAACAGCTCTGATGGTGGTTCTAAACAGCTTGTTTCGGCTGCAAAGCTCTCGACGTCGGCGAAGCAACGTCCTTCAGACATTTTGAATCCAAAGACTGTTGATCCAGTAAGCATATTTTGTTCGTCTTGTTGCATATTTGGGTAGCGCTTTAGTAACATTGGTAGCTTCTTTCTGGCTGAGGCGTTACTTTACCTTGGTGCGTAGAAGATATCAGGGAAACTTGTAAATGAGTCACCTTACTGTGATAATTTCTTTGACAATATAAACAAAGCTTTAACAATTTATCGCCTCGATTTTACTTAGTTCAACGAGAAGACACCAAAGTCTTCTTTTGCTGCAAGTTATACAAATGGTGGAGTTCCTTGCAGGTAAGTCTACTTATTCGTAGAACCTTTCTGCAACATTAATTTAAGGAATTAAATTTGCAGTGATAAATTAAGTGCAACAACAACAACAACAACAACATCTTTTATTTAAACACGGCAATCAGTGTGCAATCAGTGTGATACAGCGACTCAAACTCAGTTTGGTGACAAAGGCCTAGAATGTTGATATTAGTTATAAAAAGCTCTAGTATACACCAGAAATACCAGTAATTCGTTTCACTGCTTGTTTTACTTGATTCACTCTTTACTTCGTTATTTTTTCCTTCTCTTAAGGTACGAAGAAAGCATTTACCTAAAGCAGCCTAAAAAAAGGGTTTGGGCTCTATTTTATTTTGACCAAAGGAAAACCTCCAGCTTGAAATATAATGGCATTTGGACTTGGACTTTGAGCTCCAGATCTGAGTTTGTCATACTGTATTACTCTAGCAGTACCTTAACATCCACCCTGATGTACAAATGGATATCTGCTCAGACATCCTAGCCAAAAGTGGGTGACACATTGAATTCTGTGGTGTAGTCTGTAGCACTGATAAGCTTAGAACTAAGTCCACATTGGCCAAGTTTATCTCTAGTGATGAAATACGTATGTATTTGTTATCAGTCTGTCTGCAATCTGTCCATTAAACAATCAATTTATTTTTAGGTAAATACATGTAGTAAGAGATAATCTGTGAGATTAGTTTGTCAATATGACTGTCTGGAATGGTAAGATATGATAATGTATGCTGCACTCCGCACGTTCTTATTGGTTAATTACGTGATAAGTTTTCGCCTCGTGTGTTGTAAGCTGTTCACTTCTGTTCGGTTTGGTTCGCTTCTAGAGTTGTGTATTAAAAGGTGTCCTGAAGATAACTTGTTCTTAGTGACTTGAACAGATCCTCTTATCATGGAACAGGTGTAACCAGACAGATAATTCATTTTAAGACTGATAATCTGTCTCAGTTTACATAACTACATGTATATGTCTTTTCAACTAAGTAACGATGAGCAGAGAGAAATGTAGTTTGACAAATTAATTTGGTATGAAACTAAGGGAATATTTCTTTCATCCAGACTTGTACCTATTTTTAATGCAGATGGAACATGCATTTAAATCTGTGATTTATGTGTGGATAAGTTTAATTATGATGTCATTAGTTAGACTCAATTTTTATAGACCTTTCTGTGACACAAATTTAACTAACAAATAGTTGGCAGACCAAAACTGACAGCAACTGTTCATGACCAAAATCAGCTTTCAGTGTCTTAATAAGAAATAACAACTTACATTTGTACAGTCTTAAAAATCCTGGTTTAGATGACATAAACATAAAAACTCACTCTAAATAATTTACCTTTGCTAGAGGTATATCAAGTGGTCATTGGTTAGTGTGATCATTGTTAAGTTCATTTCCCACACAGATACACTCTGTGCTCATGTGGCTCTTTTCGTTATATTATTTTTCAAGGCTTGTCTTACTTGACAAAGTTTTTTGGTTTTCGAGCATGAAGAGACTAGCCAAGAGTACCGGTAGAAAATTTCTTCTCCCCGTGTTAGGCTGCTAGTAGTCCATCACTAGGGCTACCCACAGCATTAAATTCACTTACCTTACCTTCAAGATTATCCATAGACTTTGTCCAGCCCGCTTGTCGTCCCTCCTACAACAGTACCACTTGCAATGAAGCCTACCCTCATCCTCTAAACTACTTTTTACTGTCCCTACTGTGAACTCTGTGACATATGGTGAACATGCCTCTTCTTTCTCCGTACCTATATAATGGAACAGTCTACAGGATTCTATTAAAAATGCAACATCTCTTTCATCTGTTAAATCTGCTTCAAACCATTCTTGGAAATTTTATTTTTGATTTATTCTTTGAGGAATTTTACCTAGCTTTCATTTTTCTTTTTAAGGTAATGTAAGCACATTAAGGCCAATGCTTATAAATAAGTGATATGCAATAGCAATTGGACTGAGCTGAGTACAATTACATTTCAGCACGTATGTAATGATCTGGCCCCGGTTGTTTGAAGGCTGGATTACGCTATCCACTGGATCAATATTGCTATCCAGTGGATAAATGTTAAGAAAACAAAAAATCACTATCCACTGGGTAGTAATTTATCCGGTGGATAGTGTTATCTACATGTAGCTTTCGAACAACCTGGGCCTGATGGATAGTATACATGTAGTGTTGTCCAACCTTTGATCAACTGGGCCCAGAGGTAGTTGGTGGTATACATGTAAATGTAGTTTGTTTTGTTAACACTGATTTATCCAATGGATAAGCATTTATCTGGCAGATTGAGATAGCCAGGCCCCAGTTGTTCAAAGACTGGACAACGCTATCTGCCGGATAAATCGCTATCCAGCAGATAGCGTGGTCTGTTTTGTTAACATTTATCCACTGGATAGCAATTTATGCGGTGGATAGCGTTATCCACCTTTTGAACAACCCAGGCCAGGTGTATAAATGGGTACCTAGGTGAATTAATTACTGGTTAACCCTGCAATCCAGAGAGGAGTAGAAATACTCATTGTCACTTTCATAGCACAGAAGCCAGACATATGTACTGGCCTGATGTGTTGCTGGCTCAAACACAGGTGTGCATGTAATTCCCAATTTATGTTTGAGTGGTTACATTTGATAGTATTGCTTTTTGTTTTTATTTTAATTTAAAGGTTGGTTCATGGCTCTGTTAAACACAAACTTCAGTGGAATACTCCTCCTGATAACCTGTCCTTTGATCCTGTGTTAATTACTTTAGCAGAGGTAAGTCTTGATAAGTAGTACGTTCACTGTCTAGTTTGATTGGTGTTTATACACACTGTAAATACATTGTCAGTATATACTAGTAGTTGTCCTCATTGAAAAGCTGTGCAAGATCATCAAAAACCTCTGCATTTTTGAAATATTTATATGTTAACATAATAAGTAGATGGGGTCAACTGTATAAAAGATATGATATATTTTGTGTACTTTGTGCAAAGTGATCCAGTCCAGAATCCCAATAATACTGGTAATTATAAACCCATTTTTCTTCATTTCAGGGCCTTCGAGAGACCAAACACCCTTACATGTTTGTTGCTCGTGAGGGGTTTAGAGAAATGCTTGAAGTAGATGATGCTGCATCTCGGACATTACCAATTTTATCAAAACTTATAGTTCCTCTCAGGGCTGCACTGGTAAGATCTGATTGTTACTGTGTACAATGTACACTATGTACATGTCATGTGCCTGGTTGAGCCAAACTAAACATTAAAGAACTTCATACTTTGAACTTGTTGGGTACACATAATGCTGTTTGTGTTTTAGGCCTCACCAGACACACAAGTTTTTCACAGTTCATTGGAAGCTTTGGTACAACTCAGTGAAGTTGTTGGTTCAGCACTTAACCCTCATTTAAAAGCCCTTCTTCCTCAGGTAACTTTGAAAACTTTGTACATGTATTTAAATGTGCGTTGTGCAAATTATATCATATGATATATTTTTCTTTATTACAGTTTTGGGCTAGGTACATGATTGTACTTGATTGTTAGAGGTAAACTGAGTAGAATGTTCTGATTGGTGTAGAAATTCATTAACAACCCTGGTACTAATACAGTAGCTTACAGTATTCCATGGGGTAAGAGTAAAACTTATGTGCCATTTTGTTAGATTTCACTTAGCTATTAACCATGGCTTAAATTGCTCATGTTCCCCCTGCTGGGGCCAATCTAGTTTAGCAAACTCAACAGTCAAGCTCTTGCTGCTCAAATTCTAAGATATGAAGGATTCAAATTTCTTTTGGGACTTCAATGACCTACAAACTAAGACTAGGAACTAACCTCTTGGAGCAATACCCATGCTTGTACTACCCATGTGTATGCTGGAAGTAATTTAACAATTATTGGACAAGGTTGAGCAAAATAGTGTGATTTGTCAGTGGCGAGACAATAACTGGTTTCTCAGCTCAAGATGGCGGTTAAAAACCTAACGCCACGTTGAAATCACAAAATTGGCCGGATCTAAAAGAAGGAGCAACCTTCATTAGGGTGAAGATGCCTTAGAAAATTAGGGGGTCTTCGTTTTAGAGATTTTGGGATCTTAGGATCTCAGGGTCATTGTTTCAAAGGTCTTTGTTTTAGAGACATCCTGAGCAGAATATCATTTGCAGCGAAACACACTTAGACGGTAGTACGCATGAGCAGACCATTATTTGTTGGCAGTTACTTGCAGATCGCATGATGGGCTCGCGGTGAATAGAAAGGAAGGAAAAAATTGTAGTATAACATATGTCAGCTGTGAGTGGTAGGGTCTACACCTTCAGATAAAAGTGATCCTTAATTGTCGGAGATGTCTGCCAGCTAACAGAAATTCAGTTTTATATACAGTTGCATTCTGATGAGATGTGAATTTATCATATTAGAAAAACAGGAAATTTGCATGTTGACTGTGAGGCTTGAGCTTATAGGGTACAACACACACAATGTATACCTGACAGGATAAATATTATCCCACAAGGCACCAGCTGAAATGGTGTGTTAATTTGTTGTTGTCTACTTCAGGTATCAAAACGTTTTATGGACAAAACTCAAAAAGAAAGAATCCTGCATGCATTACAGAGACTGGAACAAAATATTGGAAAGGTAAGTTGTACAGTTATGATGTTACCCAACATACATTGTCAAGGTTCAGCTATAGGGGCATAGCCAGTATGCAAATGCAGTGAGGTCTGTACACACATGACCAAGTTCAAGATTCTGCCATATAGACTGACTAAGCTGGATTATTAACATTTTTTTTAGAGATCTTTATTACCACTACATCACTTACAACACTTTCACTACAAAATTTAAGGTTACAAAAAATTACAATTAAGAACTAAGATTCCAACGATTAATACAACATACACTGCAACCAGGCTTGCTTCACATACAGAGATTAGATTATAATCATTTACAACAAGGAGAGGAGAGGCTTCCATTGTGAAAGAAATTTTGCTTTTTGTCCTTTGGAATAAAAAATCGATCTTTGCACAATTAACTTGCCTTTAACAAATTCAAGAAAGTGATCAAAGCTTGGGGGTTTGATTTCGCTCCTTTGCAGGAAGATATGTCTTTTGCCAAGAAGGATATAATAGTTAAGGATTTGCCTTTTAGGATCTTCGGGATTATAGCCATACATGTACATTGTACTTAAGTCATCAAATAGCAAACATTCACCACTGCGATTTTTCCACCAGCTAATTACTTCAAACCAAACTGGGTTATTAAGATGTTTCAATATTATATGGCAAACAAGAAAAAATTAATTTGTTTAATATATTAACTGGTTTGTACTAGCTGGCATTTTGCTTACAAACAGCGATGAGCTGAACCTAAATCTGCCAAAGTTTGCTCATCCTCTTTACCATTTTTTTCTTATCAGGCTTTTTGGCACTTCCATTAAGGTTTTATGAAGAAAAGAGTCAATATTTTTGTATTTTAGTTTGCAACTTTTTCACTGTGAATTGTAACCAGTCTAGATGCCGGTCTAGATGCGAAAAATCTAGGCCATGGTCAATGTCGATCAAATTTGTGAATTTGTGGTTCCCAGTCCTTGTGAGACACAGCCATATAATGAATCCTAGTTTGTATTTCCCCGTTGATTTATGATCTTGATCAGGCTTTTAGCCAGGATTTGAAAAATGGGCGTCCAAAATGTATTATAGGGCCTGCTCAAACGAACAATTTTTAAGGTAACATAATTATGAGAAATAAAACAATTTTCTTTAAAAGGTGGCCATCCACAGGACGCCTGGACACCCATCTTGCTAAAGGCCTTGCTCGGGTTGTTCAAAAGGTGGATAATAAATCACTATCCAGCAGATTAAACATGGTTTGTTTTATTAACACTTATCCACTGGATAGCGATTGATTTATCTAGTGGATAGCGTTATCCACCCTTTGAACAACTGTTGCCAGGTCTGGATGTTTCATATTTTGATGATACTATAACTTACTAGGAAAAAAACCATGTCACAAGTCCATCTCAATACAGACCTCAAACTTGATAACTGCATGGCAGCATACATGTACCTGCAGTAGTCATTAGTAGTACTTTAGCCTTAATCTGTTTATAACTTTCTGTTTTTTTATTCCTCATAGGAAAGTGTTACAATTATCAAATCAAAGATACCAACATATCAATCAGTGTGTTTATAGCACTGGCTAAACAAATATGGGTTAAAAATTAAAAGTATAGCTAAGGCCCTCCACAGACTAGAGATTTAGTTGTCGACAACTATTTATGATCGACAGCTAAAAGTTATCGACAACTAAATAAGTCCGATAAACGGATTCCACACACTGGCGCTCAAATACTGATTTAGTAACCGATATGCAGGGAGGTTGGGCACCAAGAGCTTTTTACGCATGTGCATGTGCTTACTACGCATATGCCGGCGGGAAAAGCCGCTGACACAATAGCGCGGAGATCTAAAGGTAGTCGACAACTAAAACAAAAGTTTTCACACACTAGAAAAACGCCAAAAAATGAGGTCGTCAACTAAGCAGTTTCCCTTTTCGAAAAGGGAAACTGCTTAGTTGTCGACAACTAATAATTTGGGGTTTAGTTGTCGACAACTTGTGTCACAGACTACGTTTTCTAGTTGTCGATCACAAATAGTTGTCGACAACTAAATCCCTAGTCTGTGGAGGGCCTAAGTTATTAATTATGTAGAAACAAACAAACATGTTAAGTATATTATCAGCATGCAAAGATAGTCATGTTCAATAGCCCAAGACTAGTGGATTTTGCATTCAGCTAGGCTAGTGAATTCTATCCTTTACTTACCTGACAGCCAAGTGAAGATTTTTGGAAAAAAAAACCTGAGGAAATTTAAATTACAGATTGAAGTACTGCAACAGAGCAAATTGTTGTTTCCATTAATCTTTATTTAATTATTTCATTGTGCTAGACAAGTGAGAATTTTTTTTTCATGTTAGCAAAATTAACTGATGGGCTAGTGCATCCTAGTTACAGCTTAGCCAAAGGGTTAGCTGAAATTTTGGGCAAGCTGGAAACTGATTTTCTTTGCACCCTGATTGAGGTGTTAGTATTATAGATAATTAGACTGTAGTTTAACACATTATATTTATAAGTCAGAGTGAAATAATCTGGTTGGTCATCTTGTATGTTTTAATAGTGATTACCCACACAATATAATAATTATAAATCAATACTTTGGCTGCAGCACAGAGCAGTTGAATGGTTGTACAAAAATTCAAAAAAAAATTGTTTAAAATTTATGTCATTTTTTAATTTGTGCAAGCAAAAAATCACATATTTTTTAATTACAATATTCTGTAACCAGAGAGAGGCACATGGCCTAATGGTTGGTGAGCCCTGTTCTTGGGCTAAACATTTCACTCTCACAGTGCCTCTCCTCACACAGAAGCATGTACGTGTACTGTACATGTAAAATTTATTGGTGGTGGCAAATTGTTGGGGGACCCCAACAAAATGCTAAGGTACTAACCTGTGATGGACTACGTAGTGGGGGAGCAATACTCTTAGCTGCCTCATACTTTAGAAACTGGAGTTAAATGCTCAGAGCTGTGAGCCAGTTGGACTTAAGGAGCATTACTTCTTTGTTGCTGTAACCAGCCATCACTGTGTCTGTTTGTGCTGATCTATTATTGTACATGTACATGTAAGTTGTGTCATGATTGATGAAGCAGAGACATCAACATGGCAAAATTATGTTAAGTGAATTATCCAGCTTCAGTATAAAGTTACCATGGAAGAAAGTTTTATTTTTCAAACATGTTTGATTGATTATGTACATATGAGAACCTAATTATTATTTAGACCATCCTTTTTGTCTAGTTTGGCTACCGTTCCTCTGATAAAATTTCCTTTGCTTTTAGATCATTTGCAACAGAGTGTTTTGTAAAAATGAGTCACTGTGGGTGTGAATGTTAAGGCTGCTTCTTCAGGTTGTACTATAGATACTATAGACAGGAAGTGTAAAATAATTAAAATGGTAAATTATTGATTCAGTGATGTTATTATCTCAGACAATAAAAAGCAAATACAAATAAGGGATAAAAAATAATGTTAAAGCTGAGATTCACTGAGCGATCAAGACCCTTGTTTGAAAATTCATTAGGGTGAAAACAGTTTTAAGACCTGGAGAAAAATGAAACATAGAAAAACGTGTCTCGTCATAAAGGCTTTCCAGATTAGAGAAAAAAAATTCAAGGTCCATAATTTTAGTACACACTGGCCATTTATTATTTACCATCTCTGAAATACCAGTTGATTGATGTTTATTTTGCATTTTATACACACTGTTACAGATTTAAGCATTTCAAAATTTGAGTACATTTTAACAGTGTCTTTCTCATTTGAGATCCCTGAAAGGAAATCTGTCATGAAGAGACAAATTGTAAGAAGTTTTCACACATCAAAATTATGTTTTAAGTCGTTATATTGCGAAAAAGAACATGGGATATCAGCTGTTTAAAAGAGTTAGTCTCCATGTGATTTTTTTGACATTTTTACAGCATGTAAAATGTAGGGCTTGTAGCTCTAATGCGTTTCTGCAGACTGTGCTGTGGCAGGCCACATGGCCCAGTCTCCCTTGCATTCAGGATCTGTATCAAACCACCAATGTCCTGCCATTTTTGCTCCTTTAGTTTCACCTTCACAACACACAGTGTGACCAGCATATGCCTTGAGGAACGATACTTTACCACCTGAGAATACAAAAGTTTGAAGGTAAAGCCTTGAGCTTTAAGCTCAAAACAAAATTATTGCATTGCATTGCGGGAAAAAAATTACTTTTAGAGTGCTATGTCTCAAAAAATACACAGCTCATGACTGTTTTTATGGAAATGCATGGTCTGTATAGTAAAACCCCAACCAAGGAAAAAACAATGAGAGTGCTCAGAGTTACCGCAAGACTACCTTGCCATTTAATAATAGATATAAATTTATTAAAAACTGGATCAGGCTTAGCCATCATGGTCTATGAGCAATTATTATGTCATGCTCTACAAATATGGTAACCGTACATGTAACTTTTTGGAGCATTTTTAAATAAATTTTTCTATTTTGGGGGGTCATTTTTAATAAAACAACTATTTCACTCTCGCTCGTTGGACATGAGATGATGATAGCCAACTCAGTGCTATCCATGTACACCATACCTGTTATTTTTCCATCCTCAAAAGTAAAGTGAAGGGTCCAACCTCATCACTTCCAGTGGCAGTGAACTGCTTATTATTTGTAAACTTTATATTTATCTCCATGTTCCACTTGCTGTTTGGAGGCTTGTTTGGGAAATCCCTGTTATCAATGAAGTATCCATTCCATTTGCTTAAAAATCAATCAATCAATCAACCAAGCAATGAGATCAGACTGTGAGTCAGAGTTGACCAATCTGACACAGAAGAGTTCTCTGACCCTTTTGTGAAATCTTGCAGCAACGAAACTATCATGGTGCTGCTGATGGGGTCAGGAAGGGGTGGGTGGGGAGTGTCCAATCTGAAATTACATGTAACTGCGGGTCATTCCTTCTATATTTTCAGCTGCTAAACCAAAAGTGATTGCTTGAATGACAACATTTCATTGTAAACTCCCCTGTATAAAATAATAGCTTGTCGAGAGTACTTTTTGATTAGTTCACAACTGCAATTTCGTGAAGGATTGTCAACAATAATCAAACAACAATAAATGTAGCTAATGAGGTCGTGCCAAAAAAACTACTAAAATTAAAATTAAATGAAACTTCATGACAGAGGCAGTGCCTGTGATGTTATGCTTCGTTCTACAAAAGGTTTTGACAAATAGAAATGAGGTCGTCCAAAGTTGCCCTACATTCTGCAGTTCAATGCTATGAAGGGTTTCGTTTGTGTGATACATGTAGTGTTTAGCCTTTTAAAAACCGCTGTACGTGCACAATCAGAGCTCTTTTCCTGGGGCTCATGGCCAGGGTTTGCAAAACATAAAATACGTACCGCTGATGAAGTACTGAATTGTCATCTTTTTTCACTTTCTTCCTCTAATCGTAGCGTAAATTTAAGAAGAAATGATAAATCGAAGCGACCAACAGGAAGTGGTTGTTATTTGCGGGGTCCCAGTCCTCGTTATTGCTGCACGGCCAATTAATCTCGACTTGTTCTTCAATGCTAGCATGTACCGATCCCCTGATTATTCCATTAGAATAGTGAAAAGACTCTATGTGGCCGGATTTATAATGATTTTCTCCCCGATTGATTGATTTTGGCTCACCAGAGAAGAAAGAAGTTAAGGCACTTATCCGTATGGCCGCCATGTTAGTTCATTGTCTAGAACCAGTCAAAAACGAAGTTGTGGCAACAACTGCCTAACATGCAATTACATAAACGACCGACTTACTAAGTATACATTTAATTCTACAGGAGAAACTAGATTTATTAATCGTCACATTGACTGCAACTCCAAAAACGTTATCTACATGGTACAATGTAACCTAGTCAATTCTAGAAAAAAAAAACTAGTCAATTGTCTAGAACG
>OZ026595.1:21959152-22036652 GCA_964020085.1 Micromussa lordhowensis
CCGGGCAATCACTGTGGGTTTTACTTTCCCTCTGCACGTGCTACACCCTGAGCTCGCTGCGAATTCCCTTTCTTTTACCGCGCATCAGGGAAACGGAATAGTTCAGAAATATTCAAAGCCTTACTATAAGATAACAATTAGTGAGTGTCATTTTTTAGAGTCTCCTTGTGTTCTTTCCCCTGAGTTTCCGTTCCATTCCCCCTCGCGATCCTCCATGGCTTCTGGGTGGGTTCCCGTCTAAGAAACCGAGTCAGTGTGTCTCAATGCAGGATATGTATGTAGCACTCTGGTATATTCTTTTGGGAAAGAAATCTGAAATGGTTGAAAATGCATCTGGAAGATCCATGTTAAGAAGTAGTTGTTATCAAAAAAGTTTTTAATAACACTCTGAATTAGTTATATTACACTCATTGTTATTATCCCCAACTGTAAACTATTTATCCCTACACCTCAGTCTGAGGTCAGTTTTTCCATTTCCATCACAGGTTGCAGCACATCAAAATATATTCAAAGGATTTAAAAATGAAGGACCAAATCCACTTCAGGTCAGAATAAATGTTGAAGTATTTAGACTGTCAGTTATGAAACAAGGTATGAAAAATTAAGGTTTTAAGTTATTTTTTAATGGAGTTTCAAATTTTTCAAGTAATACAAAAGGTTTTCAGAATTTAAAAAGTCGTATCTAAATGCAAATTTATTGAGACACGCCGCGACGTTTTCATCAGTGATTGGTTCCAGTCGTTAATCCATATTCATCAAAACTTGTGGAATGTGCCGGTCAAACCAAACAGTTCGTGGATGTGTCAAGACGTGGATTTCTGGCTCTTCATGGTGATGTCTGTCCTGGGTTCCTTCCCTGAAGAAGAAGACGACAAAGGAACATTGAAACTGTGAGAATAATGGTGAGTGTATATTTGTAAACGTTATGTTTGCTCTTCCACCTAACGAAACAATGTTCACACCGCTAAAGTTTTCACATTCGCTTGCAATTTATTTACTTGCACTACAAAACGCTACGTTGATAAACTAAGAAACTGCTGGGTTCTGGCTAAAAACTCAACAAAAGATAAAGATATTCATTGCGTACACGTTTAGCCAAATTCGTTCTATATGTCTTGGTCTTGTTATTCTGTACGTGCTGAGCGAGTAAACGTTGAAAACCGTTACCACGTGCAGCCGGGTCGTGGAGGATTTGGCTTCAGTGCATGTCGGACATAAATTTGAACTGGAGAAAATTATCCTAAAGAAGTTCTTTAACACTGGTACTAAACTATAGCTATAAATCCAGCCATAACGTTAATCTTTCCCTTGCTCATTTTAGGGAGAAGAAAATGGAAGAACAGAGTAAGACAATGGATCATTAGTAATCTCTGGAAATAAAATGGTGAGTGTACATTTCTGCATTATTTTGTTTTCCTTCACCTAATGGTACACTCATTCTTTTCGGCATTTACTATATTCCCCTCGCAATTGCAATCCAGAAAATGTGGTTTTACGACGGAAAATTTTATAACGAGTTAAGGAATAACTCCCTCTAAAGAGATTTGTAGAAGACCAGACTAAACCAATGTGGAACAGATTTTCAAACTTGCTTCCTTCCTCGAAATCGCCCATATCATATTGTAAAAATCTTTTATACTAAAGAGTAAGGGTTGTTGCTTTGTATGCTGAATGTTTTAAAGTTCTCTTGTCCTAACGTAAGGTTTCTTTGTCTCTCTCATCTTAGGAAGAAATCTCCCAACAAAGAAGGGATGGAATTCATAAAGGATCTGTGGATTAATATTGAAACAACAAAGCTAAGGATTTGAATACATATTTAATTTTCGTTTAAAGTGGTGGCAATATCATTGAAATCGTTCTCTCGGTTTCCTTTTTGTTTTTGTTTTTTGGTTTTTGCTCTTGAACATTTTCTAGTTTGTCGTCGTGTTTTTTTACTTCAATGACTAGTGACGTTTTCACTCATTCGTCGATCGCTGGAAATTATAATCGTTTATTCAAATATACTTGCCATCATTTTTCTCGAAAGGATTCTGGAATTATACTTTGTAGCGGTTCTACCAATATAATTAAAATCGTTTAATCTAATATTGTATGGGAGGGGGATCATTGATTGGCTAACTAAACATCATCGTTTCTTTGATTGGAAATTTAATTGTCGGAAATCGGTGCTCATTGCAAATTATTTTCATACCGCTCTGTATTTTTCCGGAATCTTAAATTTCTTTTTCGAACTGTTTGCTGGTGGTTAAATAACGTGGATCTTTAGGTACACGAGTTACGTTTTGTGATCGGAGTAGTTGCTGATTTGATTTGACTCTCGGTGGTTTTTGTAATTAGAAAATTGGGTTTTAAGGGGGAGGGTAACGGGATAGTCATTTTAAGCTCCACCTTTCGATAGGTTCGAGTTCGTTTAACCATCAGCAGTTTCAGTCGGTTTACTGTAACTTGTAATAACTGTTTGAAGGGCCCTCCATAAATCACGCATTTCTTTAAAAAGCATTTTTGAAATTCGCGGTCGGCTGAGGACCCATTTTTGTGGGATTTCCTCTTTTCCTTGACTTGGCTTGTTCAATCCCACAAGAAAGTTTGTTCGAGTCCTGCACATTGAATGGAGAACCCTTCTATCTTTGTATTCGAACTTAAAGTCTTCAAAATCAATATCTGGTTCACACTTGTTGTTACGCCAAAGAAAAAGAGCAGACTTCTGATTAAGAAAATCGGTTCTGAATATGAATTGTCTTAATTTGCCACCAAATTCTCTGAACAATGTTAAAAGAAATGTATTGAATCCAGTGATTAGAATTTATATTTTGAGCTTGCACCTGAAACAGTTAAGGATTACGGACAACAGACCAAAATAGAAAACGTTTAAGTGAAAAATTTTATCGAATTTAGAATTGAAAGTCGATTTCATCTAATACCTACATGTATACTAATCGATGACATTTTACCTCTAAATAAAAAAAAAAGACGTCTTCAGTTTTTCTCAAAGATTGTTTTGGATCATTTTGTCTTGATAATCTCTCCGATGGAACTATTTTAAATTTATTTCTCAATATTTTAAGAAATAACACAACGTTTTTGAAATACATGTTTCAACAGAAAGTTACGAGTTGAATATATAGTGTGAACAATATGCTAATAGACTCTAGAACGAAACATGACTATATGTAAAATTTATATCTCAATTCTTTCAGTTCCAGAGAGTGAATTTTTGTAGAGGAATATGACACATTTTACGTGCTTTAAGTCTCGAAAATTTTGCGTTTGTGCCGTTTGGAATTAAACATGACAATTTTCCGCCAGCTAGCAAGAGTGATAAAAAAGTAATAAACTAAGAGATATTCATTGATGTATAAATCGTGTTTCGTGGAATTCGTAGAACTAATTTGAATGCGCGATGTTTTTTTCATATAACGTTACTTGTACAAACTTCATTGTCTGACTTCGTAATTTTTCATCTCACAGACAGTGGGCAAACAATGGATGACACTTTTTCTCCAAAACGATGTCTTCAGTTTTTCTCAAGATTGTTTTAGTTCATTTGTGTCTAATAACCTCTTTTGTAACACGTGGATATTTACTTCCATAGAATTTGGCCTTGAGATTATTTCAATTATTTTTTCTGACAGTGAATCATTGTAGATAAATATGACCCAGTTTACACACGACTTTTTTTAAGTCTCGAACTAAACATGACGATTCCCCGCCAGTGAGCAAAAATAATAAACTTGGCGATATTCATTGATGTATCGTCAAATTCGCAAAACTAATTTTAAAAGCGATGTCTTCTTCAAATATTTTGTCCAAAAACAACGTTAACGTTGTCCGTTCTCATTGTCTTGTTTATCATATCTTTGACTTTCTAATTTTATTTCTGAATATCAAAATTAAGACAGTGGGTATGCAATCAATGAGATCAGTTTTTCCCAGATTGTTTTGTGGATCATTTTGTGTCTAAAATAATCTCTTTTGTTGGACGCGGATGCTTTCTTCGACGGAATATTGCCCTTCAAATTATTTCAGTTCTTTTCCAGACAGTAATTCGTTGGAGATAAGTGGGAGACATTTTTAAGTCTCGAAAATTTTGCGCCGATTGGAATTAAACAACGATTCTCCACTAGTAAGCAAGAATGATAATAAAGTAATAAACTAAGAGACTTCATTGATGTACAAATCATCATCAAATCAAATTTGCAGAACTAATTTTGAATGCGATGTTTTGAAATATTAAATGGTCCAAAACAACGTTGACTGCAGAAAACGCATTATCTGGTTTATATCTTTACTTCTGAATATCCAAATTAAGGTAGTTTGTAAGCAATGGATGACATTTTTCCTCTGATTACTTCACATCATTTTGTGCCTAAAATCACCTCTTTTGTAGAACGCGGATAAGTGTTTTCTTCGATGGAATATTGGCCTTGAGATTATGTCAATTCTTTTCCAGACTTTTCATGTTTTAATTCTGAAACTGGAATAAAACATAACCATTCTCCGCCAGCTGGGAAAAATGATAGTTATGCGATTTATGAGGTTTATGCCATTCACTCGACATAATTATAATGTAAATCTCGGAAGACTCGATGCTCATATGAATTATCATAAAATCCGTTCAGTTTAATTTCTTGAAAAAGTGCTGATAAAAAGCAAAAATGATAAACTTGGCGATATTCACTGATGTATCGTCGAAATCGCAGAACTAATTTTAAAAGAGATGTCTTTTTCAAATATTTTGTCCAAAAACAACGTTAACGTTGTCCGTTCTCATTGTCTTGTTTATATCTTTGACTTTCTAATTTTACTTCTGAATATCAAAATTGCGACAGTGGGTATGCAATCAATGACATCAGTTTTTCCCAGATTGTTTATGGATCATTTTGTGTCTAAAATAACCTCTTTTGTTGGACGCGGGTGCTTTCTTCGACGGAATATTGGCCTTCAAATTATTTCAATTGTTTTCCAGACAGTGATTCGATAAATGGGAGACATTTTTAAGTCTCGAAAATTTTGCGCCGTTTGGAATTATACGATTCTCCACTAGTAAGCAAGAATGATAATAAAGTAATAAACTAAGTTATATATCAAACACGAGCGACAGTGTTTCATCGGGATATCCAAACACCGAGAAGAGAGTTGACGAAATTCGAGGTGTTTGGATAGCCGATGAAACACTGTCTCGAGTGTTTGATATACCTTCTCAATCGAAACAAAAACTAAGGAGAAAATCAAGAGGTAAAATCGTCAAAATCTACGCTAATTAAGACCTTCACGGTTGTGATTTTCTTTGTTTTAGCTTTTATTAATGAGTTTGAGAAGAGATACTCATTGATGTACAAATCATCATCAAATCAAATTTGCAGAACTAATTTTGAATGCGATGTTTTGAAATATTAAATTGTCCAAAACAACGTTGACTGCAGAAAACGCATTGTCAAGTTTGCATCCTCAATATCCAAATTAAGGTAGTTTGTAAGCAATGGATGACATTTTTCCTCTGATTATTTCACATCATTTTGTGCCTAAAACCACCTCTTCTGTAGAACTGACGCGGATAAGTGTTTTCTTCGATAGAATATTGGCCTTGAGATTATCCGCTCAATTCTTCAGTTTCCAGACAGTGAATCGTTGTAGATAAATATGGCAGATTTTTTATGTTTTAATTCTGAAACTGGAATTCTCCGCCAGCTAGGAAGAATGATAAAAAAGTATCGACAAAGAGATTGATTGATGTATCGTCAAATTCCCATGTTTTTTCAAATACTTTTTATACAAAACAACGTCGACGTTGTCTTGTTTATATCTTTCACTTCTGAATATCCAAATGAAGACAGTGGGTAAACAATTTGTCAATCAAATACACGTATTTATTTTTTTCTATCTCGTTTTAAAACAGATAATTTTCTCTACTTTTGGACAGTGAATCCTTAACGTTTTTGAGCAACTCATTTGAAGCGCTGTTCAGGGATGACGACAATCGTGTAACAATTTTTTGTCTCGGTGATGTGCAATCAAATTCTCTTTACTGACGTTAAAAACTTCATGTTTATGGATATCCGTTTGGAGAATTAATATTTTCAAACATTTGTGCGAACGATTCTATCGCACTATTTAACAAGATGATGACAACTTGAAGCAATCTGAATCAAAGAGCATAGTTCGGCTGTGACGTTTTAGTTTTTTGAAATATTGCAAAATTCTTTTTCACAGATATCAGGATTTTTCGCGATTGAAGCTTTTCGACCTCCAAGCAATATTTCTCAGTTAATTGTAAATAGCTCAGCAGCGTTAAGTTGAATAAAAAAATTCATTTTCAAATTTGTTCTGTAGATTTACAATTTAGTCTTATCTGTTGTCCGTTAAATTCCTTTACTCATTTATTTCGAAACTGGACATTTGTGTTCGCTGTTTTGGATAAACATCTTTTGTGTGACCAGATATTGATTTTGTGGTTTGTTTTCCTTTTGATCTTTACAAGAGAACGGAGCAATATATGTTATCAGAACAGAAAATAAAGTTGTTTCTAAATTGGAAATGGTTTACAGTTGACTGAAACTGGGTAAAATTGAGGGGGAATGATTTGATTTCAATCGAGAACGGTCGTCTTGCTCCTATGTAACAGATCAAAAGTTGTTAAACAGACGAAGAGATGAAATGGCAAGCTACAAACGGTTGTAAATCAAAATCTTGCGGAAGTCAAATTAAATATTTGGATAAAGAACATTTTACTATCGGACGGACTTCTAAAACTTACCGATTCGGAGTGAACTTATTTTTCGGTTTACTTTTTGAACTTGTTTTGTGGCTTGTCATTTCACCTTTTATTTTTTTTGAGAAACTATTGTATCATCTCGCACAAAAAAAATATCGTTTGGATCGGTCAAAATTGAAAACTAATTGGCAAAGATTAATTACAAACGAAAACAAAATTTGTTAGGTTGAACAAAATCAAAGTTGCGAGATGGTGCAATAGCTTTTGGCGGGAATTTTTTGAGTGTTACCCTTGAGAAACTTTTTGCGGTCAAAAAAATCTGAAGGGTAACCCTTAAGAAATTTTTCTGGAAAAAGTTGCCAGGGGAAACGCTGTGCAAATTTGTTCAGATTTTCCCGCCAAAAGTCTTAGTATATAGAGGGCACATTTTTTCGTAACACCTTTTAATTAAAGGAAGTGATTTTTACTTAATTAATTAACTAGTTATTGCAAAGCAAGCAAGACAATAAAGATGAAATTAAATACTACAAGAGGTGGTTTTCATTTAATTGACTATTTTTATTGTAAGAAAAATAAAGACTACAACAAAGAGAAGTAAATTGGACTAGTTTGGAGTTTATTTACTAGTATTCACACTTCCATAAAGATTACAACAAAATGAAAAGGCCAGTGAGTTGAGTTTATTTGCTAGTATTTACACTTCAATAATCAACAAAATTTAAAGGTTAGTTCCAGAAATATTTTTTGAAAAAAAAAAAAAAAAAAATGGCGCATGCGTATTTAGAAGCGCCCGTATTTTTCTAAGTCTTTTGGCGGGAAAATTGAAAAAATTTCAGCAGAGGTTACTTACAGAAACAAATTTTTTGAAAAAAATTGGCGCATGCGTATTTAGAAGCGCCCGTATTTTGTAAAGTCTTTTGGCGGGAAAATTGAAAAAATTTAAACAGATGTTACCATCTTGAAAATATCAGAAACGACAAGATTAACAACACTTGCGAAAACTAGACAGCCTGAAAACTTCGTGAATTTTCTTTAACACGTGAAACAGACACAAGACAATTGGGTTGTCAGCATTATATTTTGTTTCACGGTCGTTTTGAAATCACTAATTTGACTTGAGCACCTAAGAAACTCTTGCAAAAAATCATAAATATTCTACCTTAAATTTAAAACACAGTCCACTGAAGCAACAGCAACTTGAGCTTGTCTGCTTTACTTTTTCACCCTGAAAAAAAAAATAGATAAGAAATAAAATGAACCATGATTACGTCAACTTTGTCAGCCGAGTTTGGATTTTCGCGTTTATGCTACGGACATTGTGATATAAACAACAAGTATAAAAGCGGACAAGCCATTTGCAAGACTACGTGTAAGTTAGTTGACAATCAACAGCAGCAGTGACACGAAAATTCTTGTTATAAAAGTACACAGCATCGCTTAAAGTAGCATTTCTATACCTACATGTATCCCCTTCTATTTATTGTAGTTTGGAGTTTTCGCGAAAGACTTGCAAGATAGACCGCTCCAAATTTCACTTACTTATGTTCGCAGCAAAACCTTTATTTAAATTTGCATTTACGAAGACTCGTGAAATAAAACTCGTTGGGTAGCTACAAACGTTTGTAAAGGGTTATTGCTAAACACAAACCTTGTAGGAACATTTGCAAGCTTCCACGCAAACAATTCAAATCTATCCTGTTCAATGTATTGTTGAAGCAAACCACCATTCCATTGTCATGCTTAAAAAAACTTTTATAAAATCTGTCTTCTGAATAAAGCTTTTAATTGACGTTTTTGCAGACTGATTTGATATATATATATATATATATATATATATATATATGCTAATAAACAGTCATACAGTCATGCACTAATTGCACTGCTTTGGCTATTTTCATTGTTTTTTGGCCCATTCTGCAGTGACAAATTTGACAACAAAAGTGTTTTGTCAAGTATGTGACAATTCAAATGAAAGCCTTTGAACATTTTCTTATATCTAATGTCACGTTCAACACTCTGAACGATTGGTTTTTGTTTACACATTCAGAGCTTCAATTATGGTGCTCGTGAAATAATAAACGCATAAATTTTGAAAAATAATGTCAATTTCCTTTTCTGAGATTTATGCCATTCACTCCATGCTCATATGAATTATCATAAAATCCGTTCAGTTTAATTTCTTGAAAAAGTGCTGATAAATCAAGACAAAATATCGTAACTGATATATTTTTGTTGCCTGCTGTAGCTTAAGAATGCCTTTAGTACAGATGTACAATAAAAAGAAATTCATAATAAAGATTATGAATATATATGGAGAAAGGTTGTACCTGGTAGGAGGGTTATCCCCCCTCCCCTCCCCAAGCATATAAAAACTTTTGTACGTGCTGATCAAGCCAAAAATTGTTCTTAATGGTGTCACACATGCTCTATATGCCCCCATCTCAGAGTAAAAGATAAAATGAACCCAAAAGCACTTGATTTTCAAGGTTACAGTGCAAAGCCTGCAAAGATTACAAAGCTTTTAACATGCACAGATGTTCCATGTAAAAACAAAACATTTACATGACTGCAAACAGTCAGTAAGTACCTAGTTGATCTTTTGTCAATGAAGACATTTTAATCTTGGCAATAACGTTTTATCATTTGACGAGTGTGCTTGTACAAGCAGTGTTGAAAGTTTACTTGTCTGAATCAAACTTCTGTCTGTCGAGAAATGGAGTCTAGAACATGTATTCCTTGACTAGCTTCATTTAATCGTGTTGAGTTCTACTCAAGCGAAAATGATCACAAGATGCAAAAAGGGCGCGCATGCCCATATATGGTCTGTCACTCTAGACATACTGTGACATCCCCCTCTTTTTGTTGATAAAAGAAGCCTAATTACATGCAAACAAATCGGTAGAAAGAATATGATAATCACTGTTAATTGAGTCAAACAAGTGTCTATCAAACGACAACAGGAACCCTAACAGTTTCATGGGTGTAGTATGAACCCAAATGTCAATAAAGAAAAGTTTCATTTGCAAGTCTCTGTTTGTCTCTATTCAGTCTTTGAACCGGGCAGGGACCTGGATGACACGCCCTGTCCTGGTAACCTGGCTCTTCGGTTGGAAGCAGGTCCTGGCTGCGAACGTACTTGCTGGTTGGAGGTCGACCTGGTTCTCGCTGCAAGGTGGATTTGAAGGTGACTGTTCAGGTGTTGGCGTGCTGTCATTACCCTCTGCCAACGATGGAGGTCTGGTTGCACTGTCGTTGGTTATGTGTGTATCTTTGGGGTCAAGCACTGAAGCCACTGCACCCACAGGCGGAGAGGTATTGCCGTCTGAGGGAGTGATTTCACTCTGGCTTCTTGGTCTGAGATGCTCCCTAGTTCTCTGGTATATTTTCCCTTGAATGTCCACCGTGTAGGTCCGGGGGCGCTCTGTTGGCTGCGGCCTGTTCAGCACGACTGCTGGTTGCCAGATTCCCTTCAAGGCATTCCAGACAAACACTGGTTCCCGGTTGTTGAGGGGCCTTTTGTCATTACCAGCCTTTCTGTCATAAAATACTGCCTGCTTTTCTTGTCGCCTCTGGTTGGCTTCTTGGTGAAGGTCACTATCTGGGTGTTTGGACTTCAGTGCGCTTCTGCTGCTTGGGATTGTTGTTTGGGGTTTACGTCCAAACAGTAACTCGTGGGGTGATGGGGTCTGGTCATCAAGTGGAGTCGTGCGGTATATCCATAAGGCTGTGTAAGGGCATTTGTTCTCCTCCAGTGCCTTTCTCAAGAGTGGTTTGCAGGTACCAACTGCTCTTTCTGCTAGGCTGTTTGCTTGATGGTGATACGGGGAACTACAGTGCAGTGTGATGCCACTTTGTTCACATTTTGATCTGAACCTTTCGCTTATGTACTGAGATCCAAAGTCAGCGATGATAGTGGATGGTAGGCCATATTCTGCCAGGATGCTTGTGAAGTGGTTGCACACAGTATGGCTGGTCATGTCATTGAGGAGTCTTATCACCGGGAATTGCGAGTAGTAATCGACGACCATCAAATACTTCTTTCCATTGAATTCGAAGATGTAAGTGCCAAGTTTCTCCCATGGCCGGGTTGGGAGGTCTGGTTGCATAATGGGTTGTTTGGGTTGAGCTGGCTGGTGCTTATTACATAAGTCACAGTTCTTCACCATCTGCCTAATATCAGTGGAGATGCCAGGCCAAAACACTGATTCTCTAGCTCGAAGGATACATTTGTTCTCTCCCTGGTGTCCCAGGTGTATTGCTTGGAGGACCTGGTTTCTCATGGAGGCTGGTATGACAATTCTACTGCCTTTCAGTTCTAGGCCGTCCTCTAAGGTTAGGTCGCATCGGAAGTTCCAAAACTCCCACAGTTCTTGCGGGCATTGCTTTCTGTAGGGAGGCCAGCCGTTGAAGATGGTACTCTTCAGTAGACTTACATGTAATGTACGGTCCTGTTCTGTCGAGGACTTCACTGCCATTAGGTCAATAGGGGTGGATATAAAGTGGATGTTGCGCGGTGATGCAGAGTCTTCTTTCGCACGCTCATGTCCTGCTTTTCTGTGGCACACTCGCGACAGGGCATCAGCAACTGGAATGGATCTCCCTTGCTTGTACTGGACATGGACGTCAAATCGTAGGCATCTTAGGAGTAGCCTCTGCAACCTGCTTGGAGCCTCGTTGATGTTTTTCTTGAAGATTTGCTCCAAGGGGGAGTGGTCGGTTTCAACTGCCACGCTGCGACCGAGCAGGTAATACTCAAACTTTTCTAAGCCATACGTGACAGCCAAGCACTCGCGCTCAATATTTGAATATCTAGATTCAGCTTCAGTGAGAGACCGAGATGCCATGGCAACAATGTGGTCGTTTCCTTGAGGGTCTAACTGTCTCAACCAGGCTCCAATACCTGTCTGGCTTGCGTCGCACTGAAGAATTGTGGGCGTGGTTGGGTCTGGGTCATAATAGGAGATGAGCTTGGACGAACAGAGTTCTTGCTTAATCTCATCGAGTGCCTGCTGATGGTGGGGCTCCCAGCTAAAGTGGACATGCTTCTTGGTTAGCTCTCTTAATGGTGATGTCAGGTCGGCTAGCTTTGTCGAAAAGCGGTTCAGGTAGGTCACCATGCCCAGGATGGTTTGGAGCTCTTTCATGTTTGATGGAGCCTTCATATTGCGAATCGCCTCAAGTTTCTCTTCTGCTGGTTGGATTCCATTCTCGGTCAGAACATGTCCAAAGAAATCTACTTGTGTCTGCTTGAATTGCAACTTTTCAGAGTTCAGGCTGACGTTGTGTTTGCGAGTGGCTTTGAGCATTTTGCAGAAGGCTTGGTCGTGCTCTGATTCGGTTGAACCACATACCACAATGTCATCGGCAATACCCATTACATTGGGGATGCCTTTGTATACCTCGTCAAGTTTGCGTTGGAAGATGTCCTGGGAGAGCTTGACTCCGAAGGGTAACCGTTTAAAACGGTATCGTCCAAATGGGGTATTGAATGTGCATAGCAAGCTTGATTCATGGTCCAAAGCTACATGCCAATAACCTTTTTTGGTGTCGACAAAGGAGAAGAACTTCTTTCTATGTAGCTGTGGCAGGAGCTCGTCAATGGTACGGGTGTAATAGTGCTCTCGACGTAAATTCTTGTTGAGGTCCTTAGGGTCGAGGCAAAGCCTGATCTTCTTTTTGCCTTCTGGGGTTTCCTTGATGTTACTTACGATCGAGTTTACCCAGTCGGTTGGCTCCTCCACGGCAGTGATGATGTCGTCTGCGATCATTTTGTCAAGTTCCTCTTTGTATAAAGGTAGTATGTGTACTGGAACAGTGCGCGGTGGATGAACGACTGGGACAGGGTCATCAATTAATTGAAAGTGGTATTCCTCTCCCGGGAAGCAGCCTAGCTTGTCAAAGCAATCTTGGTACTCTTCCAAAACAGTGGGCTTGGATAGCTGGCCATGTTGTGCCTCAGCTACTGTCCTGGTTGGAGGGATGGTATTAACTTCATCTAAATTTGCCGATATTATTCCAAGGTCTTGTGACTGTCGGCAACCCAGCATGGATGGGCTTCACTGGGGCTTCCACGATGTTGAATTTGATAGAAGCTGACTTGCTCCTGTAGGAGACCCTTAAAATAGCTGCGCCAATGTTTTCTATCTCGGAGCCTCCGTATCCTCTTAAAACATTGCTGCATGGAAGAATGGTAATCGGAAAAGGGAAGTGCTGGAGATCCGTGGTAGTGATTACGCATGCATCTGCTCCAGTATCTACTTTCAAGCTCATGTCGTGGTGTTCATTAATCTTGACCTTAGCATAGATCTTGTCTGGATGACTGTCGAGGGCATTTAATGTAATTTCTTGGGTTTGCTGGCCCTTTGTTGAGGTGAGGGTTCCAAGGAATACAGTGATGGGTTCGGTGTCGCTTGTTTCTTCTTCTGATTGTTCTTCATAAGTGTACACATCATAATCATCACCAATGGGGTACTCGTCTTCTAGGTGGATGTCTTGCCCCTGGTACTCCGGACTGCTCACAATCTGGTGGACCTTTTGAAGGCGTTGCTGCATACACACCCTTGCATAATGGCCATTCTTGCCACAGTGCTTGCATTTGGAATTTTTGGCAGGGCAACTTGCTGATCTATCGTGGGCGTTTCCGCACCTGAAGCATCCTTTTGACCTGAACTGGAGTCGACGAGGTTTTCTTCCAGTTGAATCTTTTTGGTTTTGGTCATCGTACGGTGTTGGATGTTTGAAGTTCTGTCTCAGTGGGGGTTTCTGGGTGTAGTACGCCGATTCTCGTTGAACTGTGTGGAGATCAGATTTCTCGTCACCTTTGGAAATTACTTTCATTTGTGCTTTAGTACTTTCATCGACTTGTTTGAAGGTTAGGTTGTTACCAAGCGCTATGGCGTCTTTGCGTACTTTGTCGGACGCCACGCCGAATACCAGTGTATCACGGAGGGTATTTTCTTTGGCGGCGGGATCGTATCCTCCATCTTCTACTAATAGTCGTGCTTCGGTGACGAATTCTCCAAGTGGTCTGTCTCCCTGCTTTAGGCATCGAAGTTGATATCTGGCGAGGATTTGATTGCTTTGGGGTTTAGTATAAGCCTCCAGCGTCGCCATAACCGGAGCAATCTTGAGGTTGTCACCTTCGTTGGCCCATGTGCTCGTATTGTAAATTTCGAGGCCTTTATCACCGACCCATAATAGAAGCAATCTCGCTCTTTTCGCCTCTTTGACTTTGTCGAGCGGCCCCGCGAAGATGAGCTCGCATTTCTGCTTGAAGAGTTTGAAACGTTTGTGTATGTCTCCTGGAGTGGTCCAGTCCATCGACGGTGGTTTGAATCGATCGGCCATGTTGTTGTTGAATGTGCTCGAATGCTTGAAATATTACTGTACTTTTACTCCTTGCGTTTGAATTAACTGATGTCTTGATTCTGGAAATGTTTCACCTGGAGGATCTGGTATCTTCTCAGGATCCCGCTTCTGACACCATGTCGGGAAATGGAGTCTAGAACATGTATTCCTTGACTAGCTTCATTTAATCGTGTTGAGTTCTACTCAAGCGAAAATGATCACAAGATGCAAAAAGGGCACGCATGCCCATATATGGTCTGTCACTCTAGACATACTGTAACACTGTCCAAGACAATGGGACAGAGATCTTTCCTCAAATCCTGGAGTCATCCTACTTCCCACCCAACCCCTTTTGTTGGGGCAACTTAGTGATGTCTCATCTAGACCGTAAAAATGGTTCACCGCAGCTACATATATTCTCTTGTCTAATGTGGTTCAGAGTAAAGGGTAAGCCTGTCACCAGGTACAACTTTTCACCATATAAACTAACCTGCGATCAGGCGTATTTTTTTTGGAAAAGACGAAGGGAAAAGGGAGAGGGAAAAAAATTAAGCCTGATACATTTATTGAATGAGATGCCAACCGCCCACTAAACTAAGTTGTGGTCTAGCTGTCATTTTATGAGCCAATCAGCACTCACCGGAAGTAACGACTTACTTGTAGTTCGTGGGAATTCGAATAACGTCTGCAGAGTTTTCGGCAAAATACCCAAGAAAATAGTGCTTGCGTGTAAATTATAGCTTAAATGCATTTGAAAACAAGGTGAGATGGCGCTCACGATTAAAACAAACAAGTATTGCTATTTCTGCAATGACAATTTACCAGTAGGAGCTACCATCCCCTTATTTACGGTAACCAAAAACAAGGAATTCACCGGCAAGATCTGTTTCACTTCTGATGGCATCGTGTTGCCAGAATTGCTCAAGAGCGTAGGATTAGACATAAACTTTGATGCAAATACAAGTTCGAGTCCTAGAGCAGCTTGCAAAAAGTGTGCAAGGAAAATTGTCAATTGTTCGACTCTTTTTCACGAACTAAAGGGTATTTTGATAGCCAAGACTGCGAGCATTTCAATATCTTTGTCAGTTTCCTCATTGTCGCAAACGGCAGCTGCGGATAACCCATGCAACTTGTTGATACTTGCCACTTGTTGTTTTCTAATGTATTCTAGTGGGCTGACAACGCAGACGATGAACTTTTGTGTGTCGTCGCTTTCATTTTTCAAACACTACAACATCTTTGGAATTATTTGGTAGATTAAGCTCTTCCCGAAACCCGTAGGCAGAACCGCCAGAACATCTTCCCGTAAACAAATTACCCGCCGTATGCACTCTGTCTGCTCTACTTTCAGGGAATCATATTTAAAATATCTCAGGGCTTCAGCTAATGCAGTAGAAAATTCGTCCTCGCTAAAACCTCGCACCGCATCCGCCATTTGTTTTCTTCTACCCGACTCTTAGACCGGAAGTTTCGTTGAAATATGACAGCCAATAAGAACGCAGTGTTACAGGGGTATTGTTTCTGGACCAATCAGAGAAAAAAACCAGAATCTGGTTTTTGAACATACGATCCGTCAAGTAAATGTATCATGCCCTCCTTCGCCGCGTCTGAATACAGGGAAGAAGGGCATGATCGCAGGTTACATATAAACAGGCTTAGCTGTAGCTTTATGACAAAGATTTTATAATGGTGGCGATGTACAATTAAAAGTTTAGTTTTTGCGTGCAGTGTCACTTACTGCTGAAGATAACCATCATGTAACTACAGTAGACAACTGCTTGAACCTGAAACTCACCTCATATGGGGATCCATTCTATCATAATTGTGACTTCCTTTCTCCTCATCCATCTCAACACAGTAGCTGTGATTGCTGTTGGTCATTCATAGCTAGTAAGAAATTAAAAACAGTTTGATTAATGGTAGTCTTCAGCCTTAAGTGGTTAATTTAGAAACATAACTCTATCTGCACACATTGCATACTTATAATAAGGTAAAGTCTGCATACGAGCCAAGTGGCCCATCAGGCCAGAGAGCAACTAGGAATATTTCTACTCCCCCCTGGATGGGATGCCAGTCTATCGCAGGGTTACCCCCAGCATTAAATTCGCCGGTACCCATTTATACACCTGGGTGGAGAGAGGCACTGTGAGAGTAAAGTGTCTTGCCTAAGAACACAACGCAATGTCCCAGGCCAGGGCTCAAACCCGGAGCACTCGCTCCGGAGTCGAGCGCACTAACCATGAGGCGCATACCTATAATGCTAGCCAATAAGCTTGTTCTTGTCTTATTTTTTCCATTTATAAATACAAAACAGTACATCAATGTATATTAGAGGCAAGGAAGCCCAGAGAAGCCAATAGGTAAAGTCTGCATACGAGCCAAGTAGCTCATTAGGCTGGAGCTTATCCTGGTTTCAGTAGCATGAAGCAACTAGGAATATTTTTTACTCCCCCCTGGATGGAATGCCAGTTGATTCGCGGGTTACCCCCAGCATTTAATTGGCCAGTACCCATGCGCCTGGGTGGAGAGAGGCACAATGAGAGTAAAGTGTCTTGCCCAAGAACACAACACAATGTCCCAGGCCGCCCAGGGCTCGAACTCGGAACGATCGCTCCGGAGTTGAGCGCACTAACAAAGAGACCAAGAAGGCTTATGTAGCTGCCATTTTTGGTTGTCCTGTCGTTAATGAATGTCAATTTATTCACAATCTGGTCTGCCACAATATGATCCAACACAGTAAAGACGAGAACTCTTAAATAATTAGTTTACCAGCTAACGTTATGTACAGTATTGGTCAATAGAAAACTATAATAAAATAATATTATAAATAAATGAAATTTTTATCATCATCATCATCATACACTTTATTTAGACACGATAAAAAAGCATCAATTACAAGAAAAAATTCCACAAATGCCATTCCACAAATGTGCCCACTGTAACAGAAGAAGTTTTAAAGAAAGTTGTGAGGGCTTGCTACCCAAATCGGAGTGTCTACAAGCCTTAAAAAGTATGGAACCAGAAAAAACACCAGGCTCGGACAGTATTCCTGCTGAACTTTACAAAATTTTGGAACGACACTTCTGAACACCTGGTATCCTCAGTCAACCACACGTACCAAAAGGAGCAGTTCTCAGTGACTCAAAGACGTGGAATAGTTAAACTTATTCCAAAACAAGATGCAGAACCATTTCTCATTAAAAACTGGCGCCCCTTTACCTTGCTTACCTTGCGACTATACATGTAGGATTGCGGCCAAAGCTCTTGCTAACTGCCTCAAGAGAGTACTACCAAAACTGGTGAATTGCGACCAAACTGGATTTATGAAAGGCCAGTTTATTGGAGAAAACATTAGATTAATTGACGGAGTCGTAAATTTTGCGGAGGCTAAAAACATTCCTGGGCTATTACTTTTTTTAGATTTTGAGGAAGCCTTTGATACCGTGGAGTGGGCCTTTATTAAAAAAACCTTTCAACACTTTAATTTTGGTCCCTCAATGATTAAATGGATTAACATCTGTTACAACAACATCAAGAGCTGCGTTTTAAACAATGGGTGGTCCATTGACTTTTTTAAACTTGAAAGGGCTGCCCCCTTTCTCCTTACCTTTTCGTTCTTGGGGTCGAAATTCTTGCTGAAAAAATTCGGAAAAATGAAACCATAAAGGAATAACGGTATCCGAAAATGAAATTTAAATTAGCCAGTACGCCGATGATACAACCGTTATTCTCGACGGCTCGAAGGAATCTCTAATATGCGCTTTAAAAGTTCTGGAGAATTTTAGTATGGTTTCAGGCCTAAGATTAAACAACAGAAAAACAGAAGCTCTTTGGATTGGGGCCTATAAAGATAGGTGACAAACTATGCCCTGGAAAAAAACTTAAAGTGGATTAAACACAAAGGAAAAGCATTAGGTGTCTGGTTTTCTACACATGCGGAAGCAAATTATGCTGAACTCTGAATTATGCTGAAATTATGCTAAACTCGCAAAAGTGTCCAACTCTTTAGATTGTCTGGAATTACGAAGATTGTCTTGGAAAAATAACAGTACTTAAAGTGCCTATGAAGTGAAAAATAATTTGTGCTTATTTGAAAGGCCTTTCAAAATACAGACAAAACAAAATGACAGGGTGTCATTTTGTTTCTTTTTTGATGCACATTTGTGGTGCCAAGTTTCAAGAACACTGCTTCAATATTTCCAAAGATATCGTTTATTCAGTATTTTCCACTTTTTAGTTGCAAACAATATGACGTCATCACTGATCTAATTTGCATAATAGAAAAACCTCAGAGAAAAACCTCAATATCTCTAAAACGAAAAAAGATATTTCAAAAAGAAAAATGCCATCCTTCTGTATTTTGAAAGGCTTTTCAAATAAGCACAAATTATTTTTCACTTCATAGGCACTTTAAGAGCCTGATAGTTTCTCAATTAGTTTACATTTTGTCGCCCCTCCCAACAAATCAATGTGTGTTGGAAGAGATGAATACTCTATTTTCAACTTTTTATGGAATGGCAAGGGAGATAAGATCAAACGAAACACAATGATTAGCAACTATTCAGAAGGTGGCCTGAGAATGATAGATTTAATATCATTTATTAGTATATAAGTGAATAGTACTTTTCGCGCGCGCTGATTGGCTAGCTCGGAGGTGATTAGCCAAGTACTATTCACCTCCGAGCAGCCGAAGAAAAACAAAGTGGCTTTTGTCGCTATATTTTAACTAATGAAGTTACTCTTTGGGCTGCTAGTTATTCAGCGTGTGTGGTATATACTAAAACAATTATTCACCTCAGTGTCGGTGAAAGTGGTGGATATTTACCTCCACTTCGGTGAATAATTGTTAATTATTATATGGCTGTATCTCACAAGGACTGGGAACTACCGAATTCACGAATTTGATTGGCTGAAATTGATATTGGAAGCAGTCTAGATTTTCCCATCTAAACCGGTAAAAAAGTTGTCGTGAAAAAGTTGCAAACTGAAATGCAAAAATGTTGACTATTTTCTTCTAACAATATTTATTTACAGAAGTGCCAAAAAGCCTGATGAGAAAAAAAAGTAAAGAGGGTGAGCAAACTTTGGCAGAATTAAGTTCAGCTCATCGCTGTTTGCAAGCCACATATCAGTTAGTACAAACCAGTTATATAAAACGAATCAAATTTTTCTTGTTTGCCATATAATAAACATCTTATTAACCGAGCTTAGTCGGTCTGTATGGGAGAATCTTGACCTCGGTTGTGTGTACAGACCTAACTGCGTTTGGTCTGTACTTATGACCTCGGTCAAGATTCTCCCATACAGACCTCCTGCTCGGTTAAAAAGAGCTAAACAAAGCTCTCAAATACATGTGGGTTAAGTAGTATCTTGATTCAGAAAATCATGGCAAATGGAAGTTGTTTTTTCACTGGCAACTACAACACTGTGGCGGCCCAGTCGTTTTCAGAGGAGACCTGAATAAACATAACTTATCTAAATTTATCAACACAACAGATGCCTTGACTACAGAAATCGTACAACTTTGGTAAGAGATAAGCTACGAGGCGAATGTGAACACTACCGATCATTTTCTTTCATTACCTCTATGGCACAACTCTCTGATACGAATCGACAACAGACCAGTATATTACTGGAGCTGAAAAGGTATCCAGAACGTTACAGACCTCCTTAAAGACCCGAATACCTTTTTGTCTTCTCATGAACTTAAGGAACGATACAATGTTAAAACAAACTTTGTAGTTCTTCATGGTCTAAAATCTTCTTTATAATCCTTGAGAGAAAGCCGGTCACTTAATACTACATCCGCTCAAAGCTTTCTGCAAAGGTTCTTAAAAGCCAAAAAGCCAACCAAAGTTGTTTATGAAAGGGTGGTTACTATAAAGCAAAAAAACCCTTTTCGAAGCCAGGAAAAATGGTTGGCTGATTGTGAACTTGAAAGTCATGAAACAATTGGCTGGAAGTCAGTTTACCTACTCCCGTTTAAATGTATGAAAATTACAAACTAATCATCTTTCAATTTAAACTTTTACACAGAAAACTTGCTACGAATTCCCTTCTCAAAAAAAATGGGAATAAAACAAAGTGACTTGTGTACCTTCTGTAAGACTGAGGAGGAAAGTCTGATTCATTTATTTTGGTCCTGTGGTGTAACCTCTTTTTTTTGGCAAGACTTTAAACAGTGGATAATAACAAATTATGAAAATGTAACCAGTAATATTAGTCCAGCAACAGTGTTAGGCTTTAAGCCTTTTTTCTTTAGCAATAAAAGTCGTCATTTATGCCTAATTGCTAGATATTACATTTGGATCTGCAGAACTCAAGAGAAGGCTCTTAGACTAGAAAACTTCTTAATTTTTTAACACTCTTTTGATACCTGTTATTTTGTCTCCTGTGCCTCTTGTCAATTTAATAACACCGATATGCCTCTCTCCTCCGCAGAGGTTCAAACGTTCGTAATATAAATCCACTGTGCAAAGTGTTTGCAGGGGCGTAGTCGAATGTATCTATGAATGTATGTCAATTTCTCATACATCCTTTTCATTTTCTTGTACATCGATAAATTTCTCAGCTTTGGCTTCATTTGACAGCTTGAAACTCACAGAAACTCATTGCTAATAATATTATTTCGCTACAGTTTGCATTAGTTTTTTTGCCATCTAGTTTCATATTTTCCAAGAAAAAAAGCAGAACTGTTTTACTTCGAAGGCCCCCCTGAAACCTGTGAGAGGTAGTCTTGCATGTCCTAAAAACAATAATATCGCAAACGATTCGGATCAGCTGGACTGTCCTCTTCAAGAGCTGTCTCTCAAGGTAAATCTCAACTTAAATAAAATCTTGCAATCTATATATCTATATTTATTTTTTTCCTATTATTTGCAAACGTTAAATTTAAGCAAAAGGATAAGCTTAATCAGTGTTTGGTTCTCACCACTGAAATATTGTTATCTACATCTACATATCTACTTATCTACATATATGTAATCTGCAAAGGGATTTGCCCATCACCTGAGATGTAAAAGAGAAAAAAATTACTTTCCTTTAAACAAATGTATGCTAAGATTAAGCTCAATTTAAGACTTGAGCTTTGATTTCATAACAATTTCACAAAGAAAATTGTTCAGTTCGCCGAGCAGACAAACATTAAAAAAACTTAATACTTGTTCTTGTCTCTTTTACATGTAAGACTGAATTGCAAACCTGCTCCGAGTTTCACTAGCCATGAGTTTCCATAGCCATGAGCACATTTTTTCTTCGCTATATTTCTTCATCACCACTTACGCGATCTTGAGAATGTTGAATTTGATAGTGATTGCTCAACCACCAGGACGTGAACAAAAGAATCATTAATCATTAACATGTTTCGACCACAAAAGATTTTGATCGATGTAAACTCCTAAGAATTTGGTGTGGGGCACTATCAATATCGTGACCTTTAATTTGTACAGTAAGTGAATGGCCAGTTGTAGCAGCAAGTCTCTGCCGCGAGCCTATTAACATTAATTCAGTTTTGGCAATATTCAGGCCGAGCTTATTTACATGAAGCCATTCATGAAGGTTAGCTAGTTCAGTGTTTAGTGCTGATTCAAGCTCTGGTAAGCTACTGGCAGCGATGCTGATACTTGTATCGTCAGCGTACATTCGTGGTAAGGCTTTACTTAGACAATTCGGCAAGTTGTTAATATAGATCAGGAAAAGAAGGGGACCAATGAGGCTTCCCTATGGGACACCACAGGTAACAGCACGCCCACCAGACAGCTTACCATTAACTACAAACTTTTGTTGACGATCGCTTAGATAGGAGTCAAACCACTTTAGGGCCCTATGATCAATGCCATAACTAGCTAGCTTTCCTAAAAGAATCGTATGGTCTATGGTGTCAAACACCTTTTTTAAGTCTATGAAGATTACACCATTTATAATACCATTGTCAACATTGCCAGACCAACTGTTAGAAGCTCCAAGCAAGGACAATAGTGTGCTATGAAGTGATCTAAACCCAGATTGACACTTGACTAAGAGATTGTTATCATTAGGATACTTGAAAAATTGGTCGTAAATTATTCTTTCGAACACCTTAGCGACTGCAGGAATAATCGAGATTGGTCGGTAGTTGTTCACATCCTGACTTTTAGGTATAGGTATAGGTATAGGTTTATTAAAGATTCATATAGCAGCCTCTAAGGCTGAATTGCATGAAATTACAATATAATTGTATAAATGCAAATTGTAAAAAATTATGTAATATATGCTATAAATACTAAAAATATAAATTCTAAAAAATTTATAACCATAATAACTAACTAAATTGGCGTGACTCTCGCTAGCTTCCATTCAGTTGGAACAATACCAGAGGAAATCGATTGATTGAACAAGAATGCCAGGGAGGGTGCCAGAACACCGGCCGCTATTTTAAGCATCCTGGATGGCAAATTGTCCAATCCAGTCAATTTCTTAGTTTCTAATTTTTCAAGTAGTTTTCGGACTCCATTGGAGCTACAACTTTTAAAAGAGAAAGTCGCATTAGTTCAGATAAGATAGCTTTCTGGAACAGTATCAGCAGAAGGTATGTCTCTTACCAAGTCATGACCAATGTTGCGAAGTGGCAGTTAAATGCTTCCGCCATTTCAGATGCAGAACTAATTTTCATGTCCCCTGTTATTCAGCAATAACTTTTTTCATATGTTGACGAGAACTCAGTTCATTAATTAGCTGCCAAGTTTTTATAGGTTTGGAATGCTTATTCTTTATTCTGAATTGCGCTGACAACAGGAAATTCATGTTAATGATTGGTTAGTTAAGTGTAACCAACTGTTGGGTTAGGGTTAGGGTTAGGGTTAGCAATAATTGCATAAAGTTATTTGCCCCTCATGCTTGAACCGTAAACTGTTATCAACAGAATGTGCTATTTTTATTTTAGTATATATATAATTTCTTTTTTCCATTTTGTTAATGAGCAGACCTGTACGTGCTCCCACTTGGCTGACTCCTTAATTGACAAGACTTTGAATCACAGAACTTCTGCGGTTTACTGACCAAGAGCTATCATAATCATTGAACTATTGTAATTGTAAATAATATTTGACTATTTTTCTGATCCTATATTTAGTCTAAAATATACTGAATAGTTATTTGCAAACAGAAACTTGTCTAGGCATACATGTAGATCATTAAATGGGAGCTGCAGTCATCAGTGTAACTGTAATTTCTGGATGGAATGTTTTTATATTTTTTGCACACTGTACAGTAACAGTGTAGATCATGATTAACAAGCTACATGTACTTAAGCAATAGACCACAAGTTTCTATGGGTTATAGGCTGATAAACCACACAGGATGTTGGTAGAACACGAGAAGAATTTGTAAATCACGAGCCGCAGGCGAGTGGTTTACGAATTCTTCGAGTGTTATACCAACATCCCAAGTGGTTTATCAGCCTAAAACCCATAGAAACTTGTGGTCTATTGCTTTTGTATAATAATTCAGAAGACGCGCGATTTTTCCATGGCACAATAACCCATAGCTGATTGACCAATCAGAGCGCGTGCATTGATTTGGTTATTATATAAAGGCTGATAAACCACTTGGGATGTTGGTAGAACACTCGAAGAATTTGTAAACCACTCGCCTGTGGCTCGTGATTTACAAATTCTTCTCGTGTTTTACCAACATCCCGCGTGGTTTATCAGCCTATAACCCATAGAAACTTGTGGTCTATTGCTTATCTGTACCAGGAAGTGAAGAAATACATAACATATACAACATGAACAAACAAGACAAGTTATAATTGATTATTTCTCCAGGTTTCAATTAATAGCTGTTGTTTAAGACAAATTAATATAGACTTTGCAAGAAGACAATTGACTGTATGCGAGTCTAAAGCTATGAAACATGCAATCTTTTGTAACAAAAAAGCTAGACATTATTTTCATAAACAAAAGGAATTAAGAAGGAATCCACCACCACCGTGGAGGCTTAATGGTTAGCGCACTTGTCTCCAGATCAAGCAGTCTGGGTTTGAGCCCTGGCCAGGGACATTGTGTTGTGCTCTTGGGCAAGACACTTTACTCTAACATTGCCTCTCTCCACCCAGGTGTATAAATGAGTTTGGCAAACTTAATGCTGGGAGTTACCCTGCAATGGACTAGTATCCCATCCAGTGGGGAGTAGAAATACTCCTAGTTGCTTCATGCTACAGAAACCGGGATAAGCTCTGGCCTGATGGATCACTTGCCTTGTATGCAGACTTTACCTTGCCTTTACCACCAGAAGTTTGAGTATACAAGCAGACAAAATCTTTGTACTGAAATTATTTACATTGTATTGTAAACTTCTGTGTGACATTTTTAAATATCTTCTCAAAAAAATCATTTCTACAACACCAAATGTCAAAAACAAATTTTGAAGTTCACATGAACTGATGTTAAATTTTACCTGTGTTTGCACAATTTCTAAGAAAACTTTGAAATATATATTCTCTTGAGTTCCCATGGAAAATTGTTTCTGGTGTTACATGATTGTATTTCAGGCAACTATTTGCATCTTTATCTTTTAGAAAATGCAAAAAGGACTGTAATATATAACTTATCTACATGTACATGAACACTTAAAATTATTCAGGTAAAATGTTTTTGCCCATTAAAAACAGAAATGCTCAATTTCCTATCAAATGTTGTCTTAATATTGAACTGGCACTGACGGCTTTAATTGAATGACACGGTGATATTAGGAAAACCACCATGGCAGATATCATGAATACAGTCCCTTTATGAGCTATTAAATAACTGCCCCAACACAAAACAAAGGAAATTGCAACTCACCTCCTTCATGGAATCCATTCTCCAGTTCTCTCCACATACCTGCCATTTCTCACCTAGTGACAACAAACATGAACAGCTTTACCCTCTTGATTTTTGCAAGTCATTCACATTTGAAGGGGTGCACGGAATAAAGCCCTAAGTGACTTTTAGAAAGATCTGAGCTAGCTACTGTAAGATTGAAATACCTTCCAGCCATTGTTACAGTTTAGTCTGGTTCTAATTATTGTCTAAAAAGAACTCTTAATTATTACTAGTTCTGTTTAGAAAATAATGAAAACCTGAGTAAACTGTAACAATAGCTGGAAGATATTTCAATGCTGGTTAACTCAAAGTTTTCCTAAAGTCAATTAGGGTTTTATTCCACGCACCCCTTCATTTAATGGTTTGCCCTAATCAAGATGGTCTGACAACACAGGAGCCTACTGGAAGAACTGCTACATGTACATGTACAGTGTAGCAAGTGTACCACTACTATTGTCCCCTCCTTCTATAGCTTAAATGCTTATAATATCAAAGTGTGAATGCACCGCTGCAAACATATAAGCCTAGGCATAAACATCGTCCACCATCTTGTGTTATTGTATTGAGGAGGTGTGGAACTGAAAATAAGGAAATTTTTCATTTTGCACATGTGTGCATTCTTATGGTTGTGTTTTGAACTTCCTCACTACCGTTATACATTGTACTTGTGCTTGTGCCTACATGTTAGATGCATGTCGTAGTGAAAACCAGGCTCAATGGCCACATGTTGCATACAATAATTATAGTCCTAAGAATGCATAATTTTATAGTACATGTAGATGTACATGTATCATTCATTTTGACAAATGAAAGCCATTAAAATTGAAATCTGTACTGATAAATGTCCTTCCCTAGTAATGTCACCTCTAAATTTTGGGATGCATGTGCCCCTTTTGTAAATTGTCCAATTTCAGTTTGGGGCAAAGGTCAAATAAATACAAAAAACTGATTCACACAGAATCAAGGGCTGATTAGGTAGTTGAGCAGCTTAATACATACATGTACAGGTAGAAAACCAACCAGCAGTTGCTTCCAATTCACTAGTCTTTGAAAGAATTAGTTTGTATTGAGTCCCATTCTGCAGTGGCTGTGAGTTACATGTATTTGATATAAACATCTCACAAATATATGTAAATGGCTACTCCTTAATTCTCTTGCCTACTTTGTCCCAGTATTGCTAGCCAAGGACAACCAAGTACAATGTAATAAAACTGTATTTTTAACTCTTCCAACGCAAAACAAGTGACTTGTGACTCACCTTAGATGGAATCCATCATCCCTCTCCACACCTCTCCATACCACATGTCTCACTCCACACCACCAGTTAGTCTCAGTCCATGTACATGTACAGTTCAGCTCTTTCCATTGTCTGCTTTTACCTAAAAATAGGCAGGAAATGTTCTGATTACCAATTGAAGCAGTTAACATGGATATTATGTCTGAGGATAAGGAAAGAACGTCAACAACTTGAAAAAGTTTAGTTAGAGGCTATTCCTTTTCTTTTCATGTCAATTTTTTGTTGTACAAGTCATGTAGATCATGGACCTGTGACAATCAAAACTATAAAGAAATAAATGCTCAACAAATACATGTAGACAACTGCTCATGCAGTTTCGCTGCATTTGCCCCGCTACTTGATTAGTAGAAGCATTTTCTTCAAGACATCTCCCACAGTTATTGATGATAGCGGATAATGACAGAGAGGACAATTCTATTGAATACGGTTAACCCATTGACTCCTGTGCTGGCCATAACCGGCCGTAAAAAAAGGATGTGGAGACAATTACCTTTCCTACCCTCCCTGAAGACTTTTTGGTTCTCCTATTGTTCTATTGTTGTTAAGGACAAATAAACCAATGAGAATGGATTATCTGAGCATATTTCTAGAAGTTTTTAGGGGTCCTGGAGAGACGGTTTTTTGTCTTAAATTATGCACTCAAAAAGTGAAGGTAATCATGGCGTGTTGCGGGCCAAATCTACAAATTTCAAAGGTCTTATTTTCATTCCTAAAACGGAGAAATTACTTCTTTGGGACTTAAAATGAAAAGAAAAAACACAAATCAATGTTTAAGTGGCCTCAGAATGGAAGAACAAGGTGTACAGAGTCCTCAAATCTTTCTGGTGAAGAATTTTTCCTTAATTCCTTCAAGTGACATGAAAACATGACGATCGGTGCACTTTCAATTGAGTTTTGAATAAAGATCACGGGTTAAAAGCAGCTTCCTGGACTTTTTAAGAAACAGAAATGGTAATGTACGGTATTACTTCGAAGTTGAATTGAACTGTTAGAACGATTGGTGAAGCCATGGCCGATAAAATGACTGCAAAAGTTGTCGGCAAAAACAGCTTGCGCTTTACAATAGTGTGAAGAATTAATTTAAACATGCGGTCATGCAGCGAAGCACGTCTGCGAAATGTTGAACATTCTATTGCTTTTAGATAAGGTTTTTTGCCTCGTCTTGAATGAAAATTTATTGTTATTGAACTTGCTTTCATGTTTCTTTCATTTGATTGCCTTTATTTGGGAATTTTAGGTTTTAAAAGTGAAGAAGTATTTTTGCACGCAGGATTTCTGCATATTTAATTTACGGCGATCTCCACAGTTTGTTTGTTCACTTTATTTGCGTCGTTCAAATGATTTTTTTAGTCTTATTCAGCTAGTACAGAACTCCTGAGAAAAGCACTAATTGGGCACTAATTTAACACAGTTGAAATAAGACTGATCTCAAAATAATTGGCTGTTTTGCCGTCTTTTTGATCTACAACTTTCATCTTTCTTTTGCAGCGCCGTAATATTTCGTCGCAAGGCGAAGAAATTGCTCGATTTCTTGTTTTCAGATTGATTTTTACATGAGTTCTTCGCTTTTACTTTTCGTTGATTTCTCAAATGTTAGCCATTATAGAACAATAATGGAATTTTTGTTGCATTTGGTTTTGTTTGTCCTCCAAAGTCAATAATTAACTGATTTTTGCATATTCAATTTTCTCAGCTTCCGTGGGACATTTTGTCGCGCGGTAAAGAAATAAAATGATTTCTTGTTTCCTCATCAGTTTTACATGTTAGGTTGAGTTCTTTTTGTTGATATTTTTAATATTTTGACCCTTTATTTATTCAACTTCAAATAAACTATGTCTTGAAACCTGATCTTGTGTCTGTGGTTACTGCGCATATGGTGTATTTTTGTGCTTTCGCTCACTCTTTCCAAAGTGCGCCAGGAAATTAGGGGTGGGTCGCTGGCAATTTCATGCAGGAGTCAATGGGTTAATTAGATTGGAAATTCATACCGAAAAATCACTAGGCCATGAAAGGTCAAACTCTAGATTTGTTGGCAGCCCTATCTTTCATACGCTGCTCAACCAGGGTACGGTTATGGGTATGGGGTATGGTCTCAAACAGGGTATGGTTACACAATCAGTCCAAGATCATATCAGAGATGTCAATTGTTCTTATGTGAGATAACTGTGTACAGGGCCCCATGATACCCCATCACTTGTTGATTTTAAAAACGTCCCTGGCTACAATGTACAGACTATTACCAGAGATAACAGCAAGTTATTACCTATGCCTCCAACTCACCTCAAATGCAATCCATTCTGTTGTTGTAAACTATGATTTCGACTCCTCTCTCCACTAGCCGGCGACTCGGTTGGTACAGTACACTGTGTAAGCTTATATATCAATTGCCTTCCTTCTTGAACAAGCCTGTTTCGCTAATGCATAGGAGAAAAAATATTAATGACTACTAGCTTACTTTTAAGCCAAGTAACTGACTGAAAGTTTGGTATTTACCAAACAAAGAGCGGTTATTTTGCTCATTTTCTCAGCTTTCTTCACACTCCCGATGGCCGCCATTTTAATAGTTACATGTACATCTAGTCTCACTCGGTCGCTAACGTACGAGCAAATTAGGGACTGGTAAAAGGGCCCAGGGTTCTCCCCTTCCCCCAACCTTTCCCCTACCACTACCACCCACAAAAAAATGGTCTATGAGTAAAACTTGCGTTGATGTGGAAATTTTGTTAAATACTCCAGATCTCCAGATACACCGAGTACTTTCAAGATCTAGGTTGGAAATGGGAAAAATTTGTTTCCTTTTCCCAGATCTGATCACCGGATATCGACAAAATCCATTCTCTAATTAGGTACAACACTAGCTGCTTTAATATTTTTTACCGGAGAGGGCTGCAGTACAGGTACTGTAAGCACTGACCAAGAGCAACTGTTCTGTTTTCAATGATACCTCTTAATACTAGTAAATCTACGTCTGAGAAAATGAACCATTAAAAAAGAATGACCGAGGTACTTAGAGATTATCAGCCGGCTCGCAATTGGACCCAATAGGCAAGTGTACTTCATCACTTCAAGCTAACTCTTGGAAACAGCTCGTTTACACGAGTACGAAGAGTACATGTATAACAGAACACCATGAAAAATTTCATCAATGAACAAAATTGCTGCAACGTCCCTTCCAACGGTGTTATCACTTCAAGTAAATCCCTTCCATTTCAACTAAATACTTCTAGTGGCTAGAGGCGTGGAAGAGCATAAGGAAGCTTAGCTATTTACCTGGAGAGTTTTTGAAGTTCCAAACTGTACATGTATCAGCGATTCCGTGCGGCTGTGTTCCGCAAGTCTCTTCGCGAGCTCCAAGATTAACCACAACTTAAATGATATAAAAAGAACTATTTCTCACTTCAACAACGGCATTCAGAGGGTTAACTCTCAATGAAATCCTCCATTTTGTTTTTCGTTCCTCGTGGCAAGGTAGCATAAAAAATGAATATGCAAAACATGGGCTATAATTTGCATTTCAATTGTTCAATTTTCCCGCCGCTTCAACCACAACCTGAAAAGGATGCAATTTTTTGGCCTGTCGTAGCTACAGTGATCTCCAGGCAATTTAAGTAACAACTGTGAGAGTCTGAAGTTTTGAACTACTCTTTATTATTGGGAACGTGTTCAAACAAACCAAGATGCGAAGAAAAAGCAAAGAAAAATGAGGTATTACTAGTACTATAGCCAGTCGTGAGGTAGCCGAGGCAGTTGCCTGGATAACGTTTTTCACACATTTGTGAAACCAGTATTTTTCTCTTTCAGCCTTATAGTATTTTTTCATTGTTATTTTATTAATCTTTCTTGCCCTGTCTCGGCCGTAAACTTCTTTATCTGGCTACGTGCCTGAAGTCAACTACGTCCAAATAGCTCGGCACGTGCGTTATTAGTTTTAGTACATTTCTTGTAAAGGCTAGTTTGATATGATCGGTGAGATGGCTGCAAGAAAAGCAACGTTAAATTCCCAATACGAATTCAGGTCTCATTATCTTTTAGAACGTTATCTCTGGCTAGATAACGAGTCTCTTACAGATAAAGTTACTTGAATGGTGTTGTGGTTTCCTGAAATGTTAAACCTATGATATAACTTCTGCCCAGGTCAAACCTCGAACTGTGCACGAGAAACTACAAGATGAATTAAATTGCAATTTGAGTCGATCCAAACGGGTAAAGCTTGACTGCTGGGTCAAACATCGAACGTAATTCGAATTAAGATCGACCGTCTGAAGAAGACGGATGGAACGTGTTAGTCCGGCGATCTAAAATCAGTCGAACTCAGTTGAGTCAAGCATCGAACTTATCGCAAATTAATAATTCGCTTAGTTTAGTTCGTCTCATGTGAAGTTCAACGTTTGACTTAGGCCTTAGTAATTTGTAACACATGTTAGCAAACAATTTCTAGCAAAAAAGTTTTTCTTTTTACTTTAGTTAAATGTAACATTTTTAAAATTTTCTTTGATTATTTTTCCGCCACTGTATCCTCATCCAGGGTATTTCTTTTTGATCCTTGTAATCTTTATTGCCCCCGCAGGGTTTTGGCCCAGAGGCCAAAACCCGAGGAGGCATTAATAGGATCCCCCGCGTATAAAGAATGTGAAATATTGGTGTAGTATCTGTAGTGTGCGAATCGAGCCCGATTTGAAGAAACTAGGCGCGCACGGCGGTCCCGGTTAATTTTTGAGTAAGCTCGCAAGGCAACTTTGGGTAATTCAGGACGAGGAGGGGTATCGTGTACGCGCGCGGTAAGTTATTCAGCAGTACTGGATAGAATTGTTCCGTACAGAACTTGATTTGTTAGACGGAAATCGGCAACGGGGTCGACAGACTCGATCCAAACAGCACACGTATAAAGTAAACAGATCAGGATCACAAATCAAAACTCAAAACCCACTCAAAGAAACAACAACAAATTGTATCCGAAGTAACTGAGTTTAGTTTCCTTTTGTTATCTCAAAGATCAGAAGATATTAAAGGATTTATAAACGGTGTCGTTTCAAGGATTATTAGATAATTCTTGTAGCCACGTGAACGAGTGTAGTCGCGTTGGTTCGCTCTGACACGAGCACGAAGAGTACGAATAACTTTTTACATCTATCATCACTTACTTGAAATAACAGAGATTTTTGTTCATTTTGTGTGATTTGAAGGATTGCAACGAGAGTAAAAGGTCAGATCAGCCTGTTATTTCAACGATTCTGTGGAGACGTATTTTGTAATAAAAGTTGTACAGTTCATTACATAGTAAACGTGATATCCAAGGCGGGGGCAGATGTAGTGAGAACTATTACTAGTATAGGAGAGAAGTTCAGGAGCCATCGTCGCTGGCCTTTGAAAAGTTTCATTTAAAGTAATTCCTTAGTATTGCATTGCGCATCCCTTCTGCGCAGGATTTTCGCGTCATTAGCGCGCGCACATGAGCGCGTGCGCGTACAAACCTAAGAGATGTTCTCAAACTGAGCTCGATAGCGAAATAAATACTCCTTTTCTATTAAACGATCACGGTGATCCCGATTTTCTTTTTTGGTGTTTGCTAAGGACAGTCTAATAAAGAACATATTTGAAGAAGGAAAAAAGTTTGATAGTAGACCATGATTTTTTTTTGCAAAATAGTTCCATACTGGGTGTATTTTGGGAAAGGCGAGGACTTCAAGAACCACAGAACTGTCCGAAAAAGTGCAGCTTTCCCGCAACCAGGCAATCAAAAACGGTTTAAATGAAGCAATACTACTTATGTGAATAAAAGAAGCTTTACTTTCAAGATAACATTTTGTGTCTTTCAAGTAATCAAGACGTAATTCTGTATGAAGATGATTCGAATTTTTAACGCGCAACCAGTAAAAATACCCCATTTTAAGAGCCTGCTGACGCGTAAACAAGCACGGTGACCCCATTTTCTTATTTAATTTTTTTAATGGTCATATCATGAATGTTAACTACGCCATGTTTCCAAAAAAATTTGATAGTAGAACAATTTCAAGGGAATTACCTTAAACATTACTAGCAACACATTCGATACTTCTTATACCCTATTCATACCAACATGTTAAACGTGTTTAAAAGTGGTTTAACTAAACAAGGTTAAAAATAGGTGCTCATACAATGCACACCCACAACTTATAATTAACGAGGTAAAAACCCGTTGGAATAAAATATACGGGCAAGGTAGTTTGAAATTTGTCTTCTGAAAATGACTGCAAAGCGTAATTAACAACCTAAACCTGATTTAGTTAAACTAGTTTAGTGGGTGTGAATGGGGCGTAAGTCTTGTCTCGTGTCCGTTCTCGTATGTCGCTGGCATTCACATCCCAGCTAATCCCGCAGTGTATCTGGTAGATACCGCCGATGTACTCATGCTTTTAAGGTACTTTGCCAACAACTCGCTGTTCGCCATTTTGAATTCTGAATAAAATGTGGGATAAATTGAGCCCACACGCCATGAGATTAACTACTGAGCCTCCACTGACGATGTGCTGGAATAATGTTTTTCCCAGTCTATCCACTAGATGTAGCCCCGATGTACAAGCCAACTAAAAATAATTGAAGACCTGGTTAAGCTTCTATATGCAGAAACTATAAGTGCTCAGAAGTAACAGAGCCACATTCCAGGAAGTGTTGGCAACTATGTCAGGTTTACCAGCGACATGTGAGAAGCACACTTAATCAAGCCTCAAGTTAACGCCTTGGAGCCGCTGACCTTTCAATATATAATTGCATACGTCCAGCAAAGTTCAGATGGCTCCATGTTGTGAGGCCTTAAATGTTCCACCGCCTTAGAAGCTCCCGTTCAAGCAACTTAATAAGCTTCTTTTTCATTTGCTTTGCATCCCTTCGATGTTTTCGCTTCGTCTTATCTGGTAAGTCGTATCGCATGAAGTGACGGTACCGGTGTTTCGTGGCGCCTTTGCGTCCGCTCCTTGGCTTCCCTTGGCGGGAAAACCCAATGAACCATTTTGGATGCTTGACTGATTTGTACTGAAAATATCCCCCAGAATACTCCTCTTTAAAGTCACATGACTTCATTGCAGCAAACTTCTGTTTCCTCACCTAGATAATTCATGAATGTTAGCTGATTCACAATTTTTGTATAAAGTCTTCTGTGTTTATGAGAGAGGCGGGACGTCTCTGGGAGAGGGGCGGAGACGTTTGGAAGGACGGCATGGTCAAGGGAGGGGGTAGGGGGGGCTTGTTTCAAGCTGTTTATATTTGGGACGGGGACTTGAAAAAAGGAGCTAGGCACAAGTCTATCGCGGTATATTTTTTTATAAGGCGAAATGCAAGAGGAACGTCGAAATAAGACAATTCTAACAGGGTCCGAGGTTCAAGGAAAAAATTGCATTAAGATTGACTTTTCTTCGGCCTTAAAACCAAGTCAGAATCTTACCCTTGTGACGAGTGTTCCTTTCTTGTTCAGACAGAGGTAGCGGTTTGTATTTTCTCCTCGAATTTTAATCCGACCAAAGAAGTCTGACTCTAACACCAGCCTCGCTAAAAGATAAATACAGAATGATATCAGAGTGAAGAATAAACAACACTGAAAGGAATCAAAACGTAAAACAAAAATAAAGCTGTCAGAAGTGGAGTAACACAGCCAGCTCTGACTTAAAATGGCTGGCGATACTTTAGCATTCAAGACCTAAGCATTCTATCATAGCTTCCCTCATGATGTAGACATAAGTGTGAACTTGTAAGGCATCTCTTAGTAAAGAGAATTAGTTGCATATGATATCAACTTGGTAGACAACATTAAAAGAAGTCACACATTTCCTGCGCGTCGATTCACTTCGTGGAATGTGATTTTCGCGGGCGTAGGCGTAGGAACTTGAGCACTGAACTAAACCTACCTGATAAAAACTAGAGACTATAAAATGAAAGTTAGAATGGAAACAAAAACAGAGAGGGCGTGTGTCTGGAAGAAAACAAACTTAGTAACCATCAGAATAGTATGGACTGAGACTCCTCCTTGTACAGGAACATTCTTTACTCAATGTATTAACGAAATATTCAAGGAGAGTGTAGTACAACTCAAATCTAATTTTGTAATTACTATGTAAAGCTTGGCAGCAACAAGTTTAAACACTGACTGCATTGTATTATTTTTGCACCCATTACAAAATAGCTTACATATCAGAGGACTCCTAGCTTGTCAAAACCATAATCACTGGAGAGCGATATACGGCAAAGTCATCATCTGGACCGAAAAATTGAAGAAAAAAGTTCAGACGAAAAGGTACAATTTTTCTCCGAGCGATGCTCAATACGTGCTCTAATAGGAACTGATTCTGGAAGTCGCAGCAAGAGGTATAGAACAATATATCTATTTCGGCCGGCGGAATTGAAGTGTTCTTCAGAGTCGGATGGCAACCCCCCCCCCCCCCAAAAAAAAAAAAAAAACACACCAGGGAGTGCACCCCTATAGAAAGACTCATCAGTGTTGGCACAGAAAAAAATTGGCACTAGTTAAAAAACGAAATCTAGATATTGATAATCTCTTGACGAAACATAGAGGGAAATGGACTTTCACAATTAAATAACCCGCTCAATCCAGCTCGGTACATTTTGCGCTTTTCCCTGTGTAGTCGTCATCACAACCTAACCGTAAAAAAGACTAAAACATAGACTTTGAACAGTTAATGGGAAGATAGCCAAGTTTTTTAAGATCACTTCTTTCTAATTTTCAGTTTCTAGAAGGGAACGATGCTTAGACGGAAGCCATTTTGAACTAACTTTCAGTGTCCCTTTGTTGACGTAAGATACTCTTGCTGAGAGACGCCGGTTCCCTGCTTCAGTCGATAACTGAACTGCGCCGAAAATTTAGTCGCCTTACTTGAAGAACGTTAACCTTGAAAGAAACGAGGCCCAAAATATGTTCTGTAATACGTAGAGGTTGCATTTTTGTACCTCTTCACATGACGGGCTGTGAAATCATTTAAACATTCTACTTGAAAGGGTTTCTTGATAGTACATCAGGCTCCCTAGGTTTAATTTCCGCTGCCCTCTCGTATCCGGTGGAGCGCAGGCTCCTTTCCCGATTGCGCCAACTCCCTAAATCGACCTAAATCACGACATAAAATTCTTATCACGATTTTGTAATAGTCTCACAGCAAACGAGACCAACTTGATGACTGAACGGAATAAAACTACTCAACTATGAAAAGAAAACTGGCTCGTACATCATAAATAATCCTGAAATGACAGGAATGATGGGATCTTAAATACTAACTGTTCTTGGCACACAGATGTTAAGTTTGGTTTCCTTTTTAACCAGTTAAACATAAATTAACAAACTCCTTACCATATCGAGAGCCGTTTTTCCCACGAGCATCCAATTCTGTTTTCTTGATTTGAATAAACCGTCCTGATGTTCTAGAATAGAGTTGAACCTTTTTCGTAAAAGTCAGACCAGGCCCAAAGCCGCAGACCTGGCACAAGGAAAGTGAATTAGATCTCTTATCACAGGCGTAGGGATGTTGGCTCTGTGTTTACATATCTTACCCTACCAATGGACTTCATCGTCGGACAATAAGGAGTTGGAGCTGGTAAACGTCTGTCTGACGAGCTCTTCATTGTAGGACTTGTGCCCAAAGCTAATGGAAGGCTGAAAATGATACTTTTGTCAGTCTTAATAAGAGAATTATAGCAACACATGGGTGGCGTGTTAACTCAAACAGGACGTTTTCAAACTGTCAAGACTTACAGGATTATAATAAGGCCACTAATACTGACAGAAGACAGCTTGGTCTCCATGGCAAAGTTGCAGAGCTTCTAACAATTCTAGTCACTTGTGATGTTAACTTGAACTGACGCGGTTGCTACAGTTCGTGCACTTTTATACTGATCGATGCATGAAGGCATCAATTGACGTTTCATGAGCGAGACGAGTGGGATTTTATGAAACGCACGTGCGCAATCTATCCAGTTACTTTACCGCTAACCCCTGAAGTGAAAGAGAAGTTTTTCTTTGTTCAATAAGTGATTAATTGATATCTTCTTCAGATGGATTTCCGAAAACATAAAACAAGAACTAATTAACGAAATACAGGAAAAAAATAAGAACAAAAATTTAAAAAAATCTTGTCCCTTACCACAAAGGAAATGCAACATAGTTCCTTCTCAGACTCAGACGGTTTATTTGTCGTTAGTTTGTTTGGTTTACAAACTGTTTGGACGCCCACTCACTCCGCCCAACCGCTAATCCTTTTCCACAAGAAATACATACATTCTTTCTCAACACCACCAGCAGTGAAGACACACACAACTTAGGCAGCTGTGAAAGAAATCCAGGCTTGAACGCAGTTCAAATAAATGCTCTTTCGTATATTCACTTGTGCCACCAGCTGTTGTAGGGATGTTTTCTTTTAAATTTAGTAATCTCAGTCAAGAATATATTAAAGAGATTCCGAATTTGGTTTGTCGTAAAAAGTTTGGAAGATAAGGAAATAACTACATATTTATGATGAAGTACACTCCTCGTTTATACAAAACGTTTCAACAACCTATTAATCAATGAGCTTTGTTTCGAGACAATTTCAAGTTCCGGTGTTAAAGTCCTCTTTTTTAGAACATTTCTTATAATTATGTGAATATTTTCACCATACGCAGTAAATTTGACTGAAAACGGGGTGAACATTATTCTTTATTTCTTTACAGAAGGGTTCCGCAGAATTTCCAATTAAAAATAGTTTTAGTACAGCTAATTGAAACTTATCTTGGCAACCTGGATTAACGGTTAATAAGTAATGAGTCTTTTAGTCCACAGTGTGGGTGGCATGGCTTTCCAAACCATTGCTTTCAGTTGGGGGAAGGGGGGGGGGGGCACATGCACTGCTGCGTCAGGTCCCCACCCCAGAGTGTAGGGGATTGTCACTTGGCAGTCTAAGCTACATACCCACACAGCACACTCACCCCAAACAGTATCACCCCAACCACCCCCCCCCCCCCACACTGACTTTTGCCAACTAAGGAATATCAACTCAGCTCTGCAGCCTTTAGTGAAGGTGTTCCTAACAAAATACAGACAGCTGTCCTCTCTTCTGTTAAACTACGACTTCCTCAAGGGGTGCAATAATCAGTTCAAAAAGCGATTTGTATTGGGAAGATTTGAACTTTGTACATCAAAGTGATCTTGAAATAGTCTTCTCTGACAAACGTTTTCGGATCCCTGCTGTTTCTCGGCCGAAATCCATTCGTCTGCCTTCGGGCCTCAGTCACGATATTGCCTTCTTTTGACCCAATAGTAGGCCATTGTTGTTAGTTTTTGACAAACAGATGTAGCTTGGCCCACCCAAACTGACTGAAGGCTGACTGAAGACTACTGATTGCGTTGTCCATTGTAAAGCTAGAGCTAAAAAGTTATGTGGTGTAACAAGATTCCCGGACAGAAAAGACGATGCAGGTTAGAGGTAGAACAATTATCAGCTTATGATCAATATTTCGCCGTTAAAATTGAAAACGTTCAAACAGCTGTTAAGAGAGTTAACCATCACGAAGAGGTTTTGGTTCCAACAAAACAAACAAACAGGAACTTGAACGGTTGCCTCCAGACACAGTCATAAACAAACAGGATGTTTCATTTTGTGGTATATTGTCAGATCTCCGACTGTTAAAAAAGACCTTCCCCGTTTTGAATGTCTTCTAATATTTCCCTTTAAAATTGTCGAGGAGCTTGTAAGAACAAGGACATAAATGCTGCTGGAGTAATGTAATGGGCTCCTGGTAAACGGCGTGGAGTGTGGAAGTTGTTCTCTGTCCCAATCCTCTCACGCGCCTCTGTTTTCTATTTTCATTGATTTATTTTATCATCAAGTATTTCTTCATTTTGCTTTTTTGCTGTTTCAGCTGTTTGGCCAAAAGAGGTGGTGTGATCAGGAAGACATACTTCCGGACTGGAAATTCATAGAATGTCGCTAAATTGGTCGATCTTCTGGGAGGGAAAGAACCTGATGCCAAGCCAGATGCGCATGACAGTTCTTCAAAACAACTGCTTCATTCAACTGACGCAGCGTTCCTTCAATGCTGTAAAATGGGAAACTCAACAACATTCAAATAGGCCTAATCAAGAGATTAATGTCTTGATCTAATATGTTATCAAATCGCTTTTCTTTTGCGCAATGAAAAATGATGGGGCATATTAATTGAAAAAGACTCAAAACGTGAAGCGTATTTTCGAATTAGCCTCTTGTGGAGCTGAAAATTAACTTCTTGTCTTCTCTCCTAACAAATCGTCTCGTGTACAGTTCAGTAATTTTCTTCTTCTCTGACAAGTATTGATGGGCTTGATTTGCTTATTTCACAAATTGACTACACTCTTCTTGTTATAAGAATATTGTTTTTTCCAACCGGAGCTGAATGTTCTTATTTTTCTGCCGAGTTTAGGCTAAAAAATTCTTGTGAATATTCTTACATGTATAGGGTATAACATCTTTGTTTTCGAGTGTATGTCTGGATGGTGTTAAGCTAGCCTGCAGGCATTAAACCTGATATCACGCACACAAATTCTCTCACAAATGTTATTAGTATCAACTATACGTAAGCTTTGTTTTTGTTGCTATTTGGAGAAAAGAATGTTATACGGTTTATTTCAAAATATATCACTGTATTGTATTTACAATTTTTTTTTAAATCTCAGCCTAGGGTTTCATATTCGTATAAAAAAGAGTGTACACAGAACCACGACCTCCAAGTATTCCTATGTTTTTTTAAAAAAAATCTTTTTATTGATTGGATCTCCATTCAGTTACAAAATCTAACTTCTCATGAAAATAAACAACAATAAAAAAAACACGATACAATGTCGCAAAATAAATCTAACTTTACCAGATGCATTTAAGTATAAATGTCTCTGAGACCTTAAAATTGATTCCACTCTTAAAAAACGTGAGAAGAAAATGTTTTACATGTAACTTTACAGACATTTACATCACAGCATACCACTTTCTGTATAACCTAATAATTTACCTAATAACCTAATAATTTACAAAATTTCGGATGTAACTGACTATCCGTCTCGCCATGGTGTAATAAAAGTTATTTGCTCATCGCAACACAGGTGAGCTTGTCATGATCAGTAACTACTCACCACATATAGTGTAGCCCTAGGTACAATGTCATGGTTTACACGATATGAGTCTATTTACACAGCATTGTATCCACAGAAAAAAGGTAGAAGAACACAAAGTCGTGTGAAGAAGGTTGAAAAGTTGAAAATTGATCACTTTTAGCGCTCAACGCGCCCCTTTTCCCTACCGTACTATATAAAACAACAAACAAACAAACGAAAACAAATAAGCACTATATGAAAATAGAATTTCAGGGATTTTAGGGATCAATAATAGAATTGAACCCTTTCTTTTCCAAACAACACATACGTCAGTGTACTAAATCCATTTTTTTACATGAATGATACGCGAGTTGAATTACTCAAAAAAAATTTACTGAGCGGGCAACCAGTACCTTGATTGTCATGGATTCCCCTCCCGCTGAGGGCTTAAATGGTTTTATTTTTGAGTAGTTCGACTCGCATCGATTTCTTCATTTGTTTGCCCTTCAGCCAAGTCATCATTCCATCCACTTCTAATTAGTCTTCCAATAACATTCAAAGTGAAAACAAAGATTCAAACTTATCTTAGTGCAACAAAGAAATTTGATCCCATACATGATAATTATTGCAGCAATGAAAGGATTAGTAATGAAGTAACCTATATTACCTTTTTACAGCTATGTTAAGATGGCGATGTTCGGTATTTTCATCGAGAACAAAATAAACTAAAATTTGAACCGTCGGTTCACTACGTAGAAAGAGAGGAATGACATCTTATGACGACTCAAGAGGTGACCACTGAAACCATATTAGTAAACAATCACAGCGTTATACAGGAAATCCGTCCCGAATCGAATGAGATCTCCCTAAGTACTTCTTTTTGCTTTAAATAAACGCAATTGTCAAGTGTTGGACTGCAGTAGTTTAGAGTGTCTACTAAAACAATTAGACTATTCGGCCTCGCATTGCATGAGTGATGGTCAACTCTGCTGCGCCTCGTTGACTCTTCATTGAAACAAAACTCGAGTTCAAAGTCTAATTGTTAAGTACTACAACGTTGCTAAACTGCTAAAGCTGAAACACTAACAATTGCTCAACATAACTTTCAAACAAATACCAAACTGTTGATTAAACGACTTCTAGACTCAAATATATGTGAAATGAAATAGAGTTAAACAGTGGCCCCGTACTGATAACAGTCGTCTCTCAGCCCTTATCCGTTCCAGTGAGACTCGTAAACGTTTCACAAGGTCTGACAAATTCCGTTCAGGGGATAACATCGGTCTTCCCTTCCTCCCCTTCCGCCAACAGCGTCATATAAGAGACCCGTGGGAAGTCTCCTAAGAAAGCCCCGCGCTGCTTTATCCGAATTTCTCCTGGCGTAAAGAACGCAGAGGATATGCTTCAGTTTATCTGGCAAATTCAAGCGGTCAGTGATGCCTAAAGCGATCTTGCCATCGGTTCTAGAGGTGTCTTCTTCGCAAATGAACTTGTAAAACGCTTTGGGGTGATTGTAAAACGACGCGTCTCGCTCAGACCGCGCGCTGTTGACGCGGCTCCAAATATCACTTGCGCTGCCCAAGAAATCGTCATCGTCGTCATCATATTCGTCGTCAGCCTCTTCTTCAGAGTCATGTGATCCTGTGCGGGTGGATCGAGAGGTAGGACGAGAGCTGAAGGCTGGCGAGCCTGTAAAACCCAAAAATAATAACTTGAAATGGCGACTGACCTAGCAACCCATGGCAGATATCAGAGGTCTTCTCCACGTATCAGCACGTGCAAGTCTATCCATATAATAGAATTAGTTTAGTATGTAAGAAGCTACTTGACCCTTCGAAACCTGTCATCAATCATGAGTTACGGTTTTCGACCACTTTCGTTTCCCACTTAATACAGGTGTTTAACCGTTTGAATAGAATTTATGAAGTAACTCAGATACTACATGCGCTCTCATTGGTCGATAGATGCGTTTAGATGAGAGTATGTAAACCCAGTTATGACGTTTTAGATTCGCGCGTATTCTTGAAAAATATTATATAAAAGCAATAGAGTACTTTTACCGTGTTTACATAGTCTCATCTAGACACTTGTGGGGTTGCGATAATTCTCGAAAGTTATGCAAACCTTCGACTGCGTTTCGGGTTTGCATATCTCGAATTCTCCGAACGCCCCTTGTGTTTAGATTAGGCTATGTAAGCACGGAAAATGAACGCTATTGCACTTCAATAGTAGGCGTTTCGAAAAAAATCTTCGAAATCTTCGACACTGCACAGTCCCGCACACTTAAAAGAAACCTTTAGAAAACAGAGAGACAAACCTCTCTAAGAAATATACGAAGTCTGCACACGGGTTAACCTCTTCTGTTATTTATCTGCTTAAACCGCTCAAATTTCTCCCCAATAATGTAAATACCAAGACAGGCGTACGTAAAGTTCTTAACATAAACGAAGTACATTGTAGTCTACAGTTCAGTTACAGTTACAGTTACAGTCTACAGTTACAGTCTAAGTAGTCTGAAGTTCTCCCGACAAAAGTAAAACAACATACGGAGACCGGTACGGAGAATCAACATATTGATTGTATAAAACAACAAGCTCACTTATATTGCTCCGGGTGGTGACCCCAATATTATTGACCATGATATCTGGCTGTACATCTTCGTTGACAAAAACCCTGCCTCGCTCTGTTGGTGCGTTCTCCTCTTGCCCCTGACTTTGTCTTCTTCTCCCAGTTGAAGGCTGCCGGTCGAAACGTGGCGGGTGACTGACACAGATCAGCATTCCGCGCTCTAGGAGGTACTGGCCTGTAAAATACAAAACCAAACAAGAAATTGGTTAATCCCGTACCCACATCTTCTGACTTTTCCCTTCCAAAGGAAATCTAACACGTTCTTTCAAGCCAAGTCCACAAAAGTTCAAATTGACTGACACAAAACTGAAAGCCTGTCATAATAAAGGGTTAAACAAACTATATTTATGATCTAAGATGCCGTTTTCTACGATAACTGCAGAAATTCTCGCGCGCTCATTGGATAATTTTTATTGTCAATAAGCGGACGGACACATGGAATTATAATTTATGTGACGCGTCAACGAGCGATAGTGGACAACTTGACAATTTGTTATCGTAAAAAACAAATTGATATCAGTTTTTCATTCGTCTGTCCTGTTATTGATAATGAATTTCGTCATGACATTGTTAAAGTAGTCTGCGGGTCTACGAGGCGATATCCACAGCTACTTTGACAATGCTATGACGAAATTCATGATCAATAACAAGACAGACGCACGAAAAACTGACGTCAATTTGTTAAGTTCTCTCTACCACCAAAGCGCCGTCACCATACCAACTAATCAGAACGCATACTAGTTACTAGCTCACCGAACTCCAATCCTGTTTCAGTCTCCGTGCTCCCAATGCACAAACCAAGATTATCATATCCATTACGGCGAACATAGTTCTCCATCCACTCAACCAGCGCCGCTCCTGAGAAACACTTGCGAGTGACGTGTAGATCTTTGAGCATTGCTTGGATGACAAAATCTGCGGGGGCATTGGCACTAGCATTATGCGAGCTGACGCTGACCGATGACGTTAATTCGTCAATCCGAAACTGCTGCTGGGTAATTAGCATCTAAATGAGAAATAAAAATGACATCTTCTTAATTAAGTATTCTTGCAAATGGAGACGTGAGAGACGTTTACAGCTAAAGAGGTGCACGGCTAATGTGATTTCTACGGTTCGTGTTATTGGTTCATTTGCTGTTGGTCATTAATTTCGCTTTTCACTGCTTCACAGGGTGCTGTTTCTTGTATTACACAAAAGAGCCTATAAGCTATGAGTGTTGGTCTTTAACGAAAGTATAGATACTAATTTTATTCTAGAAATAAACTCAACATCTCAGTGTGAAAATTCGCGTTTGAGGCTAAGCTTTGTACCACAAGTCACGCTGTTTAAAACCAAGAGAGGGTGGTACAGGTTTATTTACCAAAGGGCCGAGTATCCATGTAACTTAACAACGTGCTTGGGACAACAAAAATACAGAAGATCTCAAATACTTCCAAGCTAAGCTGAGTTTAAGATAAACATCAAAACTAAATTTGAAACGGAAAATTATATCTGCATGAAGAACAAAACTTCAGATCAATTTTGAAAAATGGTGGGCAATTTGTCCTGTGTTAAAAAAATAACTGTATTCTAACTATTTATTGCATCTCTGTCTTTGTAACTTTCTATGTCCTTTGTGATTGTATTTTAACATAAAAGTATTGTACAGTATATTTAAGCTAGTATTGTAAGTTATGTAACGATATTGTAAGTCAGGAGTTATGCCGTTTAATTAGTAAGTTGTTTTAGTAAGTATTGTTAGTATTTGTAGTAGTTGTACTATTGTAAGTAGTGTAAGTGCTCTAATAAAAAAAATAAAATTAACAATAATAATAACAATAATAATAATAATAACAATAATAATAACAACAATAATAATAAATAATAAGTAATTAAGTGAGTAGCCATTTCGTTATCATTGTACTTAGCTTTTGTTAGAGGTTCTTACCTGTTTGTAGAGGGAGTGGTACATGGAGATAAGCCGGTCTGTTGAGTTGGTGTACAGCTGCAAGTACTGCACGGTGGGATCCTTGGAAATATCAACACACCAATCACAACATAGCCTCCCCTTAAACTGTCTATCTGTCTGTCCATCTGTCTGCCTATCTGTCTGTCTGTCTGTTTCTTCCCAGCCTCTCCTCCGTCAGAGATCACATTCTACTTCTCAAACTCATTAATAATTCATCAAGTTCAAACAAAGAAAATCACAACCGTGAAGGAGCCGGGTTGAGAAAGTATATCTCATCGGCTATCCAAACACCTCGAATTTCGTCAAAAATACTCTGCTGCGTGCCGTATTTTCAACTCTCCTCTCCGTATTTGGATATCCCAATGAAACACTGTCTCTCGTGTTTGATTTATTACATTCAACCCCTCCCCCCTCCAGTCCAAACCCAAAAGATAATTATTTAGATAATAAAGATTTCTCATAGCCAGAGACAAACCTTCGTCTGTAATTCTATGTTATCAACTGAATGAGCTGACTAACTGGTACGGCTTATCGACAGATACTAAGGGAGGATGTGTAGAGCACAAACATAGGCAAAGGTGAAGGCAAATAATGACCTTTCTGTGACTAATGCACCATAATCTCAAATCGACTCATTCGACAACAAACAATTTTGCAGTCATTTAGATTTAGCACATATAGATGTTATCACACTGTAATTCAACGTCACGACTCTGACTCACCATGGGTGCGGACAATTTATCGTACGACAATCCATCACCTCCACCATAGAAAAACCGCATCAGGTACTGAAAAAAAATTCACAGAAATAAATACGTGTGTAAGAGAAAAACATTGAACATTTCTTAGGGACACAAGAATCAGAGTTCAAGAATCAAAGGACTGTGATGTTTGTCAAGACTTTTCATCTTTCATAGACTAATCATTGATTACCAACAACGAGCTGAATATGTCCGGTGAATTATCTTACATTAAAGAGTGATGGTGAAGGCATGAAAAAATATTTAAAAAACTACTTCAAAATATCCTTACCGCTACAGCCTGTAGGAGAAGCTGGCTTTGCTGTGAAGCTGAGGATTTCCTTCTCACCAAACGATGTGATTCCTCCTCGAAATTCTAGAAAAAGTACAGGGGGAAAATCAGTATGGTTAAAAAGTAAGAATAAAATCAAATATGCAACTCTTAAAATTTCTGATTCCGTTGTTTTTGTTAAGTGCTTCGACTGCTTATCAGTGCGTTACTGAGGAACTGGAAGTATTTTTCACTCTAATTGTGGGACTTGAGGATGGAGTAACCTACAAAAATGTACCAAGTTCCCGTTAAACAACTAACCCAGTCTTGTCGTCAACATAGCTATACTTCTCAGATAGCCAAGAGGCTTAAACCTGTAGCTGTAGATCTCTAGAAATTCGCAGCCAAACTGAGAAGTTAGCATTCAGATTTTATGCCAGGTTCACAGATTACTGATTCAAAAGGCCATCTTTATAGTCGCCCGGAGTGGAGCAATGTAGCTTCCTACGCAGAAGCTCTTTAGGGGCGTCAATCGCGTGACGAGCCAAAAAGAGCTTCTTCATTGGAGCTGCCACTCAAAACATTATTTCAAATAATGCTCTCATCTCTCCCTTTAATAGTAGCCGGTGATCAGGTCCCCAATAGGGCATGGGGCGAAGAACAAATGAGAAAGTTGAGCGATATGAGAGTGTAAGATCTTCCTCTTCAGATCGCACACGAGGCGATTACCTTAAGCTCTATACTCTACTAGGGCGCCTGTGTACAGGTTAATTCAGTAGTTGTCTAATACCAACCTGAGCCACTGCAGTCCACAGGTCTGTGAGAAATCTGTTGAAGCTTTCTGGGTACAAGACACCGTGAAATCTCTGTAATTCACGTGACAGGAGTTCCATGGCCGGCGTCAGGCGTCTTTGGACGCTGAATCCCCGGAGATCAAGGTCAAGTAAAGACCGCAAAACCAGTTTGAAAAGCTTGTTAATCTGAAGTACATAAATAAAGTATTGGAGACAATCCACACCTCCAAGGCCTCTAACTTTAACCTTCATTGGAACTGTTCAGAGACAACTTTAATTTTTATCACGATGAGCTTTTATAAAAAAAAACACTACAGTTTCCTTAGCTAGTATAGCAAGGTGTAGTTCTTCACTTGACATTTTATTGACAAAATCGATAATGAAGGCCCCTTCAGAGGAACTGTGCGAATTAATCTTCACTGAATCCTAAAATGTTTTATTGACAATACTCCTTATTTTCTTCCTTCACTTCTGCCGAACTTTGCATTCCTGACTACTAATCAGTTGTCAACTAAAGGAACTTTATAAATCGATAGCACACATAAACTCACTCTGTAAATGACTAATTTAACTTGAGAAATCTCCAGTCTGCAAATGTGCTCAGTGTAAGCATTCAGCGTCCCTGGCTCGCGAAGTGCATCTGTTCCTGGTTGGGGAACATCACTTCTGCCTTCAGCTGTCAAGAAAGAGCAATCAGGGAACGTTAAACAATGCCGACATCAAAGTGACAAAACACAAACCCAATAGACACAAGGGATCAAATCTGGAGTAACAGTCGAGGTCGCCATTGCTAACTTTATTTTCCTTTCCGGCGTGCACAGGAGAATCCCATTTTCTACCTAAAATTAGTACTCTGCATTTACACTCTCTCCGAATTTCCTTACGAGAGGCGACGTACAAGCTCACATAAAAATAAGGGGTGCCTCACTTACGTTTCTACGGTCTTTACGCAGAGTACCCTAGTGAAATATTCAAGCTTAGCCCCCTCATATATCACGTGATGAACTACTATGATAAAGCAGTTCATTCCGCAGAAGTATCTCCAATCTTGGCATCTTTCCTAATCTAAAGTCATATTATTTTGTCAAGTTCATTTCCCAATAGACCTTTTTAGCTCTGGCGGTTTGTTTCCCCATTTCGAGACTCTTGGCAATTCTTGCTTTCAAATTGTCAAATAGTCGTGTGAGTATGAATGAATAATTTTTAAGGTGGATAAAAGAACACTCCCCTTGAGAATATCACGTGGTCTATAATGGAAACACAAACCGCCCAAACTAAAAAAGGTCTATAGCATCAAAAAAATAATAATAAAAACTACGCTACCTGTAAAACTACTGGGAATCCCATCCACGCTTGGTCCATGCTCGCAGTACGAAAGTGAAAGTTCATATTCAGCGCTGCTTACAAGACGACGATGACGATCAGATAACATGGAATTAGGATTGCTAATAGCTGATGTCACATGATCTAACAGCCACGATAGAATGTTCCTCAAGATTGCAACATTACTCATCCTTATAGCCATCTGAAGGAGAGATAATAACGCAGAGGAAAGGTGATCACTTGGCGATGACTTAGTTCGTTCAAGTCTTGCGGGCCAGAAGAAGCTAGATAGCTCTTTGGTGTCTGAGCTAATTCCGGCTTCCTAAGTATAATAGGACTAGGAGAAATGCTACTCCCCTAATGAGATCCTAGTCTATCATTACACTCCCCCCCCACTTAATGTCCCCCCCCGCTTAATGTTAGGGTGAACAAGACCCCAACCAGGCTCAAATCCTGATGCTGGTCATATATGCCTTGAATATTGGTTTTATCATTACCATATGTTAAATTTAGCATTTGAGGCAAAAAGACACATAAGCGTGTAGAGAAAACGAGCATGTGCAGCTAAAGGTTGGCTGATTGGTTAGGCGTTTGCTTGCTTCTCAAATTGGAAAAGATTCATTTATCTGATTTTGCAAACGGATGACAGTTTATACTTTTTGATATCAACGTTCTTGAATTCTCGAGATTGGCTTTATATTTTATACACAGCGCTAGTTGGGCAAGTTTGATTGCCGACTAACATCATTCCCCCATGTCGCTTCCTTTCTTCTGATGTCTTAATTTTGCAAAAGGGTAGAAAGTGTCAGTTCAGGCCCCCGTTGTTCGAAGGCTGGATTAACGCTATCCACCAATAAATCGCTATCCAGAGGATAAGTGTTAACAAAAAAACCCACGCTATTTATCCAGTGGATAGCGTTACCTACCGTTTGAACAACCTAGGCCAGGTGGACAAGAGATAACCATCAAATGTCTTTTATGTTATGTTTTTGTGTAAGCGTACAATGCCAAACGCACCTGTTGAGTAAGCGGTTCAAAATCACCAGGATTCATGGCTGTTCTCGAGATTCCCTCACATGGCGGTATAAATGTCCCTAAATCACAAAGAATATTACAGCAAGATTGATGTCAAAAAAGTAAACAAATGGCTATTAATTTATTTCGTTTCGACGAGCCTTAGTGAAAAGGTGACCCTTCATGTGATCAGTAAAATGCCCTATGTTCACTGGAAATGATAAGGAATACCCAAAAGCAGCAACGACAATGATAACAACATTTTAAAAGTGTGAGAGATTTGGTTCTTTGATCAGATGTCTTGACCAGAGAACATTACGATCCCTTGCCTGCCTGTAACTGGTGACTCCCTTTATCAGTGGAGATAAGTTAGAGTATATAAAATTCAACTTACCAGTACTATCCCTTGTGTTACAGCACTGTCTACCGAAAGGATTATAACGGCACCCCTGCAAATGTCCAGAATCCCGCCAAGCTCTGAGATGCCTTTGGACTCGCTCACCCAGAATTTCAGTTAGAAGTTCGTCTGGTAACCCACAAGTCTCCATTCCAAGGACATTGTCCGAGTACAGCCTTACAAACGAAAACATCACCTGTACAAAAACAAGTTCAAATAATCTGTTAGATTAAAACGCATGTTTGACACAGGCCTCACTTCAGCTAAACTAAAAAAATAATAATTCAAATTATAGCAATTTCGCAGTCTCCTGACTGTATTCTGCATAGCAGCAGAAAAACAGTATGATCTAATTATCTCTTAAACGCTCTAGGCATTTAGCGGAGATCAGTATGGAGAATTTTCAGGTCAATATCAGGGAATGATCAGTACCTGAATAAGCTTGTGGTAGAGTCTCCTTTTGATTGCCAACGACTCATTCTTCAGGTCTTCATCTGCTGATGTGGGGAAAGCAGTAGCTGCATGTTCAACACTCTGGGAAGTTTCATCTGGACAAAGGATCTCGCACAGATGACAGGCAAATGCCGTCACACGGTTCACAGCACAAATCACATCAACAAACGAACTAGAAATTGGCAAAACGTGTCGCTTATCATCACTCGAATGATTGCTCTCTGAGTTGTGATCGCTCCCATCGTTGCTGCTTGCTCCAGGAGACTGCAAGGCACTACCACCAGATCTTGCAGTGTGAAAGCTCTCTACACTTTTCCCAGAAGGGATGGACCCAACAGCACTAACTAAACTGCCACATTCGGACCATTTAGAGCCAACTGAGCCAGAAGCGGTGTCACGCAGTTTAGCAAGGAGTCTGTTTTGAGGGGCTGGGATTTTCACTGGAGCACTAGGCCTTTGTTGGAGCACTGTGCTCTGCTTGTCGTCATTTGCTCCCTGCCTGGGTACATCCTGTTTTCGCTTGTCGTCTGTTTCAAGACAACTTTGCCTCGCTGGGCAAGTTTGACATGAGTTTCTCCGATCACTTTCATCATGTCCTAAGCTTCGTATTCCTTCATCCTCAATCACAGGAACCATGGTGCGGAAACCTAATTCTGGAGAAGAACGTATCTTTGATGCCTCTTTTCCAGAACCTTCTCTTTGCTGTTGTTTGCTGATGCCCCCATTTGGCGCAGACATTGAAGCAGCAAAAGCTCCGTCACTAGAAATGGCTTTTCTTTGTGACACCTTTGTCTTACCTTCATCTTCAATGGAGTTAAAGGAATCACAAGTATGAATGGAGTCATTGCTGTTTGATTCATCACTGGTGTCATTCTCAAATGGGGTACTTTGATTCTTAGACTCAGAAGCTTTGGAATGCGATGAGCATTCTGAATTGGAATCTCCTTCAAGGAAAAGCTCACGATCATCTTCTATAAAATCTTGCTTTACAGTTGGTGCAGAACCTGTCAAAAGTGATGCATACCGTTCTCCTTCAACCTTTCCTGTGTCTTCTTTTCCTACGTTCTTCTCTGTGTTACCTCCTAACTGATCTAGTTCGGGTCTAGTATTGCTTTCAGCTTCCGCCGAGGGACACAAGGAACCACTCGACTGTGCACTTTCAGGATGATGACCATTCTCAAGACTCTTAACCACACTACTATCCTCTTTCATGATCAGCGCAGAATTTTCGACTTCGTTCTTCTTTGCGCTACTGTCCAACTGCTCTGTCGTGGGTACAGTGTTGTTTTTAACATCCTCTGAGTTGTTTAAAGATCCACTAGGCTCTGCATCTTCGGAGTGTTTACCATTCTCAAGAGGCTTCACTGCACCGTTCTCTTCCAACTTCACGCCATCATTTTCTGGCTGTTCAGAAAGAGTAGGTTTCTCAAGCCCTTTTTCGTCTGAATCTTCCACCTTGGAAACACACTGAACGTGCTCTACATCGTCTGCATGCTTTTCACGCTCTTCTGTGCTAAACGTGTCATCATCTTGTGGCTTGTCATTCTCATGTTCTGATGCACCTGGTTTGGTATTTTCTGACGTCTTCACTGTAGTGAGGTCCTCTTTTTCTTGTTGGTCAAATGTGATGCTCTCTTTTTCATTTAGCTCATCACACCGAGCACTGCTCTCGTCGATTTTCTCAATTTGTTTCGACTCCGCAGTCATGGATCCATTACCATGTCGCGTAGTGGCAGAAAAGCTTCTTGACTCCCCAATGCTCCTTGGTTTGGCCAGACTTGAAGAGCACTGTTCCTGATGTTTTTTCGGGGCAACCAGCACGTCTTTTGATGATTCTTCTACACTAGATTCTCCTTGACTGCTGGTATGGTGCTCTACAATTTCAGGCTTGGCTTCCCCTCTAGGAAAATGGATTTGAGCAACAACCTGCTGTACATTGTCTAATTTGGGTGTATTTCTCCGAACACTTCTTGCGGTCTCTTCGTCTGAGCTGCTATCAAAAGACAGACCGGGTCGCCTGCGTTTTGGACTTTTCACTCTAGTTGGGGGACTGGAGCCTAGATGTATTTTCCTTGAATGAAGTGGCTCTTTACCTCTCACACCAGACTAAAAACAAAACCAAAACAATCATGCAACCCCTGGTAATATGAAACAAACTCGATAAATTAAGATGATAAACTAAGAAATCAGTTTCCATCCCAACTACTATTCACATGGCCAAAAAAGGTAAAAAAAAATATTTCCTTGAATTTCAAACTAGAACTTGATTGACTACGAAATGCGTTTCCAACATGAGAATGGCGAGAAGATAGGATTACCAGGAAAGAAAAATTAGTCGAGTAACTTTACATGCTTATTTCTGAGAACTTTTCAATCCAATAGAATTGATTCCTAGACTCATGAATTTCACATTCGGCATATACTGGGTTAATATTTTGCTAAAATTGCGATCTCGACGAACTCAACTGGAGACAAAATAGAGGGTTTGTGGACAGCTAGACTAACAGCAGTCTCATTCAAGATATCAATAGCATACCTTAGAAGGCGTCCCATTAAAAGAGCCCACAGGTTTGAAAGCAGAATGCTGTGATGGTGTCAAGGAGAGAAGGGAAGCAGACTTGCGACCAAGTGGCCCTGGTGTTGTCATCCTTCCTGGCTTCATCTGGTGGCTTCTTTCTTGTGATCCACTTATGTTCACCTCAATGGCATTCCATCCATCATGGCTGATCAGCTGAGGAACAAGTGTTTCAAAGTAACGGCCAATGGAATCCAACCACTGCAGTGCAAACTCCTGAAAGGGCTGACGCCATCTTTGATGACTGGAATGTAACAAAGAATTATTTACCGTATTTCTAACGTGCTGGTGATTACTTATAGCCATAACATACAGTAGCATAGTAGGTGAATTTTGCAGCAGTGTAAATGGTTGGTGACTCTGGATCACAGAGTCAGGGTACAAGTACTTCCCCGTGGTCTTTGTATTGTCCTAGTGGACAAAGCACTGCTACTCTAGTCAACCTTTGAGGTAGCCTCACAAAATGATGCTTGGAACTGGGAGGAGGAGGTGATCTGTTGTTTGACTAGCATCCACCTTGGGGGGAGTTGCAATATTTACAGGTGATGGGGTTGTGCAGGCCATTACTTTACTTTATAAGCATATACACATATAGCTAAAAGCAGCTGCTTGCAAATAAATCCAGATGCACTGCGATTTAGCAACCTTAATACGGGAGAGGATGAACTTGATCTACACGAAAAGGAGGATCTACACGTTGTACCATGAAGACGCTGTGTTATACGACATGTTATCAGTTACTATACCATTATTAAGGACGTTCATGCAAAAATATTCCACTCAATAGACTTTCTCCAAATTTCAACCGCAGACAGCTAATGAATTACTTGTCTCAGAAATGAAAAAAAATATTGGGGGTCACAGACTACGTTTCAGGGATAAAGCGTGTGGAAAACTAGTCTGACTTCGAAAAATTGGCGCGCGTATATCAGCATGGTCTCCAGGGTTTTTAGCTTAAAATATCAAAGGTGAATAAACGGACGCAAACTGTCCTAGTAACATTTTGTATAAGTGAATCAGTTGCGTGAATAATTCCAAATGTTGTCAACGTTTTCACAAAACTTAACCCTTCGAGAGGCGTTTGAAACTGCCGCACAGATACACGTAAACGAAGAGCTAAAATGAACGGAATTTGATGGTGCATTTTGCAAAAAATTCAATCTTCTAATTACATCAATAGATTTTCTTCAATTTTTTTCGCTAAACGTAGAAAATCGGTAGAGAAAAGTATCCATCAAAAGAAAAAAAGGGGTCATCGAATGTCCAAGATCGTTAAATCTAGGCAAAATTGTTAAATCCAGGCAAAACTATAGCAATGGCCATCTGCCCTATCATTGTTCATTTTATTACTTAGCGTGGGCTCGAAGCATGACGTGGCATGTGAATTTGCGTGCGCAGTGAGGATGCGTAGAAACAATTAACGCGACCATCTTTAAAGGATCTATGTGACATTTTTTCAGTAAGTTTTTTTGATGTACAAAATTACAGAACTGATAAACAAAATTATCCAAATGCACATACTTACCTGTAGGGAATGTACTTTGACCATTCTTTGTCTAGTTTCGATAATCGAAATGCCAAACACAGCATGAAGGGCTCTACATGATCACGTCGTCGAGTTCGGGGTGGGTTTCCACACAGCTGTTCCACATCTGACATCAGCAAGGAATAAAACTTAACTGCAGCAAGCTCCATCATATCAAAATACCTGTAACAAAATGTAACCAATTACCCAGTCAGTCACTTCTCTAAGAGCTGAAACAGACAGCCATGCAGAGAAGCAGGCAGTGCAAAAATTGGAAAAGTTAACTAGTGGACTGCAAGCAGTCTTGCTTTTTCTCGTACTGTCTGCATGAGCTATAATTTTATTCAATTATAAATACTACTTGAAATAAAAATCAGCAGTGAAAATTAACAACAATTATACTACATGTAGCCTTGAAGTTCTGTAACACAATAAGGTTTTTTAGTAAAAACTAACGATAAAATGTCGCGGCGCTTCTACCTCTCTGAGGTCATTTTCAAGTGCGAGTGAAAACTACAAATTAGCATATGTTTCTAATGGTAAAAAAATGTCACAAATGGTACAATGCAATGAAGTACATATTAAGATAGATTGTATAAGATAGATTGTATAATTGTCTCACTGTTCTAGGTCCTTTTTTCACTTCGTATACCACACATATACTGTACATGTACGGTCTTATCATACAATGTACATCTACCAGCTACACTGTGATGTGTTCCTTTTGAAATCAGCTGATAGAAGAATAAGGTTCATTTAGCAAAACACACAAACAACAGAAATGATAATTTTTGCTACATTTCTATGAGATAGAAGCACATGACAGATGGTAAAGAGCTAACCTGGAGAAAGCCTGTTTGTAAGATGTGTTATAATAGTTGACTTCATGATGAATTTCCAGGATTAATTTAAGCAGAAGCTTGGGTAGAGAAAAATGTTCCCCTATCTCATCTGTGGCAATAACTTTGATACGCTCGTACCGACCCACCATCTCGTCCTGGAAGAACAAAAAGACGAACAAGACAAAACAGAATAGCAAATGGTTACCAGGCATTTTGATTACAGAACAATAACAGATACACAAATCCTTTTGTTCGCTGAGGTTTCGGTCTATTATTTCAAACAAGTAGTAGTTACTGGAGTGAGTTTCCTAAAATAGTAATCTTTTTACAGCTCCTTGTTAATTGCTTGTTTGGATCATTCAAGAAATTAAGGGAATGTAGGCCAAGGTAAAAATAAAATGCAGTGTCAACAGGTTTTACCAGCAAATTTATAATTGTGAAAGGTGAATTGATCAACATGACACGAGCACGGGACAAAGAAAAATGCTGAGTCCCTGACAGGAATCGAACCCATAACCCAAGAGCTTAAAATTCACCTTCTCTATTTGCTTATCACTACTCATGATGACTTTGACAGTGCTGATCCTAGCAGTATGCAGGGCACCTGTCACATACATGTATGAACTCAGTTAAATGACCTTGCTCTTTATGAGTTCTCGTACATGTAGCTCAATGGATAGAGCACCCACCCGGTGTTTGGGAGATCATGGGTTCGACTCCTGTCGGGGACTCAGAATTTTTCTTTTTTTTTTCTTTTCTTCACATTTCATTACGGAGCTTACAAATTCACCATCTTTATTCACTTAATATCAAATTTATACTTGTTTTTACCAGATTACAAGTACATTCTATATTCAGGTCTGTAAGGGAGTGGGGTGATGGGTGCATCCACATTTGAAACTGGAAGATTTCCAGAAATATTTAGGCTTTTATGTTCACTTTTGGCTGCCTACATAGTTTCATAACAAACTGCCTTCAAAAATGCCTAAAATGCTGTCTTCTAAAAAGCAACCTAATGTTTCACAACATTCCAGGGGAATACACCCCTGGACCAAACTATGAGCACTCTGTGATTGCACATGTTGTACTCTACAGCAACCCACCCCTATACTGATAACAAATCCTGATTACTGCCCTGACATAACAGATTTAATCCAAGATCACTCATGCTACATCAGAGGAACAGAAGAACCCTTGCACCAAGTGGATTCTTTGGTTTCTTTGATGCACCATGATCTGAGTGATCTTGGAATAATCTGTTCAGTACAGAAACACAAAATCTGTTTTGGATTTAAGAATCTTTTCTTGACTTTTCCCAAAGAAATGCACCATAAATTCAATCATTACTTTGCAATCTAAGCCTGCATCTTTAGTCTCAAAACAGGAGTGTAAATTACCTTTAAATATGAGGCCAGAAGATCACAGATTGGTTCTGTTGTGAGGTTACTAGCAAACTGACGAGCCTGCGGAAGCACTGAGAAAACTGATGGGAATTCAGATTGCAGTTGTCTTGCAGATTCCAAAGTCAAATCATACAGGGCAACCAGTGCTGGCACACCATCCTTAGGACTGTTCTCGGCTGGAAAGATCCTTCTTATTCGAGTCAAAAAGTATTTGGTTTTGGCCAGCAAACTTGACAGTATAGACAGCAGCATTTTAAACTAGAAAATAAGCATGACAAACAGTCAAAGTCTTCACCTTCATTTCACTGTCCAATTATTGTGCAGTTCCAGAAAAATATTCATACAGGGTACCTCCCCCAAGGAAGGGATTTTTCCCAAGACCCCACCCCTCTGAAAATTCCAATATTAAGCTTCATACATTTGTTTAAATTTCTGGTCTTACAGAGCCCCCACCCCCCAAATGTGTAGCTAGTTTGAGTTTTAACACCTGCACAGGTACATGTACATGTATTTCAGGGTTAGTTAAGAAATATTTGATATTTATAATAGACAGGCAAAGCCCTTGCACGTTTAATTTAATGCTATGATTGGAAACTACCTTGTTGCCACTGCTGTTATAGTTACTGTATTAGGTATTGAGACTGTACTCTAATCATTGAGACTGTACTCTAATTATTGAGACTGTGGATGACTGCTTAGGAGTAGCCTGTGTGCATCTCTCCCCTCCCCAAAGCAAAGAGTGTTCTTACCTCTTCTGCAACAAAAATTTCTTGACAGATAAAAACATGCTCCATAACATCTTGTAAAGAAACAATGATGTGCTCAATATACCAAAGTTCATTCTCAAAGTACCTTACAGGAAAAAAAAACAAAAATTTCATGACACAAATAAATAATTCCTATAAAATAACAACATTGTGTACCCTTAAATGAATTTAATGCCCGGTGCTGATTTAATGGAGGGTTCAAATAAATACTGTCTAGTTCTCCTAGATACTAGCAATGATTTATTGCACATTCAATCTTTGGGAATTAGTTCAACACTGGGCTTTCACCTTGTCATAAAGCCCTGGCCAAACAGACCCACAAGTAGATGCAAGTTAAGAACTTGGATCTATGTGTGACTCCGTTTGGCCAGGCCTTGCATGCACTTGCGTTGACTTGCGCTCACTTTGGTCGCAATCAAATTTGCACGCATGTCGATGCAATTTTTTCACTGTATGGCCACCCAACCTAAGTCAACACAAGTTGAGTGATGTCCAATGAAATTAACCAACGAAATACAGGGTATTGGCCATGAAGGACTCATTTCGTAGCCTTGAAATGTTTTTTTGCGGCTTGCGTGTAGTTGCAAGGAAACTTGTAAGTTTAGCAAGTCTTTAAGCAGGTTCAACTTCAGGCTACTTGTGTCTACTTTGTGAGTCCGTTTGGCCAGAGTTGCCCATTAAGTTTTATATGAGCTAACAGTCCACAAGCTGCAGATAAGATGACCATCACTATTGCTTCAGTAGACACCCTCATGGCAGTCCAAAAACCTACAATTTTAAGTACACAAATGTTAAGGAAAATCAAGTTCGAATAACTTTCCCTTTCAAGGGCAGCATCCATATGATTTTGCTCCATCTGCTCATTGAATACAATGAGAGAGCCAAACAGGTTTGTGGATTTCCCACAGAACACATCAAATGTCTAGTAACACCAATACATCTGGGGTGGTTACAGGATTTAGGGAGTGCCACTTACTTAACAAGGTACTCCAGATAACAAATCTTGCAGAATAGCAATCCCACTCCATATCTGAGTTCAAACTCTTTGAGCAGTTGGCTGGCTGATGAAGAGAGGGGTGCTGTTGGAATTGCTCCACCATACACTGGGTGTGGTTCCTTGTGTTTACTTTCATACCTGCAGAAAATGTTTTGTTTATTCGACTTTTGCAAACAGATTTTAAATTATTATTTCCTCACCAAGGTGTAAGGGGCCTACACCATGTTTGTGTGCATGTACGTCTGTTAGTACTACTCTGACATTCCCATATACTTGTCATCTGTGTTACTTACAGTTGTAATACATCATCTAAAACACAGTCACCATGGATGGCATGCCCAGGCTCTGACTGGAGATACATGTGCAGATTAACCAATTGGCTGCATTGGTTTCACAAGAGTTAAAGAGAGGCCAGGCCAATTACAGATGCTGGCCATGGCATACAATGTTAGCCTAACTGTATTATAATCACCCCACCTCATACAGAAGCAAACTACTGTTAGTACATTGTTACTTAACAATAACATTATTCTTGTTTATACTAACAAGAGAATCTTGACCTAACACACAGCAAGGGAAATATATTGCCAGATGTTAGCATAAACCAATTAAATGCAGACAGAAGCACTATTAAATACTTCAGTCCACATCTTCACCAAACATACATTGTACATGTAGGCCAATAAATATAATTAAGTCCTAACCTGATAAGTCTCTTCATCAGCTCCACGTACTGTTTATGGTATTCTGGACTTTCCAGAGGTAACTCACGCACAGGGGGACGAGCATAGTGCCAGAAGCTTCTAATCAAACCTTCTATCTTCTCCTTCTCAACTATCACCCACTCACTATACGCATTCTTGTCCATGAATGCATGAACACTGTAAAATGGGTGGTGATTGCGCTCAAGTACAACCAGCCTAATTAGCAACTCTTCTACCAGAAACTGCAAAAAAGAAAACTAAAATCAGAAAAAAACCTCACCCAGAATCTTTGGAAAATGTTCGGAAATCTTAGGAAAGTGTTCAGAATGTTTGTCTGGCTTTGGGACAAATTTTGGAAAATGTTCGGAAATCTTCCGAAATCTTCAGAAAGTGGTAGGAGATCTTCGGAAAATCCACAAACAAACAAACGTTATTCTGTATAGAGAATATTTTATATTATAAAAAGAAAATTACATGGTCGCTTGGACATATGAAATTTATCTTCTCGTGTTGAAAAATACTTCACTCGTTCGCTGCACTCACTCACGAAATATTTTTCAACACTCAAAGATAAATTTTGTATCTCTGCGCGCCATGCAATATCATCTATGTACAACAAAATTGTTTAATTATAGCCAGGCTTTTAGCCAGGATTTGAAAAGTGGGCATCCAAAATATGCTACAATTATAAGGTCTGCTCAAGCAACCTGTGAAAAGTAAAAACAATTTCTTTAAAAACTTGGCATCCACAGGACGTCTGGACACAAATCTGGCTAAAAAGCCTGATTGTATCCACTTTCTTTTGGCCTGAAGAAAACACAGTAAGACATACGCTGTACCCTTTTTTAAGATCCCCCTTACTGATGGCCCACTGGTGGTCAGATTAAGAGAGTTCCATATTTTTATAGATCAATTGTCATAAATAATCATACCCTTTGAGGCTCCTTTGCACGAGGAACTTTATTTGGTATCTCAGTCTCACATAGGAAATTGTGTTGTCTCCTTCCAAGTTCAAAGACATTCATCACTAACTCCTGCAAAACATCTGAAGAGATTGAGTCGGCAACTTCATGATCCACACACTCAGCATCAGACGATGATGGCATACGAGGTCTGTAGGAATTTAATTTTGCACCACCAGATGCTGAACTGAAATTTAAAAGAACAGCATACATGTATAAATACTTGATTTACTCAGCGCTGATAAATCATGATATTTTGCTCAACCTCATTCAGTTATACACTGTAACAATATAATACTTGCATTACTGTATAATTAACTGTACATGTTGGGTGATCAAAGTATGAGTACCTTGAAGAGGGAAGTCTTGAAAATGAGAACTTTCTTTGCAGTGGTGACGGCGAAGACACTGGTGAATATGGCGAATTTGGAGAAGCTGCCTGGCTAAGGACAGGATGCTGAGCACACAGCACAGCATTCTTGTACAATTCAAACAGGGGATGCTGTTGGAAGAACAAATTGCAGCGAAATCTTTCAATAAATAGATGATTTCAGACTAAGTTAAAAATGAAATAATTAATGTTTTGGACCTCAAATTCACTAAATGCTAAATGTTTTCGACATGGCTGTATAATGTGCATATGGAGAGTAAGGCTGTGTACAATCCCCCCCCCCCCCTCCCCTCATGCCACAATGCATTATTTTGTATTCATCAATCTCAAGTTATTAAATTTATCTCATTTGAAAATTAAAATTTTACCCTCGCTGTGATGTCTCTAGCAGTCTCTTGTGATGTTCCTAAAATATTAATTAACAATATTAATTGATCTTGTAAGTAATTTAAGTTAAACACAGTCTTTTAAGTCAATTAGCACTACAGAAAACAATATTACATGTAGCTCCTGTAGAGTGGGACACTTTGGCCTGATGCTATTAAAGTTAACCTTCTTGTGTGACACGACTATTGTTCCAACGATTTTGTGTGGTCAAAAATTTAGAATCACATTATAAAAATGTTGGTGACTCAGGGAAACTTAAAGCTGCAGCGATTGAGTTGGAAGGTTTGGAAGAGGATTTCAGTGAGATTGAAAGAGTGGCCAGGGGATATCTAAACAGCAGTCTGAGTCACAGTGGTAGCTTAAACGGTTCCAGAACAATGCCAAGTGGACAATCTGTGATTAAGGATCAGTCAGCACGACTCAAAGAGGAGATTAGTAGGCAAGAACAGAAACTGAAGCAAGTTGTACTTGTATACAGTATATCCTGGAGAAAACCTACTAAGAGTATCACAAAAAGCTGGAGAAGAAAAACAAGCGAAGGAACAAGACCAAGGAGGTAAGAAAGCTGTAACACTGTTGTGGACAGTCCATGTAAGCAAGTGAGAGATCTAGTGGCAGGAACAAAGAGAGAAAGTTGAAGATATGACAGTTCCAGAGCAACCGTCAAGGGATAAAAATCCTCTGAGGGTTCAGATGACCACAGTCAAAGTACCCCCAATTGCCTCCGGTGATTTATCCACAGATTTACCCATGCTACTCTTAACAGCATGGCAGCTTCATTTTCTCCATTGAGTAGAATTGTATATTCATCAACTCCAATCGTTCCTCAAGCCTCAGTGTCCCAAATGACCACAATACATGTAGGTGGTCAACTGCTGTATTTCAGTACAACCATCTGCCAAGAAATATGACTCAGAGTTTCCCCTAGCAGCCGAAAACCATCTTGAAAAGTACGTACATGGATGACAGTGTGGATTCAGTACCTGATGTGAGAACTGCAGATGAACCATACGTCTACCAGTTGTAGAAGCTCTGGGGTTCTGCTGGAATGTATGCCAGGAAGTGGTTGCAGAGCATTCCATCTTCAGACTGTGCCACCGAAGTTGATCTTGATCGTGGTGAACTGCCTCAAGTCAAAACCTTAGGAGTTCTTTGGTGCCCTGTGGAAGATGTCAAGTCAAACGGCCTGCTGAAAAATGTGACCAAACAAAATGAAACTTCTTAAAAGGGACAGCAACACTGTTTAACCCTCTTGGTCTGTTAATGCCATACACTGTCTGAGCCAAGATCCTGCTTCAAGAAATGTGGGCAAGTGATGTGGACTGGAATGAGCCAGTCGGCAAAAACCTGTCAAGGAAACAAACACAATGGTCCAATGAACTGTCAGCACTGTCCAGCCTTAAGATTCTGCGATGCTTGAAAAATCCCACTAGTGTTGAGATGACCATGCACACTTTTGTGGACTCATCCCAAGAAGCATAATTATGGTGCAGCATGTTATGTTAGACATCTTTAAAGGATGGAACTGTAACTTGCAGCCTTGTGGCATAAAAATCCTGCATCGCACCACTTCAAGCTGTAAGCATACCACGATTAGAACTCGTGGCTGCTGTTGCAGGACACAAACTTGAAGAAACCATTGGTCAGGTTACTTGGCATGGATTTTCTGGTCTGACATGCTTTACTAGATCTGCGGAAAGAGTAGAAAGTGTAAACAATTTGTGGCCAATCGTGTTGAAGAAATCCAAGCGTTGACCAATCCAGAGCAATGGAGATACATGCTGACTGCCATGAACCCTGGCTGATTCACTAACAAGAGGGCTTAGTGTCTCTTGCTGAAAAAGAAAAATGGTGGAGTGGTCCAGTCTGCTAGAAGCAAGATCCTTCTGAGTGGCCAGAGAACAAAATCATAACAAAGAGAGCGTTGGATGTTGAGATCCAAAAATCATACCAGATAAAGGAACATACTGAGGAAAAAGCATTTATTTCTTCAAGCAGAGAAAACCAACTACATGTAGAATAAAAAAGATACCAAGTTGGAGTATGCTTACAAGAGTTTCTGCACAAGTAAACCGCTTCATAGCGGACTGTCGTTTACCAGTAGCTCTTTGGAGGGAACAACCCAGATGAAGTCATCTTTGAAGTAGAAGTCCTCAAGGAAGAGATGCGAGCAGTAAAGGCTGGGAGAGAAATACCAAGTGCAAGTAAACTGCAACCTTTGAAACCTGTTTTAGAAGAAGATGGAGTCTTGTGGTGTGATGGAAGAGTCCGCTATGTATAGTGCCTTCCATGGGAGACCCGTTATCCCACAGTCATTGGGTCACGACTCTCATAATCAAGCAAGCACACGAGCAGACTCAACATGTCCGAACCAATCAGGTGTTAGCTCAGCTTTCACTTCAGTATTGGATAATGTCAGTGAGAGGCGATCAAAGAGTGGGAAAAAGAGTGCATGCAATGCTGAAGAAGGAAGGCTATCCCAGCCATGGCCTCTTTGGTTGAATTACGTACTCAGAAGTCTTTATGTGCCTTCAGCCAAACATCTGCTGACTTTGGGGAACCTTTCCTTACTAAACAAGGAAGAGGCAAGACCTATCAGAAGAGGTACCTCTGTCTATTCACATGTTTAGCGACAAGGGCTGTGCACCTGGAAGTAGCATTTACCCTTGACACTGACTCGTTTCTAAATGCATTCTTTTGGATGGCATCGCGATACTCCTCCCAGAAGATGCTGTGTGTGACAATGGTACTACATAACTTTGTTGGTGGGAGGAATGAACTAAAGGAGTTAGAAGCCCTGGACAAGAAGAAAATTCAGGAGGCCAAGCTAAGTTATGGAGTCAATTGGCACTTTAATCCCCCGCTCGCCCTGCATTTCAGTGGTGTACTGTACATGACATTCTGATTAAGGCTGCAAAGAAAGCCATTAAAGTCATCTTGAACTGATGACTATACCACGGATGAAGAACTTTTGAGTGCTGTTGTAGGCACAGAAGGGTTAATGAATTCTTGACCACTGACGTACCAGTCAACCAATCCAACTGGCCTGACCCCTCTTGTCCCAAATCATTACCTTCACAGCCAGTTAGGGGGGAAATTTGCACCTGAAACTGTCGATGAGGTGGCCTTTAACCCGAAAAAGAGATGGAGCTGAGTGCAGGAACTTGTTTGCCACTTCTGGCACAGGTGGTTATGGGAGTGGATTCCAAGCCTTAGTGGAAGGAACAAGTGGCATAGTGATCAAGCTGACTTGAAAGTTAGAGATGTGGTTATTGTGATGTCCACAGATACTCTGAGAGGCAAATGTCTCAAATCGTGAAGTGTTCCCTAGTAAAGACAAGTGACAAAGTTAGAGTTGTCGACATCAAGTTGGAAGGAGTGTGTTTCAGAGACCAATTGTGAAACTTTGCCCTTTGGAGCATTAGTGACTATTAAGTTAGGTCAGTATGAACATTCTGTAACATGAACAGTTATATTATATTGAACATTGATTTCAAGCGTACATTGTTCAAAGAGAACATTGAATCAAATGAGCTACTTAACTAAGTTTAAATGTTTAATTTTTATTGATATTGCATATCAAGCAGGGGTGAATGTTCCGACAATTTTATTACGTAATCGTAGTGCATGCAAGCGCAGTTAAATGTATCAGACCACCAAGAAATGATTATGCAAAAAAAGAATGCCAACAACAAAGAAATGGTTCTGCACATATTATCAAGAAAATTGATTGGTTTTACTAAGACTTAAGCAAACAAACAGTTTTTGGTTGGTTTAGTAAAAGCAGAACTATGAATTAGTTTCACTTGCTAAATTACATAAAAAAAAACAAGTCCTAACTGGAACTTGGAGTCCTTCCTTGTCCAGAGCTAGATGCATTGCTGTCATCATTGGAAACCTGCAGAATTAATAAAAAATGTGTCAAAAAATACACAATATTAATTAAGAATGAATTTTATTCTCACAGTAATTAATATCCTGTTTCACATTTAAGTACAGTGAAAAACATTACAGAGGACGAGTGATAAAATAAGCCACTCACAACACCACTTCAGAATCGGCAGGTATTTTTTGCAGGTCACATTCCACAGGTTACAATTACAGGTCACTCAATATTTGCCCGAAAACAGCATAAAAACAATCTAAACAGTGCTAACAGAACGAGGCTAGCCCTAAAGTATATCTTCAGTAAAAACATATTTTGTTTGGGTGCACAATTCTAGAGACCTGTGACTGTGACCTGTGGAATGTGACCTGTAAAAAAAACCTGTCTCTTCAGAATGAAGAATCTGATTTTGCTGTGATCAGACTCATAATTGATGACAAGGTTTCTGTTGTATGTTGGACCAGTGCACAATCTTGATTGGCTGCGAATTATAGTATGTTGAAATATTACAGTATACAAACTGTAGCTCAGAAATAGCACATACACAAGAACTTCAGCTGGTACAAGAACTTCTTTGTGGTTAGAAATTAAAAAGTGCAATATAACTCCTTTGCAGTAAGCTTTCCACTCTGAAAGAACTTCATCGAAAACAGAAAAAAGGTGAGAAAAATCACTATACATTGTAACAAGCTAGACCAAAAGTTCTTGGGCAACAAGTGGCACAAGACGTTCTTGCATACATGTACACCACTTCTTACATGTGCAATATTTTTGTGTTGTACTGTACTATGATCTCCTATGAATCATAACTTCCAAACAGGCTTTTAGCCAGAATTTGAAACATGCCCATCAAAATGTGCTACATGTATAGGGTCTGGTCAAATGAGCATTTTATAAGGCAACATATGAAAAAATAATAAAACAATTTTGTTTAGAAATTGGCTGTCCACAGGACACCTGGACACCTATCTATCTAAAAGCCTGCTTCCAAAATGTGTCAAAAACAAATATCCTTGAAAACATAAGTTGCACTCAGAAAGGACAAATCAACTCTTCTTGGTCCAGGCGAGACTATGGTTTAACCATTAATCATCAGTCATTTATTATAATATGTTACCTGCCAACTTTTCCTGAGTGCATGTTGTAGGTCAATTTGTTCTTTAGATCAAAATGATTTCAACCTACCATACATGTAGGTTAATTTGTGTCAAAGAGGAATGGTGATCGGAGCCAATAACTTAATAGACCAACAAATATGGACATTTGTAAGCATTGCTTGTGTGGCCTTGTCAGAAATCAAGTGTTCAAATCTAGGTGAGTATAAAATTTGGAAAAAAAGATCTGGGTGGGCTAAGATTGAGGTTAGGGGAGCTGATACATGTATGGGATCCTCGCAGGGTAGGAAGTGCTAGGAACTGAGGGGGTGAGTGGTTTGCAAATTACTCTCTGTTAGGAACTGTCCAAAAAAAATGAACTGGTTTGAACAGTTTAACTTAAGTTGAAATTATTCTAACCTTAAGACCACATTCATCCACAACATTAAATTTCTGTCTCCCAAGTACCAAGATTTTCCACAATTTGTGAACATTTAGCAAAAGATGTCCAACATTGTTCCAAACATTTATATGTTGATTTCCAAACAATATTGTCATGCCGATCCTTAATTAAGTTTCTGCAAAGTCCCACAAAGCACATACATGTACATGTAGAGCAACAATTTTTTTACTTGAAACTGAATCAAATTTGCCTATCACTCAGTAATGCAATTACACATACATGTAGTCATATTATAGATCTGTGAGTCAGCCAGTATGAGAACTTAGTCTGTATGATCAGATTTAAGGGCATTCACATGATCATTTTCCAGGCGATAGACTTTTTTAAATTTTTACTGCAGTCAGATAATGAGTTAATTGTGTCAGAAATGCAAAAAACATTAGGGGTCACCATCTCACTGACTTCATATCAGAGATAAAGCATGTAGAAAACTACCCTGATTTTGAAAAACAAATTTGTGCACATAATTCAGCATGGTCTACAGGCATTTATAGTTAAAAATATAGAAGGTGAGTCAATGGAGGCAAACGATTTTAGTCATAATTTACTTTGTACAAGTGGGTCTGTTGCTCAAATGTTGCAAACGTTTTCACAAAACTTAACCCTTCAAGAGGCAAGTTGAAACCGTCACACAGATAAATGAAGAGCTAAAAAGAATGGTGCATTTCACAAAAATTCAAACTTTTAATCGATAGATTTTCTTCTTTTCGCTAAACATGGATAGATATTGGTACAGAAAATGATCCATCAAAAGAAAATTAGGGATCACCGAACGTCCAAGATCATTAAATCCAGGCAAAGCCATAGCAATGGCCATCTGCCCTGCACTCGACACATGATGTGGCGTGTGAATTTGCGCTCGCAGTAAGGATACACAGAAACAATTAGCGCAAATGTCCTTAAAATACAAGAGTTGACAAGAACCTCCCTTACCACTTTCATCTGAGAAGATGGTCTATCTGGATTTGTACTGTTGGCTGTGACCTTGAGGCAATAGTGACTTGGCCTACAAATTACAGATTCCATTTTAAACATCAAGTTCTTGTGTTGACAAAAAATTCCACTAATTTTATCATACACGTAATAACAGAAGATTAGGCATAACAACATGCAGACTCTGCCCTCATCAATGCTGTACTGCATAAATGAGCAAGTGAAATTGTAACCATTGTTGGAGTCGTAATCAGAGGCATACAGTAATACGATCTAGTGAAATTCAAACCAACAGAGTTGGGAGAAGAATACCGATTCCGCTTATTATTCCGTCACTTACGATCTATATGTGGTAAGAACTGCATTGTTAAAGTTGGAAACAGAAGCGGAAGAATAAAACAATCACAATGGTTGATTCCTGGTGTTGCAATTGGTTGGTTCTACCACTTCTGCTTCCCACTCCAATAAGCAACAGAGTTGTAAAGAGAATTATTTAAAGAAAAAGAAATGTTCTGATTCCTCAACTCCAAAACCATCAAGCTTACTCTGATCGATTTTCACTAGGTCATAAATCCTCTTATCACTCCGACTATGACTTCCACTCCATCGCTAGTGAAAGCCGGCCTTAACATGTTGCATTTGATGATTACAGACAGTAGCAAACAGTTATTAGAGAATTAACTAACATCTTGGAACATTTTACAAATAAGTTGATAATTGAGCTGCTTTACTCTCTCGAAATTGCAGTAAGCCACCTTAAATGGAAAACACTCCCCAGTAGCAATTCAAGTTGACAATGATCTATAATGTGAGCGTTCTTTACATTGATCACTGATCTGAGAAAAATGATAATCCTATGTGTACAGTACATCACATCTTACACAAAGAAAATATAAAAATCTACTCACTCAAGATCACGAAATCTGTTGTGAATTCTTCTGATAAACTTTCCATGGCTGTAATATAGAGCAGGGCTTAGTTAAATATCATGATTTAATTTTGGATTCTGGAATAAGAGTACAAAATCTATACAATATAAAAATTTATCCATCAGGCCCTGGTTGTTTGAAAGGTAGATAACACTATCCAGTGGATAGTGTGGTTTGTTTTTTAAACTTTCCATGGCTGTAATATAGAGCAGGGCTAGGTTAAATATCATTATTAGATCCTCAACCTTGGATAGTGCAGTTCTAGCTTTCTGATTGGTTCACTAGATCTCGGTTACCAGCCATTATACCTGTGTTTGACCTTACATGGAAATGAATGTGGCAAATGTCGCTCAGCATAAAATTTTTCCCCTGAAGCCAAGTTTCATTGACAAAAAAAATTGATGACAAAGGCAGATTTGGCGAGCTATCCATGCAAGAAATACAAGAAATTATGGACAAGGCCGTCCCAGAAACAACAAAATAATTTTTCCACCAGTTCAACCTCTGTTTCACGGCATGGCGATCAGAGAAGCTTTCCCCAGTATTTTTACAACTGTAGTGTAAATGTCCACAATTATTACTCTTCCCGATGAGTTTGAACTTTGAACACTTGAGAACACTGCAATAAGGTATTTACCCGTACAAAACAGTCCTTGAAGTTTGGATTACTATAAATTCAGTTCAGCTGTAATTTGCTTTGCTTTTGATTTTTCATTCAACTGTTTGCTCGGCGGTTTACTTATCATGTGATCATTTCGTTTTGGTGCCCGGAAATCACCTCACTTTCCAGTCGTTTCTTATACTTTAATAAAATTTAGCAAAACCGAAGGTTGAGAATTTAATAAAACAATTATTTCATTCGCGCTGTTGGATATGAGGTTGGTTATAGCCAACTCGGCCCTACAGGCCTCGTTGGCTATTTACATGTACCATCTCATATCCAATGCGCGCTTATGGAATAATTGTTAATTATTTAATTTTGGATTCTGGAGTAAGAGGACAAAATCTACAATGTAAAAATTGATCCAGCAGACCTTGGTTGTTTAAAAGGTGGATAATGCTATCCAGTGGATAGCGTGGTTTGTTTTGTTAACACTTATAAACTGGTTAGCAATTTATCCAGTGGATAGCATTCTAATCCAGCCTTCGAACAGCTGGGGTCAGATGTTTTGATAAAAATGAAACTGTTCCCTGGAAAATGTAGAAATAAACATTTCCTGGGGGAGAGGGCATTACCCCAAACAATCCTAATGCAACCCTCTCTTAGGTGCATACTCTACAAACAATGCATGCTACTCCCCTGACTGGCCGTAATAATTAAGAAGCGTCAATATTGTAAAGGTGTAGAGGTGTACATAGGAGAGATAGTGTTCCTTGCTACATGTACATTCCAACTGAAATTTCCCATTTTTAAAAAAAAATTGGTAAATGGAAAATAATCTTTTCAGCTAAAACTGGCCTCAAAATGTTAACTTTTTTATGAAGTGAAGTTGACAAGGTGTGGTAACCTGCTTTACGGACAATCAAAAGCATCCCAGAAAGAGAAAAATCTTCCAAGATTAACTCAATTAAATAAGATAAAAACTAAGTTATGTTTCTTCAACACTTCCGGCCTTCAGGTAAAGTAGCATATAAACTATGGTAAATTCACAGCCTAAACTACGTCGACGATCATAACTTCTATCACTTATAACCTGCAATTTAATGTTGCCAATTATATGACAGTGAAAAGATCACACAAGTTTTGAAAATAGCACAAGTCAAAGCAGCAGGATTCTCAGCAAAATGTATGAGTTCTCATGATCACGCAAATCAAAACCAAGACGAATACAGCTGTACAAAGTGCTTTAGAGTCGACAAGAAGACATTTAAGGGAGAAACTGAATAAATATTTACCTCAATAGAAGGGATCCAGCATCAGCAAAGGAACCATTTCGATTTTGGTTCCCCTCGGCTGGTTGCAAGGCTTCGTGTTCAGCCGAGTTTACGGGAGAGATGCCCACAAGCCATCTTCGCTCCTCGGCCTTCAGGAGCAAAGAAAACAACCACTCAATCTGGTCTTGAGGAACCAGATTACTACCAGACCTCCAGGCACAAGCGTCCACCATTCAGATCTCCATAAGCCAACTGATTTTGGAGAGATCTTTGAAGAGATGCTTGCTCACCGCCTGCAAGAGTCCACTTGTCTTTGCAGCGTTTACATGTACCTTTCTCTTTCAGCGAACTGCTCGGGAGGGCTTGGTGACCAGTTTACATTGGCAGACCCAACGGCAGCCCTTCTAACAAGACTGGTCAAGCCTGAATATTCTGCAGTGGGGGATCTCCCTCGGAAGTTTTTCTTTCAAGGATTCACACGATCTTGTGCGGTTCTTGTGACTGGGAAGAAACATACCGATATTTTCGGGTCTACCTCGGTGTAAAAACCTGTGAAAGTTATTTTTTGTTTTGTAGCTATTGTTAGGGTTAGAGTCTATTAGGGACCGTTCATTTTTTATGAGATGGGGGGGGGGGGGGGGGCTGGTGGGATTGAAGGGGGGGCCATGAAAAAAAACTGGTCTTAAAGGGGGGGGCCATCCAAAAAATATCGTCTGTAAGGGGGGGTCACTCAAAAAATTACCCTAAAATATTGTAAGAACAGCATCTATGATGATGCAAAATTTTCTACCAAAATGCCCTAAAATTGCATTTCTGAGGTTCTAAAAATCTAAACTTTCCCGGGGGAACATGCCCCCTGGACCCCCCTAGTTTGTAGTGGATGGAACAATATCAATTCAAAACTACTTGAGAATGTTCACTCCCAACAACAAACAGTACCTTGTTTATCAAAGGAAAAGACAGATTACCATGGCCAGTGCACATGTAAATATTTAAAAATTATTTCTACTATTTTAAATTTAAACTGCAGTAAATCTACAAATGTTACAAAAAGTTTGTCAGAATGGCGTAAAATAGCGTTTCTGAAGCTCTGAAATTCTAAATTTTCTCGGGGGAGAATGCCCCCGAACCCCCATAGTTAGGGCACTTGTTGGGTTAAAAATAGTCAGATTACACAAAGGACATATCCCATAGGCGAAAACGGTGATTCAGAAAGAACTTTTTGAAACTGCAGTTTTTGTGTTTAACTTATAAGGTAGAGTTTACTTGATCATTCTTTTTGCTTTGCTTTTGACTTCCTTTTTTTTTGGGGGGGGGGGGGGTTATCAAAAAAATTTAGGTTTATGAGGGGGGGCCAGGGAAAAAATATCCGGTTAAGAGGGGGGCCATCATATGCTACAGAGACTATCTACCAAATCCCACCAGTCCCCCCTACCCCATAAAAAATGAACGGTCCCTTACGTCGACTTCTCTTTGTTTTCTTTGTTTTACGTCACTGGGGAGTGTCACAGGTTGTTACACCGAGGATGAGCCATTTTTTCACACAAAATTTTAGAGAACTAACAGTTTAGGGTTTTTATGGCATCATTTTAATAGGTATTAAATATCATCTGTAACTGGGATACTCTTGTCACAATACTGATGCCCCAAGAAAATTGAAATTGATCCCAAAAGTTGTTTCGCTGCCACCTGGTAGAATGCTGGACAAGTCTTATTTGACAGACGGGACTCTGATAACATCGAAACGAGGGCATATGACGTACACGAGAGAGCATAGCCTGTGGGCAGGTCCCGGGGGGAGGGGGCAGGTTCAAGTGTTGCAGTTGCTCTCCCGTCTGGCCAGTTCGCGCGAGTGATTAAACGTCGGCACACACTAGGGACATGTTACAGGAACGCGAAGTAGGGACAAGCCCCTTCGTGTATACGCATAGGACGCATCAGGGACCCCTAGTATGTGACGTGGCGACCTTTACAAGCCGAATGGGGAGAAATTGGTTAGAGAGAGTACGCGAAGGTTGGGGATTGGGGTGCGCTTAGTAACTCTTTTTTTTAAGAAATGTCTATCCAGTCCTACAACAAACTTTGCGTGACCCTCATAAAACCAGGTAGAAAGAGATAAGTCTAGGCAATTTGTTTTTGATAAGGAACTTAAGTGTTGTGTATAAGCTTTTTTTCAGAGTTTCTGTACAAAATTTTTGTCCCTGCTATACATGATATCATTAGCCCACAAAATTTCTCACTGTCTTTCTGCCAATCATTATCCAGAATTACGATGTGTAATTTGCACTGGTGTTACACTTTTTGCACTGGTGTTACACTTGAACTGCACTACTCTCAGCCAATCAGAATCGAGCATTTTTATCATGTGTTATTAGCTCAGCAAACTAGCCTAGTTATACAGATGTCGTTTATTGTTTCGTTTGTTGATCACCTGTGTAACTGCATAGGGTAAATTATTAAATTCAAACTTAGAAATAATTAGAGAATGACGGGTAAAAAGCAACAAAAAAGAGTAACGTGATTCGTAAATTTATGACACGTGAATTGGGTTAAAATCGTTGTGTGAAACAGGAACTTGACCCCTTCCCTTCCTTCCTTCTTTGTTACCCTCAGAAAACAAGTGAACATTTTCAACATGTTCGCAAACTCGTCAGGATTGTAATCCAGTCATTAGAAAGGAACTTTATTTTCCTATTCGTCACCTTTACAGAAATATTATGTACTCTTGCTTAAGCGTATTTTTTTTTAACGAATAAATTTATAAAAATATATCTGTCATACACCTCTGATCTGTTATTGCATATCACATTTACATTGGAAATATGTTTTGGAAACCAAGACTGCAGACAACATTAAACATCATTCTTATTTCTTTGTAAGAATTATAAAAAAGTGGTATCTCTTCCGCTGTTACCTACAACACGATTCGGATTTTACAACGTACAAGTCATCTGGCTGCTGATCTATTCTCATATCCCAAAATCACAGGCAACTCATCGGCACGATGCAAGATCCCGAGTGGTTTGGGTTCGACTACCGAGACAGATACGGCCAGTCATGTCGGCACTATTAGGGAGGTTAAGAACGACGACGGCGACGCCGAGGACGACGCCTAGTAAAAAAAGACTATATTTTCCCAACAAAATTCGCAATTGTCTAGATCTGTTCAGGACGTCAATGGCTCTAAAAACGTGCTCAGGCTAAATATGCAATGACAGCGATCAATTTCAAATGGAAATAAGAAAAATTGGCTGTCGTCGTTCGCATTCCTCAGACAACGCAGAACTTCGCCATCTCACGTTTCTTGTTTTGCAGAGAACGGCAAAGAAATGCACAAAGATTTATAACGTACATCTACAGCTAATGTTTTGCTCATTAAACCTTTTGTTTGGTGACATTCTCGTTGCCGTCGTCGTTGTGGTTGCTTAACTCCCTACTAAATGTCCTCTCTGTGGCACAACTTCTCGTAGCCTTCATCTTTGATTTGAAAGCTCTGGAAAACTCTAAGGACGAGGGTGATTAGACGACGCAGTGATAAGAGGGTTGGTTACTAATGTTTCAACAGAGACGTGACTTGTATTGATCCATCCACGGAGCCAGTGAGACACGTGTAACAGCTCATAGAAGAACTCCAGTCCACGCTCACCACAGGCGACTTGTGTTCTGCTGGTAAGGACAGCACTTGACATAGTCCCTGGTTCTTTTCAACCTGGAAGAAAGGAAAGACAATATATGTGTGTATGTATGTATGCAATCTTCAGGACTATAAGAAATCAGAATCCAAACGTTTCTTGGGCAGCAAAATAGTGGGAGGAATGGAGGAAGGTAACAAAAGGAGGGAGGCAACGAAGGAGAGAAGGAGTGAAGTAACGAAGAGAGGGATCGAAGGAGGAAGAGAATAAAGTAAGGTAGGAAGGAGATAGGGAGGCGGCAGGGAGAGGGTAACCAAGGAGCGAGAAAAGGAAGCCTTTAGGGAGGGAATGAAGAGAGCGACATTTAAGACCAAGTTCAAATATTAAATACAACTATTGAACGTTCCATGGTGACAAAATCGAACTTTCGCCCTCAGATACACACTGAAATCTATAAAGGCAGGTTTTCACTAGAGCGCTTATGACCTAGTGAAAATCGAAAATCGGAGTCATAAGTGGAGTCGTAAGCTCGACGGAATCGGAGTCGGAATAATCAGAACGGTTCCATTTCTTCCGATTCCGTTTACGACTCCGTCGCTTGTCATTTAGTGAAAACTAGATTGTCGGAGTCGGAAGCAGCAGCGGAAGAATAAACCAATCACAAGGCCCGAAATCGAGCAATGTGATTGGTTATTCTTCCGCTTCTGCCTCCGACTCCGACAATCTAGTTTTCACTTGATCGTAAGCGACGGAGTCATGAGCAGAATGGGTGACTTTCACTAGATCGTATCGCTCTACGTTTCCGATTATGATTCCGACTACAACTACCCGGCCGCCGACCGGTTAGCTCAGTAGGTAGAGTTCTGGACTAGTTTGCGGGAGGTCGCAGGTTCAAACCCCGGCCGGACCAACACTCAGGGTCTTTAAATAACTGAGGAGAAAGTGCTACCTTTGTAATGACATTTTCAAATGGCTAGACTTTCTAGTCTTCTCGGATAAGGACGATAAACCGTAGGCCCCGTCTCACAACTCTTCATAATTAATTCTGTGGGACGTAAAAGAACCCACACACTGTTCGAAAAGAGTAGGGGACGTACATGTAGTTCCCGGTGTGGTGGTCTATCTGTCATCTAATGGTTAAATGCTCGGAGATATTAGCTGCATAAGCTACTCTAAAATCCGAGGGTAAAGAAAGTAATGTATATGTATGTATGTAACTCCGTCGTTAGTGAAAACCAGCCTTAAATGTTCCTTGTTTTTCAGTGTTAAACTCACTTTATATACGACTCCACTTTCCAGTCCACAAGAAAGGAGATACTGTCCTTCAGCATCGAAAGCAAACATCCTGCCATAAGACGACGGTGACGACATGAACTTGGATTTGCCATGCGAGGGAGTGGGTCCTTCTGTCTCACACCACACAGCTCCATCATGGATATCAAGGTCGGTTATCTTTTGACCCATGCGATGAACACTCCATTGAGAGAACTACAAACAGAACGAGCAACAATATCAAATTGACATTTCTTCTTACAGCAACAGTACAGATAGACCAGGAGAATAAAGAAAATCAGTATAGTGTGTATGGCTGATGCTGTAGTGGCTAACAAACCAACTTTCAGAACTCGCGCCTGGCTACCAGTATGGATCAATTATATTTTGGAGATTAGGATTGCGTGAAAGATTGTAAGTTCTACTTCGATGGAATTACCTTAAGCAGGACTCGAAAAAACACTGGAATTCCAGCTTGCCGTTGGGACAAGTAGCTCTCAAATTTTGCTTGCCCTGGGCAAGTCTCGGTTGCTATTTTAATGATTTAGTTGGCTGATGACTTGATTGATTTCTTGCCCGTCGAGCCAGTGAGAATGAAAAGTTACTTGCCCAGAAGGAAAGTCTACTTGTCCGGGATAACTCGTGGTCGAGCTGGAAAGCGTTTACAAGACGGACTCGCGCAGTTCACAAGCGAATCATATTAAAATGCAAAACCAAAAACAATATTTTTTGAAGGGTTTCTCCACACTTGACAACAGGTGCATGTTTTGCTTGGTGTACTGATTGGTTCTGGTTTGATTACTATGGTTTTCGATTAAACCTGATCATAAAAAGCCGCCCTGCAGTCAGACTATTTGTTGTTTGGATTCAGTCTTGGTTCTCTTATTTGTTGCAAGGGTTATTAAAATGTCACCAAAAAACCGTAGTTAGAACTGGGTCAGAGGACATCAACAACAATTACTTGCATGTGTTGTTCCTTACCTTGCCATCTGTTCCCATGCTGTAAGCCGTGGTCTCGTCCGCACTAAACTGTATTGAACACACCTCGCCTTCATGAGCTTGCCAACCAATTAAACAGTCAAATGACCTCATATCTGTCGCAAAATATACAAGGTTTGGCTGATTATTTTCAACCAGCCAAGCAAATAGAATGGTCTGCTAAAATACTTACATTACAAAGGAGATTTTAGATTTTTAAGGCAAATATAAAATAAAACAATGCAATTAAACAACACTTTGATCATGCATTTTTCCCGACTTTTGTTAACAGTATCGACCAATCTTTTCTAACACTTCCTTGCATTTCTGATGCTTGAGAGTTTTTCTATAGGTGATTCAAAGCACTAGTCTAAATACCTTACAAATGTTACCAAAAGGACGTAAAATCAACTTAATAATTATGAACCCCGTGAAATGAAGCCTATGGTGTAACAGAATTGCATTACATAGCACAACCTTAGCACGAGAGACAAGCCCAATAAGCAGCACCGATATGTGAGAGATGCGCCAAAAGTTGCGTGACATATTTCCTGTCAATCAATTTACCAAATAAGCGTATCATGCCATCAGATCCTCCTGAGATACAAAGCGTTCCATTGTGATTAAACGCAGTGCAGTTTATACATGTGGGGACTGGGTCTAATGGTAGTTGACGCTGGAAAAGAAAAATGGAAAATGCATACGTTATGAAATGCGCGGAATGCCGGACATAAAATCCCAAACTTGTTCCGTCCTTCACTCAGTAAATTACGATGGACAAGATACTTTTCTGACGAATTACTTTAAAACCTGCATAAAGCCTCTTAACCCCTCTGTGTTTGAAGTACTCTTTCCCAATAAATACCTCTCAACTACGAACATCAATACCGCCCATTACCAGTGAATATAACGAAGCCACTCTCTGAACTGAAACCAGTTTTTAGACACACTAAAGTGCAAATGTTGTGCTACAAGTCCTTGAAATGGCAAACAAAGGCTCTGTAGCTTCTTTTAGGCACAAAATTAAGTGTAGGGAAAAAATCCCAATCAGGGCAATGATAAAAGCGAAAGACAGCAAATCAAAAGTCAAGTCATACCTCAAATCTCATGGCCTTCATATCCCAGCACTGCAGAACGCCCGCACTGCTACTGGGACTGTTTGACGTCAACGTAGACATTTCGCTGTATTTTGAAAAGGACTGGGACAACCTCAATGGTGACGTCACAGATTTCTTGCTTGCTGCCGCTGAACATACAAAGGCACCTCCGGTAGGACTGCATGACAGTGACACTATTCTGAAAAACACAGCTCCGAATCACTACACCTTAACCAAGTGCTTTGGGGCAAAAAAAAAAACAGAAAGATTTCGAAAATGGTAGCCCGTCTTTCAACTTTCACGTCATGATAAAGTGACTCCAGATAAATGACAATGAATTTGAATTAGATGTTATTGTTTCAGTTGTTTGTTCGGCTCCACTAGCCTTTGTGCTCTAATGCTTAGTTCCCACTAGCGACATAAGGATCATAAGCATTATATACCACTTATTAACCGAGAGTGAGGTCATTACAGGGAAATCTCAGACCGAGTCCTTGATGTATTGACCGAGCGACAGCGAGGTCAATACATCAAGGCTGAGGTCTGAGATTTCCCTGTAATAACCGAACGGAAGAGGTTAATAAGTTGTTTATTATCTGGCCTTTTTAGCGCTGGAAAAAAAAACCGGAAGCGCTTTCCAATATCCGTTTGCGCGAGCGAGAGATCATTTGAGGCCATGACCCTAGCCGTGCGATCGAAACCAGAAGGGACAGTAAAAACAGTTTCTTTGAAAATGAGACAATTTTTGCCTTTATTACGCCAAGATCTAGGTCAAATTTAACATTGAAAATTTTTTTTTATAATGCCCGGTCATTACAAGAAAATAACACCCGCTCAGCAGCCAATCAGGGCGCGCGTACTATTGTAGCCATATAATAACATAATCATAAACATAAGATTCTTATGTTCTAGTGAGAACTGCCGTGTAAATTTTCTACGGCTTTTGAACCGACCCGAAAGTACTGGACCTGTAGACGTTAATTGGCCCAAACAGCTAAAGGCAACATAGTCATGGCCACAGACATAATCATAATAAGAAAATGATCGTTCATTTTCTTATCATTAGGATTATGTCGATCATAAGGGCGCTTATGACTATGTTTCTGGACGTTCTCACGAAGACAGAAGCGACATAACAGCGTTGTGTTCGTGCTTATGATTATGATTGTTATGTCGCTAGTGGGAACTAAGCTTAAACACTGCCGGGGGTAAATAAAGGTTATTTATATTTATTATTATTTTTCCATGATAAAGTGACTCCAAATTGCTTTGAGAGCATATGTGCACGTCTACCAGATTTCAGCCGCAATTATGTTAAGATTGCAGGCCTCAACAGAGAGGGGAGCGAAAAATCAGTATCTTACAATCTGTTCGCCACTCGGGAAAAGTTGATCCTGGTTGGTGAACTGGTCAATCCAACAGACCCTGCTTAACCTGCGATCAGGCGTGTTCCTGTCAGCTACACAGTAGTAAGATAGCTGGGCGTGCACACATGCTTTTCAATAACACGTAACTAACGTTTGCTCCAGAAACCGGGAGTGCGCTGTTGGTATTATTTTGAAGTTTCTTTGATTCAAAGGTAATTGGATGGAAAGACAAAAAGGTTGGATATACCGTGACTTAGGCCCTTTTAAAGTAAAACGCACAGGTAAGTAGAGGTTCTTAAACTCACCTGGGATACTGAGAATCAGTTGCAACATCACATATTGGCTTCTTATTTTCCGTGTCGTAGAATTTAACTTTACCGTTTCCTGTGCCTAAAAGAAGCTAATAAATAGACAAGGTTGTAAATTTACAGGAAACAACAGCTTAAAGCTGATTGAAAGTGAGAAAGAACAGTAAAATTTTGACAGTAGGAGGCTCATAAATATTCCTTTTGGGCTCTTCACAAAGTCTTATTAACGTGAAAAATAAACAGCGCCACAGGATCATAGATTTTACTTGAATATG